>OY757018.1:17793084-18393084 GCA_963580285.1 Lucinisca nassula
GCGATTTTGGTACTTATCGCCTATGCGAGCAGCGAAGGTTCAGGCGAGCCTGCGCATCCGCGCAGTCTCGCCAGAACCTTCGCTGCTCGCTCATACAAGCAGTGAATCAAGAGGAACCTTCAGACAGAAAGCCATATCCCTGGCCCCTCTGAATGGCTGGGCATGCGCAGTTAAAATTTGTCATGACGGTATGCTCGAAGACACAAATTCGCTTGGCGGGGCCCATTTCGCAAATATGCAAAAAAAATGCTCCAACATGTGTTTAAACCCGCGCTGCACGACTTCTAGACGCATGGCAGCCGGATCGCAAAAAGCATTTAACGACATAAAAAGATGGGCGATAGCACCTGCTGTATAGATAACTATTTCCACTGGGGTGTGGGTGGATGGGGGCGGCTTAAATCGACTATACGCGGCCGCAAACCTCGCGCTTACGTAAGTCACTATCAACCGGTAATTTGGAGTTTCAATGTTGCCTGATGCCTCCCACCAAGTATCAGATCAATGCGACCTTTGGTATCGGAGGGGAGTTTGAAAATGAGTATAAACGGACGGACGGACGATGGACGGATTGCCTACAAAATGCAACGGCATAAGCTGACCTGGAGCTAATAAAAGAATAAATAAACAATTTATTGTCTACGCCGATGGGCGTAGACAATCTTAAGGATGACTTTTGCTCCGGAAGCATTTAAGAAAAGGTCATGACTAGTTGAATGTTATTTTCTATTAGCATGTCCTCCGTGTTATTGTCTACGTCTGTGGGCGAAGCCTACCTAAGGTTCATTTTTTGCTCCAGAATCATTAAAGAAATGCTATATTCTATTGACAGATCAGCAGTGTTATTTGTTATAATAATTAAAAACCGGAATTGACCGGAACACTTCACTAAATTTATCACACCCTCTGTTTTCTTGGTTCACATGATGTTGACTTCCCTCCGATGATACAGTACATCTTTTTTTGTTTGTTTTCACTAACAGGAAGGCAGATGCATCTGTTTTCTTTTCTACCGATTTTTCATTTCCTTAGTAAGATTGGTTGTCTTAGTAAATGATTGGTAGTTTTGTTTATATATGAAACTGGAGTCAACTTTTGGGATCTTTGGCTATTATACAAGTTTCAGTATTTACTGGTACACTTATACAGAATACACATTAGCAGCTTTGTCATTTGACATTCCAATCCTATGACTACCCAAATTAATGTGTGCTAAGCGTAGACTCAAGCTTTTTTGTAAAAGCTAATACTTGTATAACCATTAGAAAATTCTGCATTGCAACAACTGTGCCAACAACACACTGCCCATGTACGGGTGCTAAAAATTAACATCTTTTGTTTCCAAGAACAACTCAAATGACATTAACTCATCTTGTCCAGTTTATCTGGAGCTATAGAATGGAAAGTTAAAAAGACAAAAACACAATACAATAACTCACCCGTGAGTCATTGTGCAGTTTACATCTCCAAAATAGCTACTTTTCTGAAGGTAGGCTGCGATATTTTTCTTATTTATAATGGAAACATAGGTTGTTGGTGCTCTTAGAATCGCCTCCTTGAGGCGGTTATAACGAGTACCTACAACCTATGCCTTGGAGCAGAAATAAGAAAAATAATAATGATAAACCCCAGTTTTGTTTATATAAATTGGGGTTTTGGGGGTGTTTATTTCACGGACTTGTTCACGCGATGATGGGCATGTGAAACAGAAGCTTGATTTTCTGTCAAACAATTACTGCCAATGTGCTTTTCTTGGACACCAAATGTAAAGATTCAGGCTCTTAAACTTTTCAAGATATACTTTTAAAAAACTTTTGTTTCGGAATAATGGAAGAACAGATGATTGGTTTGTTTTGTCTGTTTGTTTTGAAATTTAATGGCCAAGTCAATACTATTAGGTCAGTTTACCTATCCACACTTTTCCCGGACCGGCTTATACGTAAGCAGTTTACCAGTACAGTGCACATTCTTTCGCCAGAAACTGACAACTGCCCTTCTTGAATCAGCAGAAGGGAGAGAGTGACCATAGAGAAAAATTCATGATCAATCATCCCGAAGAATGTTGCCGACCACGGCAGGTATCGAACCCGCGTCCTCCTCATCACCAGTCAGAGGCGCATCCGACTGAGATACCCAGGCTGGCTGAGGAAGAACAGATTAACAACAGAGGTAAGCCAGTTTAAACCCGTTTTCAAAAGCGGAAGTATAAAAAGTTTAGTCACGAACACAGACGTTTGTTTGTTTGTCTATTTTAATTGAGCCCCGCCAAGCGAATTTTTGTCTTCGAGCATTCCGTCATGACAAATTTTAACTGCGCATGTCCAGCCATTCTGAGGAGCCAGGGATACGGCTTTCTGTCTGAAGGTTCCTCTTGATTCACTGCTTGTATGAGCGAGCAGCGAAGATTCTGGCGAGACTGCGCGGATGCTCGCATGGGCGATAAGTACCAAAATCGCTTGACGGGTCCCAATTGAGGTTTTATGACCCCAACAACACTATTTAAATCATTTTGGAGGCATTGCTTCCAATTTTGTCGGATTTTACCTGACAGTGATGTGAAAAGACATCTCAAGCTCGACTGCTTAAACAAATGAGTAAGGTTTATATGCATAGGCTGTCATTGGGTGTTTGTGTCGCTTATATTATTATATTTTGGGTAGCGTTTTGGCCATTCTGTGGGACAGTAACTGTCCTTTTGGCTTTCCGCTGTTGGTGTTTCCGTTAGGGTCAAGTTTGTGTTTCTTTCCCTTTGCTGTCGGTTAATTGTATCGATTCCTGATCATTCCTCTACTTCTGTTAAGATCTTTAAGCGGTTTACCAGTACTCATGTGCGGCGGTTACGGCTATGCGGGTAAGCACTATGCGGCCCAGTCTGTTTCCCTAATTGATATCCTTATGCAAGCGGATGGCGGATGTTCTGTGACACCATACTTTTACTTTATAATAGGATGATTCAACTAATTACATTGTAATTAACCACTTTTAATTGTAACAACCCGAAACACGTGTCTATTTTGAAATATGCAGACGAAAATGAAAGCAGTAAACACCCTATTCCCTAAAAAGCAGCCGTTCTAGCCTCATTCCTCACTAACTCCTTCCATACTTCATACAACGTATTACAACATAACGTTTAAATATGTAAGCTTTCCTTTATGCATATCCACGCACTAAACAGAGGCCTAGTTAAGAGTGTAAATTTATAAAACAACAAAAAACAAATACGGGTTTTGATAAAAAAAAAAAAAAAACACAGAAAAAAACACACTTGTAGTGGGTTATTGTAGTACAATTACTTCGACTGTCAAAGGGGTTCAAACAGGGACCCAAAACGCATGCCTTCTTAATGAAAAAAAAAAAAATACTTTTAAGTTTAATAATGTACAGCCGCTTTAACATGTCTAGACGACCTGTCGATACAACAACTAACCCTCGTATGCTCAATTTATTTTGTACGATAACAGCATGTGTGAAATGTAGTCAATTCTAACACAGCGCGCCTATATAGGCAATGGAAAACAACTGTGTTTTTCATTACGATAACACACCCGTGCGACATAGTGCATTTTTCACATCTACAAAATGGCTACTTTTCTAAGGAAAATCCAGGATATTTTTCTTATTGATACTATAAACATAGTTCTTGGGTGCTCGTTAGAACCGCCTCATTGAGGCGGTTCTAACGAGTACCCACAACCTATGTCTTGGAACAGAAATAAGGAAAATAATGTTTACCCCCGTTAACCCCAGTTTTCTCTATATAAAGTGGGGTTTAGGGGGGTCTTCATTTCACGGAATTGTTCACGTGATGTATTCTACAATAAATCACGGCAAGGAAGAGCGTGACGAGTGACGCCATTAAAAGCTGCGAATATATGACGTCACTAGTCGATTCTCTTGACGTTAGACGGTGTAACGTCATTTTCTCGCTTCGAAAACGTTATAAAAGGATATAAATGCATGTGTTTCAGTCAATAATTTTAGCAGGATTTCTTCTAACAATGGCGAAAAGTTGTGAGATTTTGAAGGAAACAACAACATTATTGCCGATTTTCAGCCTGTTAGAATCGAAATAGATCAGCTCTAGTTTGTAATTTGTTGAGTAATAAATCATAGTTTGTCGGTCAGTTGTAAGTAGACAAATCACGCGCGCTACGCGCTCGTGATTTGTCTATTTTACAACTGACCTCCAAACTGTGATTTATTACTCAACAAATCACAGCTAGAGGTGATATATTTCTTAAATAGACCAAAAAAAAAAAGTAATACACTGTAATGGGACACATGTTAGTTGGACTGTTGTCACAGTTGTTGTTTTGAACTGTTAAGACAGATTAAAGAATCATTGGCATACATCATACCGCGTAACTTGTACGACATTGATCATATAAGTGAACAACTTGCATAAAAACGCTCACTGCCGTCAGGATAATTTGCTTGTATTATTAGCGCGAGTTTCCGGAAAACAGGGAATTATGCTGGAAAAGATGTCCCATTTTCCAACTATGACACTTTGATCGAAATCTCTTTCTGAGTAAGGAAGCAGAACGAAAGTACAACTATATCCACGAAAGAGCATATACTGACATGAAAACCGATTTGGACGATTTTTCGTATATGAACCTTGCTTTTATTGATGAAACAGATAGTACAAACACAAATGTTGAAAACAGAAATAGTGATTCAAACTTAATAGAGACAGGAAACAAAGAGCAGATGGATTTGGACACCGATGATCCACATGCAGCACAAAAAGTTAACTATGATGTAAAACGTGACAAAAGGAGAAGCAATCATGAATTGTTACAGCACTCCACACACGTTGTTCACCACAAACATTTCAAAATACTGACCGTGGATGTTGAACTTC
Organism: Lucinisca nassula; assembly: GCA_963580285.1. Classification (NCBI taxonomy): domain Eukaryota; kingdom Metazoa; phylum Mollusca; class Bivalvia; order Lucinida; family Lucinidae; genus Lucinisca; species Lucinisca nassula. Next base: position 17,797,955 of record OY757018.1, read on the forward strand.
AAGCAAATAGAGACAATAACCAGGAATGGATAATCTGCGCATATAACAAAAACAAAATACAGAACTGTCTAAGTGGACTAGCAAATGTGACACAAAGATCGTCACTTAAATATGGCAAGGATGATAATCGAACTGGAGAGTCCTCTTCTACTAAGCAAATCGATGTGATCGCTAGGGGTTCACAACAACTTCCATGTAGGCATGTGGGTCCTGACAATACCAATGTGAACAGTGACAACATCAACAATGACAAAAATAGAAAGATCAAACAGTTTTGTTCTGACACAATTTTCAGAGCAAAAATCATACGAACATGTTTTGTACTTTGGAGTTATACTACCTTCGTAAGTTTATTTGAGCCACCCGAGTAACACAAATGGCGTCTTTTGAAAGATGCGTTCGGGCAAGACTCAGGTCAGCCGCCGCACTTGCTGTGCGCTATATGGATTGCCATTGCACTTCCAAACGTAACGCGTCGTCTGAATGGATAACGTTAAACATTTGCGACAGTATATACATACAGTTGGAAATTCGACGTCATCGTTTCATTTGCCATCATAAGGTTTTACACAGTTGATTGCTCTTATTGTTTTGGCAAACGGATTAATTTTCGCAACAAAAGAAATGAATAATAAGAATTTTTAGAATATGGGCTCGCTACTTGTGTGCATCTTTGGTAGAGAGAGAGAGAGAGAGAGAGAGAGAGAGAGAGAGAGAGAGAGAGAGTCTAATATACAATATAGAATGTTATTGAATGGACAAAAACGCATCATAACCGGCATATAGAAAATTTTTTGGCCATCTTGGTTATATTAGAGTAAAGACAATGATCAAGAATCGATACAAAAACATGCAAACAATCTATCCAAGACACCTAAGGTAAAGAAACACTAACATAAAACAACTTCATTTTACAAGCAGAAAGCCAAAATGACCGTTTTTTTTGTTCTCCCTAATTGGTCAAATGCTACCAAAAATATAAGAATATATACTAGCAGTACATACATATAAAAAACGACAATGATATACCACGACAAAAGCACCGCTTTGGAACGGTCTGTAAAATCCTCAATCTTGGTTCATTCGTCGTTTTTGACAAAATATTTGTTCAGTCCGCGTGAAGCGTTTCTAACTCATCAGTGCAACATCTCCGTGAACGATGAGGACCCGACAGCATGAAATAGCCGAAATACTGTAGCAAAAGAAAAACAACAAAATAAGACTCAAGTGGGCTCGACCAGAGACAGAGCATTTGGCCCCAACCGACTTAAAAACAAATCTTTAGACCGGATCCGTCACTGAGTCGTCCGAAGCCGAACCCGGCATTGCGCAGTTTAACACGGAAGCAAAGTTACCAGCCATGCATGCAGTATGTCGTATAACGTTTATATTGCACCCAATCTTTTTATATCGATGAAAGAGCTAATGAACTCATTGCAAGCATAGATGTTTCTAAATCTATATACAAAGTCACCATACAATTCAGGTTGCGATAAATCTTGTTGCAGAAGAAATTATAGTCCTTCACTGACATTACGAAAATACGCCTATACAAATACATTGTAGCCTTTATTTTCGAAAACATGAAAATTTTAAGATGAAAAATTGTGATTATTTTCTTATTTCTGCTCAAAATATAGATTGTGGGTACTCGTTAGAACCGCCTTTAGAGCAGAAATAGGAAAAATAAGGTTTACCCCTGTAAACCCCAGTTTTTCTATACAAATGTGGGGTTCAAGGGGGTCAGAATTATATAGGCCTGTTTTCGTGATGTTTTTGAAATTACATTGAAATAACGCCTTTAAAACTTAGTAAATGGTTCTCGAAGTTAATGATACCGATCACCCCGATTAAGAAGGTTAGCCGTTAATTATGTCTTACGAGTGTTATAGTCAGTGACATGGCTAAACACTCTGGCAAACCGTGTTAGTTATAATATATTAACACCTTTGTTCAGTGTTTACTGCATTTGATAAGCATTTGATCAATGTTTGCATTTTATTGCATATGCCTTAATTACTAGATTGACGTGCCCGGCTGATATATATAAAATAAATAAGTGGATTAAATATGCAAACTAGTTAGAAACGCCCTTTAACGTTACATGTACGACGTCTTTAACGACGTCGCGTTTACTAATGGCGGAATATTGACATTTTTGCCAGGAAATACGTTTTTCATGTTATATGATAATTGTAGACTCTTGCATTCATGCCCATGTATTACTAAATTTATTAAACTCGTTGAGGAAAAGGGATAAAATGCTCGGCAAAGCCTAGTATTTTATCCCTTTTCCTCAACTCCTCAACTCGTTTTATAAATACAATAATACATGAACACTCATGTAAGGTCCTCTATTTCTTTCACAGCGTTTCTTTTTTCAGGGTTGGACGTTTGGAATAGCAGGCCCATCTTTACCAGACCTTCAGTTAATAGCTGGTGCGAATCTTCAGCTAGCGTCCTGGTTGTTTACTGCGTTTAACATTGGCTATTTGGTTGCCTGTGCTGCGTCAGGATTCGGTAAGATTTTTTTTCCATCACGCTAACGTATCCACTGCAATATCACTGACAACACAAGTTTATATAGAGAATCTTACATGAGTGTTCGTGTATTTTTGAATCTAGTTTATACTAATTTATTTATTTTATCATATGACGTCGCGTCAGAGAGTGTAAATTTTTCGATAATCCACTAGTGGATTAAATATGCAAATTAGCTAGATACGACCCGTAACGTTACATGTACGACATTCTCAACGGCGTCGCGTTTACTAATGGCGGAAAATTGACATTTTTGTAAACAATCGTGAATAAAATGCGTTCTAAATGTCATATGATAATTAGAATCTTGCATTCGTGCTCATGTATTATTGAATTTATTAAACTCGTTGAGGAAAAGAGATAAAATGCTCGGCACAGCCTCGCATTTTATCCCCTTTCCTCAATTCGTTTAATAAATTCAATAATACATGGACACTCATGTAAGATCCTCTATTTAGTTTAATTGCGGTGAAAGCTCCAAGCTTATTGAACTGCTCTCGAACACTAATTCCGGGTGTTATCGTGCGCATGAGAGAGACAGGCGGTCACTTTTATACCACTGCTACCCATTTACACCTGGGTCGAGTGGGGCATTGTAATAATGTGTCTTTCACACGGACGCACCACGCCTCCCGTGACCGGATTCGAATCCACAACCTTCCGATCATTAGTCGAACGCGCTAACCACTGAGCTATCGAGGCTGACAATATAAACATGTAGTTTTTAGATATATTATTAATTCTTTTAAAGCGTCTTTTTTATTTTTAGGGCTGGACGAGTTGATTTGTTTGATTTGAGGTTTAACGTCCCCGTCAACACTGTAAAGGTCATTTTGGAGACGTTGCTTCCAATGTTGTGGGACTTTTACCCGACATTAAGATGAAATGACATCTCAAGCCCTGTCGCCCAATGAAACCAATAGGGTTTATTAGCATGGAGAGTCTGCCTCGCACCCCGGTTCTTGGACAGGCTTAGATCCTCTAAGCGGTTTACCAGTACTAGGGTGCGGGCCGGATTCAGCTCTGCGTGGAAGCATCATGCAGTCCATATATTTCTTCAAGCCCCTATGGGCGGGGGCTTAGGACGAGTTGAGGAAAAGGGATAAAATGCAAAACTTTCCCGAGCATTTTATCCTTTTTCCACAACGAGTTTAATAAATTCAATAATACATGAACACGATTGCAAGAATCTATATATCATATGACATTTAAAACGTATTTAATTCGCGATTTTGTACAGACAAATCAATTTTCCGCCATAAGTAAACGCGACGTAATTAAAGACGTCCTACGTGTAACATTACAGGATGTATATAACTTATATTCTTATCTAATCCACTAGTGGATTACCAAATTTAATGCATGGCGTTATTACATTCTCAGTTGCGACGTCATATGATATAGAGGATATTTGATGTTTTCAGTGTAAGATCGAATTTTATTTCATCGAATGAACACCAAAACCAGTATATTAACGAGTTTTGGTGTTCATGAGTGAAATACAATTTGATCTCACACTGAAAAAAATAAATTTTCTGTTTCTTATATGCTTCAAAACGGCAATTTGTTTCTTCACTAATCGCGTCACTCACCCTCAGAGAAAACTAACATTGTTCCTGGTCGTTTCGCGTCAATTTAATGGTGTCCAATGTATTTAATGGGTATAATATTGGGTGTTAACTAAAAGTTTGCACCTGAGAAATAGCCTGGGATGGCATTTTTATGAATGGTGACTTGTTTCACCCAATAAGGTCTCCTCAGAGACACTGAAATATTTTCGACATTAAACAGTTAAATCAATGGTATAAGAGGACTGAAAAGTATATTATGGGATTAAAATTGTGTTCTTACCCTGATGTTTTTACCCAGGCAAACTACATACTATCCATTTTGTTTCAGCTGCAACATTCTATTCTAGGCACTGCTGTCACATGTTTTTCTTCTATGTAAAGATCAAAGATCTGAAATGCAATCAAGTTTCTTTTTTATCTGAAATATTTTGACAATCAAAAGTTTCACTGGACTAGTTAAAGAGCACACCCACTTGAGAGAGATTTCCAATGATTGGCCAATGTACTTCAACAGTACCAAAAATATTGTCGCATGATGATAATTGTTGAAATTTATACAAGGCACTGTACTGTTTTCGGGTCAGGTGTGCAAAATTGTCACACTTGACTTTCAATTATAGCTGACTTGTCTACACAGTGCTTTGTGAAAAAATTGAGTACAGCGTTGCCTTCATAGACATTCCCCGGGTTAGAAACGCCCATCTACATGCGAACCCCATATCAAATTCATATTATCCACATTGTGTTACCTGACATGCCGTTAATATAAATCTTCAACCATCTACTGCTCCTAGTCTCGAACAACTGGTAGGTTTTTCAGCCAGTTTTCAAAGGGAGCCAACTTTTGGGACTTAAATAAATTATTGGTTTAGACTCATATTCTAGACAGGTTTTTAATTATTTGGACCCCATTTTGATGTATATCAGTCTTTGAATCGATTGCCTATTCGAAATTCGCAAAATTGCAGTATTTTTCCTCTGGTTTCTTTGTCGGATCATTACAGGGTCACTGATGAGGCTTTATTAGCCGAAACTACGTAGTATGACCCGTCTTCTTTCTTTTGAATGTTTTCATTGCTCTTAAAGGAACTCATTTTTGATTTTTATTTGCCTTCACTGCAGCTGGTGTTGTGCCGTGTGGCGACCGTAAAACGTCTCCCCGTACATCAACCATAGTGCAGTTAATATTTTACTTTTGGTCCTTTGAGATCAGCGTGAATATTCTGAGAAATCGGAAATAAATTATTAGTTTAGACTCATATTCTAGACAGGTTTTTAATTATTTGGACCCCATTTTGATTTATATCAGTCTTTGAATCGACTGCCTATTCGAAATTCGCAAAATTGCAGTATGTTTCCTCTGGCTTTCTTTGCCGGATCATTTAAGGGGCACTGATGAGGCTTTATTAGCCGAAACTACGTAGTATGACCCATCTTCTTTCTTTTGAATGTTTTCATTGCTCTTAAAGGAACTCATTTTTGATTTTTATTTACTGTTTGCTTGTTTACAAATTTTGCCACGAGGAAAACGGGGTCTGTCTACTCTTAAAAGAAGGATTTTGCTCTTCAGGGGCAAATTCTTTTCTTTAAGGGTTGACGCCTACGGACATGGGAGACAAAACTTCTTATGAAGGAGTTGCCGCCCCTGAAGGAGTATCAATTCCCCTTAACGTTTTTCGAGTACGAGTGTAATAATAATGATGATGATGAACATATATAATAATAATAATAATAATAATAATAATAATGTTTTGATGCTTTCATCCAAATCACGGTTGGCAACTTTGCTTCCCTCTTTGATTGCACACGGGTGGGTCGGGCTTAAGATTATATAACGGTTCCAGCGTAAAAAACATAAATGGAATTTTATTTTATTTTAGTATCCTTTATGTTGGTTGGCGCCTGATGCTTTTGTCGGACCCCTCGGAGTTGGTTTTCTTTTACTCCAACAATTCTGTTGTTGTATGCTGTCGAGTCCTCAACCTTGTTTCATCTCTGTAGTTTTTTGATTTGTATGTTCTCGGAGATGTTACACTGATGAGTTAGGAAGACTTCATGCGGACTAAACAAAATTAGTGCATACCGCGACAGAGGTAAGGGCGAGGATTATGACCATGTAAAATCGATTTGAGCCCCCCCCCCCCAGTGGAATTCTTTCCAAAGGGAAAGAAACACAAACATGAAGCGACCAGACCATAATGGAAACCTAAACAAAGGAAGGCCATAATGACAGTTACTTTCCCACAAAATGGCCAAATGGCCATCGGAAATAAAAAGACACAAGTGATACACACAGTAAGTAACAAACACCAACATAAATAAACCGCCATAGAAGAACCGTCGCTTCATGTTTGTGTTTCTTTCCCTTTGGGGTCTTTGATGGGTGGAGTAAGTTAATTGCATCGATTCCTGATCTTTGTTTTACTTCTACTTTTCAGTTCACAGAAAAGTTCACCCAGACATTTTGCTGTTTCTATATACTACTGGACATGCCGTCACTGTGGGGATTTTGTCGCTGATACCAAATATTTATGTCATGATTGCAGTACGAGGCATCCAGGGATTTTGTACTGGGGGTCAAGATACCGGTAATGAGATATTTTGGCGAATTATCTGCGAAAATCTTAAACACACAAGTAATGTGTGTGTTCGAGTTTTACGTCCCAACAACAGCTAAGATCATACGGAGACGAAACCTCGGTTTAAATTCTCATCCGAAAGTCTGTAGGGGGTCGTGGTCGACCCCAGGACCCCTGGTAGGCGAGCAGCGTAACCACTACACCACGTAGGGTTCTAAATCGCCAAGTAAATTTTATCTGAAAATTGCGTATGTTTATGTCGTCCGTTACGTTTCTTACAGACTTTTCAAACACATTTCTGTTTTTCTGCAACCCAAACGCCTTCGATAAAGGTAGTTTACTTATATTTTTGCCCCCGCGGGCGAGCATTTTGTGTTTACCTAATCTGTCCGTGTGCGTGCATGCTTCCTGTCCTTAACTTTGCTATTCTTCGACGGATTTTTTAATTAAACTGAAAAAATGTTAGCCATCATGAGACAATGTGTCGCGCGCAAATACAAGTATATAACGTCAAGGGCAACGTAAAAAAGGGAGGTCAAAGGTCAAAAATAGGATCTATGTTTTATGTCCTATTAATAACTTTGTTATTGCGTGATGGATATTAAAATTACTTGATGTTCACCATCATAGGACGGATCGACCCCCGCCCATTGGGGCTAGAAGAAATAAATGGCTGCATGATGCTTCCACGCAGAGCTTAAACCGACTGCACATGAGTACTGGTACACTCCTTAGAGGATCAAAGCCTGCCCTGGTAAAGCGGTGCGAGTCGGACCGCCCATGCTTATAAACCGCATTGGTATCATTGGGCGACAGGGCATTTCATCTCAATGTCGGGTAAAAGTCCCGCAAAATGGAAGCAACGTCTCCAAAATGACCTACACAATGTTGAGGGGGACGTTAAACCTCAAATCAAACAAACAAAATCATCATAGGACGGACGATGCGTCGCTTGCAATACCCAGGTCTAACGCGCTAAGGTCAAAGCCATTCATAAAAAGTCAAAGTTCAAACTTTGGGTTTATAGTTTCGTGTCCGGTCTACAGCATTGTCATTCCTTGAAGGATTCTAAAATTACTTGGCAGAAATGTTATCATAATATGATTATCACGATGATGACTCGGGTCTGTTGCGTCAAAGACAGTGTCACCCTTAGATATCAAATGTTAGAAATTCCTCGTGTCTGGTCCATAACTGTGCCAATCATTAATAGATATAAACCTTACATTACAGAAAGGTTAAACATCAAAAACATTTTATCACGGACATGAGCAGAAGCATTTGGCATCTGCAAGATGTCCGACTATAGAGTTTGTCATAACAACGCAACTTAACTTCCCTTGTTTGCATGATCAATCACGTAAAATCTCGATGACACTTCGCGAGACTGCCGTGTCGGACTGGTTAACTTTGTTGTCCGCCATATCAAATGTCTGCCTCTGTCCGGGTCAATTACCATATTGATTTTTGACTTCCGTTAAATGTTCATATTTTTATTCCTTGTCTCGACTTACAGTATTCCTTATTTGTTAACACAAAAACTGAAGTTTTACCGCGGGGATAGTTTCGCAACTACGTCACGCGTACCACATTGAGCCGAAAACATAAGCCGGTAAAACCCAACACCGCGCTTAGACCAACGAATTACCGGAGAATTTACCGAAGCATTTACCGGAGCTTTTCGGTAGATTGCAAAGCGTTTTTCCCCTGGCCGAGCAATTTCAACTTTACACAAACTATTACTCAGGGGTATACATTAAAGCCGTGGGAATTGTAAGAGACATAATGAGCTAACTGTCTACCTGCGGATTTCTACGTGCCAAAGAGTTACCAAAGTGATGATGAGCCCCTAATCCCATAGCATAACGCTAGTGCTTAACGCTACTTTAAAGTGTCCGCGATGCATACAAACTTTGATTCACTCTATATTTATTTGTCTTCCCATAAAGTGCACACATGACCAACACTGGAGCATCGTCACACTACGGTTATGTGCAAAGCGGCGTTGAAGCTCAAACAATTGTTTTTGGATTAACGACACGTCAACCCTGGTGGGTCATTTTGTGTTATCTCCCAGTGAAAGGGACAAAAGAGATAGAAGAGGTAGTAGAGGAAAAGAAAGGGAGGCTGATAGGGGTGAAAGGGAATATGATCAAAAGTGTATTACAACGCCCCTCCTCCCACTCTCCCGAACCCCTACCTGTTGCAAGGACTGTCGGTCTTGCCTAGCTGTAAGCTGGTATTGCAAAGATTGCAAAGCAGAATTTGACCTATGCAACGGTGATGTTCTGAATTATTATCTTTGTTTGTTTGTTTGAATTGAGATTTAACGTCCCCGTCAACACTGTAAAGGTCATTTTGGAGACGTTGCTTCCAATTTTGTGGGACTTTTACCCGACATTGAGATGAAATGACATCTCAAGCCCTGTCGCCAAATGAAACCAATAGGGTTTACCGCGGTTCCTGGACAGGCTTAGATCCTCTAAGTGGTTTACCAGTACTAGTGTGCGGGCCGGATTCACCTCTGCGTGGAAGCATCTGAATGAATATAATGCAGTTCAGTGCGACCAGTGTGAAATGTGGATTCACACGGATTGCGCATTCCTTTCAGATGTCGAGTATGGCAAATTGGTAAATTCCAGTTTTTTCATGGATATGCCTGAAGTGCGAGGTTTCCAAGTTTTTTGACTCGTTCTTCAACCCATAGAACTGGAAAAAAATAAATAAATTTGAACCTCTGTCAAAGGAAAAAGGAGTTAAATCTGCGACTAAGTACTGACATGAGAAAGCCGAATGTTGTAAAAGGATTGAAACATTTTGCAGTATAAACATTAGCGGTTTAACAGAAAAAAAACTTGACCTTTTAGCTTTCCTGCATATATTGTGGCTATGCAGGAAAACAAAGATTGACAGTTCAATTATGACTTCGGAGCTTTTCCCCGAAACTGATGAATACAGTGTCTACAGAAAAGATAGAAACACTCATGGCAGCGAGATGATGTTGCTGTTCATAGAGACATCTCTGAGATGCGATTCATGGAACTGGAAAACGACTAAGAATATATTTGGCTTAAGGTTGAACAAACAAAACTTCTCACTTAATAACAAGTTGGTATCGACCACCTAACGACACAATCGAAAACTTCCAGTTATTTAAAGACCAGCTTGGTCACATTAAGTCTCAGAATAAGGGTAAAAAACTTCCCGCAGTATATGTCCTATGTGACTTCAACTTCAGAGAGTTCGTTTGGCCTGGTACGAGATATATCAATATCCAGCCGAAAGACAGACAAGGCGTTCCATCCCTTAATAAAAGAGAAGGGAACAGGGTTGTTGAATTGGACTCTGAAAGGGTAGAGGAATTACATGCAGTTGGTCAACTCAATGATGTGTTTAATAAAACTGAGTTCAACAAGGTTCCATTGACTGGAAGATCGGTCCCTTTCATGGAAAATATTGTTGTATCCTCGGCGGGAGTGATCAAGTTACTTAAAGGCTTGAACCCGTCTAAAGCTTTAGGACCTAATGGGAGATGTTGCACTGATTAGTTAGGGGGCCTTCATGCGGACTGAACCAATTATTTGTCTAAATCGCTACGGAAGTAAGAGCGAGAATTGTGGCCACGTAAAATCGATTTAAGCCCCCAGTGGAATTCGTTTCCGCTGACCTTTCCAAGAGGGTCCTTCTGTCGCGGTTTTTCTTTTGTTATGGTTTGTTTTTGGGTGTTTGTGTCGCTTATATTATTTTATTTTGGATAGCCTATTTGCCACTTTGTGGGAAAGTAACTGTCCGTTTGGCTTTCCGCTGTTGACGTTTCAATTGGGGTCTGTTGTTTCATGTTTGTGTTTCTTTCCCTATGGTGTCTCTGATGGGAGCTGTGGGTTAACTGTATCGATTTCTGATTATTGCGAACAATCTCTAGATATGTGTGAAATCCCCAAAGAATGGCTCCTAGCAAAGATCTGCCCACTTTTCAAAAAAGGAGACAGGGCTCTTGTTAGTAACTATCGCCCGGTGTCACTGACACGAGTTCTATGTAAATTGTTTGAAAACATAGTCTGCTCAAACATCATGGCCCGCTTGGATGAACATAAACTTTTGTCAAACAAACAACATACATTTAAAAAAAGCCATAGTTGGGAAATTCAGTTGAGCACGGTTATTAATGATTGGGCACAAATCTTGGACAAAGGGGGGGGGGGGGGGGTGCAGGTGGACACATTTATTCTAGACTTCGAGAAGGCTTTTGACACCCCCACCTCATGAACAACTTAAATCCAAATTATTTTGTTATGGAATCGGGAGGAAGACTCTCAAATTGATACATTCCTTCCTTTGCTACAGAAACAGCGTGAATCTTCAGTATTGGCGCCAGTTTTATCTGGAGTCCCACAGGGGCCTGTTCTTGGTCCGCTGCTATTCTCCCTGTACATTAATGATATTTAAGACTATTCGCAGACGACTGTGTTTGCTATCGGGAAATCAGAGACACAGAGGACTCAGTGAAGCTTCAGAAGGACATAGATAGATAAGGATGATGGGCACGAAAACGGGTCATGAGATTTCAGCCCGTTAAATGCAGTATTACTCAGATAACTAGAAAGAGAACAAAAACGAGGCTTCGATTTAAGTCCCCCCCCCCACACCCCAAGTGGAATTCGTTTCCGCTGACTGTTCCAAGGCGGTTCTTCTGTCGCGGTTTATTTATGTTATGGTTTGTCTTAGGGTGTTTGTGTCGCTTATATTATTTAATTTGGGCCATTTTGTGGGAAAGTAACTGTCCTTTTGGCTTTCCGATATTGATGTTTCCATTAGGTCTGGTGTTTCATGTTTGTGTTTCTTTCCCTTTGGTGTCTCTGATGGGAGCTATGGGTTGATTGTATCGATTCCTGATCATTGCCGCTACTTCTCTTTTTCATACACTTTAGAGGGAACGGTCCTCGAAACTGTGAATTCCATTAAATACCTTGGTGTGACAATCACACGCGATTTGAGATTGAATACACACGTTATACATGTGTACAAAGGCGAATAGAACCCGTGGATTCCTGAGGCGAAATCTTCATCAGTTCCCTTATGATGTAAAGGAGACAGCATATAAGGGACTTGTTCGTCCAATCTTGGAATATGGTAGTTGCATCTTGGACCAAAGTGGAGTGGTCCTTAATGAAGAAATTGAAAAAGTTCAGAATAGAGCTGCTAGATTTTGTAACAAGCAATTACTGGTTTGAAACTGGGAGCATGACTGGAATTGTAGGAAAATTAAGATGGGAGTTTCTCAAGAAAATGAGAAGGGACATAAGGCTCATTCTCTTATACAAAGGTCTAAAGGGTGCTGCCAGCTTCCAACAGATGACCTTGTTCTCCCAGCTAGGCACTGTAGAAAGCACAATTCAATGGCGTTTCAGACCCTTACTGCAAGAACTGACATTTATAAAGAATCGTTCTTCACCCGAACCATTAGAGATTGGAATGCACTTCCCGATTCGATTATTTCGACAGCTGAAGGTGATGCGGATTGTGTAGCTAAGTTTTCTTCTTTGGTTAGAGCTAGGGACTAACTTCTCAAATCATAGGCCCTGGTGTATGAATGTCATTTGACGTATCACCAGTAACAAAATTGAAGTGAAGGCAATGATCAGGAATCGATACAATTAACTCACATCACCCATAAGAGACACCAAAGGGACAGAAACACAAACATGAAACAACAGACTCTAATGGAAACACCAATACGGAAAGCCAAAAGGACAGTTACTTTCCCACAAAATGGCCAATTGGCTACCCAAAACAAAAATAATATAAGCGATTCAAACACTCAAAGACAAACCATAACGAAAACTAAACCGCGACAGAAGAACCGCCTTGGAAGGTCAGTGAAACAAATTCCAATGGGGGCTTAAATTGATTTTACGTGGCCACAATCCTCGCTGTTCTGATTCTGACTATCTGTTGGACTCCCCACTGATGCAATATACACGTCAGCTTTGCCTAACAACGGAAACAATTAAACACTTTGAAAAACAGTTTTTATATAGTTAAAGAAAGACTTGCATGATCCCTCTTGAAGCCTTCAAGGATCACTAATGTGACAATATTCTGTGGAAGTTGGTCCTTAAGCCTGATGCCCGTGGCAAGGAAGAAGAGTTGACAGAAGATTACGGTCCGTATACCCCAGGAGTATCATCTGTTGTTCGCTGCTTTCAGGTCGGAGAACCTATAAGCATCGATGCCCACTAAGCCAAGAGATAGATCATGCTCAGCATTGACATCTTGATGTAAATGCTGGTGAGTTGTCCGGCCAGGGTATTGTATCAATCGGGAGGTAATCCTGGCTGTATGGTAGTCACCTCTGACAAACCGAGCTGCTCGCCGTTGCATCGTCTCTAGCTGCTGGATACTATAAGTTGGTCCCATACTGACGTGGCATAATCCAGAATAGGACTAATCATGATCTCTACCATCATGCTTTAACAACTTCAGACCAGTTGGTTATGTTCCTTCAAAAGAAAAACCAGGCTGCTGTTTTCCTGTTTAGAGCTGCATCAAAATGTGGTTCCCTTGAGATGTTTCTGATATAAAGGATATCTAGGTACTGTCATGTCTTTATGTTTGACAGTTCACGGCCATACATATCTTGAACATGTAAGTTGATCCAAATGCCCAACCTTGTTTCTTCATTTTGTTACCCTGACTGCCACATATTTGGTTGGGTAGAGGCGATTTTTATCAGTCTGTATGGCACTGCTGTAGTCTGCCAAGATCCCTCTGAAATGCTGCAGTATAAGCCATGCTTGAGATTTCGTGATAAAAAAGGCTTTCATTAACAAAGAGCCATGCTCCAGAGCTGCCTTTTTGTGTCAGGTCATTTATGTATGGGCAGAACAACAAAGGTCCGAGCATGGTACCTTGAGGGACACCGAATATATTTAATGCAATCGTGGAAAACTGGACTTTGACAAGGTCTGGTTAGCCTCTGTTAGCCAGGAAGCTCCGGATCCACTGTAAGGGGTTGCATTATATTTTGTCGTATCTGAGCTTGACAGTGCTCAAATATGTTATAGAAAGGGCTATCCTTTGGAAGCAAGGAATACACCACAGAACTAAAAAAATATGGAGTGTACACGTTTCCTGGGCCAGACCAGCTAGTTTCGGCCAATCAGGCCTCATCAGTGGCCCTCAAATATTTTCAAAATTCAGCAATGGAATCAAAGATCCCACAGGACAAGACAATATTAACTACTCTAGTCATATTCAAGTCAATCGTACAGACCTTTGTCAAAAACCTTGCTAAAGTCATTCGCGACGGTGTATATCTATTGGTCTTCATCTATTTCTGCTGCAATGTCTTGAACTTTGGTTAGAGTAAGCTGTCTTTCACACGACTGCCTCTTTGGAAATCCGTTGTTTCGGTCTGACAAACAAGATGCAAATGCCCTCAGTTTGGGAACACTTAGACAATACTGCCCAAATAGTGAAAATACTATAAGAGAATGGTGTCAATGACCCCTTATTTTGCTTAATAGTAGAAATGTAAAGTACGCCCGCATAAATACCATCTATACCTGTATACAAGCAGTTAACCACGGACTTGCTTACGTGACTATCTATCTATCTATCTATCTATCTATCTATCTATCTATCTATCTATCTATCTATCTATCTATCTATCTATCTATCTATCATTTGACCATTACTCGCAGGTGTACATACATTCGATATTTGCAGGACGAACGCCTACGCGGTAATCATGATATTACAGTTAGAATCTTTAAGGACGATTCTCCCTGCAAAGGGGCATGTGTGCGTGTGTGTGGGTGCGGGTGTGGTGCTCCAGTTATCCGTATAACGCCCCCATCCAAAGGACGGTGCACTTTGTGGCGAGGTTAGTGCACTGAGCGTGGACCACTGAGATGCCACGCATGCACTATCAGTATTTTTATGATCTACACCACTACATTATATACTACCTAAGAGTTTGATGTGGTCCCTCAACCAGTAATTTCTGTATGCTAATGCTCATGCCTGCTTAAGAAAATCACATAATTGTGGAATTTATACTGTACATACTAAAACTCCAATATGCTACCACTTGATGCTTTGGTCCTTTCTAGTATATTTATTTACTTAAATACAGGTGGAGGCAATGATCAGGAATCGATACGCATAACCAACAGTTCCCATCAGAGATACCAAAGGGAAAGAACCACAAACATGAAACAACAGACCCTAATGTAAACATCAATAGCGGAAGGCCAAAAAGACAGTTACTTTCCCACAAAATGGCCAATAGGCTATCCAAAATAAAATAACATAAGCGACACAAACACCCAAAGACAAACCATAACACAAATAAACCGTGACAGAATAACCGCCTTGGAACGGTCAGCGGAAACGAATTCCACTGGGGGGCTTAAACCTTTTCCTTTTTTTCAAATTTCTCTTTTAATTCGCAATTTAGCTCAGACTCAATATGAGATTAAATCATTTTATAACCTTTTTTCTTAAATAGTTTAGTCTATGAATATCCTAATTGTATGTATTTATTGTTAAACATTTAACTTGTTCATATCTGTTATTGCATACGCTGTGATATATATTGTTTTGTTGGTTAACAACTGTATGTCTAAATAAAAGCCCTACTGGGCTTATGTTATCTTCGACTGAAAATAAATATTCTATGTCTATGTCTAAGTGGTGTAAATGAGTGTGTTCGCTCAAAGGGAGTGTGTTTATTTCAAAGTATAGCTATACTTAGATAACAATGCTCATATCCGCATCTAGGCTGTGCATAAGTTCATATTTATTGACTATCCTGTATTGTTCGGAGGTCGACCGTATTAACTTTGAGGTCAAAAATCAATTATCATGTTTTAATGGTGTCCAATAATAAAATTGTCATTAATCAGTTTCTTGATTAATAACATCATAGTATCACATGAAAGACTCTGGTCCGTAGGGTTTATGTTTCGGGTACGGTCTATACCTTTGCAGATTGAAATTACATGTACTTGGCAGAAATATTTACCGTCATGGGACAATGTGTCGTGCGCAAGAACCAGGGGCCAGTTGTTCAAAACTAACGACGTCGTTAGTTAACGTATCGTTAAAACTTTGATCATTTAATATGGCAAATATGCTGAAAGTTTTGCTGAAAAAAAAAAGAGCAGCTTTTGCTAACGCTTTTGCTGCTCACATTTTTCCGGCAAAAATACCAAAATTTACGATATTGTACTTGCTAGAAGAGTTAACAATATGACCACTAACGAGCTTGTTAAGCTAACGATGCTTTGAACAACTGGCCCCAGGTCTATAGCGCTAACGCAAAGGTAATCTTAGAAGTCTCACATCATGTTTGCCACACGATATTTCCATTTCTGTGTCCCATGTCATACAGATGGGGTGGGGTATCCATTATCCGTGTTTAAAGGACACTCCCTCTTAAGTGTGCAACTAGAAGGACTGACAAAAAATTTTTGATTCATACCGTGTGTACATTCACTGAGGTCATTAACCCTTGCCTCAGCACATCTCACAATACAGTTGCAAGAACTAGCCAGACTGTTATCAAGACAAAGAATTTGCACGTACTTTTTAATGAACATGATAATGAAAAGGGACCTTAAATCGCCAAATACACCGAACCTTTAAGACATTATCCAGTAAGTGATTACAGTGTACTTTTATAATTCTCTTTAAGGAGGGTGGGGAGTAATTCGATTTGTCTTTAGATTTTTTTATTTGCTTATATTTTGTAGGTTGAAGTCTCTGCGTTCTTTTGCCGGTATAAAAATATAAGCATACCGTGCTTTCTTTCTAGTTTTTTAGCCTTGAAGAGGGGTACTGTTTTTGAAATTATCCGAGGTTTCAAGATAAGTATCCCATTCATTGACAAAGTATCGATAGCGAGTGTACAAAACGATATTTCCCACTTTGTTTAAAGAAAACACATTGCATGATAATGTCATGTTTGCGTACTTAGCTAGGAAATACAAACTCTTTCACAGATTTTTGTCAAAACACTTATTTTAATAGACCTTTTCTGCTTTTTTTGCACACTTTCATTTATAAGCTTTCTGGCAAAAATATGTATTTTCTGATATTGCCATATTTGCTGCTTGTTCATGTTTAAAGTATATAAAACCATTAAGGTATATACAAATGTCAACCTGACACGTGAGCTAAAATTTACGGTTGTTCAGAATGTCGACAAGTTTCTATACAAGCAACCAATAATGTTCCAAATTATATGAAAAATCATAAAATACGCTTATTAAAAAGTGTATTTTTGTCGTTAGAAGAAAAAAATAATAAATTACTTTATTAGAAAATTACCTTTCAAAATGGTCAAGTTTTGAACATCGGTTTCTCCATTGTCCTTCCCCGGAAACGTTGTTTTTACAACAACCTAAAGTATAGTCCGTGTCCTAGCAACGACGAGAAGTAGTTTTTTTTTTCCAAAAACTGCCACAATTACATTATATCCATCATTTTAAACACCCACCGAACGGTCATTCTGGCAGCCATTACTGTATACATGGTCGGTAAATTCTCCAGGTAAATCAGGGGTATAAACATGCTAATCGTGGGTAAAAATATCCTGCAAAACGGATTTTTTTCTAAATATGTTTATGCCCAGATCATGCTTCCTTTATTCTTCCGTTAATTTGGTAAATTTTATTATGCATAGTATATACAAGTGAGTGAGTGAGTGTTTCAGTTTTTACGTCCCACCAACAGCTAAGGTCATACGGAGACGGGACCTCGGTTTAAAGACTCATCCGAAAGTCTGGAGAAGCCCGGGATCGAACCTGCGACCCCTGGTTTACAAGGCGAGTAGCGTAACCACTCGACCACGGAGGCTTCTATATAGTATATACAAGAAGGGAAAATTGTTTGTTTTGTCCAAAAGCCATAATAACGATTTGACAGAATTCTTATTATCGCTACGCTTATTTACCCTAGAGCTAAATTTAATCCGTGCGTCATACTGTGTACTGACAATGTAAAGTGAGCTCTACATGTTGATAGGGGTTCTATCGGCATGGATATAATGTTATAATGCCAGTTTTTCGAAACATTACGTCTCGTCGTTGCTAGTACACAGACTAAAGTATATTTTGGTGCAACAATGTATGTTTCTAATGAAGCACAACGGAGAAACAGACGTTCAAAAATGGACCATTTTGAAATGTAATTTTCTTACAAAGTTAATTTTTATTTTTTTCTTCCAACAACAAAATATTTTTTTAATATGCATGTTTTATATTTATTCATTTAATTTGGAACATTATGGGAAATATGTCAACATGTTAAACACCAATGAATTTTAATCTTTAGGAAGACATTTTCATAGCCCTTAACATTGTTGCAGAAGGTCAGACAATGTTAGATACATGTTATTAATTGACCTTGGAACGATTATTGGTCACTTTTATCTTACTTAGCTGCCAATTTATTACCCCACCCCAAACAAAATGGGTTGCAATTGATAAAAAATGCAATAAGCTGATGCAAAAAATATGTAAATCAGGTCAGAGGAACATGAGCAAAAGATCATAGGCCTAATCGTCAGGTTATGTAAGAAAAAATCCCTTTGATCACTTTGTTGATCCGAACATTGATATTTGCCATTTTGTCTATGGATTAACGATTTTGGATTAACGCTTTGGTACTTCGACCTAAACTACCTTTGATCTGTTTCGAATATAAACATGATTGTTGAGGTTGTGCCACGCACAACCTTTGTACGCCCACACAGCCACCATTATAACAGAACTTTATCAATGTAGGCTTCCGGCCCCCGCCCATCGGGGCTTGAAGAAATAGATTGGGCTGCCTGATGCTGCCACGCAGAGCTGAAACCGACCATGCATAAGTACTGGTAAACCGCTTAGATGTCTAAACCTGCCCAGGTACTGGCCCCGATAGCTCAGTTGGTAGAGTGTCCGCTCCGGGGAACGGGAGGTCACGGGTTCGATCCCGGGCCGCGACATACCAAAGTCGTTAACAATGGTACTAGTTGCTCCTCGCTTGGCACTCAGATTTACGGGGTAGAGCTAGGACTGGTCGACCCAGTGTCAGGATCATGTGACTGGGTGTGGTATCATGTAATGTGTCTGGGACAAGATACTGCAGTGAGGCAGCACTATAAAAGTGAGCATTGAGCTCCCTGTCACAACCAGACACCGTCGTGATATGACTGAAACATTGTTGAAAGCGACGTTAAACCTGAATTCACACACACACAACTCTGGCCAGGAAAAATGGTGCGAGTCGGACCGTCCATGCATATAAACCCTATTGGTTTCGTGGCATCTCACTTTTAACGTCAACTGGTCATTTTGGAGACGTTGCTACCCCATTTGTGGGACTCTTCTTACCCGACATTGAGATGAAACCTGACGGCCAATGAAACCAATCTATAGGTTTCTAAAGACGGTCCGACTTGCACCACTTTACCTGAGCAAATAATATGAGACTAATAATATGAGAGGGACGACGCATTTGAAGTGATGAAGCACACTCGTTGAATACATGACTCCCTCTTCGATTCGATAGTTCGAGCCTCGACTTTGATTCTCTCTCTCTCTCTCTCTCTCTCTCTCTCTCTCTCTCTCTCTCTCTCTCTATCCCCTATCCCCACCGTTTGCGTATGGACCTGTTGAGTGTAAGATCCTAAATGTGGATGCTGGCACAGGCTATTTGTTCACTGAGGTGGGTTAACTGAGACTGCGACTGACAATTAACAGAGTTATATGCGCTGCCGGACATTTAAGTTATGTCTACACTTTTAGTTCATATCAATAACTAGATGGGTAAATAACTAAATATGGCATTTTTTTATATATACGACGTCACGCAAACAAAAGTAAACGTCACTATTGATTCATTGTTTTGTTTATGGCATTGGAATATGCGTATTGGCAGACTCTTCGATGCTATATTTTTTGACACCAATGGAAAAATGAAGTATCATCTTGTGTTAAAGAGAGTATAGATTTGTCGTGGAAAGGTGATGGACTGCAATCGGAGGAAACATATCAGTAGCTGGAAAGATACAGTGTTAGCGTCTTTATCTCTCTATTTGCGTGTGTTCACAACCATGCCAACTAGACCGAAAAGTAGTCTATGAAGTCGCAAAAATATTTTACTACAAAAATACAGTGTAATGGTTATTAAATGTTGCTAAAACATCATAAAACACTTTAAAAACAAAATACAAACTAAAATCATATTGAGGTAAAAAATTAAACTTGATTACAGCAGAGTCAGTTATGCGCGACCCTCCTTAAGCCTTTATTTTTTTTTGTATTTTTCAGAACTCAGTTTGATGATATTTTCAGTATGGCAGTCGGATGGTGGACCCTTTTTTCAGATGACTCATTTTCTGTTTGGAATCGGTGGTATTTTGTCTCCCATAGTCGCAGAACCATTCATGATTAAGACCATTCTTAATGATCGAACTGAAAATAATATCACATCAGCCATTCCAAATGACCCAATCAACGTCACCGTCTCATTACCGGATTGTAATGGAGAAGGTCTGGACGGAAACATGACTCTGACGTCACTTTGTGAAAGAACTGTTACTAACGCTAAGGAAACCAATATCCAGTTTGCTTATCTAATTAGCGCCGTTCTGGTATTTTCAGCTGCCGCACCTTTTATGGTATATTATCTTACGGGTGACAGAAACGGCCAACAGCAAGAGTGTGAAGGAAGAGAGAATAAAAAGCAGTTGTCAGGCAAAGTTCAAGGTTTAGTGATCTTGTTGTTATGCTTTGTTTCGGCAGTAGGAACAGGTCTCGTGGATAGCTTCCCCTGTTTTCTCGCTATATTCGGATTGCTTCAGCTCAATTGGTCACAGACCACTGGTTCAATGATGACGGCACTTTACTTTGCCATGTATGCTGTCGGTAATCTGCTAGGCGTGTTCGTACTTAAATGTATATCTTCTAAAGCATTCATTTATTTGACTTATATTTCCAGTGTGGGGTCCATCTTACTTTTATACTTTTGCGTCAGCTGGGGACTCTTACCACTTCAGATACCTACCGTCGCGATGATAGGTCTAACAACGTCAGCCATCATGCCCACCATTTTTACATGGACCCAGGAAGCAGTTACTCCAATCTCCGGCACTGTTGCTTCTGCCTTCCTTTTCGCCGGATCCGTAGGAGCGATGGCTAATCCAGTTTTCCTGGGATTTTTAATGGAATCTGTAACCCCATTGTGGTTTCTTTATTTGAATATTGTAGAAGTACTGTGTTGCTTTGCTATATTTATATTTGCTGCTTTGATAACAAGAAGATACTTAATTCCAACAATGTACGAGATCCAAATAAGGAAGAGCAACTCTGTTGTTAAAATGTCTCTGGATGATCAAGACCAGATTTCTGAGCAACATTTTAATTCAGGGTATCACAGCAAAAGCACATTGATTCATTTTTAACCTTTCAGGAACAAAGCACGTCATTTTAAGGTATTATTTTTTTTTTTTAGTTTTCAGCAAAACTATGGTGCGTTCAACAAAACGAGCGCTCGATTGAGCGCTGGAACAATAAAAAAAACACTACTGAACGACAATGTGCGCTCGCTGTTTCAAGATGGCAACCTTAGACTGTTCTTCTGTTTTCCTGTCTATCAGAAGTTTATTTCTGCTAGTTCTGCTTGAGGAATTTGCAAATAGTTCTGTCGAAGGTAGTGCATACCCGTTTAGACGGCTGTTAACAAACAATTTCCTTCGCCGATTCAGCTGAGACCGAACCTCTTTTCCCTTCACGCACGCGCAAAAGAATCAATACCAAACGATACATCGTACAGACTGTATCGCAAGCGCTCGCGGGCGCTCTGGCGAGCGCTTGCGTTCTGGATGCGAACAGGCGAGCGCTCGGCAGGCACCCGCGTTGTTGAAAGCACCTAAGGCTTGATGTTACATGGATACATATGGAATACCAAGCTTTATTAATACGGAAAAGTAATGAAAAAAATGCAGGCTGCTCTAGAATTTTCTGCAGCGCTTGAAAGGTAAAGTCGCTAGATCAGCTCTATCTGTGATTTGTTGAGTAATTAATCACAGTTTGAAGGTCAGTTGTAAAGTAGATCAAATCACTAGCGTTACGGGCTTGTGAGTTCATCTACTTTACAACTGACCTCCAAACTATGATTTATTACTCAACAAATCACAGACTCCAGCTGATCTATTTCGATTCTAACACGCTGAAATACGGGAATGATGTTGTTGTTTACTTAAAAATCTCACAACTTTTCGCCATTGCAATAAGAAATCCAGCAAAAAGTATTCATGTCCTTTTGTAACGTTTTTGGTGCAGGAAAGTGACGTAACAGTCTAACATCAAAGAATCAACGAGCGATGTTATATATTTTCAGCTTTTAATGACGTAACTCGTCACGCTCTTCCGCACCGTCATTGTTGCATAATAAAACACAGTTCCTTCCAATTGCCTATATAGGCGAGCTGTGTTAGAATAAACACTATTGTATTGATAGTTTTAATGTTTCAGCAAAATACGCAGAGTTCAGTAAAAATATTACAACATTTGTAATTTATGTTCCTGTGTATTATTTTGGTGATCTGATACATTAGCTGGGTCTGCTATTTCCATAGCCCTTATCCCCCTCAATAAAAACCTTATTGGCATGACCGACAAAAATCAAAGCGCATCCTGTGCGTATGGATATGCCTAATCCATTGTATGTCTAACACATCCCAGTGCTAAAATGGTGTCGACATACATGATTTCAGCTGTAAATGTTCGATACTTTTCATTTTATAGACTCAAATCCTCAGTGAGGCGATTCCAACAAGGACACGGCATCTATGATTTTAAGCACATAATTAGGAATTTGATTTTCCCCGTCGACTGCACTTTTCACTTTTTAATTGCACACCGGTGGTTCAGGTATCAGCTTCTATGACGGTTCCTGCGTAAAGGCCTAAATAGAATTAAAATTTTGTTCCATGTTATGTAGGTTGGAACCTTATTCTCTGTCTCAAGTCGGGCCGATCGGAGTCTAACTGTTTGTTTGTTTTTGTTGTTGCTTTTTTTTTTGCTCCATTTTTTTCTTTAGCTCCAGCATTTCAATTATTTCTTGCATTCGAGTCCTCATCGTTGTTTCATCTCTGTAGTTGATTGATTTTGTGTTCTCAGAGATGTTGCACAGATGAGTAAAGAAGCCCTCATGCGGACTGAACAAATTATTAGTCTAAATCGTGACCGAAGTAAGGGTAAGGATTGCGGCCGCGTAAAATCGATTAAAGCCCCCCCCCCCCCCCACACACACACACACACCACCCCGGTGGAATTCGTGTTACTGACCGTTCCAAGGCGGTTCTTCTTTCGCGGTTTATTTTTGTTATAGATTGTCTTTGAGTGTGTGTATTGCTTATATGTTTTTTTTTTTTTTTTTGGCTATCGAAGTTGCGATTGTGCGAGAAAGTAAATGTCATTTTGGCTTTCCGCTATTGATATTTCGATTAGGGTCTAGTTAGTTCATGTGTGTGTTTCTTTCCCCTTTGGCGTCTCCTTAAGGACGTCGCGTTTACTAATGGTGGAGTATTAGCATTCTTGAAAAACTGCCGTGAATAAAGTGGTTTTAAATGTCATATGATAAACAGAATCTTGCAGTCGTGCCAATGTATTATTGAATATATTAAACTCGCATTATATCCCTTTTCCACAACTCGTTTAATAAATTGAATAATATAAGACCACTCAATTATGCCTCACATTACGATCACACACCCGTGCGGCATAGTGCATTTTTCTTATCTCCAAAATGGCTACTTTTTTGGTGAAAATCCGTGATATTTTTTTCTTATTAATACTGCATACATAGGTTGTAGGTTCTCGTTAGAACCGCCTCATTGAGGCGGTTCTAACGAGTACCCACAACCTATGTCTTGGAGCAGAAATAAGAAAAATAATTTATATCCCCGTAAACCCCAGTTTTCTCTATATAAAATGGGGTTTAGGGGGTGTTCATTTCACGTACTTGTTCACGTGATGTAAACTGGCGCCATGATTATCTCTCAGTAGTGCGAACTACCTAGAACTCGACTAAAGTTTCAACGTCCGGAAAGTATTCATGTACATTTGTATTTGAGATTATATACTTTTTTGAGGTGGATACCAAAATTATTTCATCTAGTATGTTGGAAACATCATAATTTTCACGAGTGCGAAGATTCGGATGTTTTCCACACACGAGATGAAATACTTTTTGGTATCCGCCGAAAAAAAGTTAATGTTCTTTTTATTTAATAATTTATTAGGACACTTACGGTTGTGGCAGACGCGGCTTTGGGATAGCTGAAATTTATGGATGGATGGACGGACAGACGGATGGACGTACGGACGGACGGACGCCGTACCAGTGGTTAGGTTAGCACGTCTGAGGACGTCACTAAGAATTAACGGAATTATTTGAAATCCCGGAACTCAGTACCGGGTTTTAGACATCAAAGTACGGACGGACGAACGGACGGACGGACGCCGTACCAGTGGTTAGGTTATTACGTCTGAGGATTTGGTAGACCCTCCATGATCAGTATAGTGGTTTAAGGTTCGATCTCTGGATTTCTGTCTTAAAGTCTCAACAAAATGTAAAAGAAACAAATTCAAATTTCAATAACTCTATATTCAGTAAATTACAATAATTTCATACTTAGGAAATGATGTGATGCTATAATGTACTTCGCGTTGAATTTCAGAACTGCAAAAATAACATAGAATTTCCTTAGCCTTAGCTTTAAATTGAAGAGAGAATCAGCTGTTGTAAAATGAATGTGATATGAGAGAAAAGAGCCTTTTTAGAAATTAGGAAACATCAAGAAGGAGAGTTCAAGACTATGAGAGTCTTGACGAGAAATTCTAGTTCATAAGAAAACTAGACACAATTATTTTAAGAAAGAAATGTTTCTGAACCATATAGGTTCAGACAAAAGAAATAAATTCGACTCACCATGAACGACTTGTGTAAGACTGAGAAAACCCCAGACTTGTCTTGACCTGGCTAAAGATTGGATATCAGAGGTGCCTCATAGATAAAGACAAAATTAATGGGAATTGATGTTATTGTAAGGCACCCCAAAACTCTAAGAATCCTTATTTTAAACCAAGTCTGGGCAGTATGTTATAAGTGTTTAAAGAATGTGACTTAGAAATATCCTAAAATATAGAACAATAATTTATGTATTTCAAGAAATGTCTCAAAACACGTAAAATATGTGAAAAATGAATAAAATAGCTTTTATTATCTAAGGGCAAGTAATAAGAGTCTTCGTGTTGCGTTAATTACCCAACCTTGCCGTTGTAAAATAACCCAAGCCTTGACCTTCAATGCAGGAACAAGCCTAACACTGATTGGTCAATCGGGTGGAGGTGTGGTCGTAAGAGCCAACCGGACAGAAGCTTTTGTAGTAAAATCAGAAAGAAATGCAAAATGGCGTCGAAGCGAGCACGCATACCCTGCATATCGAAAGTTACAAAGGTAATTCACATTTCACTTCAAGCCCTCCTACTACACGGTAATTGATCGACACGAGACGGTGACGTCACGATTTTGACATGGTTGCATGACGTCACAAGTGTCAGTTTCAAAGCATAAACAAATCGCCATTTTGAATTCAGCATTTTAGTTCAAAGAATGCTTTTCAAGGTATGTTACAGAATGCGTTGTGCTTATTTGAAGTCCATTTTATTTTTGAAGGCTCTGTGTGACATGCACCCAGCCACTGTTTAATCGATTTTATGTGTAGCAGTCGGTCGCGGTCGGTTTCTCACGTTGAAAAAAAAAACCACGCAGCCGCTGATTTGAGCACAGATTTCCCTGAGTATTCTTCCTCGCACAAAACACTTACTCAGTCATTTAGTGAACTGTTACGCCTTTTAGACCATTTGTTACAAAGTAGAAGCAAAACAAAGATCAGAAATCGATACAATTAACTTACTCCACCCATCAAAGACACCAAAGGGAAAGAAACACAAACACGAAGCGACCAGACCATAATGGAAACCTAAACAAAGGAATGCCATAAGGACAGTTACTTTCCCACAAAATGGCCAAATGGCCATCCAAAATAAAAAGACACAAGTGATACACTCAGTAAGTAAAAAAACAACAACATCAATAAACCGCCACAGAAGAACCGCCTTGGAACGGTCAGTGGAAAGAATTCCACTGGGGTTGCTTAAATCGATTTTACATGGCCATAATTCTCGCCCTTACCTCTGTCAGACAGCTTAGCCTAAATCTGTGAGGGAGCATTTTTGTGCCCGATATGTGTGTCGGCAAAAGGGAGATGTTCAAAATCACAGCGCTGGTGTTGGCGCCTGTTCATTTATTTTTAATGCCACACTTCAAAATATATTCTAACGGCAAAAGGAGTGTGTGTGTGTGTGAATTCGGGTTTAACGTCGCTTTCAACAATTTTTCAGTCATATCACGACGGTGTCTGGTTGCGACAGGGAGCTCAATGCTCACGTTTATAGTGCTGCCTCACTGAAGTATCATGTCCCAGACACATTACATGATACCACATCCAGTCACATTATCCTGACACTGGATCGACCAGTCCTAGCTCTACCCCGTAAATCTGAGTGCCAAACGAGGAGCAACTAGTACCATTTTTAACGACTTTGGTATGTCGCGGCCCGGGATCGAACCCGAGACCTCCCGTTCCCCGGAGCGGACACTCTACCAACTGAGCTATCGGGGCCGGTACGGCAAAAGGAATTATTATTCTCAGTATATAAAAGGAAATGACCAGAACGTAAACAAAAAGTTCCGACACGCTACAGTGAAATGATATAAATGGTATCAGTCACACGTGAAAAGATACGATATAATTTCACTTGTGATTGATAGATCATTTTTATTTGTTTCAGATATGCATTGATTTCACTGCTAAGTATAAAATGAGCCCCGCCAAGCGAATTTGTGTCTTCGAGCATTCGGTCATGACAAATTTTAACTGCGAATGCCCAGCCATTCAGAGGGGCCAGGGATATGGCTTTCTGTCTGAAGGTTCCTCTTGATTCATTGCTTGTATGAGCGAGCAGCGAAGGTTCTGGCGAGACTGCGCGGATGCGCAGGCTCGCCTGAACCTTCGCTGCTCGCATAGGCGGTAAGTACCAAAATCGCTTGACGGGACCCAAATAAATAGAGGATCTTACATGAGTGCTCGTGTGTTATTGAATTTATTAAACGAGTTGAGGAAAAGGGATAAAATACATCATCATACATGGTAGACACTTTGTTCTGTTGTTCTATCATTTCGTAAATATGTACAAAAACTTTAGTTACATTCATACGGACATGAACATGTCCGTCTATAGACTAAGAGGTGCACGCGTTGTCATAACAACGTAATTTGCTTCCCTGATAAATATTTTTTGATGGTCAAATCACGTGAATTCTCGGTGAGACTATGCGAGACAACTTCCGGTGTATGGTTCACGCGTTCTTCCTTAGATGGTTGTCTTTTCGAATCTGAGTGAATTTTAAGTTTCAAAAAAGAAGATTGGAGTGAAAATAAAGGTCAAATGACATTGGGTAAATTTAAATCTATCGTGTTTTTAGCTGTATTTGAAACATCTGAGCGGTCATTGGATAGATCAACGGCGTTTTCGTGATTCTAGTGTTTTCGTATTTTGACAGCTGCTATGAGAGGAATTTCAACATTGATCTAAAGACAATTTCAAGGTATTTAAAGAGACTATTATTATATTTTGCGAAAAGAGGGTAATATATTATTTAGATAACTAGCACAACATATGACAGGACATGTCTTAGTCTATAGACGGACATGTTCATGTCAGGCTCATAATGCCTGCTGGAAGACAGAAATTTAATTTTTATGCCGTAACAAACGGGAGAGAGATCGGCATTTATACAAATTGGCCTCAGGCAGGTGATGCAGTGTTAGGTTTTGCCAATGCAAAACACAAGGGCTTTGTGACATTTAGTGATGCTGTAAATGCAATGGTTAGGGCAGGCTTCTCTGATTTCGCTGTCATTGATGGACAAAATTCCTATACAAAATCTGAGTATGAACAGAAATGCAATATTGTACCGGGAGGCATAAATGAAAAAGATACTCCACAGGATGAAAGGACATTAGTTGAAGTTGTCTATAAGGAGGATGAATCTGAGCCTACAACCGTATTTATAGATGGTAGCTGCATAAAAAATGGAGCGAACTGTGCTAGAGGTGGATTTGGCATTTACTGGGGGGCTGATCACCCATGGAATGGCGGCTACACTATACCACAGGAGGATGGGCCGACAAATAACAAAGCGGAATTAAGGGCGGCTATTAAAGCCATTGAGGTTGCGCAAGAACACTGTATAGGCAAGTTAATCATCAAATCTGACAGCAAGTATGTTATTTCTGGGGTAACGCAGTGGTCTGATACCTGGTGCAAAAATGGTTGGAAGACGTCAAATGGTGAGCCAGTTAAAAATAAAGAAGAATGGGTGCAGTTACTTAAGTTGTTGAATGATTGTAAAATATCAATTACATGGAATCATGTTCCTGGTCATAATGGTGTCACAGGTAATGAGGAAGCTGATAAGTTGGCTGTTATCGGTGCTAATAATAAAGAGAGTGACCAGAAGAAAGAAGATGAAATACTTACTGTTAAAACAGCATCAGGACCACAGCCCAAAGTTATTGTCATATCCAACTCTAAGAAGCCAGACCAAAAGCAGAAAGATACAAATAAAACTGAAGAACAAATCTATTTCACACCTAAGGTAAAATTAGTAAAGGACCGCTCAGACACACCAGTTCCAGGCAGTATTAATGGGTCAAGTATTGACAAAAAGAATGTCCAAGACAGTAGAAAGAAGGATAATAACCAAGTCAAACCATCAATAACAGTGGACAGTGACCAGTTTATACGAATAATGAAGAATATGGAAGCAGTGCTTGAAACTGTATTATATCAAGTAAACCAATCAAGAGAAGACAATCTGAATTTCAAGCAAGATGTTTCAAAGAAGCTGGAAGATATTACCACACAGCAACAAAGCCTTGCAGAATCACTGTCAACAATACCAACAAAAATATCTTCAGAAGTTCATGACTGTATGAGTAAGCTGAAATGTATAAATAACATGCCAGGGAAAGAAACAATAGAAACCGCCAGTACTTTTAAGGACATACAGACTGGACTTCAAAACCTGCAAAAGAATGTCAGTAGTCGTCTAGACACCTTACAGTCAACATTACATAGGGCTGAATCCTCGTGCTCTTTTTTGAAGAAAAATGTTGACGAATCCTCTGTCAAAAATAAGACAGAAAGCGAGAATATCAAAACAATGGGGAGACAACTATATCAAGCTATTACAGAAGTCCGAGACGAAAGCAAGCGTACAAGAGAACATGTGGCGGAAATGGAGAAAAGCGTCAGCAGTTTAACAGAAATTGACACATTTTCTACAGTAAACACCAAACCAAGGAAAAAAGAAGTTAGCATAGAGAAAGATTGTGTCTCTTCTCAACAACAAGATAATATTGAAAGTAAAACTACAGACATGGATGAAGATGCTGAAATAACATATGTAAAGACTGTTGTTGGTAAAACAGAAGACACACAGAAACTTAAAAAGCCATTAAATGAAGCAGAGGCATCTGTCAGCAGCCAAAGCAATACACCAAAAGAGCAGCAGATAAAAGAGGATGGAGGGGGAAGCAGAAAGAGAAAAGTATGTCTGATCGGCGACTCTATTGCGGGTCAAGTGAATGTTGCCATGCTAGGGAAATCTACAAATACATTTGTCAGAAGAATCAGAGCACCAAAAATTAAAGATATAGGAGAACATGCTGAAGAAGTTAAAGATGCCAAGCTCATACTTATCCATACTGGAATAAATAATCTTAGAGATAAAGAAAGTACAGACTCATGTATCAAATCACTAATCTAAGGGATAACTACACTGAGAGGGAAAGCACCAGACGCAAAAATAGCTGTATCCAAACTGACACCGGTAGGCGATAGAGAATTAGATATTGAAAGGACATTTTTAAACGCTGGCTGTGAAAAGAAGTTACGAGAAGTGCAGAATGATATACTCTTCATTGACAATAGCAACTTAGCCGAGCAAGGGGGGCCTATAACACAATTCTACATTCAAGATTTGTTGCACCTATCACATACTGGGGCGATCAGGTTCGGCAACAACTTAAAAAGGACCATAGATGAAGTAATGAGCTACGAAGAATCCAGAGCGAGACCAGTTGCGAGACGAGATGGCTACAGGAGAAGACGTGATGGATACCGGCCAAGAGGTGACTATGGGGCGAGGTCAAATGTTTACCCAGCAAGGTCAAATACTTACGGGTCTAGATCAGATGGAAACAGGGCGAGATCAGATGGGTACAGAGTGGGGGCGAGACCAGATGGCTACAGGGAGAGACCAGATGTCTATGAGACGAGACCAGATGGCTATGGGAAGCGACCAGATGACTATGGGACAAGACCAGATGACTATGGGACAAGACCAGGTGGCTGTGGGACAAGACCAGATGACTATGGAGTGAGATCAGATGATTATGGGAAAAGATCAGATGACTATGGGGAGAGACAAGATGGGTATTGGGCGATACAAGATGGCTGCAGGGAATTATCAGATGAGTATGCGATGAGACCAGATGGCTATGGCGTGAGAACTGATGGCTATAGCATGAGACCAGACAGTCGCGAGGCGGGGTCGGATGGAGACATAAGATCAGATGCCTACAGGGTGAGATCAAACAGATTTGGGATCAGATCAGATGGTTACGGAACGAGGCCAGATGGTTACAAGACCAGAGAACATACTTATGGGTCGAGACCATATGTTGACAGGGCAAGATCTGATAGCTACAGGGCAAGATCAGGTCACGGGTCAACATCAGGTGGATACGGGACAATGTACGATGAACACAGACCGAGATCAGGTGGATACAGTATGCGGTCCGCTTTACGGAATCCTAACGAGCACAGACCGGACAAGTTCAGGGGGAGATCACGCTGGGACACGAGATACGCTAAAGACAGATATGAAGGAAATTTCAATTCTAGGGACAAATATCAAAGCAGTCGGTTAAATGGTCCTGATTATACATCACGAAGACATAAGGACAGTGACTACTATGAATTCAGGAGATACTAAATCTATGTGAAATATGTGACTGTCGGTGAATCGCAGGGGCTTGGGGTTTTCTTTAGTATGGCCGCAAACAGACTGGAGATATTGTGAGTCGAGCATTTTTCATCAAATATGCTGGAATTGCACTATTTACTGGCCAGGATGGTGTTTTTTTTTTTTTGTTTTTTTTTTAGGGTGATGGTGGGGGGGGGGGGAGGGTGTCATACTGATTGAATTTCTGGCTCGTGTGATATCAACCACAGTGTGAGTTTAGTGTCATACAGTTATATTCATTTGTGCCATACAGTTACATTTTATGAACAATACTTAATTACACAAGAGATCCATTGAAAATGTTTGACAAATTGTTGTGTCATATGAGGCTTCAAAGGATTATGGGTATTTTTTTTTTTATGCATTCTCTTGGATTCAAATGAATGATCTTTCTAATCACTCTAATCTTCAAATAGAAACTTATGCACCTAAGTTCTGAATGAAAGGACGGCTTTCAAATATGTTATTTTCCATTACTTCCTGGAACATAAATGGTCTTGAGCATAAGAGTCATGGGTTAAAATGCAACAAACTGGATGATCCTGAAGTTATAGATTGTCTAAAATCTTCGGATTTAATTGGCCTTTTAGAAACACATGCTGATAACTCTGTAGATATAAGCCTTCCTGGATATTATGTCTTTCGTAAGGATAGGCCGAAACACCAAAATGCCCGTAAACCTTCTGGTGGAATAGCAGTTCTTTTAAAATCCTCTTTGCGACATATGTTTAAATTTGACCCTGTCTCTGACAGCGATATAATTTGGGTGCGGTTGCTAAAAGAATTCACTTCACTAAAGAATGATCTCTTTTTAGCTTTTGTATATCTACCCCCGTTAAATTCTACTTATGGAAAAGTCAACAGTAAAGACATAATGTCAAAATTACAAAAACAAATAGAATATTTTGCTTGTAAAGGCAAAATAATTATTTCTGGTGACCTAAATGCAAGAATTGGAGACTGTATAGATTTAATACAAAATGAAGTTGACCCATATATACCAGTCCCTAATGATGATACTTTTGATTTGATTTTACCGCGAGTTTCTCATGATATTTCAGTTGTTAACCAAAGTGGCAGATGGCTGATAGAACAGTGTATCGATAATCAGTTATATATTTTGAACGGGCGAACATTAGGCGATTTAACGGACCAGTTTACTTGCCACACTCCACGTGGTAGTAGTACAGTTGATTACTTTGTAGCCAGCAGATCTCTATCAAATTTTATTCAATGCATGAAAGTTCAAGATTTCAATTTCCTTTCTGACCACTGTATGTTGACTGCAAAGTTGATGTTAGGTTCACAATTATGCCAAGAAGAGCGTATTTGCTCAGCTGATTATTTGGGGTGCTTAGCACCAGATAGCTTTGTATGGTCAAATCGTTCTAAAGTCCAATTTCAGGATGTATTTTCCTCTCCAACTATTAAACAAAAAATAGACAGTCTTAACATGATCACTGGACAAGCTGATTGTAATGTTGATAGTTTAATTGAGGCTGTAACAGAGGTAATTGTTTCTGCTGGGGACATGACACTTTCAAGAAAAACATATAAAATAAAGAAGAAAAAAATTCACAAATTAAACAAAAAATGGTATGACAAGGATTGCCATTGTTTGCTAAGGGAATTGAAGGCAGCAAAGAATGCATTTAATAGAAACACTGATAATGCTTACTTACGTAACGTGTTTTACAAAAAGTTTAAGGAATATAAAAGATTAACTAAATTTAAAAGAAGAAAGTTTAAACAAAACTTAACGAACATGCTAAATGATGCGATAGAAAAAGATCCACAAAATGCATGGAAAATAATTGACGAATTGAAAAAAGAGTCAACCCCCACAGACAAAGCAGAGAAAATAAATCACCAGGCATGGTTTGATCATTTTAATAAATTATTAAACACTCAGATCAGTCCAGTTGACAAAAATAGACAGGATTTAGTGAAAAACGAAGTTAATATCTATGAGACGTTAAATCAAAATAGTAATCTTGATTATACCATGACTGAAAAAGAAGTTATTGCAGCTTCAAAAAGGCTAAAAAATAATAAAGCAAGTGCGTATGATTTGTTAAAAAATGAGATGATAAAATCAGCACTTCCATTTCTTTCCAAGCCAATAACTCAAGCATTTAATATGATTCTAAATACTGGTAAATTTCCTGAGTCTTGGAAAAATGGAATTATTATACCATTGCACAAAAACGGAAATCAGTTTGACCCTAACAATTACAGGGGTATTACTCTCAGTAGTTGCCTGAGTAAGTTATTCTGTCATGTTCTTAACAACAGAATTAGTTCTGATTTAGAGAACAGAGCTCTCTTAAAACAAGAACAGGCTGGTTTTCGGAAAAACCATCGAACATCTGACCATATATTTGTGCTGAGAACTATAATTGATAAATATGTTTTAAATGTAAAAAATGGTAGTAAGTTATTTGCCTGTTTCATTGACCTGAGAAAGGCATTTGATACTGTATGGCATGATGGATTGTTGCTTAAATTACAGAAAGCTGGGATCTGTGGTAAAATCTACAATGTTATAAAGTCTATGTATAACAGTTCGCATTCAAGGGTTAAATCTAAGCATACAATGTCTGAACATATTGAAATTACTCAGGGCGTCCATCAAGGTAGTGTTCTAAGCCCCTTACTGTTTAACATATTTATAAATGACATAGGTGATGATTTGTTAGACACTGGTGTTCCAACTTTGAATGGTCATAAAATAAGTCACTTGCTTTATGCAGATGATTTATTACTACTTTCAACATCTGAAAATGAATTGCAGTGTAATATAACTAAGATAAATGAATTCTGTAATAAATGGGGTCTTTCTGTAAATGCAGACAAGTCTAAAGTAATGGTATTTTCAAAAAGTGGGCGTATGCCAAAAAATCAATATATATTTACCATTGGGCAGACAATTTTGGAAAATGTGAACCAATATAAATATCTTGGGATCACCATATCTGCTAATGGCAAGTTTTTGGCAGCAGAAAAGAATTTAAGTTTAAAGGCTAGCAAGGCATTGTTTTCGATAAAGCAAGGTATTTTTGACAGTTCTATCAAGCCTTCTGCAGTTCTGCGAATATTTGATTCACTTATTAAACCAATTGCCATTTATAATAGTGAGATTTGGGCAGGGTATAAAACATGTTACCATAAGAAGTCCATTGATGAAATGTTTGAAATGTCGTTTAAAGGTCATAATGATTTTGATAAGATTTCTACACGATTTTCCAAATATGTCTTAGGAGTACATTCAAAAGCTTCCAATTTTGCTGTTTTTAGTGAGCTAGGTCAGTTTCCTTTAGTAATCTCTA
This sequence comes from Lucinisca nassula, assembly GCA_963580285.1. Taxonomy (NCBI): domain Eukaryota; kingdom Metazoa; phylum Mollusca; class Bivalvia; order Lucinida; family Lucinidae; genus Lucinisca; species Lucinisca nassula. The sequence continues at coordinate 17,832,191 of OY757018.1, forward strand.
TTATAACCAGTTGTATTAATTTTTGGCTACATACTTTACAATCAGATACAGAGTCACTTATATCTGCAGCATATTGGGAACAATGTAATAACCCTGAATTGAAAAGCTTGTGGCTGTGGTTTATTAAAACTGTATTAAGTGATTTGGGGTTTTCACATGTATGGGATAATCATAGTACATTCAATGTAACTGCTTTACTTGAATGTATAAAAGCCAAGTTGAAGGACAGGTTTATTTCATTTTGGAAGAAAAGTATTAATTCTGAAGTTGGAATGGATAAGTTAAGGACATATAAATTGTTTAAGCAAAAATTTGAATTTGAAAAGTATTTGGATATTCTACCAGACAGAAAACAGCGAAAAGCTTTAACAGCCTTCAGAATAAGTGCACATCATCTAAAAATTGAAAGGGGGAGATATTCAGGGCAAAGTAGAAGTAAAACAAAGATCAGGAATTGATACAATTAACTTACCCCATCCACAAAAGACACCAAAGGGAAAGAAATACAAACATTAAGCGACCAGACCATAATGGAAACCTAAACAAAGGAAGGCCATATGGACAGTTACTTTCCCACAAAATGGCCATATGGCCATCCAAAATTAAAAGACACAAGTGATACACACAGTAAGTAATCAAAGTACTGAAAGTACTGAGGAAAGTTGATTTATGAGGTATATTCACCATGATAAAATGGTAGTGGTAGATTAAACAGTTCTCTAAGTATCTTTTTGACAAGGTTGAAAAAGGAGTTTAACCAGGTTCGACTAAGAAAAAAAAATCATATTGCTTGTTATTGTACTCAGGACAATCACTGACCATCTGACTGGCGCAGACCCTGAACAAAATCCAGGTATTGGTTATTGATAGCACCCCTAAGATGTCAGAGCGGAACGTCAGAAGAAAATTCTGGACTGTGCTTGTTTGTTTGTTTGTATGTTTGTTTGCTTGTTTTGAAGTTTAACATCCCCGTCAACACTGACTCGGTCATTTAGAGACATTGCTTCCAATTTTGTGAGACTTTTACCCAACACTCAAATGAAATGACATAATTATCAAGCCTGTCGCGCAATGAAACCAAATAGGCTTGTGGCATGGACGGTCCGATTCGCACCACTTTGCCTGGGCAGGCAGGCTTTTATGGGTGGAGTAAGTTAATTGTATCAATTCCTGATCTTTGTTTTACTTCTACTTTTTAGATCCTCTAAGCGGATAACCAGTACTCATGTGCGGTCGATTTCAGCTCGGCGTGGAAGTATCTTGCAGTCCGTCTATTTCTTCAAGTTCTGGTGGGCGGGGGCGGTAGGACTGTGCTCGTGCATTTGGCCATTAGCCAACAGAACCTTTATAATCAGACGCCACATAATGCGGTGTCCGATCAGATCTAATGTACCTGCTTAAACGAACAGTCCGATTCTCAGTTCATGACTATTCTCCAAACTTACATTCAGAGACGATCGATCCACCAGTTCTCTCAGCACTTTGATTAATTGAGTATTTACGCAAATACGCTGTTTATCTGGAGCACTGGACGGGAGTGAACTTTAAAACCTATTGCTTTCTTTCGACGAGTCATGAAGTGTACATTGCTTTCGGAGACGTTACAGCAGAGCCCTTTCATTTCTACATTTTAAACAGTGGAGACGCTTCGACTTAGATTCGTCTTCCCAAGTGTCTATAAAACGTGTACATATGCACCCAAAAATGCGAAGCTTCCTTTTATAACACTGAAGGGTCTGATTCGAGGTCACAGAATGAGGTGTCTGATCAGTGGCTTCTGAATGCGCTTAACCAATTTATGACAATGGAATCTTCCAACAAATGAGTTCGGAACAGGATTGTCAGATTTGTTTTCTTAAAGTTAGGTTTTGCAAGAATATATGTTTTTTTAGCAATCAATGCAGACTCAGATCAGACGCCAAGTTGTGCTGCGTCTGATCTGGGCCTACGATACTTACATGCCATAAAAAGTGACGCTAGTTATATATGGGCTAATATCCAGTTCGGAAACCGAGGGGTGAAAGGGAAGGAACACCTGTGGAATCAAGTCCGCCTTGATATAAAAGGATACTCCGAGTATCAAAGCTGGAAAAGTCCAGTTCGGCAACTGAGGGGTGAAAGAGAAGGAACACCTGTGGAATCAAGTCCGTCTTCAGCGCAAATGTTAAGAAATCAATGCGCTGGAAAAAGAAATGAGGCAAGTCCTTAATTTGGTCTATTTTATGCAGCGAACGAACAGCGGAAGTGTAGTAACGCGGTCCAGTACCGGAAGTAGAAATGCAATGACATATAAACTTGATACAAGTATCAACTTTCAACAAACAACAACATAAATAAATCGCCACGGAAGAGCCGCCTTGGAACGGTCAGTGGAAGATTTCCACTGGGGGGCTTAAATCGATTTTACGTGGCCACAATCCTCGCCCTTACTTCCGTCGCGATTTAGACAAATAATTTGTTCAGTCCGCATGAAGGCCTCCTAACTCATCAGTGCAACATCTCCGTGAACACAGAAATCAAAGAACCACAGAGGTGAGACAACGGTGAGGACTCGACAGCAAGAAACCACTGAAATGCTGGAGCAAAAGAAAACCAACAGTTAGACTCCGATGAGCCCGACCAGAGACAGAGCATCAGGCACCAACCAACATTATCTCTTTAATTTTCAATAAGCCTTTACGTTGGAGCCGTCATAGAATCTGAGGCCTGACCCACCGGCGTGCAATTAAAGAGGGAAGCAAAGTTGCCAACCGTGATTGGGTTAACTACCATGCATGCAGTCTGTCGTATAATATCCATGTTGTACCCAATCTTTTTATATCGAAGAATGATTTTACGAAATTGGGTGCTGAAGTCATTGCGGTTATATATTTTTCTGAATTTATATACTAAGTCACCATAAAATTCGGGTTCCGATAGACCTTGTTGCAGAAGAGATTTAAGTCCAATATTGAATTTTGAAATTAAATCAGAATGGCGTCTATAAAATTTTGAAAAGGCTTTGCGTAGTTTATGGTACCGATAACCCTGATTAAGGAGTTTAGCCGTCAATAATTTATTACGAGTGTTGAAGTCAGTAACATGACTACACACTCTAGCAAATCGAATTAATTGCGAAATATAAACGCCATAGGATGGCGCACGAGGAACATCACCATCCAAAAAAGGAAAATTTACAATCTCAAAATCAAAGTCATCACGTTTATCATAAATTTTGCACGAAACAAATCCATCTACAATAGATAGATGTAAATCCAAAAACGGGGCCTCGGTATCAGAAGAATTTGCTTTATTTAACTGAAGTTCTAGGGGGTAAATCTGACTGATCATACCATCAAAATAGGTATTATCAATATTTAATAAATCATCTAAATATCTAGAAGTAGAGCTAAAAGCTTCAATAATTTCAGATTGGTTATCAATGGAAAGCGACAAAATGAAGTCTCTTTCATAACAATACAAGAACAGATCAGCCACAAGAGGTGCGCAATTAGTACCCATCGGAATACCCACAATTTGTCTAAATAACTTAGTACCGAATAACTTAAGACTGGAAGACAGACTATGTAATATTTGTAATATTTTAGATGACGAAATACATTTCTCTTGTGATTGCTCTAAGTATAATGATCTGCGAAATAAAATGTCTCAGCACATGGCAGTTTTAAATAATCATTCATTGCAATCTAAAAAAGAGCATTTCGTCAAACTTATGGCATCTACAGACGATACTATTTTGAAAACAATTGGATTATTTGTAAGTGAATGTAATATATCATAGCATGTCATGGCTCTTATGACTCAAGGCTATTAATATTGTTATTATTTTTTTTTTCCTTTTAACTATTATTTATTTATTATTATTATTTTTATTCATTTATAAAATTATTTTCATATCATTGAAGAATGTATTATGTCATGTTTGTATTTGCTTGCCTTTAACCCTTATAGGGTATAGTTGTGCAGTAAATAAAATTCTAATTCTAATTCTATTTCCTTCTAATAAAATGTCTGCCTTTCACACAGTCGGTCCCCAGTCTAGTACAACTTTCATCTTTTAAGCTTTTTTTTCTCATTTTCGTATTTCAACCCGCTATATGTATTACTTTTTGACGTATCCGACCAAATAAAAATAAATAAATAAATAAAAACTGTAAATTCGGATTCTTCAAAAACGTCACGATGACTGCTTCTCTATTATTAAGCCATGTTGCAGAGACGCTTATTGCATTTTCATAGACAAACTGTCTGACAGTTGGCGCAAAATAAAAATATCGAGTACCAATCTTCTGTTTACCTTCCGGCCGCGTTATTTGACAGAAACAGGTTAATTTTCGTTTATTTCCAGTATTTCCATGGTAGTTCCGACTCGCAGTGTGTGATACAATCAAGCATGAATTAATGCCTAAGGGGGGCCTTGGAATTCCCTTTCTTCTTTTACTGCAACACCCTCACACGAGGCTTACACTCGTAGGAGGGGTTGGCAGTAAACAGAGATAGATAATTAAAAGGAGCACTAAAAGATTTTGAAGGGCATTGTACTAGGAGCATCATGTGTTTTTCTCATAGGGAAATGCACAAGTGACTTACTTAAGTACCAGGAGATTATACGCAGCGATAAAATGCCTTATAGATATACAACAACAACAAGATAGATTAGAATTCTTTTGTTTCTTTTACTGCACCACCCTCTCACGAGGATTACCTGCAGGTGTACATTTCATGTACTCCAGGACGGCCCCCTCCCATCGGGGCTTGAAGAAATAGCATGATGCTTCCACACAGAGCTGTATCCGACCATGAGAACTAGTTAACCCCTTAGAGGAACTAGGCCTGCCAGCGCAAAGCGGTGCAAGTCGGACCCATCCTATCTATCTATCTACTGATACTGTGTCGGTCACATTTGACCATTACCGCAGGTGTACATTACATACACTCCAGATTTGCATGATGACAGCCTGCACAGTAATCATATAATTACGGTAGGGATCTTTAACCTGCACAGGGGATGGTTCTCCCTGCACAGGGGGCCTCTAGTTAACGTCCCGATCTAAAGGACGGTATACATTTTGACATTCATCCCTGCAAATGATGCCAATGCCGTGAATGGAGCGTGTTTGGACATCGAAATTTTATCGCCACTGCTGGGGATCGAACCGGCGACCTCTAGCATCAGAGGCAAGTGCACTAACCACTGAGCTACCTTGCTCTACCGTCCTTCCATGCTTATAAATTGGGAGGCAGAGCTTGAGATGTCATTTCATCTCAATATCGGGTAAAAGTCCCACAAAATTAGAAGCAACATCTCCAAAATTACCTTTTCAGTGTTGAGGAGGAGGTTAAACCTCAAATCAAACAAATACAGTCCAGGTTTGCAGAATAAAAGCCTACATAGTAATCATGCAATCTGCCTGTAACACTCGAGAGAGGGGTTGGCAGAAAATAGAGATAGATTTTTTTTGTAGGGATCTTTTACTTGCACAGTGATGGTTCTCCCTGTACAGGGGGCCTCCGGTTAACGTCCCGATCCGAAGGACAGTGCAACTTGTGGCATTCATGATGCCAGTGTAGCAGTTCAGACAACACAATTTTCTTACCGCTGCCCGGAATTGAACTGGGGGCCTCTAGCATAAGCATGATAGGCAAGTGCACTAACCACTGAGCTACCATGCTCCATAGGCAAACAGAGTTAATTCATTTTTTTTTCTATCCATTTCTGCTGATCGTTTATCTTGTCACTTTCGCATTTCATTGTTTCTCTCACGTTTGTATAGGAAGCCAGTCTGTTCTGAAGGTATTGATTAATTCAGGGTTCTTTTAAAGTGTAGCTGTTAATGTGAATTTCTCCAAAAGCATCAATACCGAAAAATCATAATATGTACACATATTGTTGAAAATTGTCCCCCCCCCCCCCAACACACACAACAGGGCTTGAAGAAATAGATCGGCTGCAATGCATGCTTGATGCATTTGAGTATAATGGATGGCAAATTCGACTGATAGCCTTTCGTACAGCAGACTCATTATCTGGATGAAGAAGAGAGCAGTTAGAGCCTGACTTGGGACCAACGGCGATAGATCAGGACACATCCATGAAAAACACTGGTTGCATGTCTTTGTAAACATTGTCCGTTAAAGAAGTGTTTCTTTGACATGCTCTTGTGTACAATTAGGGCAGCTAATTTGATTTGGATCTGTTCATGGACAACCAGATTGAGACAGATGTTCGTACGACCCTGTAGAGCCCAGCACATGGATGGTAAATGACTTGGTTAACAGATAGGGTTGGCTAATCGGAGCTGAGAGTATAATGGATGGCAAATTCGATTGATACCCTTTCGTACAGCAGACTCATTATCTGGATGAAGAAGAGAGCAGTTAGAGCCTGACTTGGGACCAACGGCAATAGATCAGGACACATCCATGAAAGACACTGGTTGCATGTCTTTGTAAACATTGTCAGTTAAAGAAGTGTTTCTTTGACATGCTCTTGTGTACCATTTAGGCAGCTAATTTGAGTTGGATCTGTTCATGGACAACCAGATTGAGACAGATGTTCATACAACCCTGTAGAGCGCAGCACATGGATGGTAGATGTAGATGACTTGGTTAACAGATAGGGTTGGCTAATCGGAGCTGAAAGGATGATTGATTATCAGTCCTGTCACTGTGGTCGATAATCGATTAGTAATCACTTAAAGGTTTTTGTCATTATTTTACCTGTCTGGCTTTCTGTCTAAGCATGACTCTTACCATATGTTGGTCTTTACCATATGTATATTTGAACAGACAGGCCTGAGCAAACAGTGTAGACCAAGATCGGATGCAGCATAATGCAGCATATCATCAGGGTCTGCACTGTTTGCCACTCATCCAGCTGTTTTAGGCATAACTTCGGGTAGTAATTAAATTGTACCTATCAAGTAATCGATTAAAAGCAAGTCAGAAATGATTATCATTTTTTGCGGAATTTATCGATCGATTACACGATTAATCGTGTCAGCCTTTTTAACAGACAAATTTACTGCCCATGCGATCTGAACTCATTCTTGTTGCCAGAAAGTATTTGCAATTCAGATAAAGAGAAAGGATGGGAAAATGGGGATAATATTTTTGATTATTTGAAAAAAAAGTTATGGATACCTGTGAAATGCTATGTTGTGACTGGTCCAACAAGTACCTACAACATTCCTTTTAGCTCACCTGTCACATAGTGACAAGGTGAGTTTTTGTGTTCACTTTTCATCCGTCGTCCATGCGTGCTTCTGTAAACAATTCTTCCAACGACATCTCCTCCTAAATCACTGATCGGATTTTGACCAAACTTCACAGGAATGATCCTTAGCTGGACCCCTTTCAAAGTTGTTCAAATGGTTCCAGTCCATTGCAAATCTAGGTCACAGGAGCCGAAAATAGATTTTTTCACTGAAAACTTGAAAAATCTTCTCTGAAACCACAAGGCCTGGGCCTTTGATATTTGGTATGAATCTTCATCTAGTGAACCTCTACCAAGATTCTTCAAATTAAAGCCATGGGGCCAAAAATACCCCCGTCCGGGGGCCTTTGGTTTTACAGAGGCTTATACAGGGAAATTTTCTCCGAAACTGCAAGGACCAGGTCTTTGGTATTTGGCGTGAAGCTTCATCTAGTGAACCTCTATCAAGACTGTTCAAGTTATAGCCCTAGGGCCAAAAAAATGCCGCCCCGGGCCCTTTACCGGTACTTAAAATATTTAAAATTTACTTCACTGAAACCACAAGGCCCAGGTCATTGCTATTTGGCATGAAGCTACATCTACTGAACCTCTACCAAGATTGTTCAAATCATAGCCTTTGGGCCAAAAATGCCTCCGCCCGGGGGCCCTTCAGTTTAACATTGACTTATATAGGGAAATTAAAAACAAGTCTTCTACTCTGAAACTGCAACGCCCAGATCTTTGATATTTGGTGTGAAGCTTCATCCAGTGGACCTCTATCAAAATTGTTCAAATTATAGCCCTAGGAAATAGAAGTCAAGTCAAATGCAGAAGGCCAAGGTCTTGGATAATTGACATGAAGCTTTGTCTTATGGATTTCTAGCAAGATTGTTCAAATTAAAGCCCTGGGGTCAAAAATGGCCCGCCCCAGGGACTCCAAGATTTATATAGATATATATATATATCCAAGTACGTCAACGCCACAGAGTGGGCCCTGTACTTTAAACTGAAGAAGAGGAAAAACCTTTAAAATTTTAATATTCTTGTCTGAAACCAGACTGCTCCAGTCTTTGATATTTGGTATGAAGCTTCACTTTTTAGACCACTACCAAGATAATTGAAATTATAGCCCGGTGCCAGTAATGGCTCTCCCAGGGGCTCACTTGTTACCCTATGGATCGGGCCATCATGCCCCTCTTGATACTTTTAGAGACAGATAAGACAATTTTAATACTAGTATCTCCAATGAACTGTTTCTCCATTGTGAATTTTGCCTTAGATTAAGTCTAATCATTTAGTTCTAAAATTAGGTTAGGAATTTATTTTTAGCACTATGGTGTACAGGGATACTCTGTGGGGCACAAGACAGGATTTTTAGGTGAGAAAATAAGTTCTGGCAGGGTAATATTTCTCAGTGGGAACTATTTCTCTTTGTGATATAATATCATTTTTCTTTTTCATAGAAAATCCTGTATTTACTTGGTACAAATTTAATATACATATTTATTTCACAATTTCTGTGACATGCAATACATATATACATACAATAATAATTCATAGGAACGAAATCTTACATTGTTGATGGGGACATTAACCCATTGTATGCTATTAGACTCTTCCACTGCCATATATTGGACAAGTCCATTTGTCATATATGGGGGTCAGGCCTATTTTTTTCGTTTTTATTAGCTCACCTGTCATGTAATGATGAGGTGAGCTTTTGGGATCACTTCTCGTCCGCCGTGCGGCCATCCTTGCGTAAACAATTCCTTCAAAAGACATCTCATTAACCACTGATCGGAGTATGACCAAACTTCATAGGAATGATTCGTAGGCGGTTCCCTTTCAGAGTTGTTCAAATGGTTCCAGTCTGCACATCAAGGTCACGGGAGCCAACAAAAGATTTTTTTTTAATGAAAACTTAATCTGAAACCAGGCCTTCGATAGATGGTGTGTAGCTTCAGTCTAGTGGACCTCTGCCAAGATTGTTCAAATTATAGTCCTGGGGCCAAAAATGCCCCTGCCTCGGGGCCCATTGGTTTAACATAGTCTTACATAGGAAATAGCTTTAAAAACTCTTCTCGTCTGAAACCAAAAGGCTCAGGTGTTTGATCAGAAGCCTCTGTGGTGTAGTGGTTACGCTACTTGCCCTGTAAACCAGGGATCGCAGGATCAATCCCGGGCTTCTCCAGACTTTAGGATGAGTCTTTAAACCGAGGTCCTGTCTAAGTATGACCTTCGCTGTTGGTGGGACGTAAAATCCAAACACTCACTCACTCAAATGTTTGATATTTGGTATGAAGCTTCGTCTTGTGGACCTCTATCAAGATTGTTCAAATTATAGCTCTGGTGCCCCTTGGTTTTACATTGACTTATGTAGGAAAAATCTATAAAAATCTTCTCCTCTGAAACCACAAGGCCCAGGTCCTTGAAATTTGGTGTGCAGCTTCATCTATTGGACCTCTACCAAGATTGTTCAAATTATGGCCATGGGGCCAAAAATGCCCCCGCCACATTGAACTTATCTGCCGATCGGCCTCCCACTCTGCAAGTTGATCCAGGTCATCTTGTAAAATAAGACAGTCAGACGGAGAATATATACAGGACACATCATCAGCAAACAAACTGACTGATGTCCTGATATTAACAGTCAGATCATTGATGAAAACCAAGAAGACTGGTCCCAAGGACGGAACCTTGGGGGACTCCAGATAAAACAGGGACTGATCAGGTGCTTGGCCATCAAGTACAACTTGTTGTGATCACCCAGAGAGCCATGAGCTTATCCACCTATGTGTGGATTCACTTATCCCATAGTAGTCACTTTATATAATAGCCCTCTGTGAGGTACCTTCAACCTTGTCAAAGGCCTTGGCGAAGTCCATGATGATCAAGTCAGTCAACTTAGTCAAGTGACCACGATTTATGACCCCAACCAGATTCCCCACAATGTCATGGTAAAATTGAACTACCTTATTCGACCTATTTACCGCACATGCTCCTACAAGCGCACACCCAAGCTTTTTCTGGAAAAAAAATACACAAGCGCTCACTTTACAGTAACCTCCCAACTAATTCATATTGAGTTTTGCTGCATCTTTGACCCGAGGAAATCATATGTATATGTGGTGAACCCCTATGCTGAAATTCAACTCTATAAAATAATCATATCGGAAGCTTTTTTTTTTTTTTTCGTATTGAGTGTGCGCATATTAGGTAGATTTTTCACCACAATATTTTCATACAATTTTGAAAAAACTAAGCGCACGGTGCGGTAAATAGGTCGAATACGGTAGTTGCATTTTGCAATACCTTTGACTTCAGAAACCATCTTGACTTGTGAAGGATTGTCTTTGGACGTGTCACCAGTAAACATTTCTGATTCTGACAGTCAGCAAGAATGCCCAGAAATGCTATTCAGTCAGCAAAGTAGAAGTAAAACAAAGATCAGGAATTGATACAATTAACTTACTCCATCCATAAAAGACACCAAAGGGAAAGAAATACAAACATTAAGCGACCAGACCATAATGGAAACCTAAACAAAGGAAGGCCATATGGACAGTTACTTTCCCACAAAATGGCCATATGGCCATCCAAAATTAAAAGACACAAGTGATACACACAGTAAGTAACAAACATTAACATAAATAAATCGCCACAGAAGAGCCGCCTTGGAACGGTCAGTGGAAGATTTCCACTGGGGGGCTTAAATCGATTTTACGTGGCCACAATCCTCGCCCTTACTTCCGTCGCGATTTAGACAAATAATTTGTTCAGTCCGCATGAAGGCCTCCTAACTCATCAGTGCAACAAGAATGCTCTAAAGTAAAGCTATACAGAACCAAAAACGCGGTCTGTTTTAACAAGGGGCGTAAGATAACGCTTATCTGTATATTGGAAAAATGGTTTGTTGTCACCATTTATTCACTTCCCCTCTAGTGTTCGAACTTCAGGTGGGTTAAAACACTAGCATCTTTGCTTTTAAACATTAACTGACTGGTAATGCTCATGTCCGTATCTAGGCTGTGCCTAAGTTCATATTACATTAAATTAAATCAATGATTTGCATAAAATAAATTCATTAATGGTTCCAACATGTGTTTAAACCCGCGTTGCACGACTTCTAGACGCAGGGCATAAACAGCCGGATCACACAAAGCATTTAACGACATAAAAAGATGGCCGATGGCACCTGCTATGTAGGAAACCTCAACAAAGTCGAAAATAGATAAAATAATGTAGAGACTACAGGGCATCCAGCAAACCATGAACGTTCCGATTATTAGCAAGCTTGTTATGATCGCTTTTTTATTGTGTACGTCATCTTGGCCAAACGTTTGCCTCATTGCAATAAATTTGTTGTACTCAGCAAACACTCGTGCATAAAGGAACACAAGCCCACAGCACACTATTATAACCAGGTAATATGGTACATACCATGGTGTAAACGAATCCATCTTCGAATGCTGGCAGAAGCTTTCGTCATTGCTACCCGCAAACATCCCTCCCACTATCTCTGACAGTCCCACCGATACACTTATAAACCATATGAAGAAAATCATTGCATTGGCGCGAGGGTCCGATAGTATCCTATGATAACGCAATGGTTTAACGATAGCCACATAATGGTCAACTCCTATTGCAAATAAACTTAGTAATGAGGCTGTAAAAGCAAAAGGATGAAATACATATATCGTGACAAAATCGAAGCATGTGAGAAAGGGTGAATGAGGGAAACTACTTAAATAATGAATTAGTAACCATGCCATCAGATTATATAAGGCAATGAATGAGTCCGATAGCGCGAGACATATTATAAGTTTTGTGTGCGTTGTTTGGCCCTTTGGTATATGTGCAGTGGCAACGATGCAGATGATATTTGCTAGCAAAGCCAGAAAGGAAACTATCAACTGCAGACCGCTAAGTATTCTTTCCACGGGATGACCATTGCCACCAAAGGACGCGTAGTAAACGCTCTCATTAGAACTGTTGTTATATGAAGTGATACCACTCGAGTTATATATTTCACTAATTGCAGTCAAATACTGGAAGAACTTGGTTTCATTATGCATCATGATACTTGTTACTAAAGCAAATGTTGGCATATGCACTTCTTATTAAATTAATTTTCAGTCTTTGGTTCTCACTTCCGAAATGTACCGAAACCGTCGTGTTAAATCATATTATGAATACATGCATGTTTTGTGTATAAAGCGCGGGTTTATGTTGTACTTCATTTATTTTCTTCTTTTCGCATTTTTCTTCTCTCATGCTCCATTATTATGTGTTTGGATAACCATAGTATCATAAAAATTGGACGCTGATTTAAAGCATTTAGAAATGCAATTAGGTGTCAATACATAGGTTTGAAATAGTCATATTGACAATTTCTAACTATGAAAACTCTGTAACAGTCTGAATCAGGGTGTTTTTGTACTTAGCACGTTTGTTAGATCTGCAATAAATTCAGCTTAAGACCGAATAAACTAAAATTACTGTAATTTGAATATATTACACATGAAGTGTCCGTTAAGAAATCCATTTCCAACCCTTGTTGACTTTGTTCTCTCACCCTGCAGCTCAAAGGTTTTGTCTAATTTAATAGAACACAGTCATCCAGTATATGATGGAGCACACGACTACACAGTATTTTTCATAGCCAGGTGCATATGCAACAAGATTCCTTTATCTAAATCCCCGTTAATAATAGCAAAATAGAAGTGGTGGCAATCCCCATAACACTGACTGTCTACGGGTTTCATATGCTGTCAATTAGAACAGCATCCATTGCACCCGTATTCGGTCTTTGAAATAGTGTCTACAATACTATATGTATGGCACAGTATTCCAGTTATTTAAGACCTGTTTCAAAAAACATGTATGTGTGTTTTTGTGTATTCTACTTTAAATATAATAAAGATTCCTATATTATGGACACATTAGGAACTGTTCATAATTTGTCTTTAAGACCAGTTTTGAACAGTTCCAAAAGTAGTCTCTTACCGGTGAACAGAATGAATAGAAAACACAAAGAAAAACTGTATCATTTCAAATGTATGTTTAAAATAAGAATTATTCTTCGCCATTCACAACAACTGTCATCTGCTTTGTCATCTGCTGGTTACTTTAAAAGTCACTGTTGATAATAGTGTGGACCAATATCAGACTGCTCCTCGCACCTGATCAGGGTCCATAGTGTTTGCATGTATGCAAAAAATATGCTTAAACAGTTTGCAGTGTCATAACGGTTGTCACAAGAACTTGTTGTAATCAGTAATGCATACTACCAATATCATCGCTGTCTATATTATACGAGGACAAGTCAATAAGTAAGCAGCCTATCCCATAATTGACCGAGACAAACAAGATTTGCATGCTTTGTTCGAGTAAATGTTTTATGGATGGGAGCAAAATTGCATCCTAATCGTGTCTTTCACTAAAAATATATTGAAGGTTAAACATGGAAGCAAGCTTTTCGTCAAACGTTGAGTACCGTGATGTTATTCGGTACTTGTATTTGAAAGGGAAAACAGGTCAGGAGATACATTACGAGTTGACCAATGTTTACGGATCTTCTGCACCATCGTATACACAAGTTAAATTCTGAATTGGGGAATACAAACCCGGTAGAACGTCTTTAGAAGACGATACCAGGTCTAGACGCCATCAAATGCCACCAATGAACAAATGTGTAACAAAGTAGGGCATCTGGGTTACTCTGATAGGCTAACTAAGGTGGAAGAAATAGCGAATGCATTACACATTTCACATGGTAGCGTTTCAACAATTTTACATGAACGCTTGGATATCCGCAAGCTAACAGCCCGTTGGGTCCCAAAAGCCCTTAGCGACGAGCAAATGGCAACCAGAGCGCCAGTATGCAGTGCATTGTTGAAGCGGTTTAGGTCAAAGAAATATGATTTCCAGTCATGTGTGGTGACTGTAGATGAGACCTGGGTCCATTATTATGAGTCAGAGAATAAAACTCAAAGTCGCCAGTGGGTAGGGCGGGGATCTCCGAGGCCAAAGAATTTCGAAATGCAACACTCTGCTGGCAAGGTGATGGCAACTGTATTTTGGGACGCACAATGCGATATTAAGTTGGACTTTATAGCAAAGAAAAGAACAATAACAGTTGCGTATTATTCAAATTTGCTCATTCAACTGAGAACCTGCAGCCGTGGCAAACGCCGACTTGAACGCCCGGGTAAACTCTCCAAAGGGATTATGTTCCAATATGACAATGCAAGAGTCTACACTTTCAACATTGCAAGGGATGCTGTTGAGCGGAATGGGTCAAGCTAATGCCGCACCCCGCCTATTCTCCGGTCTTAGCTCCTAGTGACTATTTCCTTATCACAAACTTGAAAAAGGTTATCTGTGGACGTCATTTCCAAGTCAACGAAGACGTCGTGGTGGCAGTTGAGGAGTGTGTCGGAGACAAGGGCCCTGTCTTCTTCAGTTGTGGGACAGCGTTGGTCAAAGTGTATCATTCTAGAGGAAATTATATCGAAAAAGAAGAGATCTCACCCAGAAATAAGTTAGGCTTTTTTATTGACTCTTTGTTGGTTTGAAATGAGGTTTAACGTCCCCGTCAACACTGTAAAGGTCATTTATGAAACGTTTTATTGACTCTTACGCAAATATTTGCATGAGAATGGAATGAAAATGTTTCTTTGCAATCCAACTATTATATAATATATGGTAGGCTAAATTTGTTGTCAAATCTGTTAATATTGTAACAGGCTTGGTAGTTGTCTAGTCTAGAATTTATCAACAATTTCTGTTTGGCATTTCAATGACATTTGCAGACATTTCCAAAGTCCAAGCAATTAATTTGTTATAATTCCTGTCTCCATGAGATTCATCACGAAAGCACGCCTATATAATTTTGACTACCTTAAACCCCGCTTTTTATATAAGGAAGGAACATATTTATTTGTTATTTCTGCTTAAAAACATAGATTGCGGGTACTCGTTAAAACCGCCTCGGTGAGGCGGTTCTAACGAGTACCCGTAATCCATGTTTGAAGCAGAAATATGAAAAAAATCAGAATTTTATATCGTTCTTGGTGGTAAAATTGCCAATGTGTTTAAATAGGCGTGTTTTTTATGTATGTTCTGCATGCATGGTATTTTTTCAGCGACGACATTTTATTTGTTTTCTTTTTTTCCAAGAAAACAAGATTTGACATTTAATGCTAAGTGTCTCCAATTGAGACACTTTGCAAAAGATATCAAGTCCTGTTTATTGAGACAAAAAACAAAACAAAAAAAACAGAACTATTTGAGAATCTGATTATAGCCCGGCTGCAGCAGTATTAGAGATGAAAGACCCATTGTGTTGATAATTTCTTTACATTCATGCTTACCAGATAACATCACTGTTGGAAGTGGTATGTGGCAACATAAAAATTACCAAGGGAATTTACTCGATGCGTCCTGGGCCATAAATCCTGATTTCAGTATACACAATGCATCAACCCACTGGTCGTGTGTGTACCAGGTTTCAACTTTGTAACCCTTACAGTTTTTGAGAATAGATACTTTTCTTTTTTGTTTCGGTTTTACGGCCCTTTCAAGATTATTTCATTATATCGAGCCGATCGTTAATCAGAGGTGGGCGAAAACCGGAGTACCCGAAAAAAAACACCTGACCTACCGTTGCAGATCTTGGCATCTCACATGTGACCCGAGTCTACAGCGGTGAGAGACCTATTGATTAAGAGTCAACGCCCTTACCCACTAGGCCACGGAGGCCCGTAAGAATATGTATTAAGTTACATCAAAGTAGAACAACAAACATAAAAGATATCATGTTATTTTTAATTTTTTGAAAAAGTACCGTAAAAGGTATGGGCCATTGACACTTATTATGGTATAATTCGCGATGCTCCCAGTCATTATCCATTTTTATACGAGCTTACAGCTTTCATAGTTCCTGAGAAATTCGTGATAAAAGTATTCAAGAATTGGAAAACCAATGTTAAGCTACATAAATTGGGAGCCTCGGCCACTGTTCTGCATTTACCGATACACCTTTCTTGCTTAGGAGACCGAGTGTGGTATAAGTTTCATCGAGGTAAGACCACAAACATGAAAGTTATTGAACAAGATGAAATTTCATTTCTTGAAACCCTACCAAGGACACAACTCCAAGTGTTATTAACCCTTGGCTGTGTCCGATATGCGTGATACAACCAGTAATTGTCTATGTTTATACAAAACTTGCAGCTTTCTAATCCTCACGGTTGTTTCATCTCTGTAGTTGTTTACTTTTTGTGTACTCGGAGATGTTGCACTGATGAGAAGGAGGCCTTCATGCGGACTGAACAAATTATTTGTCTAAATCGCGACGGAAGTAAGGTTGAGGATTGCGGCCGCGTATAATCGATTTACCCCCCCCCCCTCCCCCGTTCCAAGGCGGCTCTTCTGTTGCAGTTAAATTTTGTTATGGTTTGTCTTTGGGTGTGTATATCTCTTATATTTTTGTTTTGGATGGCCAATTAGCCATTTTGTTGGAAAGTAACTGTCCTTTTGGCTTTCCGCTATTGATGTTTCCATTAGGGTCTAGTTATTTCATGTTTGTGGTTCTTTCCCTTTGGTGTCTCTGATGGGAGTTGTGGGTTAATTATATCGATTCCCTTCACTTCTATTTTCTAGCTTTTATACATCCTGAGCAATCTGATACGTAAGTTTTCAAGAATAACAATATTTGAAAACTTACAAGGGATATAACTGAAAGACTTATGGGCCCTTGAACCTATTCCAGTATACACAACACATCCAGTCATTGTCCATGTTTGTACAAACTTCAGCTTTTCAGCATTCATTGCCTTCACGTCTATTTTTCATAGTTCCTGAAAAATCTGTACGAGTGGTCATTTGATAACCAGGACCAAGGGCCATAACTGTTTGAGTGATGGCCCCTTGGCCACTATTCTACAACTTCCCCTTCCTTACCTTACAGACCAAGTTTGGAATCAGGTTTATTGAAAAACATAAAAGTTATTGAGCAAAACGTCTGTTTATTTTTTGAAAAACTACCAAGGGACAATAACTGAAGAGTTATTGACATTGGCCTCTATTCCGGTATACATGATACAGTCGGTCTATGTTTATAAAACTTTCAGCTTTCTAGCTTTCAGAGGATACCAAAATTTTCAAGAATGGCAAAATTTGAAAACCTACCAAAGTACATAACTCCAGGAGTGATGGGCCCTTTGCCACTATTCTGCTACTACAACTTCATAACCTTAGAGTCCAAGTATAGTATATAACTTTCACTGAAGTATGAACACAAATATATACGTTATTAAGCATTTTTTAAATTTGAAAATATATCGAGGAACATAACTAAAAGAGTTATGGATCCAAGACACTTTTTCTGGTCTTCCCAATACATCCAGTCATTGTCCATGTTTATACGAAGTTTCAGCTTTCTGGCTGCCATATTTCTTGAGAAATCGGATACCAAATTTTCAAGAATGGCAAAATGTGAACACCTATCGAGGGACAAAACTCCAAGTGTTATGGTTCCTTGGCCACTATACTGCTGCTACACCTTCCTTACCTTTGCAGTCTAAGTGTAGGATAAGTTTCAATGCAGTAGGACCACAAACATAGACCTTATTAAGCTAAACATATTAAGGAACATAACTCAAAGAGTTATAAACTCTTTACCAGTATTCCAGTACACGTGATGCATCGAGTCAATGTCCATGTTTGTAGAAAGTGTCAGCTTTCTAGCTTTCATAGCTCCTGAGAAATCTGCTACAAACATTTTCAAGAATGGCAAAATTTGGAAACCTACCAAAGGACATAACTCAACGTGTTATGGACCCTTGGTCACTAGTATGCTACCTACAACTCACGTACCATTGAGACCAAGTCTAGTATAAGTTTCAATAAAAAGGACTGCAAACATAAAAGATATTAAGCAAAATGCATTTTGAAATTTGCAAACAGTCATAGTTTCGGAGAAATCTGCTACAAACATTTTCAAGAATGGCAAAATTTGAAAACCTAAGAAGGGACATAACTCCAAGTGTTATGGACCCTTGGTCATTATTCTGCTACCTACACCTTCCTTACCACAGAGACAAAGTCTAGTATAAATTTCGTTAAAAAGGGTCACAAATATAAATTAAAAGCTTAAAGGTTGCCTTTGGAAACAAAGAACACATAAAAGAACGAAAATCGGAGAATCGGTTTTATTGAGTCTCTTCATGTTAAGCAATGTAGTTTGCAAGGCTGTATACGCCCCCTAGCACCGGCTTAAGCGGTATTCGATATTCAATGTAACCAGAATGGGCTCAATGATCCCAAAGGAAAAGAAAATATAATCTGGACTACGATGAAGCACGGGGAGACTTTTTACAGCCGCCACACGGCACTTAACACCAGCAGCAGTGAGGTAAATTAAAAGCTAAAAGGTTGACTTTGGAAACAAAGAACACATAAAAGAACGAAAATCGGAGACTCGGTTTTATTGAGTCTCTTCATGTACAGCAAAGTTTGCAAGGCTGTATTCGCCCCCTAGCACCGGCTTAAGCGGTATTCGATTTTCAATGTAACCAGAATGGGCTCAATGATCCCAAAGGAAAAGAAAATATAATCTGCACTATGATGAAGCACGGGGAGACTTTTTACAGCCGCCACACGGCACTTAACACCAGCTGCAGTGAGGTTAATTAAAAGCTTAAAGGTTGCCTCTGGAAACAAAGAACACATAATTGAACGAAAATCGGAGACTCGGTTTTATTGAGTCTCTTCATGTAAAGCAATGTAGTTTGCAAGGCTGTATACGCCCCTATCACCGGCTTAATCGGTATTCGATTTTCAATGTTACCAGAATGGGCTCAATGATCCCAAAGGCTATTTAGAAAAATGCATTTTAAAATTTGCAAACATCAAAGAGTTATGGAAGCTTGACCCCTATTCCGGTATACAAAATGCATCTAGTCATTGTTCATGTTAATTCAAAGTTTCAACTTTCTAGCATTCATAGTTCCACGGAAATCTGTCAAAAACCTTTTCAGTTTTCGCTAGCATATATATAAATGTTTCCGTTCGAATCCGCAATGATGGCAATATTTTCTTGTCCGTTCATTGTGAGAAATGGAGCTAAACATGGCTGTGAATTTGCGCAAAAATGTTCAGCAGACACATGTATTTTGCTTTGCTCATAGCTGGGTTCAAGGATGGTGACAATGGCATAACTATTAAGTAGTATCGCTTTGGAGGGAAGCTTTTAAACTAAAGAAGGTTTGCAAGCAAAATCCAAGATGTAGATAGACATGCAAGGCGAGTCCCTCTTTGCTGATGGCATTACAAAGGTGTCCAACAATACAGGAGATGCAAATAGTGGGAATCAAATACCTGACTCCTATGACAGCGGTGTTCTGGCACTGCTTAAAACCATATTCTTCTATTATCCCCCGACGTTAGTCGGAGGAGACTATAGTAATGGGTTCATCCGTCTGTCCGTAGACACAATCTTGTCTACGCAACTCTCCTACAGTTTGCAAGGGATTTTGATGAAACTTATCAGTTATTGTTCCCAGGATCTGAAGATGATCATATTTCGTCAATGTCTCTCGCCAGAAAAAATGGCAATTATAAACGTAAATTACGTGCTTTTAAAAGAAACAATACCAGGCTGAAGTGACTGTCAAGAATATTATTGAATCATGGACGCCACTCACTGCTTGCTTTTCTAAGTTCATTACCCATTTCTGTATTACGGATTCTGGACACCGAGGCAAATAAATTCTACAATAGTTCTAATCAGTTATACAATGCTGCTCTTTAAACTAGAGGTTTTACTCATCTTTCGTCGATTCTGAAATTAACCACAAACGTCACAATATTCCTCATTAATAAGGGTTTGGGTTTTATAGATTTACTGGTATCTTCCGGGACAATTCATTGATTTCATCCATTCCTGATTATTTTCAAAATACTGAAACACACGTAATTTGCTATAATTACAATAAACCTGTTAGATCTATCATATTCTTAATTTCAATAAACTTGTTTCAACACTCCTGATACCTGTGATTGTAAACATTCAGTGTATTGCTATCCTGCTGCTGGTCATATTATTACTGGCAATTTAAAAATTATTCCTGATTCTAGGATATGTAATATAATTTCTTTTGGACCAAAATATCGATTTGCTTCTAAAATTGATTTCAATAAATGTAGAGATGAAATCGCTGCTGTCTTGAATGAATTTGGTAATCGATGGTGTAAACGAGAGTATGTTGAGCATAAAGCTCTTAAAGAATGGAAACTCAGCATTCTGATATTAATGAACAAACGCGCTTCTTTTTATTCTCAAAATACTAACATATTACCTCCTAAACCTAAGACGTATTTACGTCACCTTAAACTAGGTATTCAAGAATTTCATAAGAAGTTTGTTTCGGCTCCAGCAGATAAGGCCGCTAACAATGTGGTCGTTGTTGGACGGCTTCACTATGTTATCACCCTTCAGCAAATAAGGCCTATGAACTGCAGCCTTTAGCTGTAGAGGGGGCTTTAGTTGATGAACACATTTGTCATTTAGCCACCAAGTTTGCTGTCTGTGTTATAGAAGGCCATGGCAAGCTTTCGAGGTTATATTGTTTACCTAAACTTCATAAAAGACCATGCAAAGCACGGTTTATTGCAAATTCAAGCTCATGTACCACCACTGATCTCTCCAAGTTCCAACTGTTGGTTTTTCCCCCAGCGGAATTCGTTTCACTGACCGTTCCAAGGCGGTTCTCCTGTCGCGGTTTATTTTGTTATGGTTTGTCTTTGAGTGTTTGTATCGTTTTTATTATTTTTTTGGATAGCCAATTGACCATTTTGTGGGAAAGTAACTATCCTTTTGGCTTTCCGCTATTGATGTTTCCATTCGGGTCTGTTGTTTCATATTTGTGTTTCTTTCCCTTTGATGTCTCTGATGGGAGCTGTGGGTTCGATGTATCAATTCCTGATCATTGCCTTCACTTCTATTTTGACTGAGTTATGGCCCTTTGTCAGATTTAGAGATTTTATCAACAGTTCTTGTCTCCGCAACTCCTCCTACAGTTTGCATGTGATTTTGATGAAATTTTCCAGTTATGCATGGAGTACACATGATCTGAAAATGATTATATTTCATCGTGGTTATGCTTGAATGTTTTTCCAAGAGTTATGACCCTTTGTCAATTTTAGCCATTTTATGTACAGAAATTCGTGTCTCCGCAACTACTCCTACAGTTTTCAAGGGATTTTCCTGAAACTTGCCAATTCTTGTTTCCCTGCTCGACTGATTGTGTACCTACGTTCTGACCCGTTGACAATTTTTCAACAGTGTTGAAAGGGTTTTAACGCTCCAAAGCATGGTTTGCAACATATATGTTATAGACATATTCACCACAACCTGACATTTAAAACGTCGGGAAACACTTGGCCTGTGGCCTTTTATTTTGCTGAACATAAAGGACAATATACCTCTAGCATGGCATTCTCCGATTTTTACAATATAGTTTGTGTCATGACAATTCTTACCTTAAACTATCTGGTACTTGCAAATTTGGACAATTGAAACCTTGCAAAATGAACTCCGGATACACATCAAATTGTTTCTAACGGACCGCCTTTTGAGGTCAATTTGAAACCTAAAAAGGCATGTTTAAAATAGAAGTGAAAGCAATGATCAAGAATCGATACAATTAATCAACACCTCCCATCAGAGACACCAAAGGGAAAGAAACCAGAACATGAAATAACACGCTCCATTGGCATCATCTGCAGGGATGAATGTCATAAAGTGCACCGTCCTTCGGATCGGGACGTTAACTGGAGGCCCCCTGTGCGGGAAGAACCATCCCCTGTGCAGGTTAAAGATCCCTATTGTAAATACATGATTACTGTGTAGGCTTTCATCCTGCAAAACCTCGAGTGTATGTAATATACACCTGCGGTAATGGTCAAATGTGACCGACGCAGTATCAGAAGATAGATAGAACCTCACGTAATTGTCACTAGCGTTAAGCCAAAAGGTCAGTTATTTCCAACAAAATAACCAATTAACTATCCGAATAAAAATATATAAGCGATACACACATTGAAAAGATGAAGTAAAACAAAGATCAGGAATCGATACAATTAACTTACTCCACCCATCAAAGACACCAAAGGGTAAGAAACACAACCATTAAGCGACCAGACCATAATGGAAACCTAAACAAAGGAAGGCCATAAGGACAGTTACTTTCCCACAAAATGGCCATATGGCCATCCAAGATAAAAAGACACAAGTGATACACACAGTAAGTAACAGACAAAACCATAAATAAACCGCCACAGAAGAACCGCCTTGGAACGGTCAGTGGAATGATTTCCACTGGGGGTCGATTTTACGTGGCCACAATCCTCGCCCTTACTTCCGTCGCGATTTAGACAAATAATTTGTTCCGTCCGCATGAAGGCCTCCTAACTCATCAGTGCAACATCTCCGTGAACACAAAAAATCAAAGAACCACAGAGGTAAGACAACGGTGAGGACTCGACAGCAAGAAACCACTGAAATGCTGGAGCAAAAGAAAACCAACAGCTAGACTCCGATGGGCCCGACCAGAGACAGAGCATCAAGCACCAACCAACATTACCTTGAATTAGATCTCTCTTATTCTCAATAAACCTTTACGTTGGAGCCGTCATAGAATCTGAGGCCTGACCCACCGGCGTGCAATTAAAGAGGGAAGCAAAGTTACCAACCGTGATTGGGTTAACTACCATGCATGCAGTCTGTCGTATAACATCCATGTTGTACCCAATCTTTTTATATCGAAGAATGATTTTACGAAATTGGGTGCTGAAGTCATTGCGGTTATATATTTTTCTGAATTTATATACTAAGTCACCATACAATTCGGGTTCCGATAGACCTTGTTGCAGAAGAGATTTAAGTCAAATGTTGAATTTTGAAATTAAATCAGAATGGTGTCTATAAAATTTTAAAAAGGCTTTGCGTAGTTTATGGTACCGATAACCCTGATTAAGGAGTTCAGCCGTTAATAATTTATTACGAGTGTTGAAGTCAGTTACATGACTGCACACTCTAGCAAATCGAATTAATTGCGAAATATAAACGCCATAGGATGGCGCACGAGGAACATCACCATCCAAATAAGGAAAATTTGCAATCTCAAAATCAAAGTCATCGCGCTTATCATAAATTTTGCACTAAACAAATCCATCTACAATAGATAGATGTAAATCCAAAAACGGGGCCTCGGTATCAGAAGAATTTGCTTTATTTAACTGA
The DNA here is from genome assembly GCA_963580285.1 of Lucinisca nassula. Lineage (NCBI taxonomy): Eukaryota > Metazoa > Mollusca > Bivalvia > Lucinida > Lucinidae > Lucinisca > Lucinisca nassula. The sequence goes on from OY757018.1 coordinate 17,855,695, forward strand.
AGTTCTGTGGGGGGGGGTAAATCTGACTGATCAAACCATCGAAATAGATATTATCAATATTTAATAAATCATCTAAATATCTAGAAGTGGAGCTAAAAGCTTCAATGATTTCAGATTGGTTATCAATGGAAAGCGACAACATGTAGTCTCTTTCATAACAATACAAGAACAGATCAGCCACAAGAGGTGCGCAATTCGTACCCATCGGAATACCCACAATTTGTCTAAATAACTTAGTACCGAATCTAATATAAATATTGTCAAGTAGAAAGGTGAGGGCATCACACACTTTCTGACATGACCAAAGTGTATAATTCTTATGCTCTTTAGAAGTGAAAAATGCATTTCTGGCATTACATGCAAGATAGAGAGAACCCTCTCTGTGAAAAGCCCATTCAATTAAATCATAAAGCTTTTCTTTTATAAGATTATGAGGAAGTGTAGTGTAAAGAGTGGAAAAATCGTAAGTAGACAGACTTGAATAACATGGATGTTATACGACAGACTGAATGCATGGTAGTTAACCCAATCACGGTTGGCAACTTTGCTTCCCTCTTTAATTGCACGCCGGTGGGTCAGGCCTCAGATTCTATGACGGCTCCAACGTAAAGGCTTATTGAGAATTAGAGAGATCTAATTCTTGGTAATGTTGGTTGGTGCCTGATGCTCTGTCTCTGGTCGGGCCCATCGGAGTCTTACTGTTGGTTTTCTTTTGCTCCAGCATTTCAGTGGTTTCTTGCTGTCGAGTCCTCACCGTTGTCTCACCTCTGTGGTTCTTTGATTTTTTGTGTTCACGGAGATGTTGCATTGATGAGTTAGGAGGCCTTCAAGCGGACTGAACAAATTATTTGTCTAAATCGCGACGGTAGTAAGGGCGAGGATTGTGGCCATGTGAAATCGATTTAAGCCCCCCAGTGGAAATCTTTCCACTGACCGTTCCAAGGCGGTTCTTCTATGGCGATTTATTTATGTTGTTGTTTGTAACTTACTGTGTGTATCACTTGTGTCTTTTAATTTTGGATGGCCATATGGCCATTTTGTGGAAAAGTAACTGTTCTTATGGCCTTCCTTTGTTTAGGTTTCCATTATGGTCTGGTCGCTTAATGTTTGTATTTCTTTCCCTTTGGTGTCTTTGGTGGGTGGAGTAAGTTAATTGTATCGATTCCTGATCTTTGTTTTACTTCTACTTTGAAGCACGAAAATGTCTGGATTTCAATTTATTTACAACCTCATTCGAATTTTTTATAGACCAAAACAGATTTCTTCCTGATCTTTCAAAGACTTTATCACAATATTTAATCGCATGCGTTTTGATAGCAGTAAGACAGGAAGTTAATAATTTAGAAAGTTCAGTGGTAGTGCAAGAGCTAGAATTTGCAATAAACCGTGCTTTGTAAGGTCTTTTATGAAGTTTTGGTAACCAGTATAGCGTAGCAAGCTTGTCTTGGCCTTCGTTAACACACACAGCAAACTTGGTGGCTGAATGACAAACATGTTTATCTACTGTAGCTCTCTCTTCAGCTAAAGGCTGAAATTCATAGGCCTTAGTATCACCAAGCTCCTGCTTAAGCGTGTTAACATAGTTGAGCCGTCACACAACGTCGACGTTGTTAGCGGCCTTGTCTGCAGGGGCCAAAACAAACTTTTTATGAAATTCTTGAATACCTAGTTTAAGATGACGTAAAGACGTCTTGGGCTTAGGAGGTAGTAAGTTAGTATTTTGAGAATAGAAAGAAATGCGTTTATTCACTAGTTTTAAAATGCTAAGTTTCCAGTGCTTAAGGGCTTTATGCTCAACATACTCTCGCTTACACCATCGATTACCGAATTCATTCAAGGAAGCAGCGATTTCATCTCTACATTTACTGAAAGCAATTTTAGAAGGAAACCGATATTTCGGTCCTTTAGAAATAATATTCCTTATCCTAGAATCAGGAATAATTTTCAAATTGCCAGTAATTACATGACCAGCAGCAGGATAGCAATACTTTGAGTTTTTACAATCACATGAATCAGGAGTATTAGTATCAATATCAAGATCTGAAACAAGTTTATTGAAATTAAAAATGATAGATCTAACATGTTTGTTATATTTATAGTAAATTATATGTGTTTCAGCATTTTGAAAATAAGCAGGAATTGAAGAAAGCACCGATCTCTCACGGAAGATACTGGGCAAATCTATAAAATCCATACCCTTATTAATGAAGGATATTTTGAAGAAATGGCGTTTATGATTAATTTCAGAATCAATGTAAGGACGGAGAGTATGCTGAGTATAGCCTCTAGTTAAGAGAGCCGCTTCATATAACTGATGAGAACTATCGTAGAATTTATTCATCTCGGTGTCCAGAAGACATAAAACAGAAACGGGTAATGAACTTTAAAAATGAAAGCATAGAGTGGCGTCCATGATTAAATAATATAATTGACAGTCCCTTCAGTCTAGTATTGTTTCGTTTAAACGCACGTGATTTACGTTTAAAGTTACCATTTTTCCTGGTGCCGTGATATCTAGTTCTGCGTTTTCGACATTCCAGGAGCGAGAAAATATCAAAGTCCGGCATTCTGGAAATATTACCCTCACGATAAATGTTGTCATTAAATCCCAGTGGAAAAGGGGTCTGTAAAAATCTAATCCATTTCAGTTCAGCTTCATGCCTTTTGATTATTTTGAATCTGGATGTAGAATTTGCATCGTAATAAAGTTTTTTCCACTGGTTGTATAACAATGTTATTTACAGAATGACCTGTACGTCGAAAGTGACGGTACAAGAAAGTGTGAGTTTTCTTAGGCTGTTTTGTTTGTGCCGTGTGGCGGCTGTACAAAGTCTCCCCGTACATACATTTAATGCTCTTATTTTTCCAATCCTCAGGGATTGCTTATGCAATTGCTTTTCACTGTTCCATCAATTGACACCCTTTAGATACCTGTTGAAGGTCATTATTAAACCGATGTTCGTTCCTCGTTGTATTACAAATGCTTGTTTGACATCCCTGAACTTTAAGTAGACTAAGATGTTTTGTGGGCTTTTGTTGTACCTTCCTTCTATTCGAAGGAATTATCTTCAGTAATTTTATATGCTGTTTTACATAATGACCGGTATGAAGATCGCTTTAGTTTTGACGGTATCAAAACCTTCTAAACCCACATACATTTAAAATATCAATATCTCCCCTTAGGTTACACTCTGATTCTTCTGTACGGATTCCCCATTCTATTAAGAACTTTAATACTATGTTGCCTTCGGTATTGGTTAGACCCTTAAATTTGTCTTCTGTAACCTCAGTTAATCTCAATGGAGCAGGCAATACCAATGTTTTTGGGAGTAGTCTTCGTATAAGACTATCTCCGCTCAAATCGCCCATCCTTCGAAAATATACTAATCCGTGGAAAAGAAGTGGAATGTATCCTAGTATTTCTAAGTGCAATGCCAAGAGGTGCGGATGTTGTTCGCTTTTAAGCACTGCGTCTACCGTTACGTCATCCTTAAACGGTAGACGCTTCTCTGTAGTTAACATGTCTGATTTGACATGACAGTCTACAGATTTAATTTATCTAATTACTTGACGTGCTGCAAACTGTAAAATGCAGTACGTCGGTCAAACTAACCGCATGCTTAAAACTAGATTGAACGAGCATTTTCGTAGAATGAGTAAAGTAGAAGTAAAACAAAGATCAGGAATTGATACAATTAACTTACTCCATCCATAAAAGACACCAAAGGGAAAGAAATACAAACATTAAGCGACCAGACCATAATGGAAACCTAAACAAAAGAAGGCCATATGGACAGTTGCTTTCCCACAAAATGGCCATATGGCCATCCAAAATCAAAAGACACAAGTGATACACACAGTAAGTAACAAACAACAACATAAATAAATCGCCACAGAAGAGCCGCCTTGGAACGGTCAGTGGAAGATTTCCACTGGGGGGCTTAAATCGATTTTACGTGGCCACAATCCTCGCCCTTACTTCCGTCGCGATTTAGACAAATAATTAGTTCAGTCCGCATGAAGGCCTCCTAACTCATCAGTGTAACATCTCCGTGAACACAGAAATCGAAGAACCACAGAGGTGAGACAACGGTGAGGACTCGACAGCAAGAAACCACTGAAATGCTGGAGCAAAAGAAAACCAACAGTTAGACTCCGATGAGCCCGACCAGAGACAGAGCATCAGGCACCAACCAACATTATCTCTTTAATTTTCAATAAGCCTTTACGTTGGAGCCGTCATAGAATCTGAGGCCTGACCCACCGGCGTGCAATTAAAGAGGGAAGCAAAGTTGCCAACCGTGATTGGGTTAACTACCATGCATGCAGTCTGTCGTATAATATCCATGTTGTACCCAATCTTTTTATATCGAAGAATGATTTTACGAAATTGGGTGCTGAAGTCATTGCGGTTATATATTTTTCTGAATTTATATACTAAGTCACCATAAAATTCGGGTTCCGATAGACCTTGTTGCAGAAGAGATTTAAGTCCAATATTGAATTTTGAAATTAAATCAGAATGGCGTCTATAAAATTTTGAAAAGGCTTTGCGTAGTTTATGGTACCGATAACCCTGATTAAGGAGTTTAGCCGTTAATAATTTATTACGAGTGTTGAAGTCAGTTACATGACTACACACTCTAGCAAATCGAATTAATTGCGAAATATAAACGCCATAGGATGGCGCACGAGGAACATCACGTTTTTAAGCCTAAGAAAACTGACACTTTCTTGTACCGTCACTTTCGACGTACAGGTCATTCTGTAAATAACATTGTTATACAACCAGTGGAAAAACTTTATTACGATGCAAATTCTACATATAGATTCAAAATAATCAAAAGACATGAAGCTGAACTGAAATGGATTAAATTTTTACAGACCCCTTTTCCACTGGGATTTAATGACAACATTTATCATGAGGGTATTATTTCCAGAATGTCGGACTTTGATATTTTCTCGCTCCTGGAATGTCGAAAACGCAGAACTAGATCTCACGGCACCAGGAAAAAATGGTAACGTTAAACGTAAATCACGTGCGTTTAAACGAAACAATACTAGACTGAAGTGACTGTCAATTATATTATTAAATCATGGACGCCACTCTATGCTTTCATTTTTAAGTTCATTACCCGTTTCTGTTTTACGTCTTCTGGACACCGAGGCGAATAAATTCTACGATAGTTCTCATCAGTTATATGATGCGGCTCTCTTAACTAGAGGCTATACTCAGCATACTCTCCGTCCTTACATTGATTCTGAAATTAATCATAAACGCCATTTCTTCAAAATATCCTTCATTAATAAGGGTATGAATTTTATAGATTTGCCCAGTATCTTCCGTGAGAGATCGGTGCTTTCTTCCATTCCTGCTTATTTTCAAAATACTGAAACACCTATAATTTGCTATAAATATAACAAACCTGTCAGATCTATCATTTTTAATTTCAATAAACTTGTTTCAGATCTTGATATTGATACTAATACTCCTGATTCATGTGATTGTAAAAACTCAAAGTATTGCTATCCTGCTGCTGGTCATGTAATTACTGGCAATTCGCAAATTATTCCTGATTCTAGGATAAGGAATATAATTTCTAAAGGACCGAAATATCGGTTTCCTTCTAAAATTGATTTCAGTAAATGTAGAGATGAAATCGCTGCTTCCTTGAATGAAATCGGTAATCGATGGTGTAAGCGAGAGTATGTTGAGCATAAAGCCCTTAAGGACTGGAAACTTAGCATTTTAAAACTAGTGAATAAACGCATTTCTTTCTATTCTCAAAATACTAACGTATTACCTCCTAAGCCCAAGACGTCTTTACGTCATCTTAAACTAGGTATTCAAGAATTTCATAAAAAGTTTGTTTTGGCCCTGCAGACAAGGCCGCTAACAACGTCGTCGTTGTGTGACGGCTCAACTATGTTAACACGCTTAAGCAGGAGCTTGGTGGTACTAAGGCCTATGAACTTCAGCCTTTAGCTGAAGAGAGAGCTATAGTAGATAAACATGTTTGTCTTTCAGCCACCAAGTTTGCGGTGTGTGTTAACGAAGGCCAAGACAAGCTTCCTACGCTATACTGGTTACCAAAACTTCATAAAAGACCTTACAAAGCACGATTTATTGCAAATACTAGCTCTTGCACTACCACTGAACTTTCTAAATTATTAACTTCCTGTCTTACTGCTATTAAAAAGCATGTAATTAAATATTGTGATAAAGTCTTTGAAAGATCAGGAAGAAATCTGATTTGGTCTATAAAAAATTCGAATGAGGTTTTAAATAAATTGAAATCCAGACATTTTCGTGCTTCAAGTCTGTCTACTTACGATTTTTCCACTCTTTTCACTACACTTCCTCACAATCGTATAAAAGAAAAGCTTAATGATTTAATTGAATGGGCTTTTCAAAGAGAAGATTCTCTCTATCTTGCATGTAATGTCAGAAATGCATTTTTCACTTCTAAGGTGAAACAAAGATCAGGAATCGATACAATTAACTTACTCCACCCATCAAAGACACCAAAGGGAAAGAAACACAACCATTAAGCGACCAGACCATAATTGAAACCTAAAAAAAGGAAGGCCATAAGAACAGTTACTTTCCCACAAAATGGCCATATGGCCATCCCAAATAAAAAGACACAAGTGATACACACAGTAAGTAACAAACAACACCATAAATAAACCGCCATAGAAGAACCGCCTTGGAACGGTCAGTGGAATGATTTCCACTGGGGGGGGGGGGGGGGCTTAAATCGATTTTACGTGGCCACAATCCTCGCCCTTACTTCCGTCGCGATTTAGACAAATAATTTGTTCCGTCCGCATGAAGGCCTCCTAACTCATCAGTGCACGAACTATAACAAAAATAAACCCTTACAGAAGAATCACCTTGAACGGTTAGTGTAAAGTATTTCACTGTGTGTGTGTGTGGGGGGGGTGAATTAGATTTTACGCTGCTGAAATCCTCGCCCTTACTTCTGTAGTGGTTTAGACAAATACGTTCAGTCCGCTTGGAGGCCTCCTATCTTATCAGTGCTCCATCTCCGAAAACATAAAAATCAAACAATTACAGAGGCGAAACAACGGGAGGACTCGACAGCATGAAATAACTGAAATACTGGAGCAAAAGAAAACCAGCAGTTAGACTCCGATGGGCCCGGCTATAGACAAAGCTTCAGTTACCACCCAACTTAACATAAAATTCAATTTTAAGTAAGACTTAACGCCGGCACAGTCATGGTGTCTGAGGCCTGACCCGCCGGTGTGCAATTAAAGAGGAAAACAAAGTTAGTTACCGCGATTGGGTTTACTACTATGCATACAGTCTGTCGTATAACATTCATGTTGTTCCCAGTCTTTTCATATCGAAGAATGATTCTTCGAAATTGTGTACTAAAGTCAATGCAAGATTTTTTTTCTGAATTTATATACTAAGTCACAATAAAATTCGTATTTCGATAGTCCCTGTTGCAGACTAGATTTGTGTCTAACATAAAATTTTGGAACTAAATCTGAATGACGTTTATAAAACCTGGACAAGGCTTCATGTTGTTTATGATACCGATAACCCTGATTGAGAAGTTTAGCAGTTAACTCTAAGCCATTTATTACGAGTGTTGAAGACAGTTACACGACTAGACATTCTGGCAAATCGAATTAATTGCGAAATATAAACACGATGCCGCACGAGGAACATCACCATGTAAGACAGGAAAATTTACATTTTTAAAATCAAAATAATCGCGTTTATCATAACCTTTGTAGGAAACAAAGCCGTTTATGACAGATAAATGTAAATCCAAAAACGGGGTTCCGCATCAGAAGAATTTACGTTATTTAAAATAGAAGTGAACGCAATGATCAGGAATCGATACAATTAATCCACAGCGCCCAGCAGTGACGAGAAAGGGAAATAAACACAAACACGATATAACTAGATCATAATGGAAACATCAATAGCGGGACGCCAAAAGGACAGTTACTTTCCCACAAAATGGCCAATTGGCCATCCAAAACAAAATAATATGAGAGAAACACACACTCAAACACAAATCATAACAAAAATAAACCGCGACAGAAGAACCGCCTTGGAACGGTCAGTGAAACGAATACCACTTGGGGTGGGGGCGGGAGTGGTGGGGGTTGGGGTGGGGAGCTTAAATCGATTTTACGCAGCTGCTATCCTCGCCCTTGCTTCCGTCGCGATTTAGACAAATTATTTGTTCAGTCCGCGTGAAGGCCTCCTAACACATCAGTGTCAGTGCAACATCTCCGAGAACACAAAAATCAACCAATCACACGGATGAAACAACAGTGAGGACTCGACAGCAAGAAACCACGGAAATGTTGGAGCAAAAGAAAACCAATAGATAGACTTCCATGGGCCCGACCAGAGACAGAGCATCATGCAGCAACCAACATTATATAAAATTAAAATATCTCTAATTCTCAGTAAGCCTTTACGCTGGAACCGTCATAGAATCTGATGCCTGACCCACCGGCGTGCGATTAAAGAGGGAATCATAGTTGTCAACCGTGATTGGGTTAACTCAGTTATTAAGGGGTAGAATGTTATTGACAATGCGTCGGTTTCCAGAATCAAATGCTTTCCGATAACACACCCATGTGACAAAGTGCATTTTTACATCTCCAAAATGGCTACTTTTATCATGAAAAATAGAAGTGGAGGCAATGATCGGAATCGATACAATTGACCCACAGCTCCGACCAAAGACAGCAAAGGGAAAGAAATACAAACATGAAGCAACATACCACAACGGAAACACTAACAGCGGAAAGCCGAAAGGAAGTTAGTTTCCCACAAAATGGCCAAAAGGCTATCCAAAATAAAATAACAACGGAACACTAACAGCGGAAAGCCGAAAGGACAGTTACTTTCCCACAAAATGGCCAAAAGGCTATCCAAAATAAAATAACAAGCGACACAAACAGCCAAAGACAATCCATAACAAAAATAAACCGCTACAGAAGAACCGCCTTAGAACGGTCAGCGGAAACGAATTCAACTGGGGGAGGGGGGTGGGGGGGGGGCTTAAATCGATTTTACGTGGCCACAATCCTCGCCCTTACTTCCGTCGCGATTAAGACAAATAATTTGTTCAGTCCGCATGAAGGCCTCCTAAGAAAACCGTGATATTTGTCATATTTAAACTGCAAACATAGGTTACTGATTCTAGTTAGAACCGCCGCATCGAGGCAGTTCTAACATGTACCCACAATCTTTGTCTTGGAGCAGAAATAAGAAAAATAATAGATACCCCCTAAACCCTAGTTTTCTCTATATAAAGTGGGGTTTAGATGGATGTTTAATTCACAGAACTGTTAACGTGATGCTTTGTGTAGATATTCTTCCGTATTCACACAATCTGATCGGAGCCTTTGCTGTCTTGATTGTCATTAAGAATTTGTTGTAAAGCTAAGAGCGAAGGATGTGCAAGACAATACTGAGTCGGTCACATTTGGCCATTACCTCAGTTGGATGGATGGCTAGATCTAGAATTTAGCTAACAAGGAGTCACTGGATGAATCTTTAGAACTATTTGCCATCTGCATAACGCCATGTCCGTTCATGTTTCGCAGGCGTATAGTAGTGTTCAGAGTTGTGCCAAGACTGATTCCACTTCGAGCCCAAACACTTCCATGGTAAGACTGCCCAGGCAATGTGGTGCGAGTCGGACTGACTCTGCATATAAATCATATGGTTTGACTCTGCATATAAATCATATGGTTTGTTTGGACTGTAAAGCTTGAGATGTCATTTCATCTCAATGTCGGGTAAAAGTCTAAAAAATTGGAAGCAACTCTTCGAAAAAGACCTTTATAGTGTTGACGGGGACATTAAGTCTAAATTCAAACAAACAAAACAAAACAAACTAGTATTATCAATGCTTTGATTTATGCTCAACCACGTACTGAACAGAGAGATATATAAAAGATAAAAAAGTTATTTGAAAATAGTGCATGGAATATTTACAGTCAGCGCTACTTGAAACCATATGCCGGGCTTGATTCACATCGACAAGAAAATTTCTGAAGAACTACACAATGCACGCGTTTTCTGGCAGAAAAATAAGAAACTTTAATTAAATATTCGGCAACAAATCCCACCCCTTAACAAGTGAGTTTAAATAGAATTAGTATGCACTCGTATAGTTAACCTTCTTATGTATATCGCAACACTAAGTTTTATTTCACACATATAAAACATTGAAATAAAACGCCCTTAACCTTTGGCCTGGTAAACAAGACACGATCCTACTTTTGCAAACAAGTAGGTCCATGGCTTCTCTGATCAGAATATACACTGTTCGTTATTCGGTTCATGAATTAAACGAATATATCATAGAAAGTCAACTGAATGGTTCATAATCAAAACTGGTGTGCTAACATTATGTGAGCCCCGCCAAGAGAATTTGTGTCTTCGAGCATTCCGTCATGACAAAGTTTAACTGCGCATGCCCAGCCATTCAGGGGGGCTAGGGATATGGTTTTCTGTCTGAAGGTTCCTCTTGATTCACTGTCTGTATGAGCGAACAGCGAAGGTTCTGGCGAGACTGCGCGGATGCACAGGCTCGCCTGAACCTTCGCTGCTCGCATAGGCGATAAGTACCAAAATCGCTTGGCGGGACTCATGTATTCAGTAGGACAAATTGGATAATTGACAACTTCGTTGTGTCCGTTATCAGCACCCTAAAGTAAAATACATCGGATAACCCTTTGGCTTGTATGACCGTGTTTGTATAACTAAACTAGTAGTTGGAACAGACATAAAAAACTTACCGCTTTACATATACAATGTAATTATTTTTTATTATTAGTCCGAATGACTAAATGATAGGATTTGAAGTCAGGAAAGGAGATATTTGACATGCATGTACTACTGCACTATGAACGAAAGCAAGCGTGTTACAGCATAAGCCAGCGGAATTAGTTGAGAGGCTAGACAAAAGTACATGCAAACATGGAAACATATATGGAAGATTTTTCATTTCTGAATCTTGCATTTGCTGACGAAACAGACAGTTCAGCCTCTGATTCTGAAAACACGCGCACTGATTCAAACACTGGGATCATAGAAACACAAACCAAAGATAAACTGGGTTCGGTAAACGATTTGTACGCCACGGAATCACATGCAGGAAAGAATGTTACACATCTAAACCCTGGTGAAGGATTAATCAACCATGACTCTTCAGAAAGCACCACAATCGATGTTAAATACAGACACTTTAAAGCACTGACTGATGATGTTGAAGTTCAAGCGAAACAAGGCAACTACACAGAATGGAAAATCAGCCCATTTGACAAAGTCGAAAGAGACAACGGTTTTTCATATGCACTAGATGGACTTGCGCAAAGAGCCTCTCTTGAAGATGGCAAGGATGAATGTATAATTGGAGCGCTGTCTACGACTGAACATGTCGCAGTGACTAATGGAAATTTGGAACAAATAGCTAGTGGAAGAGACAATCTTGACCATGGGAAAGTGGAAAAGAACAACAACAGCAATGACAAAACTGGAAAGATCAGACAGTTTTGTTCTGATAAAATTTTCAGAGCTAAAGTCATTAGAACATGCTTTGTGTTCTTGAATTGTACTTCATTCGTAAGTTTATTTGTTTCTCTCGTGTAAGGAGAAGATTTTTCTGTGACCTAAGCACATTATGATAACACACCCGTGGGACATAGCGCATTTTTACATCTCAACAAATGGCTACTTTTACAAGTATGAGAAAACCCATGGTATTTGTCTTATTTATACTGCAAACATTGGTTATGGGTACTCCTTAGAACCGCCTCTTCGAGGGGCTACTCGTTAGAACCGCATCGTCGAGGCGGTTCTAACGTGTACACAAAACCTATGTCTTTGGGCAGAAATAAGAAAATTATATATACCCCGTAAACCCCAGTTTTCTCTAAAGTGGGGTTTAGAGGGTTGTTCATTTCACGGACCTGTTAACGTGATGCTTTGCGTAGATATTCTTCCGCATTCACACAATCTGATCTGAGTCTTTGCTGTACACTGTCTAGATTGTCATTAACCATTTGTTTTACAGCTAAAAGGGGGTACAAGACAATTCCCTATCTTCTTATCGATCTTCTTATACTGGGTCGGTCATATTTGGCCATTACCTCATTTGGATGGGTGGCTTAATTTAGAATTTAGCTAAATAAAAAAGTCACTGGATGAGTCCTTAGAACTATTTACAATCTGAATAACAGAGGTATCCTAAAACGCCATGTCCGTCCATGTTTCGCAGGCGTATAGTAATGTTGGAAGCACCACAGCTCTGTAGACTTTCAGATTTGTTTCAAGACTGATTTCACTTTGACCCCAAACACTGCCATGCAGTCGGCCTAATGCTGCACTAGCTTTGGCAATCCTGGCATTGACTTCGTCACAAATGTGCACAATTCTTTACAATGTGCTTCCAAGTAGTAGGTGAACTTATCTACCAGTTGCAATCTTTGATATTTCAAGACGTATCTTTTTGTAAAGCATGTCCGGTGCTGGTTGATATACCATTTTAGTTTTTTTTTCTGATTGCTGTCACAGGAGTCAGATACTTGACCCACAATTTTTGCATCTTCTCTTCCGTTGTAGCACTATAGCCATGTCATCAGCATTTCGTCACTCACAGCTCAGTATTTCGTCATCTAAGATGCCAGGCCCTTTTTTACGTTTTCATTCATGTTTTGATGGAAAATTCTGTTAGCAAATAGTGCAGGCCCTGATCAGACGCCGCGTTCTGTAGCGTCTTATCTGGGCCGGCACTGTTTGCCAAGGTACCCATTTAGTGGTTTCTCGCATACAATGGGTTAAAACAACACCTCATTATCTTCACTTATTCAAGATGTCAAGACCAGAAATAAACCTGTTTCATTCACTCACTCACAGAGAGCTTATTTATTAATTTATTTATTTATTAATTTATTGTAATTTATTTATTTATTTATATATTTTTTATTGCCTTTTTCTTAATTTATTTTCCATCTGGTTAACAAGCCTATTAATGAACACCCTCTAAACCCCACTTTATTTAGAGAAAAGTTGGGTTTACGGGTTAATGAACATGGAAACACGTCCATGTACGAACACCCGCCAATACAAATACATTGTAAACTTTACCGCCGGAAACACGAAAGTTTTAAGATGAAAAATTGTGATAGTTTTCTTATTTCTGCTCAAAATATAGATTGTGAGTAATCGTTAGAACCGCCTCGAGTGCGCAAAATATAGATTGTTGGTACTCGTTAGAACCGCCTTATCGAGGCGGTTCTAACGAGTACCCTTAATCTATATTTAGAGCAGAAATAAGAAAAATAAGATGTACCCCAGAAAACCCCATTTTTTCTATATAAAGTTGGGGTTCAAGGTGTTAAAATTATATAGGCATGTTTTCGTGATGTTAACGCCACTTTTATATCGCAAAACTGGGGCGTACAAGGGTATGTATATTTTTTTCTTATTTTTGCTCAAAACACAGAGTCTTGATACTGGTTAGAACCGAACCGACCGTCGAGGCGGTTATAACGAGTACCCAAATATTTGTTTTGAGCATAGATATGAAAATATAAGATTCTTGATCTGAAAATTTCCATTTTTTTTTTTTTAATTTATAAAAATTCAATATATCTGAATAGGCGTGCTTCTGTGATGCCCGTCCACGCGCATGGCCTAAATGACACTTTTCCAGTCGAGCTATGCAGTCTGGTGGAACAGTCTGATGACAGCCCTTGATGTTAATGCGAATTAATTTCTATATTTATTCAGGTGCAATATCCCAGATTTATAATGACTCGCAAAGCAAGGGTCGTTGAATCGATTCCCGGCTTCTCCAGACTTTCAAATGAGTATTTACACCGAGGTTCCGTCTACATATGACCTCAGTTGCTGGTGGGACGTAAAAGTAACTCTCACACCCGCAGTTTTATAGAAACGGAACAAAATCACTCGGGCCACATGTGAACTGCAACAACCAGTCAGGTAGATTTTTTTTCTCAGGGTACTACTCCTCTCAATCACGATCGGCCCGAAATAAGGGAAATAATCCTGAAAGGTAATTTCGAACAAAACCATAGAAACAAAAACAACAACTTATTTTGTTAAGAATTCTCGAGTACTGGCCAGTGGTAATTAAGGAATTTTGTTGCGAAACTTTGAGTGTGATCTTACTATTGCCCCCCCCCCCCCCCCACACACACACACACATAAGGACCTGGCCGAAGTGGCTGGTGCTATGGATAACATTGTATACTAAATCAGTATGACCAGTGTGCGTCGAGATATTAACTTTCACCCAAATATTCCTAGCGGCCCTTTTTTGGGACATTGACAAACAGTGTAGACCCAGATAAGACGTCTCGAACGTGGCGTCTGATCTGAGTCTAAACTGTTTGCTCAAAGAACATACATTTTGGTACAACTTACATAAAAAACACATACCTGACACCCTTATAATTGAAATTGAACCACTCCAAACGTGTAAGGTAGAAGATTACATTGTCATATGGGTTAAAAAGTGTGTTTTTCAGGCGTCTACAATATTTGTCCTATTTCTGCTCCAAACATAGATTGTGGGTACTAGTTAGAAACAGCCATCAACACCATGACAAGGCGGTTCTGATGAGCCGTCATTAACCAGTAAATAGCGATGGCTTGTAAATTACATATCCCAGGGTAAATAATTACCCTCACCTGGTCCCCTACCTATATGACATTCTTCAGAATACCCCCAAGTGAGTTTTATCTCTAAAGGTGTTATGCAATCCAAAATGTAAGTGTGTTTGTCTATCCGAGGGAATCACTACTAATAAGAAAGACCAATTTATATACTGTCATTAATTCACGAACGAATAAAAAAAAAAAAAAAACACATAAGGGTAAACATACCAGCAACGAGGATTTTGATTGACCCATGTTCTCTCGCAATCACGCGTTTTATCGTCACATACCTTGTTTATTCTTATTGGTTGAAATTTTCTCGCACAGAAACGCGTATTGAATTTACCTAACGCCTTTTGAATGATCACTTTTATTGGCTGATATTTAACGCGTTTAAATCGCGTATGAACGCGATGAACCCCCCATTGAAACGCGATAATTTCACACGCACGCAATGCGGGTGGGTCACGCTGACAATACGTGTAAATGGACAAGTTTATCGCGAGCTTATCTGGACATTGTTTAGAGAACTGTTGCAGCTAAGTAGGTTAGTGTTTGGTGGATTCCTAATCTTTCGACATCTGAGCAGCGGGGAAAAGGGTAGAAAAGAAAAACGCACACCTTCTAGCTAAATTCAGGAATGCGGGTCCTAGGAGACTCAAGAAAAACTGTAATTGGTGATGACACATGAGCTACACTCCAAAAAGAAGAAGAAGAAGAAGAAGAATAAAAAGACAAGAGAAAATGGTAGAAGGCCTCAAATCACGTACATTTTACACATTCTGCATGACAATGCCCCTCTGCATAGCATCACGAGCATACGCCTGTATAATTTTGATCCCTCAAACCTCGGTCTTAGCAAAACTGGGGTTTACAATGGTAAACATTATTTTTCTTATTTCTTCTCACAAACATAGACAGGGGCGGTTCTTATGAGTCTATATTTTGTGCAGAAATAAAAACAAATCCGATTATTTTTCGTAAGACATGACAATGCCACTCTGCACGGATCAGCTGTGGCAATCGAATATTGACAGAAGTACAAGGTTAAATCTTGACATAACCCCAGAGAACCCCAGAATAGTGAAAGGACAAATAATCGGCACTGGCATATTGAAAATATATATCAAGCTATAAGGCCGAATCGAAAGGAGTAGATAAATATATACTACTCAAATTTTGATAGGGATCACTTTTTTAATGCAAAATAATTTTTGGATGAATTAATCACTTGAATCCAAATTCGATACATAATGATACAAAATGTATCCTTCACAAAACCTAGTGATTAATTTTGTCAACTGGTACTGCATTCAAGCGTGACAACAGCCACTGTCTTGGCACCCCCAAAATTTGCCGTAACACGAAGGGATTTGGACAACTGATTTTTCACAAATTTCCAAATTTGCTTAAACAAACATGCCTAATAACGTGCATGGCGTCCACGGGCATCAATTACAGTACGATATCGCCTGCGCATGCTCGTAAACCGAGTCTGTATCCGGTTTTGTGGAATCAGCTTTCATTCAGCAACCAATGCATCTTTGAGTTCCTGTAAAGTCCTCGGATGCACAGGTCGGGCTGAAAAGGCACACTGTAGCATGCCCCGCGCATGCTCAATCGGATTTAAGTCCGGTGACCGAGCAGGCCAGTCCATACGAACGATTGACTCACGTTCCAGATCGGAATCAGTGACGTTGGCACGGTTGGGACGGGCATTATCGTCCATCAGAATAAAGTCCGGGCCGATAGCATCTGCATATGGTCTTACAAAATCATCAAGAATATCATTACAGTACCTCACTGCCATTAACGTTCCGTTTTCAACGACGTACAAGTCAGTTTTACCGTTCACGCTTATCGCAGTCCAAACCATGACTGACCCCTTTACATAGCGATCATGCGCTGCCACATTCAAGTCATCGAATCGCTCTTTAGACATTTGCCGCACTAATTGACGTTTATAAGTGAAGTATAGACAGAATCTTGACTCCTCAGTAAACAGTACTGGCGTCAAGTCACGAACCGTCCACCTGACGTGAGTTCTGGTAAAGTCCAACCGGTCTAGCACGAGCTGTCTCGTCAACGGACCACGTACAGCAGGCCTCGTGGCATTAAGTCCGAACTCGTGGAGCCCGTTTCTGACAGTTAGTGTAACCATTCGTACTCCAGTTCCGTTCCTAAGCTCGTTATGCAAAGGCGTAGCGTTCAGGAACCTTTGACGTCGAGACTGAATCAACAAGAAACGGCCCTGATGTTGAGTTGTAGCCCTTTCTCGACTCCGCCGTGTCTGTGTGAAGGATTTCCGTGGGTAAGATGCCGACTCCACATTCGGGAAACCACGCTCTGAGACACATTCAGTATGCCAGCAACACGACGTTGAGAGACGCCAAATTCCAACATTCCGACGCCACGATTCATTTCTTCAGAGCTAAGACGGTTTCTTAATTGTCCCCTATGCATGTTAGTGTTTCACAAATCAAATGAAATCCTTTTTACGCTTGGTAAAGGAACACTGACAAGTTTGATTGGTCTGTTGGAAAGCAGTGCTACGCAAAATTTTGGGGGTGCATGAATTCATTTGCGAAGTGTGAGAAGTGTGCACTTTTATGAGTACTGAACTGCACACGAGTTTCTGATAAAGATATTTATCAATATACCCAGTACAAATTCTGTCAAGAAATTTTAAATTTTCAGTGCAAAATTGTGTATATAAAAAGTGATCCCTATCAAACTTTGAGTAGTATATATACCCCTATTCTAAACCGTTTCCATGAATCGGGATATGCCCTTTCCTTTATTCAAAATTGCTCACAATGTGTAGCCCTGTAAACCCCGAATTCGGGTTTGGTTTTACGGCCCCTGTAAGATTATTTCACTTCTTTCAAGCCGATCATTAATCAGATGTGGGCGAAAACATGAGTCCCCGGAGAAGAAAAAAACACCAGACCTTCCGTTACAGAACTGGGCATCTCACATGTGGCCCGAGCGAGGCGCGAACCACAGCGGTGAGTACCCAATGATTAAGAGTCAGTGCGCTTACCCATTAGGTCATGAAGGCCCGTTCTAAGCCCCGAATTATCCACACAAAGCGGTCCATTAAACGGGTTTTGTAATGTGATGCTTGCATTTTTCAGGGCTGGATGTTTGGAATAACTGGTCCAACTTTACCAGACCTTCAGTTAATAACTGGCGCCAACCTTCAATTAGCGTCCTGGCTGTTTACTGCGTTTAAATTGGATATATGGTGGCCTGTGCTGCATCAGGTTTTGGTAAGGCATGGTCTGTCTCGCCATTAGGCGAACAAGTTCATTTAATGCTTTTGAAAATATCTTATACAGTGAATGTCGAACTTTAACGGCTCGAGCACCAATTTGTTCGATACAGAGGTAGTTCCAGCAACTGCAGCTTAATCATAGCTCCAGGTCGCATCATGTTAACAATTACATGTAATGACCACACCTCTAAACACAAATTTATATAGAAAAAGGGGTTTATAGAGGATCTTACATGAGTGCTCATGTATTATTGAATTTATTAAACGAGTTGAGGAAAAGGGATAAAATGCGAGGCTTTGCCGAGCATTTTATCCTTTTTCTTCAACGAATGCAAGATTCTATTTATCATATGACATTTAAAGCGCATTTTATTCACGATTGTTTACAAAAATATCAATATTCACCCATTAGTAAATGCGACGACGTTAAGGATGTCGTATATGTAACGTTACGGGACGTATCCAGCTAATTTGCATATTTAATCCACTAGTGGATTATCGAAAATAATACATGGCGTTATTACACTCTCCGACGCGACGTCATATGATAAACAGTGTTAAACATAATCTTGCTTATTTCTGCTCTAAGACATAGGTTATAAGTATTCGTTAGAACCGCCTCATTGGTTCTAACAAATACCCAAAAACCTATGTTGGTGTATTAATAAGTTTTCAACAGAAAAATAACCGTTTTCGGGATATGAAAGAATTCAATATGTCAACCGGGTGTGTTGTCGTTAATGGGAGGCATTCAGTTTTCGAGTTTCTTTACAATAAGGGTATGTTTAGTGTAGTCATTAGAATCGTCTCATCTAGGCGATTCTGTTAAGTACATGTAAACACACACACACACACACACACACACACACACACACACGCACGCACGCGCGCGCGACCCGCGCGCGTGTGCGTGCGCGCACACACACACACACACACACACAAGAAAAGTATTCTTAAATTATCCAAATTAATTATTACGAGCATTATGAGAACACATCCGTGCGACATCGTGCAGTCTTACATGTCTCAAAACAGTTATTTTTCTGATGGTTTGTGATATTTTTCAAAAACAGGTTGTTTCCAAACATAGGTTGTGGACGCTTGTTAGAACCGCCTCAATGCGACCGTTTTAACGAGAATATCGTTAGAACCGCCTCAATGAGACCGTTCTAACGAGAACACATAAATTATGTCTTGGAACATAGGTTGTGGATGCTCGTTTGAACGCCTTAATGAGCCCAGTAAACCCCAGTTGTAATTGTATAAAATGGGGTGTTCGGGGGTGGTCATTGCACGGACTAGTTAAGTTTGGGACCTGCAGTTTTGAACATTTGTATTAGGGACTCAAAAACGAGCTCGTTACATGGATAACGAGGCATTGGTGTTCGGGCATAGACGTTTCGCTGTATAAATATTTCAAGTAGTGTTAAAATGTCAAACTATTACGAAAACACGCCTATACAAATACATAGTAAACTTTACCGCCGTAAAAATGAAAAATTTAAGATGAAAAATTCTGATTTTTTTTTCTTATTTCTGCTCAAAATAGAGATTGTGGGTACTCGTTAGAACCGCCTCAACGAGGCGGTTCTAACGAATACCCACAATCTATATTTTAGAGCAGAAATAAGAAAATAACGTTTTCCCCTGCAAACCCCAGTTTTACTATATAAAAGTGGGGTTCAAGGGGGTCAAAATTATAAAGGCGTGTTTTCGTGTTGCAGTACAGTGAAATTCAGCTATTAAGACCACCTCAAATTAGGACTTATCAGAACAATTAACTTTGCATTACGCAAACACGCCTATACAAATACATTGCCACCTTTATCGCCAAAAAAATGAAAATTTTATGATGAAAAATTGTGATATTTTTCTTATTTCTGCTCCAAATTTAGATTGTGGGAACTTGCTAGAACCGCCTCATCGAGGCGGTTCTAACGAGTACCCACAATCTATATTTTAGAGCAGAAATAAGAAAAAATAAGGTATACCCCCGGAAACCCCAGTTTTACCATATAAAAGTGGGGTTCAAGGGGGTCAAAATTATATAGGCGTTTTTTCGTGATGGGGACTGTTCAAAAGTGGTTTAAAGTCCCAAAGGTGGTCTTAATATAGGCATTTTACTGTATTCTCCTATTTCTGTTCTGTGGCATAGGCTGTGTATACTCATTGAAACCGTCTAACTATAATAATAATAATAATAATAATAATAATAATTGTCCTTTGTGGAATGTTTGAAAATAGACCTCTACAGACGATTAAAGCAGTTTCACAAGCTCTTACATTTTAACTTGTTTAACTTAATAATAATAATAATAATAATAATAATAATCGAAATAATAATAATATATTGTTTCGATGCTTTCAGTTCACAGAAAATACCAACCAGACATTTTACTATTCCTGTATACTACTGGCCATGCGGTTGCTGTGGGAGCTTTACCATGGATACCAAGTATTTACGTCATGATTGTTCTTCGGGGCATCCAAGGCTATTGTTGTGGGGGTCAAGATATTGGTAATTGCGAGGCATTCTGTACATTTTCAGTCAACCCTCTTTATACCGACAATTGATATAACGGCAAAACTTGTTATAATTGAGCCGGAGCATAGCATTTCCTACAATTTACATGTGCGCACAGCGAAGAGTCAGATCAACATGCACACCCATATAGTCTGACCAGAGACTTCTCTTTCTGCATGAAGGCTCATTGAGCCCCTAGCAATCCTAGGTGCGAACAACGAAGACTGTGATCAGACTGCGCGGAAGCGCAGGCTGATCTGAGTCTTCGATAGGCGCACATGTATATTGTAGGAAACGTTGTGTCCCGGCTCAATTATATCGAAAATTTCTATGAAAAAATTCTAAGCTGAAGATGAGACGATTAATGGAGGTATTTAAGAAAATTGTAATTATTTGATACTCTAAGAAAGAAATGTTGAGGATATTTGTTAGAATAGCCTCGGCGAGCCTATTCCAACATTTGTTTCTTGGATTAATTCGAGAGAAAGTCATTTATTACCTACTATACTACTCCTCATTGGAATTCTTTAAACAGTTTTACAGGATCTAAGCCTGCCCATGCAAAGCGGTGCGAGTCAGACCGTCCATGCTTATAAACCCTGTTGGTTTCATTGGGAGACAGGGCTTGAGAAAATGACCTGAGTAGGTTAAAAGTGTGTGTGTGTGGGGGGGGGGGGGGGGGAGCAAATATAGCCCTGAAGACTATATGGTCCCTCTGTCATCATATTCGGTCGGTAATCTTGGATGACGTCACATCCTGTCCGCCATCTTTGATAACATCCGCTCGGCCATCTTGGAATGTCATCACATCCGATCAGCCATCTTGGATGACGTCATAGCGCCCCGTCACACTTTTCGCACGTTTTACTGCGGGTTAGGATAACTCCTATTATTGTCGGATGCCATAACTATTTGTGTGTTTATTGTTTTAACACGCTTGCGCTTGTTACCGTCACTGCCTCCTAGTTACCCTCACTATCTCCACACTGCCTCCTCGCAGCCTCCTTACTACTTCCTCATTGCCTCATCGCTTCTAGGGCACTTTCGGGTACGAGTTACGCAGCCATATTTTTTTCTAAGGGCTCAAAATACCTGTGTTTCGACTAACATACCGAAAACTGGTATGGGCCGGTATGTCGCGAAGGTTTTTTTTATTTTTTGCTAAAATTTAAATTGATTGAAGAAGGAAAACACATTAAAACGGCTAAATGTTAACTATGTTACCTGAAAAAGTTCACATAACGAGGTTAAAGCACTAATGAAGCAAAAGAAAAATGTTTCAAGTATTAAACTCCGTTCAGAAAATTTGAATCATCGATTTTTTTTTGTTTTGTTTTGTTTCTTGCTTTTAATACTCATTTTAGCCCATACATCACAATGGGAAAATTTTAGACCTGACCCTCCGCCGACTTCTCCAGCAAGTCGCATGCCTCTGCGACAGCCAGGGAAGGCTGTGATCATTGGAGAAAATTGTAAAATCTAAATTTTCTTTCACAGACTAAGACATTCTGACAGGTTGGGCACACCCTTTTATACCATTTATACAAGAGGTTACTGCTCGCGTAAATACAAGGGCGTCTATGTTGTATTTGCATATGGAACATCATTAGCTGTGACACCACGTCCGATATCGGTATAGTTCTTAATGACATCACATCGCATTGTTTAGTGTAAACACAGACAGCAGTTCTATCAACACAGCTATGTATACACAAGCGCAGCTTTCCTCTCAGATCCTAAGAGCTGATAATCATTTACAAGGTCTTTTTTCGGCCTTGGAATAAATTACATACGAAAAACATGTTTTTGAACCCTTTATAATCGCTTCAGGATGCATTTCTGACGAGTACCCACTACATACATTCCTAGAAAAATATTACAAAACTATTCTAAATATATTTGAATTCCGTAGAGACTAAAACCAGGTTCGACATAGCGATAGCACGTGAGTCACTGAAGTTTTCCTGTTTCATTCCGACCCTGCCTGCCTCTCTCATATATCACACATAGGCTCTGCTTCTTCCTCGCTCTCTCATTAATTTC
This sequence comes from Lucinisca nassula, assembly GCA_963580285.1. Lineage (NCBI taxonomy): Eukaryota > Metazoa > Mollusca > Bivalvia > Lucinida > Lucinidae > Lucinisca > Lucinisca nassula. Next base: position 17,878,234 of record OY757018.1, read on the forward strand.
TCGCGCTCTTCCTCGCCATATTTTAAATATTTGCTTCTCAATGTACATCCACTTCTGCCCTCTGTCTATTTCCGTACCTCATCCCCTCTCTCTCTCTCTCTCTCTCTCTCTCTCTCCCTCTCTCTGCTTTCGACACTTTTGCGTATTTTTATGATGAAACGTGTTAAAAATGTACTTTTTTCGAGAGAGGGGTGTTCAATTCAACAGTCAATCATAAAAAGAGAACATTAATTTACAAGAACATGAGCGAAGCTGATATAATTAATTTGGTCAGGCAGTGAATGTTACCCCTGTATGCGTTCTGGTTTTATGCCCAGTTATGGCCATGTCGGGCCAGCCAGATACCAGTACTTGGTAAGATCTCCACCCAATATTATCTAACAGAGGCAACGGCCAAGTCCACAAGCAACCGTCCACCTCAAGCCGTCCCCCGAAATATGTAACATCAGAATAAGGAAATATGGAAAAAAGAAAAAAGGAGAAAGATAAAAAACAACTAAGAAATACAGCGCCCATTCCGCACCCGCTGCAAGCACAATGGTCTATTGTCCAACCGAGTGTAGAGCAGCAGAACGCGCGTCACTGAAAATATACACAGCAGCCCCACACCGACCCATTCTGTGGAAACACGTTTAGTGTCTGTCTAGGATCTTCATTTGAAAACGAATCTAATCTTTGCAGTGTCACAACCCTTAGTTTATAACCGATTCCGATGAAAGCTTTAAGCTTATTTAATCGCTCTCGAACACTCATTCCGGATGTTTTCACGCGCGCGCGAGAGAAGTAGTGACTATTACACCACTGCTACCAATTTACACCTGGGTGGAGAGAGGCATTGTCAATACGTGTCTTGCCCAAGGACACACCTCGATACCGGGCGCCGGATTCGAACGCACAACCTCTCTATCATGAGTCGAACGCGTTAACCACTGCGCTATCGAGTTTGTGTCACAACCTTTAATGCAGCATACCAAGTGCCAATGCCGCTGACAGTTTGGTTCAAGACAAGATGAGTTTCATACATGGGCGTAGCGGCGATCTTAGTCATTTAACCCAGACTACGGGAACAAACATTCGTTTACCAATCAACCAGATGTCTTGTATGAATTTGGCTACTAATGCAATTTTAAAATGGCTATCTTATGCACGGGCGGACGAACGGACTAAGATAACGTATACAAGAGAACAACTCCGTCCCTAGTGCGCCTCTTTCTAGCCAGTAGATGAAAGGTGTGTCGTTATTACATATCTATTTAAATATAGTGTATCACATGTATTTGAATATTTATTATTTCACCTGACAATCATCGTCAAATGGACTTAGTCTGTGGTCTCATTTCTTTGTTTTGCAAGTTGCTCCAAATAACCACAGCCTTTCATGACTGTCGCAGAGGCAATCGAATCGCCGGAGAAGTCGGCGGAAGGTTATGTCTAAACCTTTCCCATAGAGATGTCTGAGCGAAAATGAGTATTAAAAGCGAGAAACGAAAAAATCGATGATTTAGATTTTCTGAACTGAGTTAATTTTAGCCTTTTTGACAGTTTAATCAGTTTTATGAATTTTCATTAAAAGTGCTGGAAAATATTAAAGTCGTTTTAAGTAAGAAAATATTTTTTTATTATTTTTTTTCTGGCAATAATAAAAAGGTCGGCACAGAAATCAGGGCGGTTGGGCTAGCGGAAACACAGTTTGTCTTTTTTAATAGGTCCAAACGAGCGAAAAAAAACACCAAAGTATTCATTGACGGTATATCCATTGCACTTTACCCATTTAAACTCAACAGAGCCGAAGGCTCCGATGGAGCTTATAGGATAGGCAGTTGTCCGTCGTCGTAGTATGTCGTCTAGCGTCAACACTTTCAAGCGACATCTCCTCTGAAGCCACTGGGTCGATTGGGTCCAAATTTCATATGTGGCATCCTTGGGGTGGGTGATTGAACGTTTGTGTTTTTATGAGAATTGGCTCTTTAGTTTTGTTGCTATGGCAACTTAGCGTTTCCATAGACTTACAATGGGAAAAATAGAAAAATGGTATTTACTGCCAGATATTTTGACAACGTTTGAAAGAAGTGTTCATTGAGTAAACCTCTTTCAGCCGTGTAATAGTGTTTTTATGCCAATAAATATGCGGACCCATATTCTTTTGTTTTTCCGTCGGAGTTTTTCCTTGTGGAGTTTTCCTTTTTTGGCTTCAGCGTTTGACGTTAAACGGTGGATACATTATGTGCACAACACCTCATGCACTTTGAAAACGATCAATTTGAAACTATGCTGACTCTTTTGTTATAGTCTGTAGATGTGCATGTGGTTTTTGGCATTACGGTCAAATTGAGTTTAATATTTGTCACTTATTTTACTTTTGAGCTTAATCATTTGTGGGGTTAAATACTATTAAAGTGCCTTTCAGTGGGCGCCAAATCGTTAGAGCAAGAATCCTGAAATGTCATTTATAGCATCAGCATAAAAAGTATCGTTTTTCCATGTGGAGTTATCCCCACTTTTCCCCTTCTATGTGAGCCTGTACATGTAGGTCTTCATGTAATTTTGACATAATGGTCAATTTACTGTTTGTCCTTTCTTTTTTTTTTTTCTTCAGTTTTGAACATAGCAGCCATTTTGGGGTTAAATACTATTAAAGTGCATTTTAGTGGGTAACAAATTGTAAGAGCCAGAATCTGAAGTTTTATATATAGCATCCGCATGAAAAACAGGAGGGCTGGTAGTCTTTCGTTAGGGTTCTCCTTGTGGTGTTATTCCCCATTTTACCATTTTTCGACTTTTATGGCATTTGACAAGATGGTGGGTTTTTTGTCTGCACAACTCCTTATATTAATTTTTACCGATCAATTGGAAACTTCGCGGGCTCTTTCGTCATGGTCTGTAGCTATGCATTTTCACGTCATCGTCAATTTAATTTATCACTTTTTTGACGTTTGAACTTAGCAATTTTTGAGGTTTAAATTCTATTAAAGTACATTATAATTCGTACCAAATATTTTATATATGGCAATCAGCAGCGGACCAGTATGTTTTTCATTTTCCTGTTGGCGTTCTTCTTGCAGAGTTATTCCCCTTTTTACCTCTTTTTCGACGGGCATTTAACGACAGACGGTTGGTACTATCTTCAACTTCTCATACAATTTTATACCGATCATTTTGAATTTTGCAAGCCGTTTGGTCATGGTCTGCAGATGTGCATGTGATTTTGGCATTGTCATCAAATTATTTCTTTCGATTTTTGAACTCAGTCGTTTTTGGTGCTTGGGTATAACGGTCAATGTATGTTTAAGGGAAAGCATATAGTTAGGGGTGTAGTGTTTTACCAACGCATATTCTAATTTGCTAAAATAACGGCACATTTCTTCTTCAACACGCTGTATACTGCCAATGGAAACGCCGTTTATCGCTGAATTTACTGTTACACATTTTAACGAATCACGAAAACACACCTATATAATTTCGACCCCTCTTAATCCCCACGTTCATATACTAAAACTGAGGATTACACGGGTTAACATTTTTTCCTTGATCTCTGCATTAAAATGTTAATTGTTGGTACTCCTTAGAACCGCCTCGATGGGATGGTTCTAACGTGTACCCACTGTCTATATTTTGAGCGGATTAAGAAAAATATTGGAATATTTTATCTGGAAGTTTTCATTTTTGGTGGTAATTTTTTCAATATATTTGAATAGGCGTGTTTTCGTAATGGCACAAACGCCACTTTACATTTGCAAGAGCAAAATAATATGATATTATTATTGATTATTATTAATTTGATACCCTGCTAGCATTCTACATCAATCTACAGCGGGCCGTTAGCGGCCCGTCAGCTACCCTGACGGGCCGCTAACGGCCCGCTGTAGATTTATGTAGAATGCTTACTGGGTATATTTTATATGTTTCTTTTTCAGAGATCAGTTCGATGATATTTTCCGTATGGCACTCTGAGGGTGGACCTCTTTATCAGATGACTCATTTTCTGTTTGGATTTGGTGGCATTCTATCTCCCTTAGTCGCAGAACCATTCATGATAAAGACCATTTCCAACGCAACAACTGAACACAATTCCACATCAAACTTTCCAAATGATTTAATCAACGCCAACGTATCGTTGTGGGATGAGGTAGACGGGAATGGAAACATGTCTCTGACGTCACATAGCACAGAAACTGTTATTGTCATTAAGGAAACCAGTATCCAGTTTGCGTATCTTATAAGTGCAGTTCTGGTATTTTCAACTGCCGCACCTTTTCTGGTATATTACGTAACCAGTGACAGGAAAAGTCAAGAACGTGAGAATAAAGGAAGTGAGAATAAGAAGCAGTTGTCAGGCAAAGTTCAACTTTTTGTGATCGTGTTGTTATGCTTTGTTTTGGCAGTAGGGACCGGTCTTGTAGAAAGTTTCCCCAGTTTTCTCGCTACATTCGGATTGCTTCAGCTCGATTGGTCACAGACCACAGGCTCTATGTTGACGGCACTTTACTTTGCCATGTATGCTGCCGGTAACTTGCTAGGCGTTTGTCTATTGAAATGCATCTCTTCTAGATCATTTGTCTATTTGATTAGTGTCACCAGTCTCGGGTCTGTCTTACTTTTTTACATCGGGGTTCGTTTCGAACTGTCTCCGCTTCAGACACCTACTGTCGCAGCGATTGGTCTCACCACATCCCCCATCACACCCGCCATATTTACTTGGACAGAGACTGCTGTTGCTCCGATTTCCGGTTTTATTTCTTCCGCTTTTCTTTTCTCAGGTTCCGTTGGGATGATGGTAAATCCAATTCTCCTAGGATTTCTGATAGAATCTATAACACCAATGTGGTTTCTTTATTTGAGTATCTTAGAAGCATTATTTTGCCTTTTCATATTTATTGTTGCTACTTTGATAATAAGAAAATTCTTAATCCCAACACAGCACGAGATCCAAATACAGATGAACAACTCTGGCGTGACTAATTCTCCCAACGATAAAGACAGCTTTCCAAGCAACGGTTCTGTTCAGAGTATCAGCGCTAACGTGCGTTGATATTGTTTATTTTTTTTGTTTTTTTTTGTTGTTTTTTTTATTATTTTATTTTCAAAATAAGCCAATATTACATATAACTCGCTCAATATATACATAAAGTTTGAATATTTAGAAAGTATGAAACAACTCAAGTCTCTTCGCCTTTTTCAGTCCATGTCCCTTGCCTTAAGGGGAACGATCAAGTCCCATTCCCAATGTCCAATACCCTTCCCGCTGCACTCTCGATCCCCGTCACCCCAGCCATATAGCAGTTTCAAATCATATTTAGTCGTGTCTCTCGTTGAATTGACATATACGTCCAAAACTGATATATTTGAACTTAACTAAATAAATTGTACAAAAGGATCCCATTAAGACAAACACATTGTCCAAGTGTTATTAATGACATCAATATAGTTCTCAAATCGAAACTTATTGTCTACAATTAATGCCGCCAGTTGACCTGTCTCATGAGCTACGTTGGTCGTTGTGTGCTCGGAGGGGGATGTGCTGTGTTTGCCGGGTCTTGTCCATCATCCGTTTCGGTTTCAAAACTTTGGGGTTTAGACACCCTGATGAAGATTAAATATCAGAAAGGCCTCTGTGTCACTAAATGTGGTATAGTTACGCATTAATTGATATAAATGCATTCAACTGGTTTGCAAAGAATTTAGTTTTATATGTAAATATATTGTTTGGCCAATGTTAGAATATAGTTTAACAACTAATCAGCGCTAACATGCGTTGATTTTTATTCTAACCTCGCCACTACTTTTGTACAACCAACCAGTTTTATACCGGCATTCTAGATAACGCCAAAACGCGTTATGAGGACAATTTCGATTTAACCGGAATCCCGGCTTCGCAAGATAGACATTCTAGGGTACTCAAGAATATTGTATTTTATCTTGAACAAATGATGCCGATATTTTTAGAATCCCGTCGATTCTCTAAAACACTTGTTTCTGGAGTAATTGTTAGCAATAGGAAGATGTTCTTTTAATTCATGTTATAGTACTTCCTGTTGGGAATCTTTACAGCGGCAAATTCTTAATAACGGCATAAATGTTGCAACGAGGTATTCTTTGTATTGCCATTACGATAACACTCCCGTGCGACATAGTGCATTTTCACATCTTCAAAATGGCAACTTTTCTGATGAAAATCCGTCATATTTTTTACTTTTACCGTAATCATAGATTGTGAATGCTCGTTAGAATCTACTCATTGAGGTGGTTCTAACGAATACCCAAACCCTATGTATTGGAGCAGAAATAAGAAAAATAATGTATACTCCCGTAAAGCCCAGTTTTCGCAGTATAAAGTAGGGTTTAGGAATGTTCATTTCACGGGCTTGTCCACGTGATGCTAAGCGTTTACCGTGTGCATGTATGCTTAGAAATCAGATATGCTAGGAGTTATCTTCAACGACCCTTAAGACTATGGATAATGTGTTCGACATAGTTTTGTTTGTTTGAAGGTAGTTTAGGTCGTAGTACCAAAGCGTTTATCCAAACTCGGTAATCCATAGACAAATGGCAAATATCAATGTTCAGATCAACAGACATGGGGACTCCAGAAGAGTGTAATCAGGCATCCGCGGAGAGTAAGCATTATATGGTAAGCAAGCTTCGCCCACCATGCCTATCGGACCTGAACAAAGAATAGGAGTAAATGCCGAAAAGGGTATGTCCGAGATTTTGGAGGTCTCCCTATGGCTTTCCATCAGAAATAATTCTGGAAATGGCCACATTGTACGGATCAACAAGATCATGGTGCCTACCATAGAACTTTATTGTTGATATCAGTTTGTTTTTGATACTCCTGGTATAACAACCTGGTAGTGAGCACCTTCCCACGTTCCATAAAGTCCTGATAATTGGAACAGGCTCTAGGTTGAGGTTTAAGGTCCCCGTCAATACTAGGTAGGTCATTTTAAAGACGTTGCTACCAGTTTTGTGGGACTCTTACCCGACACTGAGATGAAATGACATCGATGGATATCACGCATATAGTAACAGAATAGCGTCATATATATTAGGGACAAAAAATAAGGGAACCCCCAAATTCAAATAGACATTGAAGCGACACTTCTATGTCACAGGGAAAGTTTATATGCAAAGATGTTCAGTATCTGGTCATTGTACCACTAGCATTGACGCATGCACGGCACCTTCTGGGCATGCAAGTGATTGTGCGACGAATTATCTCTCTTGGAATCCGTCGCCATTATTCTTGCAATGCTCGGCCAAACTGTTGCAGATTGTTACAACGCTGCGGTCTGCTGCACACGCGGCGACCCAAGACATCCCAAATGTGCTCAATCGGCGACATGTCGGGGAAATTCGACGGCAACACGGGCTCGATGTGGGCGTGCGTTGTTGTCTTGGAACTTGAAGTTCCCACCAATGCGCCGGACGAATGGGATAACCACTGGGCGTAAAATTTGGTCTATGTAACGCTTGCCAGTCAAGTTACCTTGAACGATCATGGTAACTTGACTGGCCAGCGTTACGTAAACCAAATACCAAGACGACAACGCACGTCCACATCGAGCCCGTGTTGCCGTCGATTTTCTGAGACAACAAGGTGAAAGGACACTGCCGTGGCCAGCCAAATCCCCCGATATGTCGCCGATTGAGCACATTTGGGATGTCTTGGGTCGTCGCGTGCGCAACAGACCGCAGCATTGTAACAATCTGCAACAGCTTGGCCGAGCATTGCAATAAGAATGGCGACGGATATCAAGGGAGATAATCCGTCGCACAATCACAAGCATGCCTAGAAGGTATCGTGTGTGCATCAATACTCGTCCTATTATTTATCCCTAGTATATAATAGTAACATAAATAGCAAAATATATGCATATACTGCCACCAACCATATCAGTCATAGCGCGTAGTACAGTGTGTAATCTGTTTGAATTGTGGTTATGTTTGAGACATTGCTTCCTATTTAGTAGGACTTTTACCCGACATTGTGATGAAATGACATATCAATTACAGCCACCCAATGAAATCAATTTGGTTTATATGCATGGATGGTCCAACTCGCACCAAGGCTTAGACATTCTAAGCAGTTTACCAGTACTCATGTGCGGTCGGTTTCAGGTAGTGGTTAATCTCTGCTCGCCTCGCAAACCAGGGGTCGTAGGTTCGATCGATTCCGGGCTTCTTCAGACTTTCGGACCGCGTTCCCGTCTCGTATGACCCTAGTTGTTGGTGAGATGTAACACTCAAACACAAACAAAAGCAGTCTGTATATCATAACACAACCACCAAATATGACAACGAATCCGTTTCAACATGAACAAATCATTCGAATATAAAGGCCGGCGTCTGTGTTGAGGTTTTCCGTCCCCGTCCACACTACTGAGGTCATTTTCAATAGTGCAGACGTAAGAAAATATAATGTTTACCCATGTAAACCCCAGTTTTCTATATATAAATTTGGGTTTAGAGGGGTGTTCATTTCACGGACTTGTTAACATGGTGATTTCATATGAATATATTAGCTGGTGTGTTATCCGCTTCCTCTACATGTGTAATATGACATAATTGAGCCCCGCCAAGCGAATTTGTGTCTTCCAGCATTCCGTCATGACAAATTTTAACTGCGCATGCCCAGCCATTCAGAGGGGCCAGGGATATGGCTTTCTGTCTGAAGGTTCCTCTTGATTCACTGCTTGTATGAGCGAGCAGCGAAGGTTCTGGCGAGACTGCGCGGATGCGCAGGCTCGCCTGAACCTTCGCTGCTCGCATAGGCGATAAGTACCAAAATCGCTTGACGGGGCCCATATAACAACCATGACGTGTTTTGTTTGTTTGAATTGAGGTTTTTCGCCCCTGTCAACACTATTTTGGTCATTTTGGAGACATTGTTTCAAATTTAGTGGGACTTTTACCCAACACTGAGATAAAATTACATCTCAAACCCTCTAGCCCCCGCCCATCGGGGCGTAAAGAAATAGATGGGCTGCATAATGTTCAGTCCACGCATTGCTGAAACCCACCCGCACACGAGTATTGGTAAACCGCTTAGAGGATCTTAGCCTGCCCAGGCAATGCATTGCGAGTCGGACCGTCCATGCTTATAAACCGTATTGGTTTCATTGGGCGGCAGGGCTTGAGATGTCATTTCATCTCAATGTCGGGTAAAAGTCCCACAAAATTGGAAGCAACGTCTCCAAAATGACCTTTAGTGTTGACGGGGACATTAAATCTGCAATCAAACAAACATCTCAAACCCTACCGCCCAGACAAACCAGTAGGGTTTCTATGCGGGAACAGTCCGAATCGCAACACTTTGCCTGGGCAGGATCAGACCGTCTTAGCGGTTTACCCGTACTCAATAATATCCGCTAGCATGTGTAATATGATACAATAGTAACCGTCAGTGCCGACGTAATGTTTCTGAAGAAGTTATAATAAGACCTAAAAATGGTTGTGTTTACCGAAAAGTGGTATGGGTCGGTAGGTTGCTTTTTTTTTTTTTTTTTTTTTTTTTGTCAAAATTGTATTCGATTTGAAAAAGAAAAAAAAAACATTAAAACGGCTAATTTTTTTATCATATTGTGCGTTGCTGTTAGAATCGCCGATTCAGTGTAAACTTTAGTAGATAAAATTGATGGGTGCATGAAGTTGGAAAAAACACGTTAAACATAGATTGTGTCTCTATTTGGGGTCGACAGACAAACACTCTAATGTTACTAAGCAAAGTAGACTTTCGTTGTTGATGTCCACATGACTATTTTTTGATAACCGTTACTTCCAACCGTGCTATTCTTGTTGTTGTGTCAGAAGCCTCCGTGGTGCAGTGGTTACGCTACTCGCCTTGAAAACCAGGGGTCTCAGGATCGATCCCGGGCTTCTCCAGATTTTCGGACGAGTCTTTAAACCGAGGCCCCGTCTCCGTTTGACCTTAGCTGTTGGTGGGACGTAAAACTTAAACACTCACTCACTCTTGTTGTTGTGACGTCAATTTGTTTGTTTGTATTGGACTTTAACGGCCCAGTCAACACTGTTTTATGTCATTTTTGAGCCGGTCGGTTAACCTATCAACACTACCTGGGCAGGCTTACACGCCAGAAACTAGCAACTGTCCTTCTTGAATCAATGGCCATAGAAAAAATTTCATGATCAATCTCCACGAAAGAATGTCATTGTGACGTCAGAGTAATGTGTAAAGGAAGCTTGCTGTAAAAACATTGACTCGGTTATAGTGGTCGCGGCGTCAGATCAGGGTCTACACTGTTTGCTTAAAGTTTTAAACGAAACAGTCTAAATACCCGTTCAGTGCAATTCTCAAATAAAAATCTAAAATGAGATCCTTTTAAGAGCAACGAAAACATTCATAAGAAAGAAGATGGGTCATACTACGTAGTTTCGGCTAATAAAGCCTCATCAGTGACCCTGTAATGATCCGGCAACGATAGCCAGAGATAAACGTACTGCAATTTTGCGAATTCCGAATATGCAGTCGATTCAAAGACTGATATAAATCAAAATGGGGTCCAAATAATTAAAAACCTGTCTAGAATATGAGTCTAAACCAATGATTTATTTCTGATTTCTCAGAATATGTACGCTGATCTCAAAGGACCAAAAGTAAAATATAAACTACACTATGGTTGATGTACGGGGAGACGTTTTACGGCCGCCACACGGCACAAAGTCTGCACTCAGAGAGAGAATCGACCCTCTAACGTTGTCAGTGCTTTGATTTTAATGAGAGCACAAAAATAATGCAAACACACTTGTGCGTCCGGCAAAGACACATGCATGTACCAGCCACTGCGACTATCCAGTCTGACTAGAGCTCTTGTTTGATTAAGAATCTATAGAAGGGAAGATTCTGATCAGACTACGATCAAATGCGAAGGCTGATCTGGGCATGCACCTGCTGGACGTACACGCATTACGATAACACACCCGTGTGACATAGTGAATTTTTTCAAATCTCCAAAATATCCATTTTTCTGATGAAACTCTTTGATATTTTTCTTATAAATACTGCAAACATAGGTTGTGGGTGCTCGTTAGAACCGCCTCATTGAGGCGGTTCTAACGAGTACCCACAACCTATGTCTTGGAGCAAAAATAAGAAAAATAATGTATACCCCCGTAAACCCTAGTTTTCTCTATATAAAGTGGGGTATAGGGGGTCTTCATTTCACGGACTTGTTCACGTGATGTCTTGTTGTAGGGACAGGCCTATTGTCGTCTGTGGCTCAGTTCATTACGATACACCTATGCAATATAGTGTATTTTTTCACAGCTCCGAAATGGCTACTTTTCTGATGAAAATCCGTGACATTTTTCGTATGTATGCTGCAAACATAATATGTGGGTGCTCGTTAGAACCGCCACATTGAGGCGTTTCTTATGAGTAAAGACAACCTATGTCTTATAGCAGAAAAATAATGTATACCCCCGTAAAACCCAGTTTTCTCTATAAAAGGTGGGGTTTACGAGTTGGTCATTTCACGGATTGTTCGCGTGATGTTAAAAGCAAACTTCGATAGCTCAAACACCGATTTCTCGTTTACCATCTCAATGTCGTGTAAAAGTCCCACAAAATTGGAAGCAAAGTCTCCAAAATGACCTATACAGTGTTGACGGGGACGTGTTAAACCTCAAATCAAACAAACATAAAAGATACACCTTTAGGGGAATCGGTACACCCTCAGAGGAGGCAACTACCGCAAAAGTGTTCGTGGTCAACTCTTAAAAGAATGAATTTGCTCCTGAGGAGCAAATTCTTTCCTTTAAGAGCAGACCTTTTTTTCAGTGGAAAAGGCTTATAGAAAAGCGAGCAGGAAATTTGTCTCCCTTTGAAAAATGGTGGAAAATCTGCCAGGAGTTCCCATTGCCCTTAAATATTGCCACTATTCACAAAGGTCTGGCGCTATGAATCATCAGCATTTCGCACTGTCCCTGTCTCAAACTATTTTTTTCTGGTACAAACGTGTTCGACCCATTGAAGTTTAACTGTAATTGGAGACACCGAACGGGTTTAGGATTCTATCGGTAACGCCAGTTTTTATTTTTCGACGTCACTACCTTGAAAAGTGACGTCATTTAACGTCACACCACGAGACGTTAACAAATGACGTCATCAACGTTACACGATTTGAAGATGGATAGGGCTGGCAACGATTTGTGTTTCGGTATGTATGTACTGTTATTTTCTATTTTTAAAACTCATCTACTTCAAGTGTAGTTGCTCCGCCATGTAAAAGTGCTCATTTGTCGCTTGTCTTTTTTTTTTTTTTTTTTTGTATCTATTCCAAGATTATTTCAGTTACCCAGTATGCAGACATGGTGATTCTGTGGATGCTCAAATCAACCTGTGTCGAAACTGTGTCAGAATGCAGCCTTCCCACCATCATTGTCTATATAAATAATGAACACCCCTGTAAGCCCCAATTCGTAGAGAAAAGTGAGATTTACAGGGGTATATATTTCTCTCTCCGATAACATTGCGCGGCCGTTTATTTTGCGCACCCTGCATTCACTATTTCTCTCACAGTATCCCTAATTATCAGTTTCACTATTATCAGTGCATCGGCATTAGTTTAACTTAGCGCTGGAAAAGATGCACGTGCAGATGAGCTAGTTTCGCGGAATTTTTCAATTTTCTCAAAATACGAAAAATCCGAAAGTTTGAATGTCAAGACTGAGTTTAAAACTACCCAGGGGCCTATCGGAGTCTAACTGTTGGTTTTCTTTTGCTCCAGCATTTCAGTGGTTTCTTGCTGTCGAGTCCTCACCGTTGTCTCACCTTAAGTTTGTGGTTCTTTGATTTTTTGTGTTCACGGAGATGGTGCACTGATGAGTTAGGAGACCTTCATGCGGACTGAACAAATTATTTGTCTAAATCGCGACGGAGGTAAGGGCGAGGATTGTGGTCATGTAAAATCTATCTATCTATCTATCTATCTATCTATCTATCTATCTATCTATCTATCTATCTATCTATCTATCTATCTTCATATACTGAGTCGGTCATACTTGGCCATTACCTCAGTTGGGAGCTAAATTTAGAATTTAGCAAAAAAAAAAAAAAACCAAAAAAAAAAAAACACCCACTGGATGAGTTCTTAAATTTATTTACAATCTGCTTTTTGAAATTCTGCTTTCAAAATCGATTTCAGCCCCCCAGTGGAAATCTTTCCACTGACCGTTCCAATGCGGTTCTTCTGTGGCGGTTTATTTATGGTGTTGTTTGTTACTTAGGCCAAAAAAAAAAATAGGTGTGTTTCCGGTTTCCCGACCCTACCTAAGGCATCAGGGGACAGTTAATCGCAGCACTTTTTTGTCCGCGTCACACCAAGTTTTTGAATCGTTATCGACAACTCCTGGAGAAAGCGTTAACTTCTGTTTTGGTTTCAAATTGCTCCACACATGCATGAAATCAAAACAGAATACCAAAGAAACACTTCTCTGTTTGCATAGGCTGACAGCAGCAGCATTTCACTTACCCCACCCACTAATTTTTACATACAAAAAATCATGACTCCTTCTCACTTTGACAGATCCTGTGAATTTACTCCCAAAACACCAGTACTTGGCACCTGTTGAAATGTCATGTACACTCAGTCACATGCAAAGAAATAGACAGAAAAGTATACCATAACCAGTAAACTTTTTCAGGAATCCTCTTTGAAAAACGGCTACTTTTTAGTGCCAAAGCTACCTTCGTGAATTCAGATATGCCGCTACACCTTGAACTTGCACAGCATCAAGACAGCCGGGGTTTTAGTTTCGTATTCCATTTCATAAAAGTACAGATACTCAGCAAATAAGCCCACATTGGCAAAAAATATCCACATATCACAATTTCTATGAGCAACCATGCCATTATTGGCCCTCCTACTATAATATTTTGAAAAACGTCCACCCTCAAATGCGAAACTGTCCCCTGATGCCTTAAGTTTGGAAGTTTTCTTTGATTTTCAGCCATTGGTGATCCCACATTGCAATTTGGCTTATTTGAAATAAAAACAAATAAAAAAGTGTTGACTAAAATACATGTTGTTGCTTTCATAGCCCTTTTGGAATTTCATTAATACTGAAGAGCGGCCAGATTCAATTCGGAGAATTGCGCACTAAGTCCATGATGGACGATGCTTTCTGGAGATGTCATTTGATGATACACAGCAATGTGGTGAATAGGGATGTAAACAGTGATATTTGATGTAAAACATGTAACTGATAGCACTGGCCCTAAATGACTGAATTGGTGGACATGGGCCGTAAACTTAAGAACCCACCCCCAATCCCCAAATTTTCCTAAAATGACTGTGCCTTTGAGATATTCATTATCTCCCCTTTGCTACTGATCAGAGTCTAAAGTGGACACCCTCTGCAGGTAAGAAAAAGGGAGCGAACAAACCAATTAAGTCAGTTGTGTCATTTCTTATCAGATAACTGGCTTAGATAAAGATACTGACAGGCTCTAAAACAATCAAAATCATAAGGTTTCTACTGAAGCTGAATTTCAACTAAAACAGAGTCTACAGGTTATGATAAAACAGCAACTATGCATACCAGAAACTGCAAAAAAGGGTATTTCATTTCTGAATGTGTTTGAGAAAGGGTCTGCTGTGTTTTTGTTACAGTCAAAGCACTATTTTTTGAGTCTGGGGCATACTACAGGGTAAGAACTGAGCCCCAGACTAAAAAATCTCCATAAAAGAATCAGGGAGGAGTGTAACATTGCACTGGCCTTGTCATTCTCCACTATATAAAATGGAGTCAGCACAAGAAAACACTTTCTGGCTGCAAGAAACTACACTTACTTGGATGAGAAGAACTTCTTAATTTGCACATGTGCTGTCATCAGCAACTAGCAGCTAGACCTGGTGAGTATTCTGAGGATACCAGCTACAGACTGGAAAAGAGAAAGAATCCTATCAGAATAATGTGTCCAAAGTACATTCTTGGACACACAGAAGGTCTTACAGTGCTGAAAAGGACATTGTTGTTAATATTAAGGACCTGGATAGGCTTTTTGGACATTTGCACAGCACAAATTTGAGATCTGTTTATGAGGCAACCTTTGCATTTATAGTGGTCATGGCACTGTCCATCATTTTTACTGAATTACCTATTATTTTTTCACAGAATGTGGCTCATGAGACAGGTCATAACATTTACACAGAGATGGTTAGGACAAAAATGGGCAAAATATCATATCAAGTACTCCTGTGATAAATATTTAAATGGTCTCGTGCAAAATCAATGCGGTGTAATTTCAGACAAGCGCACACATTGCGATACCATACAAGCTTTTCACCAAAACCGATATCATCTGTGCGCCCTTGCCAAGCTCGACAACTGTTTTTGTTCAAAATATTCCTGTTGAACTGTCTTGGAATGCTGTTAATTGCTTTTTCTGGTAGATTTTAATGCTTGATAGAATGCCTGTGCCACTGTGGTGTGGACTAGAGCCAAATTTTTGACTTCAGTAAAATTTTGTCCATTTCCCCAATGGAAAATTCATTCAAAATTGAGAAAAATGACCAAAAACAAAGCCAAACTAGCTTAAATTATACTTTTTAAGGCCATATTTTGATGTAAAAATATTCAAATCCTTGAAAATAAACAATATTTCCCTCCCCAGTATGTGAATTAGATGTTTAAGGGCACAGGCTGCAGTCTGATGTAAGAAAACTGTTTGTCGGCTTTAAATAGGACAGTCATACGGTACCTATAACGTATCATTTCCTGCGTAAATATGGACTGCGCAATGCACAAAAACATTGCGGGTACTCATTCGACAAATAATAAGCTTTTCAAATTGCAGTGAATAAGACCCCAAAAGATGACATGAATTTTTGGCGTTTTCCCTTAAGGCATCAGGGGACAGTTAATCGCAGCACTTTTTTGTCCGCGTCACACCAAGTTTTTGAATCGTTATCGACAACTCCTGGAGAAAGCGTTAACTTCTGTTTTGGTGCCAAAGCTACCTTCGTGAATTCAGATATGCCGCTACACCTTGAACTTGCACAGCATCCAGACAGCCGGGGTTTAAGTTTCGTATTCCATTTCATAAAAGTACAGATACTCAGCAAATAAGCCCGCATTGGCAAAAAATATCCACATATCACAATTTCTATGAGCAACCATGCCATTATTGGCCCTCCTACTATAATATTTTGAAAAACGTCCAAAATCTGTAGTGCAGGTGGTTGTACAAATCATCATTTACAACTGGATAAAAAGCTATCGTTCTATCAGATCACAAATGGAGAAAAACATCCAGAGAGACGGTCTCGGTGGATAAGGGCCTGCAGTCGCCAGAACGCTGATGGTTCAGACTGGATTACTACATCAAAATATGTTTACATGTGCAGTGAACATTTTATAACAGGTAATTGATTCACAATACATTATTCTTTGGGCCATGCTTTGTTGATAATGAACTGAAATTGTCCTTTCTATTGGTAAAATTGTCTGTTGATTTCTCTCTAGTGCTCGTATTTCTCCCTTTCAACAACATTTCTGCACTTACCGAGGCGATCACTTGGAACATCACCACAGGTGTTGGATGGGTGACTAAATTTAGAAATTGATTGTAATTAACTTTAAAGTGTAGAAAAAAAAAAACCTCCTTACTGGGTGTGCTAAAGAAGAGGAACAGGGGTCCTAAAATGAATGCCTCTGATCTAAAGGTCAAAACAACAACAAGGTCCTTAGAGTGTGTGCCTTGTAAATGAACTAACAAACTAGCCTGTCCCCCTAGCCTTGGCATAACCTCGGATCTGGGTTCACACTATTTGCACAAATGACATATGACATGCAAACAGTATGGACTCAAATCAGATGAGCAGTCTGATCTGGGTCCACACTGTTTGCAGAAATGACTTAAAGCTACCGGCAGTCAACGATTTTTTACAGACAAACAGTGTGGACTCAGATCAGACAGCTCCTCTTAGCAATCTGATCTGTGTTATTTTGACAATAAACAGAATGTCAAACCTACCTTGACACTTGGATAGAGTATATTACCCCCCGTGTCCATTACACCTCCGAATACACAACACTTGACACTAGTCCGTAGACATCGGTTATCAGGCAGCTGTTATTTCACTAAATGGAAATTTCCCGCCTCGTTATTCTTTACTTTTAATCATTTTTACTTACAGTAACATGCATTTTCAGGTTAAAAAACGATTTTATTCAATGTAATTGATAGCGATCTAAAGGGTAATTGCCGGTCGCTCTGTTATTGTTTTCACCTCAAAAATGGCGGCCTATCGGTTGCTACGGGCAGTGACGTCACGCCGGCGAACCCTATTCGGTCAGTTTCCGAGCGTTTCGGTGTTTACTACTCTCAAAATGGCAGCGCAGTTGGGCACAATTTCACTTCTTGCATTGAAATATAAGAAATGTGAGCATTTGTCGGCACCTAAAACTTGTTTTGAGCTCGTTCCTCACAAGAAAACGATAAATCAAGTTTTCGAGCTACACCATCCTCCCACTGGAAAGGATGGTAGCGTTATGGTTGCCCATTGTAGTATCGACCTGAAGAATTCAGAATCCTTTGAGGTAAAGTATACTGGGTAATCGAATTTCGCCAACGTAACCGTAAACACTGGTGCGGTATGCATGAACCCATATTTATCTGATAGAAAACCCTTTCATCAAAAAATACTGACCTGATCCAACACAAGGGAAGCTTTTACGGCATTAAAATAGCGATGTCTATCATCAAAACCTTCGCTTTTTCAGACCACTCAAAATCCGCCATCTTGAAAAATAGTAAGCGAATTTCGCCAACTTTTGAAATCCTGATGAAAGGGGCACCCGAGGGGATAAAATTATCCGCTATCAACTTTATCAGAATAGAAATGTGTTTCATGAGTGATATGAGCAATTTTGGTTTGCAAGACAAACAGAATGTAACAGATAACTATTCATTTTTGTCAAATTATGTAAAATTATCATCATGTTAATATCATTGGAATTCCACCATCTTTGTTGTCATTAAAAGTTTGGAGTAAAATTCGAGCCCCCAATACCAGGTGTTCCCTATGCAGGAGGTAAATTAAAAAAAGTAAAAGAAGAGAAGAAAGTACATACTTTGACACATATTTATTATTTTGGCCAAAGGTGGAAAGGTACAATTAAGAGCAAATAATTAAATACACTCCTACATTCAAAACTCTTGTATAAATTTACAGTGTTCCATTAAACATCGAGAAGAACCCCCGAATAGTTGAATCATTAATTTCCCTTTGAGAGCCCCTATACTAAAATACGGATATGTCAGTTCCATACTAGAAAGGTCAAAATGTAAACAGACGCCGGCGATTGTTTTGGCAGCTTACAAATCTCATGAGAAATAAAATAAAAATGTGAGATACGAAATGGCATAGCAAAATGGCGGGAAATACATTGCTACAGGTAGGAAATTATGTATTACCTCTCGGATTGGCATTTCTTCTCAGTTTGACATGAGTGACAGATGGCGGTAAATTTGACCTTAGGATTCCCTGAGTTGGTAATGTCCTGTGACGTCACGCACACGAAAATACCGATCTTATGTACAATTGGCGAAATTCGATTATTGGCGAAATTCGCTTACGCTTCTATATATGTTTTCAATCGTATTTGGGGCACTTCTTTAGGTCAGTACCTTGTCAGGCTAGGGGGAGCGTCTAGTCCTGCAACGACCAAGCATCACCCGGCTCTGTGAGCACAGTATGGGAGCGGAAGAGATTGGAATGCCCTTCCGGATTCAATTGTTTCATCCGCCGAAGGTGCAAAGGACAGTGTAGCTCAGTTTACTTCTTTGGTGAGAGCTAGGGACTAACTTCCCTTTTCACAGGTCCTGGTGAATGGATGTCCTTTGACCAGTAATAATTCAGATCAGATCAGATCAGAAGACTTCAAGTGAACGAACATTTGCGATTGAACAGGACTTGCGATTTGTACAGTGGACAATCAGTCACTTGTGTTAATGGGAGGATGGTGTAGCATGTGATTCGCAAGAACCACGATTCTAGATGTCATGGTATTTGATTTATCTCCCTATAACAATGTGATAGCGCTAACTCCAACATGGTACTTTTGGCATTTTTTTTGTTTGATATGGGATTTTTTTTCAATCGCAAATTCCCGTTCACATCGGGTCGGTCTGAAAGCCCCAAGACACCACAAGACACCCCAAGACACCTTTTTTTAGTACACATTTATTATTATTATACCCTAAAACACCTTTATTATTACTCATTTATTATTTTTATACATATTACATGATATAATATAAGCAATTTTCGCGAAAAGATTTGCATTCGGCCATGTTTAGAATACCAGATATCTGTATATACAGATATAAGGTTTTGAATAACACTTAAATACTACCCCCAATTTTTCAACATTGGAAATAGTATCCCCGGTTTTCAACATTGTTTTTAATTGCTCATCATCGTCCCGTCACGTTAGCCTAAGGATAAAATTTTATCCTTAGTTTCCAGCTGGCACCGCGCAAATGTTCATGGTTATCAAACAATTTGCAATTTGCTGTAACTTCACCAGAGTTCATGAATTAGTGACGTTATAGTATTGGTGATTATTAAAACACAGTTGATACCTTAATTTATTTTTTTTGTCATAGACTATAACCTATAACAATTAGAACGGCCTGATCTTTGTCCTCGCTATATACTGTGTTATCAGTTTTTTACAGATGTAAAGACATGATGGAAATTATTTCAATTTTTCTGTTTGATTGATTTGGGGGTTTCACGTTCCCGTCAACACCGTAACGGTCAATTTGGAGACGTTTCTTCTCATTTTGTGGGACTTTTCCCCGACTTTGACATGAAATGACATCTCAAGCCCTGTCGCCCAATCTACCTTTTTAACGCTGTAACGGATCAATTGATTTTTTTTGGTCGAATATGTATAGGTAACTCAGTAGGGGATAATTTCAAATCAACATCAAAATACATCTTCAGTCATTGATAATAGTGCATTTCAAACATCGCGAAAGCATAACTATATAATTTGGACCTCTTAATCCCACAATTGCATATAATGAAACTGGGGATTACAATGTATGGTAATTGTAGCGATTCCTGACCATAGCCTTTACTTCTATTTTACAGGGTTATACATTATTTTTATAGAAGTGAAGGCAATGTTTTGTTTGTTACGAGATGGAATAGGAAACCTCTCTGGTGCTTATGCACATCTAAATTATTTTAGTTCATATATGGTAGGGCGGTGCGAGTGAAATATTTTAGGTGAAATATGGTACGCAAACTGTGCGGCTCCATGAACAAGTCATGCACATATCATACGATGTATGCATGAGTGGTTTATAGAGAGCTGTTTTTACAATACAGGGGGCCGCTAAAAGGCCGAGTCCTATAGAATTTGCCTAAAAATCGCCAACCGCCAAATTGTGCCATATATGATTTTTATTCCCGTCACGTGTTGTGTGGGTGTTCGTTTTGACAGGAGTCATGTCATTGATTATAGGGTCGTTTCATCAATTTTTCCTATGGGAAATATACTATTTGAACGCAAATCCATTATCTACTCGATTTTTGCTATCTAGCTTTGTTTGTGGCCGGTATCTCCACTTCGCCACGAACAAAGCAAGGTAATATGAGTAGGCATGATTTTCCGGTAGTATTCATAGATATATAAACCCTGAAAAAAACGAACACTTTAGCAGCAGGTCAAGTTGTAAGAGTGAACACAACATTGTGACGGGGAAATAGAAAGTATATTGAAAGGCACAACAATGTGTGACCTGCTGCTCCCTGCTTCATAGCAGCAGGTACTGGTACGACGCTAGGCGTTAGGGTCCAGCAAGGGCGGACAGACCGCCGTAATCAGCGCCTACCAGGGTAGAAGCAGAATCTAAATCATTGTTCGTTGTAAACAAATGTGAGACCATGGAAGAGGTCAACTTACCTGCAGGTTATTTGGACGATCGCTAAACCTCTGATCGGCAAACGTGATCGCTAAACCTATGATTATCAACTATGTTGATAGACTAGTTCTACTAGTTCGCGAGAGGAAGTTTCACGCGAGTCGCGTCTTGTGTTGTTTCTTTTTTTTGTTTTTGTTGTTGTTTTGGTTGTTTGCTTCTGTAGGTATTCACGTCACCCGTTCCGAGCACAGAACATTGTTTTGCCTTCGGAGCGGACGTCGTGAGTTGGCTACAGAAGCAACAAATTGTGATGTTTTGTGTTTGTAAGCGTTGTATGTAGATACTGTAAATAATTCATGTCATTCATCTAACATCTTTCTTGTGCCTTACCCCACAGCTGCCCGTACACCTGTCAGAGATCACGCTCGGTTGTCTTGTCAGCATGGGGGTTTGCGGGACGCCGTAAACCCACATGTAACATTTGGTGTCAGTGAAGTGAGGATTTGATCTCTGGCTGGTGTTCCCGGCTTTGGAACAGCACATTGATACTCTGAATCATCAATTTAAAAAAAAAAAAAAAAATGTATTGACAGCCACATTTAGAAATTAACTTGAATCTTCCTTCCTGCGTTGATGAAGTGCGAAACCCATGTATTCAACTAAATGGATACTGACAAGTCGATAATTTCTGAGCAGGAAGGCAAGGCAAACCCCACTTTTTCTTGGTAGCGAAAAATTTAAGTAGACCCCACTTAATTGTGTTACCTGACATTCTACTAAGTTTAATTGGAGCTACTAATTGATCTTACCCACACATGGTTCTGACGTAGTGACGTTAACAATTTACTGACGTTGACATAACGGTAGCGTTAATATTTACGCTGTGGCTTGAGGTTAGGTATGACGTAATAGAAACATTAATGGTGACTTGTTATGATCGGAGTTTTGTAATGTGATAAAACTTCGGATTGTAGCATTTTACTGTAAACGTCGTCAGTTTATGACGTCATATTAGACTACCAGTACGCAACGTCATACTGTGCTGAAAGCATTTGACATTTCAAATCGCGTGTGCTTTAATAACTAACGTTTTAGTTATATTAACGCGTATAACACATATCTTAACGTTTTAGTTAAGCCCATTCAATCATCACTGATCATAACTGATCAGTTTATAGTGGTTTTGATAGTAACGTGAGATTTACGTAATCAATAATGGAGCGTTTAATGCAAATGGGAAAGGACTTAGGTTATGAGGGGAAGGAGTTACAAGGTTTTGTTAAAGAGCAGCAAGATATTGAGCGGGCGGAAAGGCAAGAGCAAAGGGATTTAGAAAGGTTAAGGTCTGAAGAAAAGGAAAAGGAAAGGGCAGAAAAAGAAAAGGAAAGGGCAGAAAAAGAAAAGGAAAGGGAGGAGAAGGAAAAGGAAAGGGCACATGAACTAGCTAAGTTAGAAGAAAAGGAAAGGGAAAAGGAAAAGGAAAGGGCACATGAACTAGCTATGTTGAATGTTAATAAGGAACTTGAAATGGCACGCATTCAGACTGAAAGGGAGACAAAAGAGATTAGTGAGGCCCATTTAGAACAAATAAAACATGGGTTTGAGCTACAGCACCAAGAATTAAGGAATCAGTTAGAAATGCAGAGAGCGAAGCTCGAGCTAGAATTTGAAAAGCAAAAAGCTGAGAAGGTGGCTCATGCCCGGGATCCTAAGTTACCTTATTTTGAAGAGGGTAAAGATAAAATGGATAGTTATTTATCTAGGTTTGAGAAATATGCTACGGCTAATAAATGGGATAAGAGTGTTTGGGCCGCGTATTTAAGTGCATTGCTCAAAGGGCGCGCACTTGATGTATATGACCGGTTGTCAAATGAGGATGCGGCGGATTATGAAAAGTTAAAGGACGCTTTATTAAAGAATTTTGACATGACAGAGCGCGGATTTAGGAAACAGTTTCGTTATAGTAGGCCCGAGAAATCAGAAACGTTCATACAGTTCAGTAGTAGACTGAGAAGTTATTTAGAAAAATGGCTTAATATGGCAAAGATAGAAAAATCTTTTCCGGCTGTCTGTGATTTCATGGCAAGGGATCAGTTCCTGGAGTCATGTAATAGAGAACTGTATGTACATCTGAAGCCAAAACAGTTTGGTAATTTAGATGAAGTGGCTAGGGAGGCAGATTTGTTTGCAGAAGCGCGCGGGGGCGTATATAGTTGCATTAATAAGGGGCAACGCGATAATAGAGGCGCAGCGCAGGGTAAACAGGACAAAGTTGACTCGAACAAACCGAGTGGTAGACCGGATATCAAGTGTAGCATATGCGGTAAGGGGCATTTAACAATTAAATGTTTTAAGAACCCCGACAGGAAACAATTGTATAGCGCAGAGGTAGGAGCAACTGGAGTTGGGGATAGCGGTGTTAAGGAAAATTTTAACACGCGCGTAGAGGCTCAAGGTTCTCAGGTTAAGAATGAGAATACGCAGAATGTAGGTCGTGGTTATACACGTGGTCGTGGTTATTTTAGAGGGTCTTTTCGCGGACGCGGTAAAAATAATAGCACACCACGTGGCGCAGCACACCAAGTTAGTTTTTGTCAGACGGAAGTAACTAGGAAAGGTGATGAGATTGGAAGTATTTTTGAAAATAAGGTTGGTGATCCTTTGATTTCGGATAGGGAGGAGTGTAGTAAGGAAACTAGGGAAGGTGTCTGTTGCTTCTTAAAGGCAAGGTTACCGACGGCACAAGGATTGGTTAATAATAAAAAGGTGGTTGTATTAAGAGATACTGGGTGTACAGGCTGTGTCGTTCGGAGAAGTTTGGTTTCGGATAGTCAGTTAATAGGAAAGGAATCAAATGTTACGTTGATTGATGAATCCACACAAAGATATCCTTTGGCAATGATTGACATTGATTGTCCTTTTTTCACTGGGAAAGCTGAAGCTTTGTGTATGGATGATACGTTGTACGACTTGGTTATCGGTAACATTGATGGATCAAAACTTCCTGATATGTCTCATTTCTCAGCCGCGGCTGTAACTAGGTCTCAAACTAGGCAGGATGAGAAGCCTTACAGAAAACTTAAGGTTCCCGATCAGATCATTAACGATGACAAGGAGGCTTTCAAGCAAGCTCAGGTTGATGATCCAACTTTGGAAAACATCAGGAAAAGGGTTGTATCTGGGAACAAGACTGTGAGTCGTGGTTTAAACCGAGGTGAAACTAGGTTTATTGAGAAAAAAGGTTTGGCATATAGGGAGTTCACCAAGGGTAACAAAGTCTCTTTCCAACTTGTGGTCCCTCAAAGTTTCCGAGGAAAGGTGTTGAAACTGGCTCATGTAACGCTTATGTCTGGACATATGGGTATTAGGAAGACATTGGATAGAGTTGTAACTGAGTTTTACTGGCCCGGTATTTGCGGTGATGTCGCTAGATTTTGTAAATCTTGTGATATTTGTCAGAGAACTATTCAGAAAGGTCGGGTCACTAAAGTACCTCTAGGAAAAATGCCATTGATTGATACGCCATTTAAGAGGGTGGCAGTGGACATAGTTGGTCCAATTGAGCCTCGATCTGATAGGAAATCTCGGTATATTTTAACCATGATAGATTATGCGACAAGGTATCCAGAGGCGATAGCTTTACCGAGTATTGAGACGGAACGTGTCGCGGAAGCGCTTATTGAAATGTTTAGTAGGGTTGGCATTCGTGATGAAATGTTGACTGATTGTGGATCACAGTTTACTGCTGAGGTAATGAAGGAAGTCAGCCGACTTCTTTCTCTTCAACAGTTAACGTGTAGTCCGAGACACCCAATTTGCAACGGACTGATAGAGCGTTTCCACGCTACGTTAAAGCAGATGTTACGTCGCATGTGTGCTGAACGTCCAAAAGATTGGGATAAATATCTTCCAGCTTTATTATTTGTGGTAAGGGAAGTCCCACAAGAGTCTTTAGGATACTCCCCTTTTGAGTTGTTATATGCACGTAACGTCAGAGGTCCAATGGCAATATTAAGAGAAGTATGGGCTGAAGAGGTACGCGATGAGCAAGTTCTTTCGACGTATCAATACGTTATTGAGCTTAGGGAACGGTTAGAGCAGACATGCAAATTAGCGCGTGATAATTTAAAGAAGGTTCAGATTAAGCAGAAAACTTATTATGATAAAGGCGCGAGGTCGCGTAAATTTGACGTCGGCGACAAAGTACTGTTGTTACTACCGACAGACAGTAATAAATTATTGCTTCAATGGAAAGGTCCTTATGAAGTGGTTGAGGTAGTGAACAGAATGGATTATAAGATTGACGTCAGTGGAAATGTTAACACATATCACGCTAACAAACTGAAGCAATATGTGGAACGTCAAAATGTGACGTCACATTGCTTGCTTTCTGTAGAGTCCACTCCGTCAACTGAAAATGATGACGTTGACGAATTCTCATTGGAAGAGTGCGCTTTTCCTACTGCAAAGCAACCAGAGACGTTTAAGGACGTCAATATTTCAGAAATGTTAACGCAGGATCAGCGTAAAGAAATAGAGACGTTGATAGAAGAATACCCGGACGTACTGTCCAGTGTACCAGGACGAACTGACCAAATAGAACACGACATAAAGTTGCTGACGTCGGAACCAGTGAGGTCAAAAGGTTATGCAATACCATATAAAGTACGGGATGTAATGGAAAAGGAAATTCAAGATATGTTAGATTTAGGAGTTATTGAGCCATCAATATCTCCATACTCATCCCCTGTAGTACTTGTCCCTAAAAAAGATGGTTCGGTGCGGTTCTGCATTGACTTCCGTAAACTTAATAAAGTGACGGAGTTCGATGCACAACCAATGCCAAATATGGAGGAGGTTATAAATAGAATGTCGGGGCACAAATACTTTAGCAAATTAGATTTGTCAAAAGGTTATTGGCAGGTAAAAATGACGTCTAAGGCAAAACCCCTAACTGCGTTCGAAACCCCCAAAGGCTTGTTTCAATTCAAAACTATGCCCTTCGGTTTGGTAAACTCAGGAGCAACATTTTGCAGGTTGATGAGAAAGATTCTGTCCGAACTTTCTAACGTTGATAGCTTCGTCGATGATATGTGGATCTTTACCGAAACTTGGAAAGACCACTTGACGTCATTACGTGAAGTTTTAGATAGACTCAGGACAGCCAAGTTGACGGCAAAACCTTCCAAGTGTATGATTGGGTATAGCAGTATCGAATGTCTTGGTCACAGTGTAGCTGCTCAGTCAGTTAGACCGCAAGAAGACAAGATACAAGCTATAAAGGATGCTCCTCGACCTTCTACTAAGAGACAAATAAAGTCATTTCTTGGGTTGGCTGGTTTCTACCGCCGTTTCATTCCAAATTTCTCATCTATTGCTTCCCCTTTGACAGTTTTTACTAAGAAAAGTAGACCAAACAAGATCACAGACTGGCAGGACCATCATGAAAAGGCTTTCCAGACTCTGAAGAATAGACTCACGTCTAGTCCTATTCTTCGTCTTCCTATCTTTCATGATGGGAATCCGTTCATACTCCGGACGGACGCTTCTGATGTTGGTATAGGAGCCGTTTTGCTCCAAGAATTTGAAGGGGAAGGACGACTTCCCATTGCTTATGCCAGCATAGAAACTTTTGCCTCGTGAGAAAAACTATTCTGTAATAGGGAAGGAATGTTTGGCTATTATCTGGGGTGTTGAGAAATTTCGCAAGTATCTTTACGGAGTAGAATTCCTGCTTGAGACAGACCACAAGCCCTTGTCTTATATGCAAACAGCAAAAGTTCTCAATCCTCGAATTATGCGTTGGGCAATGAAACTACAGCCGTATAGATTTCGGATTGTTGCAATTCGGGGCCAAGAAAATTTGGGGGCAGACTACCTTAATAGGTAATTCTTCGCACGGTTGTTGTGTAAATAGCTGTCTTGTTTAGATAGGTTCATCCTATTCCATCTCTGTACACAAAGAAAAAACATTTCTGATTGTTTTTTCTCCAAAAGGGGAAACCTTTGTTACGAGATGGAATAGGAAACCTCTCTGGTGCTTATGCACATCTAAATTATTTTAGTAGATATATGGTAGGGCGGTGCGAGTGAAATATTTTAGGTGAAATATGGTACGCAAACTGTGCGGCTCCATGAACAAGTCATGCACATATCATACGATGTATGCATGAGTGTTTATAGAGAGCTGTTTTTACAATACAGGGGGCCGCTAAAAGGCCGAGTCCTATAGAATTTGCCTAAAAATCGCCAACCGCCAAATTGTGCCATATATGATTTTTATTCCCGTCACGTGTTGTGTGGGTGTTCGTTTTGACAGGAGTCATGTCATTGATTATAGGGTCGTTTCATCATTTTTTCCTATGGGAAATATACTATTTGAACGCAAATCCATTATCTACTCGATTTTTGCTATCTAGCTTTGTTTGTGGCCGGTATCTCCACTTCGCCACGAACAAAGCAAGGTAATATGAGTAGGCATGATTTTCCGGTAGTATTCATAGATATATAAACCCTGAAAAAAAAAACGAACACTTTAGCAGCAGGTCAAGTTGTAAGAGTGAACACAACATTGTGACGGGGAAATAGAAAGTATATTGAAAGGCACAACAATGTGTGACCTGCTGCTCCCTGCTTCATAGCAGCAGGTACTGGTACGACGCTAGGCGTTAGGGTCCAGCAAGGGCGGACAGACCGCCGTAATCAGCGCCTACCAGGGTAGAAGCAGAATCTAAATCATTGTTCGTTGTAAACAAATGTGAGACCATGGAAGAGGTCAACTTACCTGCAGGTTATTTGGACGATCGCTAAACCTCTGATCGGCAAACGTGATCGCTAAACCTATGATTATCAACTATGTTGATAGACTAGTTCTACTAGTTCGCGAGAGGAAGTTTCACGCGAGTGGGGGATTCACCCTAAGTTATAAACTGGCCAGTCGCGTCTTGTGTTGTTTCTTTTTTTGTTTTTGTTGTTGTTTTGGTTGTTTGCTTCTGTAGGTATTCACGTCACCCGTTCCGAGCACAGAACATTGTTTTGCCTTCGGAGCGGACGTCGTGAGTTGGCTACAGAAGCAACAAATTGTGATGTTTTGTGTTTGTAAGCGTTGTATGTAGATACTGTAAATAATTCATGTCATTCATCTAACATCTTTCTTGTGCCTTACCCCACAGCTGCCCGTACACCTGTCAGAGATCACGCTCGGTTGTCTTGTCAGCATGGGGGTTTGCGGGACGCCGTAAACCCACATGTAACATTGTTCAGTCCACATGAAGGCCCCCTCTAACACATAAGTTATGGTTACTCGTTAGAACCATCTTGGTGTCCTAATGAGTGTCCACAATCGATGTTTGGAGCAGAAATATACAAAAATATCGCATTTTTTCTTCTGAAAATTGATATTCTATTTTTTTTTTTTTTTACGAATTTATTTTTTAGGTAAAGTTTTCAATAATTCTGTAATAATAAAGTAAAAATAAATAAAACATTAGAAATAAAATCAAAGATTAATTATTCTATCAGTCGCCGACATTTTGCCGTATCATCTTTGCAGAGACACACTTGAGACTATTCATTAGGTGTGAAAAGTATTATCAGACGAAAAGGATTAAGCGGACAATAACGTAATCAGTAAACAAGTGGCCGTTTGCATGCATAGGTATCAGCGGGTATTAGTAACTGACGGGCACTAATGAGATAATTAAACTATATACTTGCATTCGGTACCTTTCATCCTAAGATCGAAAAAAAATGGATGGATAGGTTACTTGACATTATATTTTTTACTAATTACGAACAAAAAAAAAAAAAAAAAAATACAAAATGATAAAATGTACCCTAAGATACAAGGTTTTGGTTTTTAACTTTGAAGCAAAACAACTATTTGATAAATCACAAACTCAAAACTATAGAACAGATAATCCCATTTTATATATATACATTTTCATCTTTTCATGTTATAAATGTCGTAGATGGTATGACAATTAACAATAAAGACAATGTAAGTGTCTTGGGGTGTTTATTACATTGCCGAATTGCATTCGATGACAGTTACCAGAGTATATACAGTGCTTTATGTGGATGTTTTAGGACGCAAACAGTCTCAATTTTGTTTATTATTAATTTTAAATAGTTTTAGGTATTGAAAAGCCTTCTAAAACGCTTTAGGAAATAATAAACAAAAGATTGGGGTGTCTTGTGGTGTCTTGGGGCTTTCAGACTGACCGGTTCACATCCGCTCCCATACTGTGGTGAGGCTGAATCAAGATTTGAACCTACCACTCACGTGACTGTCACTGTCAGCGAAGCAGAGCAGGCCTATTAGATCAGACTGAACCTATATGGTCAGATTTTAGCAATTTAGACCCTAATCAGATTAGATGATCATATAGCATTTATCATTTCGTAATGGAGGTATTAAACCGCCCGCAATAGCTCAGCTATGGTTGAGCATCCGCCTGCAGATAGGGAGGTTGTGGGTTCGATACTCTGCCGAGACTTAAACATTGGTAGTAAATAGCTTACCCCCTTGGCACTCAGGGTTTCTGGGTTAGCATTACGGCTGGTTTGTCGGTGCCAGGATCGTTGAGATGATTGAATGATTGGCAGCATTTCACGCTAATTTACCATGCAATAATGTTGATTGATTATAACCAAAATTCACGTAATTGACTTATTTTTGTTTAGCTTTATATGGAAAAATATGGGCAGGGATACAGACTAAGCATTTTGCTTTAGGCGCCCAGACTGCCATAAATTCAAATTTTACATTAAGTTAATAGGCATTCTTATTCAAAATTTAGGCGCCCAGGCAAAAATTTAGGCGCCTTGGGCGACTGGGCGCCTGTTAGTCTGTATCACCGATGGGGCCACCATTTTTTTAGCTCATCAGAGCAGAAGGCTCCGGGGGAGCTTATAGGATAGGCAGAACCACTCATTCTCAAATGAATTGGGATTTTAGCCGTTTAAAAAGTCAAATTATAAAGTTACTTAGATTCAGTCACCAATATGTTCAAAATAAAGTATTAACATGTACCTATACTCAGTTAAAATTCCTTGATCAAGAAATCAAAAGTTATTTCACCCCAACAGCTAGAAATATGTCGGTATTTTGATAAATTTTGATTGTGAGAAATGTACGCTACAATCTACGTGTTCGTTGCCCCCGTCTATAACATCACAAAAATCAAGAGACCACAGCTCGCAATGACAGAAACTTACGACCGAGTTATTAAGCGGGGACAAAATTGAACATATGGTCATATATAGGGTAAAGAAATGAAGAGCCATTTAGAATAAAATTCGGGGTTGGTTAGAGAATACAGAAAAAGAAATACTTTACTGAAAACATACAACTTTCGTTTTGTTTTAAGAGAAGCACATAATAGCTAGATCACTTACGACTGTTGCATTTGAACAGGTATTGAGTGGTAAATAAGGAACACAAGTAATATTACTTTAGATAAACGATCAACATAAGCAATAGGTTTTTTTTTTATTATATGTAAAAAGTCGCGGACATTACAGTGATTTTGTTTCTATAAGTCAAGTAGTTTACTAACGCGATAAACTGACAATATAGCTGTTAGTGTCATTTTCATCAAATTTTGGATCTAACTAATGTAACAGTGCATGTTCAGTCATATGCTTTTTAAACATGGTGTCGCTATTACGCAAAAAGCCTCGGTATATACTTTTATGCATAAAAATGCTCTCCTGACAGATAAACTGCTTTCTTAAGGCAGCCGAAACATTAAAAGACATATTTATCACATATTAACACACAACAACCGCATGGCATGTTATCAATAATCAAGTATCTAAAATTAATAATGCAACCGCGCGAATACAGTATCGAACATTACAGTGCATTCCAGAGTAATATTTGTCTATACAAAAGTCTTCAAAGTGTAACCAATTTTGTCTACCAGCTGGAAGAAAGTAACACTTTTTGTGAAGTTTGTAAATAAGTTCTCAGAAATGTAAACAAATGCATGTCTGTAAATGGCAGCTATGATGGTCTCGGACATTACCATACACGGTAAAGGGACATGCTATGCCACTTTACCATTTCTACCTGTAAAATTGAAAATGAATCTAATATTGTATTCGTTGTATCTAGGAACATAATCAAGAGTAAACCAGCATATCCTAAAATATACACATTTATTCTAGGTGGGGATGTTCGATACAATTTTTAATGTTCGATACAATAATGTTAGTAACATAAACTGCACTTACAATGTTTTTAACATTCAAAATATGCATTTGGAAATAAAAAATTGAGAGTTGAAGTACCTTCCTAACAGTGCACATTTTATATTGAAAATATTCATTCTGGCAAATAAAAGTTGGGGAAATGTTATAAGCTATGGGACTTAAATCCAAAATCGAAAATAAGTAATGAATTTGGAATCAACATTGTTACCGCTTGCAGCTATTGGTAGCAATTTAGCAAACATGTATATCACTAAACGTGTTCATTTTACACAACTAAGGTTGCACAATTCAAAATTGTTCATTTATTTGCAGTCATTATCCCTGGACGGTCAACATAGCAAACCTGTCATGTTCGATACCAAATGTAGCGGACATTTCATCGCATACATCCGCTGCTTATTGCGATAGAATAATGATCTTGCAAGCGTGCAAATGTTGTTCATTAATAATGATGTTTGGTGGCATATTCTTAATTGAATAATATTAATTGTGACAAATAATATTGGAAAAAGATAAACAGTTTCTATGCAGGTATTCAAAAACAAAAACTGACTTCTGTTTTCCCTAAACTGTGGTATTGTCTGCCGACTCCCTTACCCATAAAACACCGGAAAAGGCAACCATGTCGTCTGCAGATACTTTCTACTACGTAATCTGGTAACGGAAAACTGTGCCACGTGAGAGCAATGTGATCAAGTTGTTAGACTAACAATTTTCGGTATTGAACATTACAGGTCTCGTACATTACAAAACACTGGAAATGAGGGAATTTCAACATCAAAATATTATTTTCGTTCCAGATGATGTATTTATGTTAGTCACACATTGCGAGAGTTTAACTCAATCTTGCATTTTTCGTCCATACATACGTAATGAGCCTGGTATAATGATCGCGAACATTACATGCATTTTTGCAACAAATCCATGCACATTTTTGTATGGCAAGTGTTTTTCATTTCCTATTGTACAGGTAACATCAAACAACCTTATATGCTTAATATAATATAAAATCTCCAATTGGTTATGTTTCCGTGTATAAAACCCTAAACGTTGTTTTGAAACAACAAGAAGAAAAACGTCGTCTCGTACATTACAATGTTTAATTAAATTTCGGCGACAGCCATAATTGGGGGAAAATATTTAGTAAGACTCCATGTGGTCCTGCTAATGGCAGTTATTTCCCTACCTAGAACATGTAGAATTTATGGAAACCACCTAACCCTTTCCTTACTAGTGGAATTTCAAATTTGTAAGTGCGCAAATACAGAGAATTCGAAAAGCGACAGTCTCGAACATTACAAAACCAGGTTTTCCCGTGGCTCATTTTCTCTGAAAAGGTACTTTTCTACAGGAGGTTTATCATGATATCTTCGGGACATGTTGTTCTGTCATATAAACGTATGCATTGGTTAAAAATGACTGCTTGATTTCAGAAAATATACGGCGACTGCAATATCCCAATTCATTTGAGAATGAGTAACTTTGTCCGTCGTCGTACAAGATTCTATTTATCATATGACATATAAAACGCATGTTATTCTCACTTTGTATGCAGTCGTTAAGGACGCTGATCGTGTAACGTTAGGGGTGTATCTAACTAATTTGCATATTTAATCCACTAGTGGATTACGGAATATATCGCATGACGTTATTACACTCTAATACGCGACGTCATATGATAAATGTATATTGGAATTTGAGTACACAGCTTCTAGCAGAAAGGTCATCCCTTTCAACCCTGGTATTTTGATTATTTGATTTGAGGTTTGACGTCCCGTCAACACTGTTTAGATCATTTTGGAGATGTTGCTTCCAATTTTGTTGGACATTTACCCGACATTGAGATGAAATGGCATCTCAAGACCTGTCGCCTTATGAAACCAACAGGGATTATAAGCATGGACGAACCGCTTTGCCTGGGCAGGCTAAGATCCCTAAGTGGTTCAAGTTACCAGTACTCGGATTCAGCTCTGCTTGGAAGCATGGTCAGTGGAGCCGTGCAACCAGCGTAGATCCTGAAATATCCTTTCGGGATATATATCGTTTGCCATTCAGCTAAACGCCAATAACGTGCCCACTTGAGTTGGAAGCGTGCACCCCAGAAACAGATTCGAGAGTTAATAAATCAAAGCACTGGCAGAACATGTGGGGTACAGGCTGTGAAAACGAAAGGGTACTTAGACTGTTTTGTGTAACTGCAAACGGTATAGGCTCTGATTGCGGCGTCTGATCTGGGTTAACACTGTTTGCCAAACCCATCAGCTGACTTTATAGACGTACAAATAACACGACTAAGTTTAAACCGATTGCTTGCCAATCGATTCAAAGTTACTTGGGAGAAAAGCTGTTCAGTGCTTATGCCCACGTGACTGTCACTGACTTGTTGGAATCATTTTTGTGTCGAAAATAGCCACAGTAATCTCAGAGTGTTGCGTTAGACTAAAGAGGGTTATTATGGAATCATAGGGTGGTTTCGGCAAACAGTGTAGACCCAGAATGAGGAGGCTGATCAATATCTACACTATAATATTTTGCTTAAAACTTTTTGCTTAAATTTTACTTAAAACTTAAAACTAGAATAAAAGAGTTAAATGAAACAATTTAAACCTAAGTTCAGGATTAGTTGCCCTACTTACATTCGAAGACAATCGACCCACCAGTACTCTCAGTGCTTTGATTCAAATATGTTTTATGAACCATACAATTGAGATTAATTCTGCTGAAACACAACAACTTCTACAATAAACCAGCACATCCACATCCAGATAACATACCTATGTGACCAATAACTAGGTATATTACATTTTTGGTGATTTTTTTTTAGTAATGTTCGAAGGAACCAGAAATGAGCCGTGGCACGACATTTTGGTCCTTATCGTCCTCCGTAATTGCATTCTTCACATTCGCATGCTGAGCCATCTAGTGGAGCTAAATGTCTAATTTTTGGTCTGAACCTTTGTCTAGTTCTATACTACATGTGTGCGAGCAGCGAAGGCTCTGGCGGGACTGGGCATCCAGCCCAGTCATGCCTGAGCCTTCGCGGATCGCATATGCGATAAGTACCAATTCAAATGCGCATGCTAAGCCATCTAGTGGAGCTAAATGTCTAATTTTTGGTCTGAACCTTCGTGTAGTTCTATACTACATGTGTGCGAGCAGCGAACGCTCTGGCGGGACTGGGCGGTCCCGCCTGAGCCTTTGGGGATCGCACATGCGATAAGTACCAAAATCTCATGTGCTGGCTCAAATGATATTTCCCTAGAGGAAAATATGACTTACGACAGGGATTTATTTCCTTTCGAACGTTATCAAGCAGAGTGACGCGCCAAAATTTGGACAAATAACGTAACGTCGTATCGCAAATTACGTCGGTTTTAGACGTTTGAAAGAAAACAAACGGCTAATTTGATAAATGTAATATATAAATTAATGTATCTTTAGTTTAAAATACGAGAAATATATCCCTGGAGACCTGCAAATCCTATAAAAAACTCGTGCTATCGCACTCGTTTGTTTACTTGCTTTGCAAGTCTCTCGGGAAATATTCCCGTATTTTTAACTAAAGATGTATTAATCTCTATATTACTGGGTATACAAATTTATCATATTTCCGTTCTTAACCAGAGATTGTTGGTACTTGTTAGAACCACCTCATGGAGGCAGTTCTAATGGTAACACACAATCTATATTTTTTGAGCAGAAATAAGAAAAATATCACAATTATTCATATCAAAATTTTCATGTTTTTTTTTTTTTTTTTTTTTTTTTAAATTACAATGTATTTGAATAGATGTTTAATAACCTAATTTCCTACATCATGGCTTATATAAGGATGTCAGGCCTCCTGCAGTATATCGTAGGATGTACATGTGTAGGGACCATCCTAGAGGTTGCCGACGGGGAGAAGTTTGCCATAATTTCTGGATTTCAAAGCGAAGTTTTGGTCCAAATTTTAGATTCTCCTACATAATCTATACATTTTCACTTCTCCCTTAGCTCAAGATTGTGAAAAGTCAGCTTGCTTAGGGAGAATATTTCACCCAAATACCCCTCAAGGGTGGTCATAACAATTTTTTTGATATACAATTGCATGTGCATCAGAAATCACATTTCACCTTTGGGAAAATGTTTCTAGAGTTGACTTATATAAGAATGGCTTTCCTCAGACATGGCATAAGCAAACAGTGCAAGCCCACAGTAGACTATAAATGATGATAATTGTAGAATAATTTTCCTTATTTCTCAACGAAAACATGTTGCAGGTATTCATTTTAACTGTCTTGGTGAGATTGTTCAAATGAGTACCCACATGATGTCCTTGAGACATGAGGAAAATTATCCATGAATTAACACCATTTTTCGATATGAGTGAAATAATCTTGAAAGGGCCGTAAAGCCAAAAGCAAAGAATTCTAAGATTTGCTTTGCCCTGGCTCAATTGTAATGGAAAAAATAAATACATAGAATATAATTCGTGTTTCAGTTTTTATTTGATTGTACCTTTACATCAAAGTTTATGCATCTTTAAATACATGTAGTTCCGCAGAAATGCTCTATACAGTGTATAAACAAAATAAAAAATTAAGATAAAAAAAAAAAATTAAATCGACCTTCCCCACCTAATTTTTTTCAAGCTGAAACCTGAAAAACACACCTATTTTTTTTTGGCCTTACTGTGTGTATCACTTGTGTCTTTTTATTTTGGTTGGCCATATGGCCATTTTGTGG
Source organism: Lucinisca nassula (assembly GCA_963580285.1). Classification (NCBI taxonomy): domain Eukaryota; kingdom Metazoa; phylum Mollusca; class Bivalvia; order Lucinida; family Lucinidae; genus Lucinisca; species Lucinisca nassula. Next base: position 17,914,082 of record OY757018.1, read on the forward strand.
GAAAGTAACTGTCCTTATGGCCTTCCTTTGTTTAGGTTTCCATTATGGTCTGGTCGCTTAATGTTTGTGTTTCTTTCCCTTTGGTGTCTTTGATGGGTGGAGTAAGTTAATTGTATCGATTCCTGGTCCTTGTTTTACTTCTACTTTGTAGCTAGTCTTACTGCATCCTACAACATTGCAGAAGAAGTAATAATCAAAAACGTATTTGAGTCAACCCTCGTGTTCAAAATGCTCAAAATACCTATTGTGCGCAATGTTTGATGACAAAATTGGAGGGGGTATCCCTTTTCATAGTTTTCATAGTCCTGTATGTTAATATCTTCAGATGCCAATTTTTCATTGCAGCTAGTCGATAGGGAAATGTTGCAATGTTGTTGATTGTGAAATTTTAACTTAAACAAAGTCACACTTTATGAGCGCAATGTTACCGGACTGCACTGTACCCATAAAGGAAATTGATTTGTTAAACACTTATCCTGCTGTTCACGACAACCCTTACGTTTGCAAACAGTGTAGATACAGAGAAGCCATCTGACCAGTATCTACACTGTTTGACATACAGTTCGTGAATTTGCAGGAATAAATTACATCAAGTAATATGATTGGTTCAAAGTCAGAAATGGGTGTGGCTAAATGAAATATTCAGCGGGATAAGGGTTAACGCCTTTTTAACACGTGTGTGTGTGTGTGTGTGTGTGTGTGTGTGTGTGTGTGTGTGTGTGAGAGAGAGAGAGATCCTAAGTCTATTTGTCCGTACATTTTCGGTTTTCGCGGATTATATATATTTACGTGTATACATGTATATTCACAGAGGGAGAAGGGGAAGCATTTCCAGCTGAGGCGTTCAAAGAGATGTTATTAAGGAAGCATTACTGGAAACTGAACAAAGCAAGAGAAGAGATCACCACCAGGGTTGATGAGGTATGTTTAAGAAATAGATCAGCTCTAGCGGTGATTTATTGGGTAATAAATCACAGTTTGGAGATCAGTTATAAAATAAAGTAGATCAAAACACGAGCGCGTAGCGCGATTGTTTTGTCTCGACAAGCTGTGATTTATTACTCAACAAATCACATACAAGAGCTGATCTGATTCTAACACACTAAAATTCGACAATAATTTAGTTGTTTCCTTTAAATTTTCCCAACCTTCCGCCATTATGAGAAGAAATCCCGCTAACATAAGTGAAGGTAGCACACACATTTATGTCCTTGTGTAATGCTTTTTGATGCGAGAACACAACGGTAATGTAAATAACGTTTTTAGTGACGTCACTAGTCACGCTCTTTCAACGAGTGAAATCACAGTTTATTTCCATTGCCTGTATAGGAGCGCTGTGTTACACACACTCTTTAAGGGGAATGGGAACACCTGGCAGCTATTTCCGCCATTTTTCAAAGGGAGACTATCTATCTATCTATCTTCTTATACTGAGTCGGTCACATCTGGCCATTACCTCAGTTGATTGGGTGGCTAAATTTAGAATTTAGCTGGGAAAAAAAAGAGAGAGAGGCACTGGATGCGTCCTTAAAACTATTTACAATCTGCAAAACAGAGGTATCCTAAAACGCATACCTCTGAGTCCCAATCTTACACTGTGCGGGCTTTGAACTCTTCTGCGGACTTGGCATTCACCGCAGAGGAGGGAATACTATTCCATTGGGGAATAGTTCTAGGAAAGAACGAGTTCTTCAGGGCATCACTATAGGACTGGTATCTACGATATTGTGAGTCGTTTACTTTTGATGCCCTTGTTTGGGTCGACACTGTTACAGGGGTCAAGTACCTATCTTTATCAATAGACACTGAATCAGAGTGTATCTTGTAGAAGAAGGTTAAAGAGGACTGCTCACGACGGGCCTCCAGGGACGGCCACTCTAGCTCATTAAGCATGTCACCGACGCTACTTCTATTTCGCCATCGCCTACAGGTCCATCGAGCAGCTGTCCCCTGCACCTTCTCCACCTGCTGAGTCTGAGTTTTAACATAGGGATGCCAAATGGGTGATGCATATTCAAGTTGAGGGCGAACCAATGTTTTATATGCAACATCCTTTGTTTGCCTAGGTGCAAAAGCCAAGTTCCGTCTAAGGAATCCTAAAGTCCTAGTTGCTTTAGATGTAATCTCTGAGATATGTTGACCCCAATCAAGATCGTCAGTGATGGTGATACCAAGATATTTGGCGGATTGAACATGCTCCAAAATTTGCTGGTGAAGAGTATAGTCAAACTTAATTTGCTTGTCCGGAGGGTGTCGTGACACCCTCATTGAGTGACATTTGGCCACATTGAACTTCATTTGCCAATCGGCCTCCCACTGTGCAAGTTGATCCAGGTCATCTTGTAAAATAAGACAGTCAGAAGGAGAATATATGTTCCTATACAGGACACAATCATCAGCAAACAAACGGACAGATGACCTGATATTATCGGGGAGATCATTAATGAAAACCAAGAAAAGGACCGGTCCAAGGACCGAACCTTGGGGGACTCCAGATAAGACAGGGACTGGATCAGACGCTTGGCCATCAAGTACAACTTGTTGTGAGCGCCCAGAGAGCCATGAGCTAATCCACCTATGTGTGGATCCTCTTATCCTGTAGTACTCCAGTTTATATAATAGCCTTCTGTGAGGTACCTTGTCAAAGGCCTTTAGTCAAAGAGACTACTTTCGGGACTTCCTGTTCGTTTTTCTATAAGCTCTGTCACACTGAAGAAGGGGTCTACTCTTTCCTTTAAGAGTTGACCTCTATTGACATGAGAGGTAAAAATACCATTGCAGATGTTGCCTCCCCTGCAGGTGTATCCATTCCCCTTAAATAAAGGCTCTGAGACCTCCGCTGGGTGCCGGTCGATTTTCTATTGAGTGTCAGCTGGGAAACTAGTCCAGAACTGATACCTAGCCAAAGATTTCTATTTTCAAGCAAACGTTGTAGATCTAGACCATGATAAGAGGCCTAAGACTGTAGCGCCTATCTGATCTGGATTTACTCTGCCAGTGTCCCAGCATTAAAGACAAGTTCATGTTTTACAGATGAGTCTCTTAAAACTGCACTCTGACGTCACCGCGACAAGAACTCGCGGAACACTATAAATAACAGTGACCTGGATTTTGAACAGTGGTCAGTGACAATCACGTGGTCTAGCTTCTGGGGCATTGTTAAACAATCGATCAAAAATGACATTATTTCTCGCCACTTTGTCACGAAGAAAACATCCACTTTTGTTGCTTTGATAATACAATCGGAACACCTTTGGAACCATAAAAATTGTTCGAGACACAACTATCGGCTTGGGTCACCGCCCATCGACTTTGGGATTGGGCTGCATGGTGCTTCAGCGCAGAGCTGATAACGAACGCACATGAGTACTGGTAAACAGCTTAGAAGATCTAAGACTGCCCAGGCAGTGATGCGAGTTGGACCACCCACATATATTAACCTATTGATTTCATTGTGCGTCAGGGATTGAGATGTCATTTTATCTGGATGTCGGTAAAAGTCCCACACAGGTGGATGCAACGTCTATAGAGTTGACGGGAACGTAAAATCGCAAATTAATCAATTTCACGAAAACACACCTATATAATTTTGACCCCCTACAACCCCACTTTATATAGTAAAACTGGGGATTACAGGGGTAAACCTTATTATACCCCCAGCCCCGTAAACGAAGTTTAAGGGGGATATACTGGATTCAGCTTGTCCGTGCGCCCGTCCGCATACTTTCCGCACTCTACAGTCTGTGTTTGCCAACCGATTTCAACCAAACTTGATGCATGGCTTTGCATCCATTACACCTCGGATAAGTTCGATCATCGTCGAAATCCGACGCATATCACGGGATTTACGGCCCTTTGTTCTTTCCCACAAAATGGCCAATTGGCTATCGAAAACAAAAAGATATAAGCGACATCTTTTTGTTTTGGATAGCCTATTGGCCATTATGTGGGAAAGTAACTGTGTTTTTGGCTTTCCGCTATTGAGGTTTCCAATAGGGTCTAGTTATTTCATGTTTGTGTTTCTTTCCCTTTGGTGTCTACTATTGGAGGTGTGGGTTAATTGTATCGATTCTTGATCATTGCCTTTACTTCTGTTTTTGAGTCCGGAAATGGTTAATTTCAGCATTATTGGAAGAACAAAGGGCCTTAACTCCAGTGTAACGCGTCAGATTTCGACGATGATCGAATTCGTCCGAGGTCCCATGGATGCAAAGCCTGGAAGCCATGTATCAAGTTTGTCTGAAATCGGTTGGGAAACACAGACTGTGGGTCCGGAAACGGCTAATTTCAACATTATTTGAAAAAAAAAAAAAAAAAAAAAAGGGCCGTAACTTCCATGATATGCGTCGGATTTTAACGATGATCAAACTCGTCCGAGGTGTCATGGATGCAAAGCCATGTATCAAGTTTGGTGGAAACCGGTAGGTAAACACACACTGTAGAGTCCGGAAACGGCTAATTTCACCATTTTTCAGATGAAATGACATCTCAAACCCTGCCGCCCAATGAAACCAATAGGTTTATATGCATGGGCAGTCCGACGCGCACCACTGCCTGGGCAGTCTTAGACCTAAGCGGTTAACAGAACCATGTTCGTTCGGTATCAGCTCTGCGTGAAAGCACCAGGCAGCTCAATCTCAAGCTCTGATGGGCGGCGACCCCAGCTGATAGTTGTGTCTTAGACAAACAGTAATACAGGTGAACATTTAGCATAAATGCATTTTCTGTTGTACGCATAGGCGTGGTTATAGCTTCCTGATGGAGTTCAGTTCTCACAATATAAGACCTGATTTGTTTGCATTGGAGTTTAACGGCCCAGTCAACACTACATGTATTTAGGTCATTTATGAGCCGGTCATGTTACCTATCCACACTTTTCCTGGTCAGGCTTATATGTAAGCGGTTAACCAGTACAGTGCACATTCTTTCGCCAGAAACTGACAACTGCCCTTCTTGAATCAGCAGAAGGAAGAGAATGACCGCAGAAAATATTTCATGATCAATCTACACGAAAGAATGTTTCCGATCCCGGCAGGTATCGAACCCGCGTCCTCCTGATCACCAGTCAGACGCGCATCCGACTGAGCTACCGAGGCTGGTATATAAGACATGAACCACTGCAATATTTATCAGAATTTTACTAATTATAGACTCAAACTAGACTGTGACAAATAAGCACGTATCCATTTGAGAAAATAAGGTTACATGTGAGACGCCAAGTTCTGCAACGATGGTCAAGTGGTTTTTCTCCGGGTACCCCGGTTTTCGCCCACCTCTGATTAACAATCGGATCGATATGAGTGAAATAATCTTGAAAGGGCCGAAAAACCAAAACCAACAAAAACATTGAGAAAATAAATGGACACACTATTCTGAAAATTCTATGCCGATGATATGTGCTTCATGTTTTAGTCAATCCGGTAATCACACATTTCCTGGACAGGCCTGCACACAGCGATGAAACAGACAGCTGTCAGGGAGGGAACGATCGTAGAAAAGCTTTCATGATCAACCTCCACGAAAGAATGTTGCCGACCCCGGCAGGTATCGAGTCCGCATTCTCCTGATCACCAGTTAGACGCGCATTCGGTTGAGCTAGCGAGATGAAAAAATTCAGGGTTAAGCCCCCCCCCCTTCCCCCCCCACCCCCACCCCACTCCCACCAGTGAAATTCACAGACCGTTCCAAAGCAGTTCTTCTGTTGCGGTTTATTGTTGTTATAGTCCATCTTTGAATGTGTGTATCGCTTATATATTTTGTTTTGGATAGCCAATTAGCCATTTTGTTGGTTTTGTTTTGTTTGATTTGAGGTTTAACATCCCCGTCAACACTGTAAAGGTCATTTTGGAGACGTTGCTTCCAATTGTGTGGGACTTTTACCCGACATTGAGATGAAATGACATCTCAAGCCCTGTCGCCCAAAGAAACCAATAGGGTTTATTAGCATGGACGGAAAGAAACTGTTCTTTTGGCTTTCCGCTATTGGTGTTTCCATTAGGGTCCAGTTATTCTTTCCCTTTGGTGTCTGGGTTAATTGTATCGATTCCTGATCAATGCTTTACCCAATTGTATCGTTTTTGTTTTTTTTGTTTTTTTTATTATTATTATTATTTGCTTTGAGGTTTAACGTCCCCGTCAACACAGTATAGGTCATTTTGGAGACGTTGCTTCCAATTTTGTGGGACTTTTACCCGATATTGAGATGAAATGACATCTCAAGCCCTGTCGCCCAATGAAACCAATAGGGTTTATAAGCATGGGCAGTCCGTCCGCCTCGCACCGCAGTTCCTGGACATGCTCAGATCCTCTAAGCGGTTTACCAGTACTAGTGTGCGGACGGTTTCAGCTCTGCGTGGAAGCATCATGCAGCCCATCTATTACTTCAAGCCCCGATGGGCGGGGGCGGCCAATTGTATCGTTGTCAGGAAGGAGATTAACCCATAACATGCCAATCAAAACAATTGCTGTCTGCTTTGTCGTCTGCTGCTTACTTTATTCAAACAAATGTTTGAAAAAAAAAATGCAAATAAAAAAAAAAAAAAAAAAAAAACATTCAGCAGACGATATAAGCAGACGACATTTAAAGATGAAGTTTTTCTTGAAACTTAAGAGTTAATCAGGATCTTACTCTTCCCAAAGCATTTGCTGAACACCTACGTCACTACTTTTCAATTATCATAAAGGCTCCCTCATTTCATTCCAGGCTCCTACCAAACAAGAGCAGCCAGTCACATGCTTCCTCTACCCTGGGCTTACCCCAAACAAGCTTCGAGATCACTTGATTAATCAAGGTGCCTCAGATGCTTGCGTACTAGAATGGATGAGAAGGCTTCAAGAATTCAGACTGCAACAACCGGAAGCAAAACCGGAACTTGATAACAGCTATGGTGTGGAGCTACTTGGAAAATAAGCCAGTCAAACCTCTTTATGCTGACATTAGATTATAACGAAAAACATGTTATAACGACAATTTCAATAAAACAACTTAGCTGAAGATACAGATTAACCCATTTTGTTTGCATCACGTGAACAAGTCTGTGAAATGAACACCCCCTAAACCCCACTTTATATAGAGCAAACTGGGGTTTACGGGGGTAGGTATTATTTGCTCAAAGACATAGATTGTGGGGACTCCTTAGAACCGCCTCAATGAGGCGGTTCTAACGAGCACCAGCAACCTATGTTTGCAGTATAGATATGAAAAATATAGAGGATTTTCATCAGAAAAGTAGCCATTATGGAGGTGTGAAAAATGCACTATTTCGCACGGGTGTGTTATAGGAATGTTTGTTTGATATGAGGTTTAATGTTGCTATCAACACTATATAGGTCATTTTGGAGACGTGGCTTCCAAATTTGTGGGACTTTTACCTGGCATTGGGATGAAATGATATCTCAAGCCCTGTCGCCCAATGAAACCAATAGGCTTATATGCATTCCACATACTGAAACACTCCACTTTGCCTTGGCTGGCTTAGGCCTTCTAAGTGGATTACCAGTACTCCTGTTGGGTCGGTTTCAGCTCTGCGTGGAAGCATCATGCAGCCCAATCTACTTCTCCAAGGCCCGTTAGGCCGGGGCGAGACATTAGATAATAACAACAAAACGTGATAAAACAACAATTTCAATAAAACAACAACTTGGCTGGAGATGAGACAGATTAACCCTTTTTGTACCAAGTGGAATCTTCCTTCTTATATAAACCAGGAGTCCATTTAAAATTTAGGGGTGTCAAGTGTTTACTTCAAAATTTATTTGGGAAATGGCTTAACTTTTTGCAAACTGTGTAGGCCCTGATCAGACGCCGCGTTCTGGGCATGCACGGTTTGCAAATTACCCGCTTGTGGGGTTTTTGGTATAAAATGTTCAAGAATGTGCAAATGTTGTGGATATTTATTTATTAGAATTACTTTGGTGAAGCAATAGGCCCAAATGTTGTGGATATTCATTAGAACCGCTTTGGTGAGGTGATGCTAACAAATATCCTCAAGGTTCATTTGTGAGAATCAATAACACACCCGTGCGACAAACATCTCCTAAATGGCTACTTCTCTTATGAAAAGCATTGATTTTATTCTTATTTATACTGCAAACATAGGTTCTGGGTGCTCGTTAGAACCATGAGGCGTTTTCTAAAGAGTACCCACAACTTATGTCTTGGAGCCAAAACAAGAAGATAATGTGTACCTGCGTAAACCCCAGTTTTCTTTAAATAATGTGGGATTTAGGGGGTTCCCATTTCTTGGACTTGTTCACTTGATGATAAGAATAAGAAGAATGCAAACCACATTTCATGAACGTATCAACGTGAGCCCCGTCAAGCGAATTTGTGTCTTCGAGCATTCCGTCATGACAAATTTTAACTGCGCATGCCCAGCCATTCAGAGGGGCCAGGGATATGGCTTTCTGTCTGAAGGTTCCTCTTGATTCACTGCTTGTATGGGCGAGCAGCGAAGGTTCTGGCGAGACTGCGCGGATGCGCAGGCTCGCCTGATCCTTCACTGCTCGCATAGGCGATAAGTACCAAAATCGCTTGACGGGGCCATACGTGATGAGTACGTCTTTTTGGTCGTATTGTTGCCATTAAAAAAATTGTATTTCTTTGTCAAGCACACAAAGGGCATGTGCTTGTTAGAATCGCCTAATGAGAAAAAAATAATGAATACCCCAATAAACTCCAGTTTTTGCTATATAAAGTGGGGTTGGCGTTTTTGCCACATACATGTAAAGTTGGGTTTAGAGGGGTGTTCTTTACACAAACCTGTTAACATGATGTAAAGTGGGACTTTCAAGGGTGTTGTTACAAACCACCACTCTTTATTTCAATAATCTAGCTAAAACATGTAGGGTTACATCCCGTCTCTGATAATGTTGTGTCAGACCTCTGTGGAATTTCACCCATGTGGCCTAGATTTGAATTCAAATGGAGGAAGGAATTTTTTAAGTTATGATTCTTTCCTTCATTATTTTGCATGTTTGCTTGAATCGAGGTTTAACATCCCTGTCAACATTATTTAGGCCATTTTGGAGACGTTGCTTCCAATTTTGTGGGACTTCTACCCAACGTTGGGATGAAGTGACATCTCAAATCTCAAGCCCTGTCGCAAAAATGAAACCAATTGGGATTATAAGGCATTGGATGGTCCGACTCGCACCACTTTGGATGGGCAGACTTAGGCCTTCTAAGCGGTTTACCAGTACTCATGTGTGGTCGGTTTCAGCTCTGCATGATATGAAAGAATACACTATGTCACACGGGTGCATTATAGTAATGTGCATAAGCGGTTAACCAATAAAGTGCATGGTCGCTTGCCAGAAACTGACAACTGCCTTTACTGAATCAGCAAAAGGAAGAGAATGACCATAGAAAATATTTCATGATCAATCCACAAAAGAATGTTGTCGAACCTCACATTCATTGCATGGACTAAACATGATGAAATTTTTACATTCTCAGTGTGTTTATAGAAAACTCTTTTAGTTAACTATTGGGACGTATTGTATTTACTATATGTACATGTATTTGGACAGATTGGCCTGAGCAAACAGTGTAAACCCAGATGAGACGCCGCATAATGCGGCGTCTCATCAGGGTCTTCACTGTTTGCAACTCTTCTAGCTACTTCTATAGAAACCATTGGGTAGTTTTTTTGTTTTGTTTTTTTTTTTTTGTTTTGGTTTTACAGCCCTTTCAAGATTATTTCACTCATATCGAGCCGATCGTTAATCAGAGGTGGGCGAAAACCGGAGTACCCGGAGAAAAAACACCTGACCTTCTGTTGCTGAAATTGGCGTCTCACATGTGACCCCAGCAAGGCTCGAACCACAGCGGTGAGATACCTAATGATCAAGAGTCAGCGCTGTTAACCACTAGACCACGGAGGCCCGTGAACCATTGGGCAGTTAATTATCATGGTGCGCAGCTAAGAACAACTATTGTGAGGTGTTGAGATGTCTGATTATTTAGGGTAAATATGGTAATGTTTCACATCTTTCAATTAATTCGCTAGTTCACTTGATGCCAGTGACTTCAAAATACAGTCAAACCTGTCTTAGCGGCCACCTCTATTAAGCAACCAACCTGTCTTAAGCAAGCAGGCATTCAGTTCCCGAAAAAGAAAAATGCATTAAAATTCATCTGTGTTAAGCAAGCACCTGCCTTAAGCAAGCACTTTTTGAATATCCCATAGGGGCTTGCTTAATACAGGTTGGACTGAAACAAAGGTTCTCTCCAATTTGATTGGAGGATGTTGACCTTCCGGCACCAACGATAAGATGTTCTGCTGACATTAGGGAACACTGTGTGCAGTTGCTTTTTGGTTTCAATTTCAATGCACAGACCACAACTTTTTAACAACTAATGGTTGGAAAATTACAAGTAAACCACAACCTCATTATCACACTGTTCATTATTTGTTTGTTTGAGTTGAAGTTTTACATCCCCATCAACACTATTTAGGTCATTTTGGGGACATTGCTTCCGATTTTGTGTGACTTTTACCCGACATTGAGATGAAAAGACATCTCAAGCCCTACTGCCCATAGAAACCACTAGGGTTTAAGAAGCGGTCTGACTCGCATCACTTTTCCTGGGCAGGCTTAGTCCCCAGCTGTTTACCAGTACTCAAGCTCAGTCAGTTTCAGCTCTGCGGGGAAGCACCATGTTTCTCCAGGCCCCGATTGGTGGGGGCACAATACTGTTCATAATAACACAGTTCAGATATAACACGGTTTCAAGAAAGATGAAAAAATGTAAATGGTCATTTTTATATGCCCATTTGAAAAAGGGTTGTATTATGTTATACCCCCGGCGTCCGTCCGTCTGTAAACTTTTTGTTTCTGGATAACTCCTCCTAAAGTTTACCTCCGATCAGGCTGAAACTTCATACATAGTTAGACCATGATGTATGGCAGTGCATATTGTTTCGAGGTTACAGTCCACCAAATATTAATATATACTAGAGGAAAAAAGAAACGCAACAGTTGTATTCTTGAATGTCTGCGTAAGTTGCTGACGTTTTATAATTTCTATATCTCGAATGATGAACTGGCTATTTTTGCGGTTAGTTTATTACTGAAAACGTCATTTGAAATAATGCGTTACATGTCGTATATGAAAATGACTTTAAACCAATCAATGTGACGTTGACGTCAGCATGTCGGACTAATGGATGCTTTTTTGCGGCTTTAGAGCCATTCACGTCGACTTTACAAAGTGCGAGTTTGGACCAGCATAAAAAGTTAAAGAACATTTGGATAAACTTGTTTCAAACTCAGTTAATGCATATCCATACGCGCAACGACAAAGAAGTGCATTCAACGTCTTTCTAAGGGTGTTGACTGTGGCTAAACGATCTGTATACGGAAATGTTATCTGGCGTAGACAACATTGAAGCTTTTTTAGCATCCAAACCCGTTCTCAAACGGAAAATTGCGCCTTTCATGCGCTTTTTGCACACTGCCGTTTATGACGTCAACGTCGAAACAAGTAACGGAATTTTGGCTTTATTCATTCTTTTCCGGTGAATTGAGTCTCAACGCGTATAGTGTGTTACAAACACGACACCATTCTTCTTTTTGCGATTTTAATGCAATTTTGTGCAGTTCTTTTTCTATGGGGTTGGTTAAATACGGAAGCGTCAACTCCGGGATGTTTACAATTCTCAGACGTTTTTTGCTATGGTTCATTCACAGTTAGATAGTACAATTTAAAACTATTGTTAACCAGAAAAAAGATGGTTATTTTCTCGCCAAAAATCATAATGTTGCGTTTCTTGTTTCCCTTAGTATAGTTATGCCCCTTTGAAATTTTTTGTAACATTTTCATTTCCGGATAACTCCTCCTACAGTTTACATCTGATCAAGCTTAAACTTCACACATAGTTAGACCATGATGTGAGGCAGCGCATATTGTTTCGAGGTTACGGTCCACCACATAGTAATAGAGTTATGCCCCTTTGAAATTTTTTTGTAAACTTTCGTTTCGGATAACTCCTCCTACAGTTTACATCCAATCAAGCTGAAACTTCATGCATAGTTAGACAATGATGTGGGGCAGAGCATATTGTTTCGAGGTTACGGCCCAGCAAATGTTAATAAAGTTATGCCCCTTTGAATTTTTTTGTAAATTTTCATTTCCAGGTAACTCCTCCTAAAGTTTACAGCCGATCAAGCTGAATCTCAATGCATAGTTAGACCATGATGTGGGGCAGCGCAAATTGTTTCGAGGTCACGGCCCACCAAATGATAATAGAGTTATGCCTTTTGAAATTTTTTGTAAACTTTTCGTTTCCGATAACTCCTCCTACAGTTTACACCCAAACAAGCTGAAACTACATCCATAGTTAGACCATGATGTGGGGCAGCGCATATTGTTTTGAGGGTTTGGTCCACCAAATAATAATAGAGTTATGCTCCTTTGAAATTTTGTGTAAACTTTTCATTTCTGGAGGACTCCTCCTACGTTTTACGTCTAATTTAGCTGAATCTTCATATATAATTAGACCATGATGTAGGGCAGCATATATTGTTTCGAGGTTATGGCCCACCAGATAATAATAGAATTAAGCCCTTTTGAAAAAATCTGTAAACATTTTGTTTCTGGATAACTCTTACATTTTAGATCCGATGATGTTGAAACTTTACATGCCGTAAAACCATGAAATGGAACAGTGCATATTATTTTGAGGTTATGGTCTGCCAAATATTACCAGACTTATAGCCCTTTCACAGATTTTTTCTAAACATTCCATTTCTGGATAACTCCTCTTACATTTTACATCTGATGAAGCTGAAACTTTACGTATAGTAAGATCATGATGTGGAACAGGGCATAATATTTTAAGGTAACAAATATTTGACCAAATATTACCAGCGTTATTCCCGTGTCACATATTTTTCTAAACATATTTTGTTCCGGATAATGCCTCTCACATTTTACCTCTGATGAAGCTGAAACTTTAAATATAGTTAGACTATGATGCTGAGCAGCCCATATTATTTCAAGGTCACACCACTTATTGCCAGAGTTATGCCTCTATTATTTTGAGGATATGGTCCACCAAATATTACCGACCATGACAATTTGTTGGAGACAGGTAGTTTGAGCCATTGAGGGTTATTAATAGTGCCAGGTATAAATATATGGAGCACATATTGTTCCTTGGTTACATTCCACAAACTCAAACTTGTACAACAGTCAGTATATATCATCTTACTAATGGCCACGGGCATATAATGCCCCGCTTGCAGAGCTCTTGTTCTATATTATCTATACACTTTTGTTGGGATATAACATGGTTGTCTAACTAACACAGTTTCTGCTTTGGACTCCAGTACTAGTGTTATAAGGCGGTTGTGGTGTTTGTTTGTTTGTTTGTTTGCTTGATTTGAGGTTTTAACGTTCCCGTCCACACTGTAAAGATCATTTTGGACTCATTGCTTCCAATTTTGTGGGACGTTTACCGGACATTGAGATGAAATGACATCTCAAGCCTTGGCTATGGTTCATTCACAGTTAGATAGTACAATTTAAAACTATTGTTAACCAGAAAAAAGATGGTTATTTTCTCGCCAAAAATCATAATGTTGCGTTTCTTGTTTCCCTTAGTATAGTTATGCCCCTTTGAAATTTTTTGTAACATTTTCATTTCCGGATAACTCCTCCTACAGTTTACATCTGATCAAGCTTAAACTTCACACATAGTTAGACCATGATGTGAGGCAGCGCATATTGTTTCGAGGTTACGGTCCACCACATAGTAATAGAGTTATGCCCCTTTGAAATTTTTTTGTAAACTTTCGTTTCGGATAACTCCTCCTACAGTTTACATCCAATCAAGCTGAAACTTCATGCATAGTTAGACAATGATGTGGGGCAGAGCATATTGTTTCGAGGTTACGGCCCAGCAAATGTTAATAAAGTTATGCCCCTTTGAATTTTTTTGTAAATTTTCATTTCCAGGTAACTCCTCCTAAAGTTTACAGCCGATCAAGCTGAATCTCAATGCATAGTTAGACCATGATGTGGGGCAGCGCAAATTGTTTCGAGGTCACGGTCCACCAAATGATAATAGAGTTATGCCTTTTGAAATTTTTTGTAAACTTTTCGTTTCCGATAACTCCTCCTACAGTTTACACCCAAACAAGCTGAAACTACATCCATAGTTAGACCATGATGTGGGGCAGCGCATATTGTTTTGAGGGTTTGGTCCACCAAATAATAATAGAGTTATGCTCCTTTGAAATTTTGTGTAAACTTTTCATTTCTGGAGGACTCCTCCTACATTTTACGTCTAATTTAGCTGAATCTTCATATATAATTAGACCATGATGTAGGGCAGCATATATTGTTTCGAGGTTATGGCCCACCAGATAATAATAGAATTAAGCCCTTTTGAAAAAATCTGTAAACATTTTGTTTCTGGATAACTCTTACATTTTAGATCCGATGATGTTGAAACTTTACATGCCGTAAAACCATGAAATGGAACAGTGCATATTATTTTGAGGTTATGGTCTGCCAAATATTACCAGACTTATAGCCCTTTCACAGATTTTTTCTAAACATTCCATTTCTGGATAACTCCTCTTACATTTTACATCTGATGAAGCTGAAACTTTACGTATAGTAAGATCATGATGTGGAACAGGGCATAATATTTTAAGGTAACAAATATTTGACCAAATATTACCAGCGTTATTCCCGTGTCACATATTTTTCTAAACATATTTTGTTCCGGATAATGCCTCTCACATTTTACCTCTGATGAAGCTGAAACTTTAAATATAGTTAGACTATGATGCTGAGCAGCCCATATTATTTCAAGGTCACACCACTTATTGCCAGAGTTATGCCTCTATTATTTTGAGGATATGGTCCACCAAATATTACCGACCATGACAATTTGTTGGAGACAGGTAGTTTGAGCCATTGAGGGTTATTAATAGTGCCAGGTATAAATATATGGAGCACATATTGTTCCTTGGTTACATTCCACAAACTCAAACTTGTACAACAGTCAGTATATATCATCTTACTAATGGCCACGGGCATATAATGCCCCGCTTGCAGAGCTCTTGTTCTATATTATCTATACACTTTTGTTGGGATATAACATGGTTGTCTAACTAACACAGTTTCTGCTTTGGACTCCAGTACTAGTGTTATAAGGCGGTTGTGGTGTTTGTTTGTTTGTTTGTTTGCTTGATTTGAGGTTTTAACGTTCCCGTCCACACTGTAAAGATCATTTTGGACTCATTGCTTCCAATTTTGTGGGACGTTTACCGGACATTGAGATGAAATGACATCTCAAGCCTTGTCGCCCAAGAAACCAATAGGGTTTATAAGCACGGACGGTCCGACTCGCACAGCTTTGCCTGAGCAGGCTTAGATCCTGTAAGCAGTTTACCAGTACTCGTGTGCGGTCGGTTTCAGCTCTGCGTGGAAGTATCATGCAGCCCATCTATTTCTTTAAGAGATTGCGGTGTACTAAATGTAATTAATATAATATTTATTGTAGTATGAACAGTACTGGGTCACAAAACTTTGCTTGTAACCTGATGATATTCATGCTTCAAGTAAGTGTTGACTTAAATTATGTTTGTGACTTGTTGTTGTTCACATATACTTCAGTGGGCATTAAACAAACTTTGCTCTTGACCCAATGTTGTTCACACTTCAATGAACATTAAATAAACTTTGCTCATGACCCAATGTTGTTCATACTTCAATGAACATTAAATAAACTTTGCTCATGACCCAATGTTGTTCATACTTCAATGAACATTAAATAAACTTTGCTCATGACCCAATGTTGTTCATACTTCAATGAACATTAAATTAACTTTGCTCATGACCCAATGTTGTTCATAGCTCAATGAACATTAAATAAACTTTGCTAATGACCCAATGTTGTTCATACTTCAATAAACATTAAATAAACTTTTTGACCTTTGACCTTTAAGTATGACCTTGACTTTGGAGGTACTGTCCTGGGTGCTACGCGCAACATATTGTCTCAAGATGGTTAACATTTCTGCCAAGTAATTTCAAAATCCATCCAGGAATAAGGTTATTGACCAAACACTAAAATGACCTTTTTTTTGCCTTTGACCTCCAAGTAGGACCTTGACCTTGGAGGAACCAAACTGGGTCTTGCGGGCAACACATCGTCTCATGCTGGTTAACATTTCTGTCAAGTAATTTCACAATCCATCCAGAAATAAGAAAGTTATTGACCAAACACGAAAAATACCCTTTTTTGAAATTTGTCCTCTAAGTATAACTTGACCTTTGAGGTTACCGACCTGGGTCATGCAAGCGACACATCGTCCCATGGTGGTTAACATTTCTGCCAAGTAATTTCAAAATTCATCTAAAAATAAGAAAGTTATTGACCGGACCCTATTTGCAAATACACACAGACACGATTTTGTGACTGCCAAACTTCCAAGGGAAATAACTTAAATAGTATAAATGCAAGATTTATAGTTCTTGCAGTCTGCACGTTGTTATTAATAATATTTATATGAAGTTTCGTGAAGATAGCTTGAAGGGTTTTCAAGTTTGCAACAGACAGACAGATGCCTGGGGAAAAATCAATATGTCTCCCCGAAAATGGGGGAGACATAATAAACTAGACAAAGTGCCCAGTGGGGCACGTATACCCCCGGCCGGTGCCATCGCCTCAGCAGAAAATAGCAATGTCAAAAGTGATGAAAATGTTTCTCTAAAAGTAGCCATAGTGACCTTGACTTGAGGCCATGACATTGAAAGTAGATCTTGCTCGAGATACTATCATAAGCATCTTGTGTGTGAAGTTATATTAAAATATGTTAATAAATGTAGGCGGTAGAGAGATGACAAAGTTTTTCTAAAAATAGCCACAGTGACCTTGACCTTGAGGCCATGACCTTGAAAGTTAAAGCAACTCGAGATATTATCACAAGAAACATTTGTGTGAAGTTCTATTAAAATCCATCAATGTAGGCGCTAGAGCAATGACAAAGTTTTTCTAAAAATAGCCACAGTGATCTTGACGTTGAAAGTCTAAATCGCTCGAGATATTGTCATAAGGAACATTTTTGTGAAGTTATATTGAAATCAGTGAAGAAATGTTGTCGCTAGAGTAATGACACTGTTTTTCTAAAAATAGCCACACTGACCTTGACCTTGAAAGTCGAAATCGCTCGAGATATTGTCATAAGGAACATTTGTGTGAAGTTATATTGAAATCGGTGAAGAAATGTAAGCGCTAGAGTGATGACAAAGTTTTTCTAAAAATAGCCACAGTGACCTTGACCTTGAAAGTGGAACTCGCTCGAGATATGTCATAAGGAACATTTGTGTAAAGTTATATTGAAATTGGTGAAGAAATGTAGGCGCTAGCGCGATTACAAAAGTTTTTCTAAAAATAGCCACAGTGACCTTGACAGTGAGGTCACGACCTAGAAAGTCGATCTTGCTCAAGATATTGTCATAAGTAACATTTGTGTGAAGTGATATTGAAATTGGTGAAGAAATAAAGGCACTATAGCGATGACG
Source organism: Lucinisca nassula (assembly GCA_963580285.1). Lineage (NCBI taxonomy): Eukaryota > Metazoa > Mollusca > Bivalvia > Lucinida > Lucinidae > Lucinisca > Lucinisca nassula. The sequence continues at coordinate 17,931,627 of OY757018.1, forward strand.
TTTTTTTTTCTAAAAATAGCCACAGTGACCTTGACCTTGACCTTGAGGTCATGACCATGAACGTCACATTCACTCGAGATAGTGTCATAAGGAATATTTGTGTGAAGTTATATTGAAATTGGTGAAGAAATGTAGGCGCTAGGGCGATGAAAAAGTTTTTCTTAAAAAAGCCACAGTGACCTTGAGCTTGAGATCACCACCTTGAAAGTCGAACTCGCTCAAAATATTGTCATAAGGAACATTTGTGTGAAGTAATATTGAAATTGGTGAAGAAATGTAGGCGCTAGACCAATGACAAAGTTTTTTCTAAAAATAGCCACAGTGACCTTGACCTTGAGGTCATGACCTTGAAAGTCGAACTCCCCCATCCTATTATTGTGCTTTACATTTGTTTGAAGTTTCTTGAAATTATCTCAAATGGTTTGAAAGTTACAGAGCGGACACAAGTGTATGGTAAAAATTGCAAGTTATAACATTCAAAGGGCAATAACTCTGAAAGTAGAAAAGGAAAAGCAAGAGTTATGGTTCATGTGTTCATCATGTCATCTCATGGTGTTTAACATCCATGTGAAGTTTCATGAAAATATGTCAAGCGGTTTAAAAGTTATGGAGCGGACATGAAAATGCAAGTTATAACATTCAAAGAGCAATAACTCTGAAAGTAGAAAAGCAAGAGTTACTGTTCATTTGTTCTGCACATCGTCTCATGGTGTTTAACATTTATGTGAAGTTTCATGAAAATATATCAAGCAGTTTAAAAGTTATAGAGCGGACACGAAAATGCAAGTTATAACATTCAAAGGGCAATAACTCTAAAAGTAGAAAAGCAAGAGTTATGGTTCATGTGTTCTGCACGTCGTCTCATTGTGTTTATTTATGTGAAATTTCATGAAAATATGTCAAGCGGTTTAAAAGTTATGGAGCGGACACGGAAATGTTAACAGGCACACAAACACACACACACACACACACAGAGAAAATACGAAAACTATATACCCCCATGACATACTCCGTATGCCGGGGGTATAATTATATACAGTTTTAACTCAACACAAACATATCAGAATATCATTAAAGCATGCCTATATAATTCTGACCCCTTTGAACCCCACTTTTATACAGTAAAACTGGGGGTACAGGGGTAAATCTTATTTTTCTTATTTCTGCTTAAAATATAGCTTGTGGGTACCTTGATGAGGCGGTTCTAATGTGTACTCACAATTTATATTTTGTGCAGAAAAAAGGAAAATATCACAAGTTTTCGTCTTTTTGGCAGTAAAATTTACAATGTATTAGTATTGGCGTGTTTCTGTAACGAAAAGGAAAATACCATTAAATAAGGGCAGTCAGGTTGAATGATGATAAAATTTATTTTCAAACTTGACAAAAATAATGTAACAGCCGTAGATATCTTTTGAGACAATATAAATATTTAACCCATTCAGTTATATAGACAGGACTCACATAGAGCCAGTGTAGGCTCATCACAAGCTGTCTCCATCATATCAACAAGTCCGTGAAATGAACATCTCTCTAAACCCCAATTAATATAGAGAAAACTGGGGTTTACAGGGTTATACATTGTTTTGCTTATTTCTGCTCAAAAACATAGGTTGTTGGTACTCGTTAGAACCGCCTCAAGAATAAGGCGGTTCGAAAGAGTACCCACAGCCTAATTTCTGAGTATAAAAATAAGAAAAATATCACAAATTTTCATGGAAAAGTAGCCTTTTGGGAGAAATGAAAGAATGCACTTTGTAACATGGGTGTATTACTTTACTGTCAACAGGAACTACATTGTCATCCTGAGTACAATTTTGATTAATGCTTTTTTTGTTTTGGTTTTTCGGCCCTTTCAAGATTATTTCACTCACATCAAGCCGATCTTTAACTAGAGGTGGGTGAAAACCAAAGTATATGGAGAAAAACCACCTGACCATTGCAGAACTTGGCATCTAACGTGACACGAGCCAGGCTCGAACCAATAGCGATGAGAGACCTAATGATTAAGAGTCAGCACTCTTATCCACTAGGCCACTGAGGCCAGGCCCCGAGGTTATAAATCTTTTTTCATGCTCAACTCAATTGAGCATGAAATTTATCCTGTTCATAAATATTAAAATGCCAACAAATGTTGGCATTTTAAAATTTATGAGCAGGATAAATGGCATTTTATGCTGATCTGAGCATGAAAATTGCCTGATTTGTTTGTATTTACATGGTTATGAGCATTACAAATTTCATGCTCACCTGAGTTGAGCATGAAAAAGGTTTTATAACCTCCGGACCTGATTAATGCTTTATGTACCAGAACAGACACAGATGATCTTATAGGAGTGATCATTTCATACGAAATTTATGAAACAAACATGTGTAGCCCACGCCCATCAGGGCTTGAAGAAATAGATGGGCTGCATGATGCTTCCACGCAGAGCTGAAACGGACCCGCACACGAGTAGTGGTAAACCACTTAGAGGATCTAAGCCTGCCCAGGCAATGCGGTGTGAGTCAGCCCTTTCAAGCTTATAAATCCTATTAGTTTCATTGGGCGGCAGGGCTTGAGATGTCATGTCATCTCAATGTGCGGTAAAAGTCCCACAAAATTGGAAGCAATGTCTCCAAAATTACCTTTAAAGTGTTGACAGGGACGTTAAACTTCAAATCAAACAAACAAAACAAGAGGGCCATGATAGGCCCTGGATCGCTCACCTGATCCATATTGTACAAATGGAATTGAAGAAAATATATGGTAGAGTAGAGGGTTTGAGCAATTTTGGTTGACACAAGGAGGTTTTTATAATTTTAGCCTTCTTGTTCATCCAAGCACAACGGGTTGAGCAATTTTGAAAGCTTTTTTTCCATTATGAGTCGATGGGAGCTAAGGGGCCCAGGGATGTGGCCCATTAAAACCCAGGGGCATGATTGTGGTTTCAGAGAAGAAGATTTTTGAAGCTTTTTCCATTATGAGTCTATGGGAGCGAAGGGGCCCTGGCCCATTTGGAACCCAGGAGCATGATTGGCAGGAATTATGTAGGTAACCACTTGCCATTGCTACATGCTAAATATCTAAGCTCTGGGCCCTGTGGTTTCAGAGAAGAAGATTTTTGCACTTTTTTTTCCATTATGAGTTTATAGGAGCTAAGGGGTCCCGGGGTGTGGCCAATTTGGACCCAAGGGGTTTGATTTGCAGGAATTATGTAGGTCACCACTTGCCATTGCTACATGCTAATTATCTAAGCTCTCGGCCCTGTGGTTTCAGAGAAGAAGATTTTTCAAGCCTTTTTCCATTATGAGTCTATGGGAGCGAAGGGGCCCTGGGGCGTGGCCCATTTGGATCCCAGGGGCATGATTGGCAGGAATTATGTAGGTGACCACTTGCCCTTGCTACATGTTAAATATCTCAGCTCTGGGCCCTGTGGTTTCAGAGAAAAAGATTTTTGAAGCATTTTTTTTCCATTATGAGTCTATAGGAGCTAAGGGGCCCCGGGGTATGGCCCGTTTTTGACCCCGGGGGCATGATTGGCAGGAATCATGTAGGTGACCACTTGCCGTTGCTACATGCTAAAGATCTAACCTCTGGGCCCTGTGGTTTCAGAGAAGAAGATTGTTGAAGCTTTTTCCCATTATGAGTCTATGGGAGAGAAGGGGCGCCGGGGCATGGCTCATTTGGAACCCAGGGCATGATTGGCAGGAATTATGTAGGTGACTACTTGCCCTTGCTACATGCTAAATTTCTAAGCTCTGGGTCCTGTGGTTTCAGAGAAGAAGATTTTTGAAGCTTTTTTCCATTATGACTCTATGGGAGCGAAGGGGCCCTGGGGCGTGGCCCATTTGGAACCTAGGGGCATGATTGGCATGAATTATGTAGGTGACCACTTGCCCTTGCTACATGCCAAATATCTAAGCTCTGGTTCCTGTGGTTTCAGAGAAGAAGATTTTTGAAGCTTTTTTCCATTTTGAGTCTATAGGAGCTAAGGGGCCACGGGGCGTGGCCAATTTTGGCCCCAGGGTATGATTGGTTGAAATTATGTAGGTGACCACGTGCCGTTGCTACATGCTATATATCTAAGCTCTGGGCCCTTTGGTTTCAGAGAAACGGATTGTTGAAGCTTTTTCCCATTAAGAGTCTATGGGAGTGAAGGGGCCTGGGGCGTGGCCCATTTGAAACCCAGGGGCATGATTGGCAAGAACTATGTAGGTGACCACTTTCCGTTGCTTCATGCTAAATATCTAAGCTCTGGGCCCTGTGGTTTCAGAGAAGAAGATTTTTGAAGCTTTTTTCCATTATGAGTCTATGGGAGGAAAGGGGCCCAGGGGTGTGGCCCATTTGGAACCAAGGGGCATGATTGGCAGGATTTATGTAGGTGACCACGTGCCGTTGCTACATGCCAAATTACTCAGCTCTGGGCCCTGTTGTTTCAGAGAAGATGCTTTTATGAAGCTTTTTCCATTATGAGTCTATAGGAGCTAAGGGGCCCTGGGGTGTGGCCCATTTGGAACCCAGGGGCATGATTGGCAGGAATTATGTATGTGACCACTTGCCGTTGCTACATGCTAAATATCTAAGCTCTGGGCCCTGTGGTTTCAGAGAAGAATATTTTTTTAACCTTTTTTTCCATTATGAGTCTATAGGAGCTAAGGGATCCCTGGCTGTGGCCAATTTGGACCCAAGGGGCATGATTGGCAGGAATTATGTAGGTCACCACTTGCTGTTGCTACATGCTAAATACCTAAGCTCTGGGCCCTGTGGTTTCAGAGAAGAAGATTTTTCAAGCTTTATACCATTATGATTCTATGGGAGCAAAGGGGCCCCGGGGCATGGCCCATTTGGATCCCAGGGGCATGATTGGCAGGATTTATGTAGGTGACCACTTGCCCTTGCTACATGCTAAATATCTCAGCTCTGGGCCGTGTGGTTTCAGAGAAGCTTTTTGAAGCTTTGTTCCATTATGAGTCTATAGGAGCTAAGGGGCCCCGGGGTATGGCCCGTTTGTACCACACGGGCATGATTGGCAGGGATTGTGTAGGTGACCACTTGCCGTTGCTACATGCTAAATATCTAAGCTCTGGGCCCTGTAGTTTCAGAGAAGAAGATTTTTAAATCTTTTTTCCAAAATGAGTCTATTGGAGCGAAGGGGGCCCGGGCATGGCCCATTTGGAATCCAGGGGCATGATATGCAGGAATTATGTAGGTGACCACTTGCCGTTGCTACATGCTAAATATCTAAGCTCTGGGCCCTGTGGTTTCAGAGAAGAAGATTTTTTAACCTTTTTTTCCATTATGAGTCTATAGGAGCTAAGGGGTCCCTGGCTGTGGCCAATTTGAACCCGAGGGGCATGATTGGCAGGAATAATGTAGGTCATCACTTGCTGTTGCTACATGCTAAATATCTAAACTCTTGGCCCTGTGGTTTCAGAGAAGAAGATTTTTGAAGCTTTATACCATTATGATTCTATGGGAGCAAAGGGGCCCTGGGGCGTGGCCCATTTGGATCCCAGGGGCATGATCGGCAGGATTTATGTAGGTGACCATTTGCCCTTGCTACATGCTAAATATCTCAGCTCTGGGCCCTGTGGTTTCAGAGGTGAAGCTTTTTGAAGCTTTGTTCCATTATAAGTCTATAGGAGCTAAGGGGCCCCGGGGAGTGGCCCGTTTGTACCCCACGGGCATGATTGGCAGGAATTATATAGGTGACCACTTGCCGTTGCTACATGCTAAATATCTAAGCTCTGGGCCCTGTAGTTTCAGAGAAGATTTTTTAATCTTTTTTCCATAATGAGTCTATTGGAGCAAAGGGGGCCCGGGGATGGCCCATTTGGAACCCAGGGGCATGATTGGCAGGAATTATGTAGGTGACCACTTGCCCATGCTACATGCTAAATATCTAAGCTCTGGGCCCTGTGGTTTCAGAGAAGAAGATTTTTGAAGCTTTTTTCCATTATGAGCCTATGGGAGCGAAGGGGCCCCGGGGCGTAGCCAATTTGGAACCCAGGGGCATGATTGGCAGGAATTATGTAGGTGACCACTTACCCTTGCTACATGCTAAATATCTAAGCTCTGGGCCCTGTGGTTTCAGAGAAGAAGATTTTTGAAGCTTTTTTCCATTATGAGTCTATAGGAGCTAAGGGGCCCCAGGGCGTGGTCAGTTTGGACCCCAGGGGCATGATTGGCAGGAATTATGTAAGTGACCACTTGACGTTACTACATGCTAACTATATAAGGTCTGGGCCCTGTGGTTATAGAAGAAGATTTTTGAAGCTATTTTTCATTATGAGTCTATGGGAGCGAAGGGGCCCCGGGGCGTGGCCCATTTGGAACCCAGGAGCATGATTGGCAGGAATTATGTAGGTGACCACTTACCGTTGCTACATGCTAAATATCTAAGCTCTGGGCCCTGTGGTTTCAGAGAAGAAGATTTTTTAAGCTTTTTTCCATTAAGAGTCTATAGGAGCTAAGGGGCACCGGGGCATGGCCAATTTGGACCCCAGGGGCATGATTGGCAGGAATTATGTAGGTGAAAAGTTGCCATTGCTACATGCTAAATACCTAAGCTCTGGGCCCTGTGGTTTCAGAGAAGAAGATTTTTGAAGCTTTTTCCATTATGAGTCTATGGGGGCGAAGGGGCCCTGGGATGTGGGCCATTTGGAACCAGGGGCATGATTGGCAGGAATTATGTAGGTGACCACTTGCTGTTGCTACATGTTAAATATCTAAGCTCTGGGCCCTGTGGTTTCAGGGAAGAAGATTGTTGAAGCTTTTTTTTCCAATATGAGTCTATAGGAGCTAAGGGGCCCCGGGGTGTGGCCAATTTGGACCCCAGGGGCATGATTGGAAGCATTTATGTAGGTGACCACTTAACATTGTTACAAGCTAAATATCTTAGCTCTGGGCCTTGTGGTTTCAGAGAAGAAGATTTTTAAAAATTTTCCCATTATAAGTCTTTGGGAGCTATATGTTGCCATGGCAACCAGAATTCCAATCTGATCAGCCCAAAAACCTGATGCAGCCTTTCCCCCTACCTAATGATGTTTCACATAAAATTTGATAAAGATTGGCCATGGGTATTAGAGATATACTTAATTGAAATTGTTTATGGATGCACGGACGCACGCATGACGGACTAGGGACAAAAAGTTATCCCAAAAGCTCACCTCGTCACTATGTGACAGGTAAGCTAAAAACAAACATGTGTAAGATTCTCATACTACAATATTAAATCAGATTTCATTCTAAATGAACTGTGAAAGAAATCATAGGGTTGTAATGGACAGCGTCATGACATAACATGCCAGTAACCATTAGTTTTATTACACATGGTCATATGATTTTGGTCATATGATTTTTTGACATGACGTTATGCACTAAATAACAGTGACGTTATATGAGACCCGCCAAGCGAATTTGTGCCTTTGAGCATTCCGTCATGACAAATTTTAACTGCGCATGCCCAGCCATTCAGAGGGGCCAGGGATATGGCTTTCTGTCTGACGGTTCCTCTTGATTCACTGATTGTATGAGCGTGCAGCGAAGGTTCTGGCGAGACTGCGCAGATGTGCAGGCTCGCCAGAACCTTCGCTGCTCGCATAGGCGATAAGTACCAAAATCGCTTGACAGGGCCCATGTGATAAATCTACATTCAAAGTTGGAAGGCCCCACTTCAGAAAATCAGAGGCACATCATGAAAACACGCCTATATAACTCTGACCCCCATGAACCCCCCTTTTATACAGTAAAACTGGGGTTTACAGAGGTAAACCTCATTTTTCTTATTTCTGCTCTAAAATATAGACGGTGAGCACTCGTTAGAACCGCCTTGATGAGGCGGTTCTAATGTGTACCCACAATCTATATTTTGAGCAAAAATAAGAAAAATATCACAATTCATCATCTGAAAATTGTCGTTTCCTAAATGATAAAATTTACAAAGTATCTGTATAGGCGCGTTTTCGTAATGAGTTGTTCAAAGCCTTATAAGCTTAACCCTTACCCTGCTGAATACATTAATCTTGTCAGACCCATTGCTGATAGTCAACCAATCGAACTACTTGATTAACTGCATTCATTCAATTCGCAAACTGCATGACAATTTGACATTGTAGATCCTGATCAGAAGAAGCCATCTGATCAGGATCTACACTGTTTGCAAAGGTAGGGGTTGTTAAGAGTTAGCAAGCTCATTCATCATTAAAACACGCCTATATAATTTTGACCCCCTTGAACACCACTTTTATATAGTAAAACTGGGGTTTTCCGGGGGTATACCTTATTTTTCTTATTTCTGTTCTAAAATATAGATTGTGGGTACTCGTTAGAACCGCCTCGATGAGGCGGTTCTAACGAGTGCCCACAATTTATATTTGGAGCAGAAATAAGAAAAAATTCAAAATTTTTCATCATAAAATTTTCATTTTTTAAGGCGATAAAGATGGCAATGTATTTGTATAGGCGTGTTTGCATAATGAATGGTCAACATATTAAATGTTGATGCAAGTACTGTATCTCTTACAGATATGTTTGATGAAACAAAATGCGAGTAGCTTTTGTATTTGCAAAAGCAACTCGTATTTCTTAATCAAAAATACATGTATTATGATACATGCTAAAATTAAATAAGTAAAGTTTTATATTATGTCAATTTATCATATGACATCGCATTTAAGAATGAAATAATGCCATGTAATAAATTTGATAATCCACTTGTGGATTAAATTAGCAAATTTGTAAGATATGACCCATAAAATTAGGCATACAACTTTCTTAACGACGTCACATTTACTGATGGCGGAATATTGAAATTTTTGTAAAAAAAATGCATTTTACATGTCATAATATTATGATGAATAGAATTTTGCATTTGTGCTCATATATTATTGAATTTATGAAACTCGTTGATGGAAAAGGGATAAAATGCTCGGCAAAGCCTCACATTTTATCCATTTTTCTCAACTCATTTAATGAATTTAATAATACATGAACACTCATGTAAGATCCTCTATTAACAACACCATTAGTTTTGAACAACTGAACCTTGTACAATAAAATGTATACAATATATGGGCCCCCTCAAGCGATTTTGGTACTTATTGCCTTGCGAGCAGCGAAGGTTCAGGCGAGCCTGAGCATCCCCGCAGCCTCGCCAGAACCTTTGCTGCTCGCTCATACAAGCAGTGAATCAAGAGGAACCTTCAGACAGAAAGCCATATCCTTGGCCCCTCTGAATGGCTGGGCATGCGCAGTTAAAATTTGTCATGACGGAATGTTCGAAGACCCAAATTCGCTTGGCGGGGCTCACATTTAAAATTCTCAGTGCATTTTCAGAAAAAAGGCTGTTTATAAAGCTAATTATTGAAATGCAATGTTGTTCACGTTTTCTCACGTGAAGACACAAATTCGCTTGGCGGGGCTCATATAATCAAACTATTTAGGTCTTATCGAATTGGTCACTTCACTCAACCACACTTTTCTTGGGTAAGCTTAATCATAAAGGTTAACCCTTAATATTAAAGAAAAACTGCATGTTAAAATGTTGTCTGTTTTGGTTATCTGCTACTCGATTTCTTGCAAACTTTTCTAACAATTTTGCAAACAGGACAACAGTGTGGACCCTGATCAGACTGCTCCTACAGGAGCAGTCTGATCTGGATCCACACTGTTCCTACAGGAGCAATCTAATCTGGATCCACAATGTTTGCAAGTAACCAGCTGTTGACAAAACAGGACAGTTGTTGTGACTGGCAGTTTAAGGGGCTAACTGATACAGGGCAAATACTGGACTGCAAGACAGCAACAGTTTTCACTGTCATCTAAAGATATAGTCATCATTTTGATCTATGTAAAGACCTTCTTGTACACCAACCACCACTATGTCCGGTAAAATACCTGAAAGAAGAAAAAAACTTGTCTTATAGCTGGCACAATTTCACATGAGACTGAGCTTTATACAAAGAATAAATTAGTTTATCATATGACGTCTCGTCTGAGAGTGTAATAACGCCATGTAATAAATTCAATTATCCACTAGTGGATTAAATATGCAAATTAGCTAGATACGTCCCGGAACTTTACCTGTACCATGTCCTTAATGACGTCGCGTTTACTAATGGCGAAAAATTGACAGTTTTGTTAAACAATTGTGACTGAAATGCGTTTTAAATGTCATATGATAAACAGAATCTTACGTTCGTGCTCATGTATTTTTGAATTTATTAAACTCATTGAAGAGAAGGGATAAAATGCTCGGCAAAGCCTCGCATTTTATCCCTTTTCCTCAACTCGTTTAATAAATTCATTAATATATGAGCACTCATGTAAGATCCTCTATCAATATAATCACCCAATAGGTCGGTTTTAGTAAGCTTTTCGTGCATTTTCGGCATCTCGTGAATTGCGACCCATTAACTGTTCTCTATGTATTGAATAACAATATCGACCTCTTCTGAAAACGGCGAAGATTAATATATGCATTCAGTCGGGTGTGAAATTATGGTAATAGAGTTTGTCAGTCTCATGTCAAATTGCATTAGCTACACTTCAGAAGAATAGACACATCTGACATATTATTACAATAAAAGACCCATGTGATAAAATGGCAGCTCTTCTTTGTTATTGTTCTCTTGAATGCAAGAAATATAAATAAGAGGGCCATAATGGCCCTGGATCTCTTACCTGATCCTTATTGTACACATAAAGAATTGGCATAAGATGCTGGACATATGAGTCAGTGTTTCCCTTGCAGACTTGTATATCACTATCTGGGCCTTCTGGTTTCAGACAAGAAGGTATTTAAAGATTTTCCCTATGTAAGTCTATGTAAAACAGGTGGGCCCTCAGGCAGGGCCATTTTTGACCCTATGGCTATAATTTGAATAATCTTGGTAGAGGTCACCAACATGAAGCTTCAAGCAAAATATCAAAGACCTGGGCCTTGTGGTTTTAGAAGAAAGTTTTTAAAGGTTTTCCATGTATGTCTATGTAAAACAGGTCGGGCCTGGGGCGGGCCACCTTTGACCCCAAGGCTATAATTTGAACAACATAGTATAGGTCCACCAGATGAAGCATCATACCAAATATCAAAGACCTGGGCCTTCTGGTTTCAGACAAGAAGATTTTTTTAAAGGTTTTCCATATATATGTCGAATTAAAACCAGTGGGGCCCGGGGTGGGGGCATTTTCGACCGAAGGGCCATAACTTGAACAGTCTTGGTAGATGTCTGCTAGATGGATCTTCACAACAAATATCAAAGACCTGGGTCTTGAAGTTTCAGAGAAGATTTTATAAGATTTTCCCTATGTAAGTCAATGGAAAACCAAAGGGCCCCGGGGCAGGGGCATTTTTGGCCTCAGGGCTTTAATTCAAACAATCTTGATAGAGGTTCACAAGACAAAGCTTCATACCAAATATTAAACATCTGAGCCTTCTGGTTTCAGACAAGAAGAGTATGGGTTGGAGTGTTTGAGTTTTACGTCTCATCAACAACTAAGGTCATACGGAGCGGGGACCTCGGTTTAAAGACTCATCTGAAAGTCTGGAGAAGCCCAGGATCGATCCTGTGATCCCTGGTTAACAAGGCAAGTAGCATAACCACTACAACACAGAGGCTTCTTCAGACAAGAAGTTTTTTGAAGATTTTCCCTATATAAGTTAAACCAGTGGGCCCTGATGCAGGGGCGTTGTTGGCCCAGGGCTATAATTTGAACAATCTTGATAGAAGTCAACTAGACACAGCTTCATACCAAATATCAAACACCTGAGCTTTCTGGTTTCAGACATGAAGATTTTTAAAGGTTTTCCCTATATAAGTCTATGTAAAACCAAAGGGCCCCAGGCGGGGTTATTTTGGCCCCAGGGCTATAATTTGAACAATCTTGATATAGGTCCACAACACAAAGCTTCATACCAAATATCAAACACCTAAGCCTTCTGGTTTCAGACATGAAGATTTTTAAAGGTTTTCCCTATATAAGTCTATGTAAAACCAAAGGGCCCCAGGCGGGGTTATTTTGGCCCCAGGGCTATAATTTGAACAATCTTGATATATGTCCACAACACAAAGCTTCATACCAAATATCAAACACCTGAGCCTTCTGGTTTCAGACAAGAAAGGTTTTCCCTTTGAAAGCCTATGTAAAACCAAAGCGTCCCGGGCAGGGGCATTTTTGCCGCTGGGCTATAATTATAACAATCTTGATATAGGTCCACAAGATGCAGCTTCATACCAAATATCAAACATCTGAGACTTCTGGTTTCAGACAAGAAGATTTTTAAAGGTTTTCCTTACGTAAGTCTATGTAATACCAAAGGGCCCCGGGGCGAGGGCAGCATTATTTGCCCCCGGTCTATAATTTGAAAATCTTTTGTAGAGGTCCACTAGATGAAGTTACACACCAAATATCGAAGACCTGGGCCTTGCGGTTTCAGAACAGAAGATTTTTTAAGTTTTTATTTTGGCCCTGTGACATTGATGTGCATTGGACCTGAACCATTTGAACAACTTTGAAAGGGGACCACCTAAGGATCATTCCTGTGATGTTGGTCAAAATCCGATCAGCGGTTTAAATGGAGATTTCGTTGGAAGAAATTGTTTACACACAGACACATTGATGCACTGACACATGCACGCATGGATGGACTGATGGACGACGGACAAAAAGTGATCCCAAAAGCTCACCTCGTCACTACCTGACAGGAGAGCTAGAAATGAATGAAAGCAAAGAAACAAAAACATTCCTCCTCTACTAATATTACCAGCTGCAAGGATAGCTGCCCTTGATAAACTGAATGCCTATATCATTTTATATTGAATGTAACCTTGAATACAACAGGAGACCATTTTGGACATTAAGGGGTGTCGGGTTCAGTTATTTATTAGATGATGAGGATGATTTCTTGTTTAACAACCCATCAACCCTCTTTGTGAGTCATAAGCGTCAAACGATAGTTATTTCTTAGCAACTTTGTGCAAACTATGAAGGCTCTGATCAGATGCTGCTTTCTGCTGTGTCTGATATGGGCCTGATTTTTTGCCAATGACCTGTTTTGGGGTCCTTATTGATATGGGAGACAAAATTAGTTTTGACAGAGTTGTTGCCCCTGGTGTTTCTATCACCACACAATACGAAAACATTTCATTGTAAATGATAACGCGAAAAAAAAACCCCGTAAATTTTAACCCTTGTGCCACTGGGCCCGTATATGTCTTATCTTTCAAACAGTGAAGATCCAGATCAGATGGCTTCTGAAGAAGCCATCTGATCAGGATCTTCAATGTTTGTCATTCAGATTATGAATTTGTTGCAATAATTTGCATCAAGTTATCTTACTAGCTGATACATGTAATCAGTAGTGGGTGTGGCATATTTAAATATTCAGCAGGACAAGGGTTAAGATAAAAAATTGTGATATTTTTCTTAATTACTTTTTTACTTTTCCTTGGCAGGCTTATACCTTCTGAGCAGTTTACCAGTACTCAAGTTTCAGTCTGTAAAGGGTAGACTCTACTGATAGTGGAGATAAAATGTTTTTAATTTTCCTTGGCAACCTTTTAGCTTTTTATTTTACCTCACTGCAGCAGGTGTAAAGTGCTGTGAAAAGTCTCCCAGTGCTTCATCATAGTGCAGGTTATATTTTCATTTCCTTTGGGATCATTGAGCCCATTCTGGTTACACTGAAAATTGAATACCACTGAAGCCAGTGCTAGGGGGCGTATACAGCCTTGCAAACTACATTGCTGTGTATGAAGAGACTCAATAAAACTGAGTCTCCGATTTTCGTTCTTTTATGTGTTCTTTGTTTCCAAAGGCAATCTTTAAGCTTTTTATTAGATCTTCCATGCAGTTTACCAGTACTCAAGTTTCAGTCTGTTAAGAGTAGACACTACTGATAGTGGACTTTTTTAATTGTCCTTGGCAGGCTTAGTCCTTCTATTAAGCTGTTTACCAGTTCTCAAGTTTCAGTCTGTTATGAGTAGACACTACTGATGGTGGAGATAAAACTTTTTTAACCCTTCTCTTGCTGAATATTCATTTAAGCCACACCCATATCTGTCTTTCAACCAATCAAATTACTTGATGTAATTTATTGCTACAAATTCATAAACTGAATGCCAAACAGTGTAGATCCTGATCAGATGGCTTCTTCAGAAGCCATCTGATCTGGATCTACACTGTTTGCAAAGATAGGGGTTGTCGTGAACAGCAAGATAAGGGTTAATTTTCCTTGGCAGGCTTAGACATTCTTAGCAGTTTACCAGTACTCAAGTTTCAGTCTGGAGATAAAACTGATTTTGAAAGACTTTTCTTTTGTTCAAGCATTTCAGTGGTTTCTTGCTGTCGAGTCCTCACCATTGTTCCATCCCTGTGTTTGTTTGATTTTTGTGTTCACAGAGATGTTGCACTGATAAGTTATGAGGCCTTCATGCATACTGAACAAATTATTTGTCTAAATCGCCACGGAAGTAAGGGCGAGGATTGTGGCCACGTTTGTTTGATTTGAGGTTTAACGTCCCCATCAACACTGTAAATGTCATTTTTGAGACGTTGCTTCCAATTTTGTGCGACTTTTACCCGACATTGAGATGAAATGACGTCTCAAGCCCTGTCGCCCAATGATACCAATAGAGTTTATTAGCATGGGCAGTCCGCCTCGCACCACGGTTCCTGGACAGGCTTAGATCCTCTAAGCTGTTTACCAGTCCTAGTGTGCGGGCCGGATTCAGCTCTGCGTGGAAGCATCATTAAGCTGATATATTTCTTCAAGCCCCTATGGGTGGGGCCGATTGTGGCAACATTAAATCAATTTAAGCCCCCCAACCAGTGGAATTCGTTTCTCTGACCGTTACAAGGCAGTTCTTCAGTCACTGTTTATTTTTGTTATTGACTGTCTTTGATTGTGTGTGTATCGCTTATATTGTTTTGTTTTGGATAGCCAATTGGTCATTTTGTGGGAAAGTAACTGTCCTTTTGGGTTGATGTTTCCATTAGGGTCTAGTTGTATCATGTTTGTGTTTCTTTCCCTTTGATGTTTATTAGGACTGGCACGATAAATCTGATAATCGATTAATCGTTCGATATATTCCACATGAATGATTATCAGTACTGATTTGCTTGTAATCGATTATTTGATAAGTGCAATTTACTTCCCAAAGTTGTGCCTAAAGTAGCTGCATCAGTGTCAAACAGTGCAGACCCTGATGAGAGGCCGCATTTTGCGACATCTCATCTGGGTCTACACTGTTTGATCAGGTCTGCCTGTTCAAATATACTTAAGGTAAAGTACAACATATGCTGAGAGTTAGGCTCAGACAAAGCCAGACAGGAAAAATTATTATTAAATCTTCAGTGATTAAAAATCAATTATCGATTACAATGTCAGGACTGATAATCGATTACCTTTTCAGCTCAGATTAGCCAGCCCTAATGTTTATGATGGGAGTTGTGGGTTAATTGTATCGATTCCTGATCATTGCCTTCACTTCTATTTTGTCTCCCGTGAAAAAGTGTATTTTTCTTCATCTTCATACAGATACATACTTCTGTAATTTTCCTGGAGATAAGCATCTTTACAGAACCCAACCATAGGCTGGTGTGTAGAAGCTGGCTCTGAAATACCTCGGTCTAATGAACTGAAGAAGAAAGAAACAGCAAACTTAAGGGGAATGGAAACACCTGTCAAATTTTTTCGCCATTTTTCAAAGGGAGTTAACTTTCGGGACCCTCTGTTCGCTTTTATATAAGCCAAAACACACTGAAAAAGGGGTCTGCTCTTAAAGGAAAGAATTTGCTCCTCAGGAGCAAATTCTTTCCTTTAAGAGTTGACCTCTATTGACATGGGAGACAAAAATACTTTTGCAGCAGTTGCCTCCCCTGGAGGTGTTCCCATTCCCCTTAAAGGGAGATTATTTTTAAAAACTAATTATAGGTTTTGATAAAATTCTTACAAGTCGGTGTAATGAAAAACCATGTAAACACCACTTAACATAAAGAGAAGTGGGATTTACATGGGTATATTTACATTTCCAGTGTAGAGCCTAATGTAAACCTATAGCAAACAATGTAGTTCATACTTCCATGAACGCATCCCATCATATGATTTTCAGTGACATCATGTGATGTCAGTCTAAACCATGGTTCACAATGGGTGTTGGTGACCTCAACGCCATTCCTCTCTTTGTAGAGAAAAACAGTGCATAAATGTTTTTTGGCTATAAAAGTTTTCCCTATCAGCAGTTTTTGCCCAGAGATGAGGGCCAAAAAATGTAAATGTAAAAAATAAACTAATTTTTCTGCCTTAAATTTCATGACATAAAGAAAAACAGCAGGTCGCTAACAAAGTTTACATCTTTGTGGTTCAAATACTTTGCACGTGACCCACTGCATTCATACTTTGATGAACAGCAGAAAAATAAAATTCATGTCATAAATAAACGATTTTACATATTTTTGTTTCAAACAACTGATTGTAGTTACTCATTTGAACTGTCTTAATTCAGTTCTAATGAGCACCCATAATCTATGTTTAGAGATAAAATAAGAATGATAACAAAAATTTACATTTGCTACCATGCACCAGCAATCTTTGTTTTTGAAACAATCAGGAAATAAAGGACTTGATCTAGACATGAGTCCTGATCTTTGTTTTACTTCTACTCTGTCATGTGCAAGCTTAATTTGTAAATCAACTTTTACTGGATTGCTAAACAATGTGTCCTGTTCTCTCTCTCCAGAACATCCTAGAAGGTAAATTGATTTTTTGTTGTTGTCTTGTCAACTTGCTTCCAGTGTTTGAACAGACGTCAATGATAATGCAAATATACAAACTGGAATCTTTACTGCATTTACCCAAAATATTCGGACAAATCAACACTTTAACCCTTATCTTGCTGAATATTCATTTAAGCCACACCCATTTCTGTCTATCAACCAATCAAATTACTTTATGTTATTTATTGCTACAAATTCATAAATTGAATGCCAAACAGTGTAGATCCTGATCAGATGGCTTCTTCAGAAGCCATCTGATCTGGATCTACACTGTTTGCAAAGATAGGGGCTGTCGTGAACAGCAAGATAAGGGGTAAGATTTGAACAAGTACAATTTACTATGTTATGTTGAGTCTAAAAAGAAGAGCTGAATGAGTGGCTAACAGTGTAGACACTGATGAGATGCCGCAGAATGCGGCATCTCATATGGGTCTACACTGTTTGTTTGAGCCTTTCTATCCAAATACACATGATCCAGCACATGACAAAATCTACAAGAAGTCTTGAGCGACCAGCGAAGACTCAGATAAGCCTGCACATTCATGCAGTCTGATCAGAGTCTTCGCTGATCGCATGTACCTACTATAGGCTAATAGCTATGCAAAGAGACATAAGCAAAAGGCCTTGCCATAGTGGATGGGTGCGCAGGTTGATTTGAATCTCTGCTGGTCACACCGGTCTAATTGTAGGTTTCGTCATGCACTGGCTACCGGGTAATATGTGTGATCATGATAGTCATTATTTTTATTGTTTATCTTAAGACTTACTCAAAACTACCAGATCTTGGTAACGTTAATTCCAGAAACTTGAAAAATGATCTTGGAATGCTCTCTCCTTCAAGAACACCCTGTAATATAAACATAAAGTGAGTCTGTGCAACAAAGACTGTACTCTCAATGGTTCCTGAAATAATAAATTGGTTTTGTTTGTTTGTATTAGAGTTTAACGGTCCAGTTAACACTATTTTAGATCATTTTTGAGTCGGTCAGTTTAGCTATCCACACTTTTACTGGACAGGCTTATACGTAAAGTTAACCAGAACAGTGCACATTATTCAGCAAGAAACTGACAACTGCTATTCTTGACTCTGTGGAAGGGAGAGAATGACCGTAGAAAGGATTTCATGATCAATCTCCACGAAAGAATGTCGCCAAACCCGGCAGGTATCGAACCTGCATCCTCCTGATCACCAGTCAGATGCGCTACAAACTGGTACAGGTTTAGATGTATTATTTACTTAATGAGATAAGTTATCATTGGAAGAAATGATAACTTATTCTCATCAAGTAAATAATACATCTAAACCTCATCTTAAAACTGTTCATTATAACATGGTTTTGGATATATTTTAAGCTGGTCTCCAAATTTTTTTTTCAACCTGTGCAAAGCAGTGGTTCAGTTGTTTTTTCCACTGCATTTCCCTGCAACATCCCTCTGCAAGCCATTGCAGTGACACGGCCTACACACAGTAGATATGCCGCAATAATCATATTTACCTGTGAGACCATGCGGAAACCAGTTTTACACCCATTGTAACGCCACGAAAACACCGCCATTTACCCCATGATGCCCCAATCGGCATATATCCCCAGTGTTCGTTTCGCAGATTTAATCCTTTTCCTAGGCCCCACCTTAAGGGGTGTTGTGGTGGGTGTAACGTATGATCAGAGTTTCCTGCATTTATGCACAGGACAAGAATATATACAAGCCATCATGCAAATTTGAAATCTTGATGTATTTTTTTTCAGAAAAATAAGGCTCGCTGGGCAGATAATTTACACCATTTAGCAAGATTTTTTTTCTCTGAAAACCAAGAATAGATGTTTGTTTATTTTGTTTGTTTGTTTGTATTGGAGTTTACTGACCCAGTCAACACTATTTTAGGTCATTTTTGAGCCAGTCAGTTTACCTATCCACACTTATATGGGCAGACTTATATGTGAGCGTTTAACCAGTACAGTGCACATTCTTTCAACAGAAACTGACAACTGCTCTTCTTGAAGCAACGGAAGGGAGAGAATGACAGTAGAATAGAGTTCATGATCAATCTCCACGAAAGAATGTTGCCGACCCAGACAGGTATTGAACCCGTGTCCTCCTAATCACCAGTCAGACACGCATCTGACTAAGCAACTGAGGCCGGCTCAAGAATAGATGTACAATCAACCCTCATAATTGCCAACTTTCAATATAACGACAAAACTTGTTATAACGACAATTTAAATAGAATGAATCCTTTGCTCAAGATGAGAAGATAAATGGAGCTATTCAAGAATATTGTACTTATTTAACACCACAAGAAACAAATATATTGGATATATGAAAGAATCGCCTCACTGAGGAGATTCTTACCATTACAACAACACACCCTTGAACAGTGGGTCTGGTTACCTGTTTTTTTTCCAATTTTGACAATGTGCAAGCTGGGATCCAGCAAATAATGCAAATCTGGTGAATATAGCAGCAAATTGTTAGGGGATATATACTGTTGTTATAGTGCGGGTCCTCTGAATAATTAATTAAGCCACACCCATTTCTGAATTTGAAGTTTTGAACCAACCAGCTTACTTGATGTAATTTATTCCTGTAAATTCACAAAATGAATGTTAAACGGTGTAGATCCTGATCAGATGGCTTCTTCAGAAGTTGTGAACAGCAGGATAAGGGTTAAGATGTTGTCTGCTTTGTTTTTGTTGTCTGCTTTGTTTTCATCTTCTGAATACTTTTAAAGTCATTGCTGCTGTCAGTGTGAACCCTAGGAGCAGTCTGATTGGGATCCACACTGTTTATCTATATGCAAAAATAGGTTTGAAATTTTAAAAAGACAGCAGGCAACATAAAACCATCACGATCACGAAACAAGCCCTATATAATTTTGACCTCTAACCCCACTTTTATATTGTATTAATCCGCTAGTATGGACATGTGGAACGCTCCAACGGTGCAGTCAAGACTGCCTGTGACATACGGGCAGGTGGAAAGCGGGGGCCTGGAAGGCCCAAGATGACCTGGAAGCAGCTGACAGAAAGAGATTGCAGAGAATGGAAGCTCTCTGCTATTGATCCTCATGACAGACAAGCCTGGAGATTGGTGTAAGTTCTATAAAAGGGTTATACTTTGGAAGCATGGAATACACCATAGAACTGAAAAATATGGAGTGTACGTGTTTTCTGGGCCAGACTAGCTCGTTTCGGCCAATTAGGCCTCATCAGTGACCCTCAGATATTTTCAAAATTCCACAATGGAATCAAGATCTGCCATGCGTGCAGCAAGCCAGCTACCAGGAAGGGGCCCACTCATGTGGACTTCGCCCCTGTACCTGCACGTTAATCAAAATCCGTTAATAATGATGATGATAAAACTGGGGTTTAGAGGGATAAACATTCTTTTTCTTTTTCTGCTCAAAATCACCAAGGTGGTTCTTATATATATATCAACAATCACCGAGGTGGAACTTCTAACATGTACCAATGATCTAATTTTTAGCAGAAATTTGAAAAATATCAAAACTTGTATCATTTTTGGTGGTTACATTTCAATATATTTGAACAGACATGTTTTCCTAATGAGACAACATTTTCACATGCAGTTTTTTCTCGGAAATACCTGTAAATATGCTTCTAGAATCACTCGTCGACTTTCCAGTACCTTGGCCTGCCATTTCAATACCTTCTTAGGTGGAAACTCTGGGGTTGGTATAACTTTCTTAAGCTTAAAAAGAAACAACTACCTATTTACAGCTAAACTTCAGTAACACAAACAAGCATGCCCCATTTTGGGCATGCTTAATTGTATGACCATAATTCGTCATTTTTCTATATAATCTACATGTGTACATTTTTGCTTGGATTTTATTTGTTTGATTTGATGTTTAATGTCCCCATCAACACTGTAAAGGTCATTTTGGAGACGTTGCTTCCAATTTTGTGGGACTTTTACCTGACATTGATATGAAATGACATCTCAAGCCCTGCCCCCCAATGAAACCAATAGGGTTTATAAGCATGACTTGCACCGCTTTGCCTGGGCAGGCTTAGATCCTCTAAGCGGTTTACCAGTACTCATGTGTGGGTCGGTTTCAGCTCTGCGTAGAAGCATCATGCAGCCCATCTATTTCTTCAAGCCCCGATGGGCGGGGGCCGAACTGTTCATAGTCACTAATGTTGTTGTTTGAGACTTCAACACGACAATTCTTACACATTTTCTTTACACAAGTAGCGGCCAATTTTCTTGGCTACAACATGATTTGTTTAACTAACACGTTTTTTGCTTTGGACCCCATTTATAGTGTAATAAAGAGGTTGTGTGGTGTATATCAAGGCAAAACTTATCAATGTCAGTACGCATAGAGGATATTTGATTTTTTCAGTGTAATTTTGTTTTCTATTTCACCGAATAAACACCAAAAGAACTAGAGCTGTCAGAGGATCTGACTATAGCCCCGCTTCAGCGCTGTCAGAGAAGAAAGTTATTTAAGCTGCAGAGAAAACAGTTATGAACAAGAAATAACTGTTGAAAATTTTACATTATCTGGAAAAACTCTAAGAGTTGTGAGCCCTTGTCCCTCATTTCAATGAGCATGATACATTACCAGAATGTCCATGTTTATACTAAATTTCATCTTCCATTTTTCAATGTTCAAAGGGTAATAACTCCTAAAGTAGGCAAATCAGAGTCAGGGTTCCTGCGCTCTGCACATTGTCTCATGGTGCTTTACACTTGTGTGAAGTGTCATGAAAATATCTCAAATGGTTTGTGAGTTATGGAGCCGACACAGTCAAAATTGCCTTTTTAAATGTTCAAAGGGCAATAACTCCTAAAGTAGGCAAACTAGAGTTATGGTTCCTGCACTCTGCACATCATCTCAAGGTGCTTTTCATTTATTTGAAGTTTCATGAAAATATCAGAAACGGTTATGGAGCGGACATAGTTAAAATTGCCATTTTTTAATATTCAAAAGCCTATAACTGAAAAAGTAGACAATCCAGAGTTTGGGTTCCTGCGCTCTGCACACGTAATATGGTGCTTTACATTTGTGTGAAGTTTCATAAAATTATCTCAAACGGTTTTTGAGTTATCGAGCAAAGACGGCTAAAATTGATATTTTTCAATATTCAAAGGGAAATAACTCAAAAATTAGGCAATCCAGAGTTATGGTTCCTGCACTCTGCAAACCATCTCATGGTGTTTAATGTTTGTGTGAAGTTTCATGAAAATATGTGAATGGGTTTTAAAGTTATGGAGCGGACACGAAAATTGTTAACAGACACAGACAGACACACAGACAGACACACAGAAAATACGAAAACCAGAGTTATGGTTCTTGCGCTCTGCACATTGTCTCATAGTGCTTAACATTTGTGTGAAGTTTCATGAAATTATCTCAAACGGTTTTCGAGTTATGAAGCGGACACTGTTAAAATTGCCATTTTTCAATGTTCAAACGGCAATAACTCCAAAAATAAGCAATGCAGAGTTATGGTTCCTGCGCTCTGCACATCGTCTCATAGTGCTTAACATTTGTGTGAAGTTTCCTAAAAATATCTCAAACGGTTTTCAAGTTATGAAGCGGACACATTTAAAATTGCCATTTTTCAATGTTCAAAGGGCAATAACTCCAAAAGTAGGCAATCCACAGTTATAATTCCTTCGCTCTGCACATTGTCTTATGGTGTTTAACATTTGTGTGAAGTTTCATGAAAATATGTTAAGCAGATACAAAGTTATGGAGCCAACACAAATTAACGGAATCACGGAATTACGGAATTACGGAAAATGTTCAAAGGGCAATAACTCCAAAAGTAGGCAATCCACAGTTATAATTCCTTCGCTCTGCACATTGTCTTATGGTGTTTAACATTTGTGTGAAGTTTCATGAAAATATGTTAAGCAGATACAAAGTTATGGAGCCAACACAAATTAACGGAATCACGGAATTACGGAATGACAGAAGGACATGGCAAATCCAATATAGCCCCACTTTTTCAAAGCGGGGCTATAAATATTTTCATGAGCGGCAAAGCTTTCGGTGTTCATGAGTGAAATAAAACTCGATCTTACACTGAAGAAATCAAATTTTCTGTTTTTTTTCAAGCTTTAAACTGTAATTTGTAGAACAATTTCAAAGCGCCAGCCATCATCACAGAGAACAGTCTATTTCCATAGCAATTTCATGTCAATTTAGAGGTGTTCAGCCCGTAAACTGGATATAATAATTATATTGGTTGTAAACTATAAATTTGCACCTGGAAAACAGCTTGGAATGTAACTTTAGCAAATGGACCACTTGAAATTTGCATTTAAATAAATAAATAATGTCTGCAGTCGCTCAGCTTGTATGCCGTTGCGTGCATTATTTACGTTGCGTAGGTGCAAAAATGACTTCATCAACGTGGGAAAGACAGGAAAACGTGTGTGACATAATTTCTGCCACACATTTATGTTATGCTTATGAGGCTTTGAACAACTGGACACTGGTGTGATAATATAAGAATCTTATATGGGTGTGAGGGGTGGATGGAAAAATCCGTCCCGAGTGACACTGTCTGGCATCACAAGGCTTGCCGAGTGAGGCCGGACCGTGATCCTGAGGGACAGATTTTTCTATCCACCCCTCACACCCATATTGGATTCTTTTTCTTGCATACCTTCCATTTATTAAAGCGGATTTTAATGCTGCAGTCACTTCGGTTACCAACGTCCGCCATATTGTGTTGACACTGCAGGAATGTTTAGTGACGTTGCTGTGACGTCAACCATAACGACGGCGCATACGAGGTCAAAATCAACCAGTGCATTTATCAAACGCGATTATATTCCATTTTGGGTCGGAACACCAGGGTCAGAACATAAATTTCTATCCCAGGGTAAAATCACGGATTTCCTTGTCTTGTGTGCAAGAAAAATTGTGTATACCCTTGTAAATCCTAATTTTCACAAAACAAGGTGGGGTTTACATAGGTGTTTATTGCATGACCCTGATCCTCTGATCATTACGCAAACACGCCTATTCAAATACATTGCCACCTATATCGTCGTAAAAATGAAAATTTTATGACGAAAAAGTGTGATATTTTTTCTTATTTCTGCCTCAAAATATAGATGGTGGGCACTCGTTAGAACCGCCTCGATGAGGATGAGGCGGTTCTAACGAGTACCAACAATCTATATTTTAAAGCAGAAATAAGAAAAATAAGGCACACCCCCTGAAACCCCAGTTTTACCATATAAAAGTGGGGTTCAAGGGGGTCAAAATTATATAGGCGTGTTTTTGTGATATGATGATCAATGCTTCAAACAATGTATCCTGTCTCTCTCTATTACCTGTTTGTGTAATTCTTCAAATTCGGAGTACCTCTTCTCAATGCTGTGAAACTTTCCTGACTGGAATACTTCAATTTTATAAGCCTGTAAGATAAAACATCAGACCCTGAGGTTATACAAGTATAGCTTTTACAAAAGGCTAGGTTTACACTTTGCACATATTAAATGTGAATGTCTAGAGTTATACACCAGAAATGTGTTGTTGTTTTTTACAATTAACTGTCTTTAGCAATAATCTAATTGCCAGTCTGCAACCAGGATCTTGCCAACTGAAGTATAATGTCAGAAATGTCAAAGTTGCAAATGCTATAATTTTGTCAAAAAGTACTTTTTCTTCATGTGCAACTTCTAAATGTTTGTGACATCTTATCAAACTGTTGTAGAAGTTGAGAAAACAACTTTCTTACACTCTATAAAGCACTTATTGAAAATTAACCCATTTTGCTAATGGTGAGGCAAGTTGTTACTCACCAAAGATGACGTCTCCTGGGGAATTTATCCGATAGGCAGTGGTCCGTCATGGTAGAGATATTGTAGATGTATATTTTGTATTAGCCCATACAACTAGAATTTGTTTTTCAACAAAAAAACACAGATGTCACCCCTATTTTTGACCTGTATGACCTTGACATTGGAGGTATTGAGCTTGGTCTTGTGTGCAACACATCATCTAATAAAGATGAACATTTCTGCAAAGTAACTTTAAAAAGTTCATAGATAAATAAAACAAGAGGGCCATGATGGCCCTGGATCGCTCACCTGATCCATAAAGTAACAAGTGGGCCCCGGAGAGGGCCATTATTGACCCCAAGGTTATAATGTGGATAATCTGGAGGGAGTTCTAAAAAGGTATAGCTTCATACCAAATATCAACAAAGGCTATAATTGTCCACTAGATGAAGCTCCATACCAAATATCAAAGACATGGGCTTTGCAGTTTCAGAGAAGATGATTTTTAAAGATTTCCCTATATTTAAGTCTATGTAAAACCAAAAGGCCCTGAGGCGGGGGCATTTTTGGCCCCAGGGCTATAATTTGAACAATCTTGATAGAGGTTCACTAGATGAAATTTCTCACCAAATATCAAAGACCTAGGCCTTGTGGTTTCACGGAAGAAAATTTTTAAAGATTTTCCCTATAAATAAGTCTATGTAAAACCAAAAGGCCCCGAGGCGGGGGCATTTTTGGCCTCAGGGCTATCATTTGAAAATCTTGGTAGAGGTCCACTAGATGAAATTTCACACCAAATATCAAAGACCTAGGCCTTGTGGTTTCACAGAAGAAAATTTTTAAAGATTTTCCCTATATATAAGTCTATGTAAAGCCAAAAGGCCCAAAGGCGGGGGCATTTTTGGCCTCAGGGCTATAATTTGAACAATCTTGGTAGAGGTCCACTAGCTGAAGCTTCATACCAAATATCAAAGACCTAGGCCTTGTGGTTTCAGAGAAGAAGATTTTTAAGATTTTCTCTATATAAGTCTATGTAAAACCAAAGGGCCCCGGAGAGGGGGCATTTTTGGCCCCAAGGCAAAAATTTGAACAATCTTGGTAGAGGTCCACTAGATGAAACTTCATACCAAATATCAAAGACCTGGGCCTTGCAGTTTCAGAGAAGAAGATTTTTAAAAATTTTACCTATATAAGCCCATGTAAAACCAAAGGGCCCCGGGGTGGGGGCATTTTTGGCCCCAGCACTAAAATTAGAACAATCTTGGTAGGGCTCAACTAGATGAAGCTTCATATCAAATAGCAAAGACCTGGGCCTTGCAGTTTCAGAGAGGAAGATTTTTAAAGATTTTCACTATAAAAGCCCATGAAAAACCAAAGGCTCCGGGGCGGGGGCATTTTTGGCCCCGGCACTATAATTTGAACAATCTTGGTAGGGGTCCACTTGATGAAGCTTCATATCAAATATCAAAGACCTGGGCCTTGCCGTTTCAGAGAAGAAGATTTTTACAGATTTTCCCTGTATAAGCCCATGTAAAACCAAAGGGCCCCAGGATGGGGGCATTTTTGGCCCCAGCACTATAATTTGAACAATCTTGGTAGGGGTCCACCAGATGAAGCTTCATACCAAATATCAAAGATCTGGGCCTTGCGGTTTCAGAGAAAAGATTTTTTAAGTTTTCGGTGAAAAAAACTATTTTTGGCTCCTGTGACCTATATGTGCAATGGACCGGAACCATTTGAACAACTCTGAAAGGGGACCACCTAAGGATCATTCCTGTGAAGTTTGGTCATAATTCGATCGGTGGTTTAGGAGGAGATGTCGTTTGAAGAAATTGTTTTACGCACGCACTGATGACAGACAAAAAGTGATCCTAATATAAAACACAATGATGGCCCTGGATCGCTCACCTGATCCATAGTGTAACAAGTGGGCCCCAGACAGGGCCATTATTGGCCCCAGGGCTTTAATGTGCATAATGTTGAGGGAGGTCTTAAAGGTGAAGCTTCATACCAAACATCAACAAAGGCTATTATTTGAACAATCTTGGCAAAGGTCCACTAGATGAAGCTACACATCAAATATCAAAGACCTGGGCCTTGCGGTTTCAGAGAAGAAGATTTTTTTTAAAGATATTCCCTACATAAGCCTATGCAAAACCAAATGGCCCCGGGGCTATATAAGCCTATGTAAAACCAAAGGGCCCCGGGGCGGGGACATTGTTTGGCCTCAGCACTATAAATTGAATAATCTTGTTAGGGGTCCTTTAGGTGAAGCTTAATACCAACTAGAGAAAGCGACCAGTGGGTCACGTATACCCCCGGCCAGCGCCACCCTCTAATATATCTTTAGAGCTTAATTGTATGTAATATGGAAGCTATAAGAATCTATAAATGTGCTTGTGAAAGCTAAACCAAAGATAAAATTTCTATATGGACCAAGGGATTGAGGGCATCAAAGTTACTGAAGGGGTGGGGGCATCAATGTTACTGAAGCAGCAAGGTTGGGTATACATCAATGAAATATTTGGACTGGTATGCAAGATTGATGCAAGTATCAATTGGATTTGTCTTTCAGTTTAGGACATACAGGGATCTATAAACTTTGTCATAAAACTTCAACCAAATTTAAAATTTCTAAGTCTGTGACCTTGACCCCAAGGTCACTGTGGGAGGTGGGACATGCATCAATGAAATCTTTGGACCAGTATGTAACTTCAGTGTAAGTATGAACTAAATCTATCAAAGGGTTCAGAAGATACAATCTCTTAGAAACTTTGACGTAAAACTTTAACCAAAATGTTAACGGACGGACAGAAGGACGGACGGACGGATGGATGGATGGACGGACAGACGGAAAGACGGACACACGGACAGACGGATGGACGAACGGACGA
Organism: Lucinisca nassula; assembly: GCA_963580285.1. NCBI lineage: Eukaryota > Metazoa > Mollusca > Bivalvia > Lucinida > Lucinidae > Lucinisca > Lucinisca nassula. The sequence goes on from OY757018.1 coordinate 17,959,053, forward strand.
ACGGCAAGACGAAAACTATATACCCCCATAGCATACTTCGTATGCCGGGGGTATAAATATAAAAGACCTAGGCCTTGTGGTTTCAGAGAAGAAGATTTTTAAAGATTTTCCCTATATAAGTCTATGTAAAACCAAAGGGCCCCGGGGCGGGGGCATATTTGGCCCAAGGGCTATAATTTGAACAATCTTGGTAGAGGTCCATTAGATGAAGCTTCATTCTAAATATCAAAGTCCTGGGCCATGCGGTTTCAGAGAAGAAGATTTTTAAAGATTTTCCCTATATAAGCCCATGTAAAACCAAAGGGCCCCAGGGCGGGGCATTTTTGGCCCTAGCACTGTAATTTGAACAATCTTGGTAGGGGTCCACTAGATGAACCTTCATACCAAATATCAAAGACCTGGGCCTTGTGGTTTCAGAGAAGAAGATTTTTAAAGATTTTCCCTATATAAGCCAATGTAAAACCAAAGGGCCCCCGTGCGGGGGCATTTTTTGTTCCAGCACTATAATTTGAACAATCTTGGTAGGGGTCCACTAGATGAAGCTTCATACCAAATATCAAAGTCCTGGGCCTTGTGGTTTCAGAGAAGAAGATTTTTAAAGATTTTCCCTATATAAGCCTATGTAAAACCAAAGGGCCCCAGGGCGGGGGCATTTTTGGCCCCAACACTATAATTGAACAATCTTGGTAGGGGTCCACTAGATGAAGCTTAATACCAAATATCAAAGTCCTGGGCCTTGTGGTTTCAGAGAAGAAGATTTTTAAAGATTTTCCCTATATAAGCCTATGTAAAACCAAAGGGCCCCAGGGCGGGGGCATTTTTGGCCCCAGCACTATAATTTGAACAATCTTGGTAGGGGTCCACTAGATGAAGCTTCATACCAAATATCAAAGACCTCGGCCTTGTGGTTTCAGAGAAGAAGATTTTTTAAGTTTTTGGTGAAAAAAATCTATTTTTGGCTCCTGTGACCTAGATGTGCAACAGACCGGAACCATTTGAACAACTTTGAAAGGGGACCACCTAAGGATCATTCCTGTGAAGTTTGGTCAAAATCCAATCAGTGGTTTAGGAGGAGATGTCGTTTAAAGAAATTGTTTACGCATGGACGCACGGACGCACGGACGCACAACGGACAAAAAGTGATCCCAAAAGCTCACCTCGTCACTACGTGACGGTGAGCTAAAAAGTATTGGCCATGCACAAAAAAGCCCTTTTTACCTTTGACCTCTAAGTATGGCCTTGACCTTTGAGGTACAATACATCGTCTCATGATGGTTAACATTTCTGCCAAGTAATTTCATAATCCATCAAAGAATAAGGAAGTTATTGACTGTCCCTTTTTTACCTTTGACCTCTAGGATGACCTTGACATTGGAGGTATGGACCTTGGCTTGCACATGGCTCATGGTCTAAATACGATGAACGTTTCAGCATGGTTACTTTATAAAGTCCATCCAGAAATAAACAAGAGGCCCATGGGCCACTATGCTCACCAGAGCTCAGGTGGGCACTGCCCAATGACAGCCATGTATTTTAACATGATTTCATTTAAATCTACCAATTATAGTCTCCCAAATGAACCCCTATATCCAACTGAGCATCCATCTGGACTCCGTATCTAAAACATTAGGCCTTTTATTAAGTAGAGGGTGTAGGGCATGGACCCAATGGAGCCTTGGTTGGTATCACTAAATGCGTCTTATCATAAGGAAAAGAATATATATGGTGTAGCAGTTGGGATCTGTATACCGGAGTTATTTATAAGGCCTCTTAAGCGGTGGAGGGGTTGGGGCATGTCCTGTTGATCCCAGGAAAGCCCAAGATTGTTGTCCCTATAAGGACCAAGAATATGTATATATGGTTTATGGGTGGGAATCTGAATGGTTTCTGATATATGAGGCCCTTCTATGATGTGGAGAGGAGAGGAATGGCCCCTGCGAACCCCAAGTGGGAGTGCTATTGATAAGGAACAAGAACATATATGATTATGAGGTGGGGATTTGAATAGTTTCTGAAATATAAGGCCTTTTAAAGTGGAGGGGCGGGGCACATTTCAAATGACTTGGCCGAACTTAAAATGCTAAATGTAACAATATTCAGACATTTTGAGAGAAAATATACCCGTTTAAACTTTACATTGAAATATGCTTCGAGAAGGAAAGAATGATATTTTGCTTTTTTTACTGAAATTCATTTATCCTGGATCCGTTTTTAATTGTCGAAAATCTCTTCGCGAATGACCCATGTCAATGGCTTGAGATACCCTTATTCACGAAAGCTTACATACAAAATATGTTTTTACATAATTTTTTGTTTTATTTGCTACCCAAGTATAGGCTAGCTATCACATACGGACAGAACTTAGATCTATCTATCTATCTGTCTGTCTATCTATTGAGAAATCTGTCCACATGTGCAATTTAAAAAAAATGTCCAGGACTGAATGCATATTTTGGGTCAGAATATTAATTTCTTTACTTAGACTTTTCTTTACTATGACGGTTGTCCGGCAGGCTAAAAGTTTTTGCAGGACGAAGTGAAACAAATGGTTGAGGTTTAAGGTTGAGGTTGATTTTATAGACGCCATTCTGATTTAATTTCAAAATTCAATATTGGACTTAAATCTCTTCTGCAACAAGGTCTATCGGAACCCGAATTTTATGGTGACTTAGTATATAAATTCAGAAAAATATATAACCGCAATGACTTCAGCACCCAATTTCGTAAAATCATTATTCGATATAAAAAGATTGGGTACAACATGGATATTATACAACAGACTGCATGCATGGTAGTTAACCCAATCACGGTTGGCAACTTTGCTTCCCTCTTTAATTGTATGCCGGTGGGTCAGGCCTCAGATTCTATGACGGCTCCAACGTAAAGGCTTATTGAGGATTAGAGAGATAATGCTGGTTGGTGCCTGATGCTCTGTCTCTGGTCGGGCTCATCGGAGTCTAACTGTTGGTTTTCTTTTGCTCCAGCATTTCAGTGGTTTCTTGCTGTCGAGTCCTCACCGTTGTCTCACCTCTGTGGTTCTTTGATTTTTGTGTTCACGGAGATGTTGCACTGATGAGTTAGGAGGCCTTCATGCGGACTGAACAAATTATTTGTCTAAATCGCGACAGAAGTAAGGGCCAGGATTGTGGCCACGTAAAATCGATTTAAGCCCCCCAGTGGAAATCTTCCACTGACCGTTCCAAGGCGGCTCTTCTGTGGCGTTTTATTTATGTTGTTGTTTGTTGCTTACTGTGTGTATCACTTGTGTCTTTTAATTTTGGATGGCCATATGGCCATTTTGTGGGAAAGTAACTGTCCTTATGGTCTGCCTTTGTTTAGGTTTCCATTATGGTCTGGTCGCTTAATGTTTGTATTTCTTTCCCTTTGGTGTCTTTTATGGGTGGAGTAAGTTAATTGTATCAATTCCTGATCTTTGTTTTACTCCTATTTAACATCCCTGTCAACAACACGTCATTCCGAGGCGCTGCTTCCAATTTTGTGGGGCTTTTATCGGGTCACTGAAATGAATGACATCTCCATCCCTGTCGTCCAGTGACAGGCAAACCTACTAAGTAGCTTACCAGTATTCATGCGGCTCTGCTTGGAAGACTTTCGTGACATTTGGTTGAAGACCACTTGGTTTGTTTTGTTTGATTTGAGGTTTAACATCCCCGTCAACACAGTAAAGGTCATTTTGGAGACGTTGCTTCCCATTTTGTGGGACTTTTACCAGACATTTTGATGAAGTGACATCTCAAGCCCTGTCGCCCAATGAAACCAATCGGGTTTATAAACATGGGCGGTCCGACTCCAACCACTTTGCCTGGGCAAGCTAGTTCTGTGCGGTTTACCAGTACTCGTGTGCAGGTTGGTTTCAGGTCTGCGCGGAAGCATCATCCAACCCATCTATTTCTTCAAGCCCTGATGGGCGGGGGCCGTTAGACCACTTGGTTTAATGTATCTTTCCATCAAATGATACTGCCGTCGATACCCACTCCAACTCACTTCAATGTCACGTGACCGTTGAGATGAGAGAGAGGTTTGACTGATCCCTGTAACCAAGAAGATACTGTAGAGCTAAGCTAATAAACCATTTACCCTTTTTGTACCAAATGGAATCTTCCTCCTTATATATAGCAGGAGTCCATTTCAAAATTTAGGGGTGTCAGATTGTGTTTTCTTCAAAATTTATTTGGTAAATGGCTAAACTTTTTGCAAATAGTGTAGTACCAAATGGGTTGATGTAAGGGCTGGGCAGGTTGAACAATTCTACCAGATTTTTACTGTAAAATCTTGCACTTGCAAAGGAGTGTTTCATTCTCATGCACTGAGTTTGTTTTGAATTTAATGTTCCAATCCCACTGACGGTCTTGATGGGTCTGAGCACTGGGCAAATAACATTTTATTGAGCAGCGTCGTATCATTGCCAACGCAACGTTTTGACGTTTCATCAACGTTGCAAAGTCAAATTCAATGCATCGCTTTGATGTTGGTTTGATGTAGACACGACATTGTTGACAGGCTACATGTCGGTTGACGTGGAGTTATTTAATGACAAACTGTAATTTACATTTACCTACGCTCGCTAACTGTTGGAATGCTAAGACAGAGAGATAGAGAGCAACATGTAGACCAGAGAAAGAGAGAGGGCCCAGTTGGGTCATATGTACAATATATCTTTAAGAGCAGTTAACAAAACAAGAGGGCCCAGAGGGCCCTGAATCGCTTTCCTGAGAATTAGTGTCTCCAGTACATTCTAGGCCCAAGGGCTATAGTTTGAACAAACTTGGTAATGGTCCACTAGATGAAGCTTCATATCAAATATCAAAGACCTGGGCCTTCTGGTTTCAGACAAGAAGATTTTTAAAGGTATTCCCTATATAAGCCTATGAAAAACCAAAAGGTCCCCGGGTAGGGGGCATTTTTGGCCCCCAGGGCTATAATTTGAACAATCTTGAAAGAGGTCCACTAGATGAAGCTTCACACCAAATACCAAAGATCTGGGCCTTGCGGTTTCAGAGAAGAAGATTTTTAAAGATTTTCCCTGTATAAGCCTATGTAAAACCAAAGGCCCCAGGGGTGGGGGCATTTTTGGCCCCCAGGCTATAATTTGAACAATCTTAGTAAAGGTCCACCAGGTAAAGCTTCACACCAAATATTAAAGATCTGGGCCTTGTGGTTTCAGAGAAGAAGATTCTTAATGATTTTCCATATATAAGCCTATGTAAAACCATAGACCCCCGGGGCGGGGGCATTTTGGCCCCCAGGGCTATAATTTGAACAATCTTGGTAGAGGTCCACTAGATGAAGCTTCACACCAAATATCAAAGATCTGGGCCTTGCGGTTTCAGAGAAGAAGATTTTTAAAGATTTTCCCTGTATAAGCCTATGTAAAACCAAAGGCCCCCGGGGCGGGGACATTTTTGGCCCCAAGGCTATAATTTGAACAATCTTAGTAGAGGTCCACCCGGTAAAGCTTCACACAAAATATTTAAGACGTGGGCCTTGTAGTTTCAGAGAAGAAGATTTTTTAATGATTTTCCCTATATAAGCCTATGTAAAACCAGAGGCCCCAGGCCCAGGGTGGGGGCATTTTGGTCCCCAGTGCTATAATTTGAACAATCTTGGTAGAGGTCCACTAGATGAAGCTTCACACCAAATATCAAAGATCTGGGCCTTGCGGTTTCAGAGAAGAAGATTTTTAAAGATTTTCCCTGTATAAGCCTATGTAAAACAAAAGGCCCCCGCGGCGGGGGCATTTTTGGTCTGAAGGCTATGATTTGAACAATCTTAGTAGAGGTCCACCAGGTCAAGCTTCACACCACATATTAAAGACCTGGGCCTAGTGGTTTCAGAGAAGAAGACTTTTTAATGATTTTCTATATATAAGCCTATGTAAAATCATAGGCCCCTGGGGCGGGGGCATTTTGGCCCCCAGGGCTATAATTTGAACAATCTTGAAAGAGATCCACTAGATGAAGCTTCACACCAAATATCAAAGATCTGGGCCTTGCGGTTTCAGAGAAGAAGATTTTTAAAGATTTTCCCTGTATAAGCCTATGTAAAACCAAAGGCCCCAGGGGCGGGGGCATTTTTGGTCCCAAGGCTATAATTTGAACAATCTTAGTAGAGGTCCACCAGGTAAAGCTTCACACCAAATATTAAAGACCTGGGCCTTGTGGTTTCAGAGAAGAAGATTTTTTAATGATTTTCCCTATATAAGCCCATGTAAAACCAAAGGCCCCCGGGGCGGGGGCATTTTGGACCCCGGGGCTATAATTTGAACAATCTTGGTAGAGGTCCACTAGATGAAGCTTCATACCAAATATCGAAGACCTGGACCTTGCGGTTTCAGAGAAGAAGATTTTTAAAGTTTTCGTTTAAAAAATCTATTTTTAGCTCCTGTGACCTACATGTGCAATGGACCGGAACCATTTGAACAACTTTGAAAGGGGACCACCTAAGGATCATTCCTGTGAAGTTTGGACAAAATCCTATCAGTGGTTTAGGAGGAGATGTCATTTGAAGAAAAAGTTTACGCACACACGCACGCACGCACTGACGACGGACGAAAAGTGATCACAAAAGCTCACCTTGTCACTACGTGACAGGTGAGCTAAACTAGAGCTGCCGCCTAACGGGCGCCAATTATACCCCCACATGCGTTGTCAGACAATTTTTTACAAGTATTTGACCTTGAGGAAGGTCAACGTAAAGGTCAAGGTCAGGTTTGTGTATATCAATCTTAAGTACTAGTGGCAAGGTGTGTGGTGTGTGAATATTAAAGAAATCGGTCAAAGAATAAGGAAGTTATGAGCAATGTTAAAGTTTTTTGTAACGGACCGATGACGACAGACGACAAGCTGACTCCTATATACCCCCTTCAAACTTCGTTTGCGGGGGTATATAAATAACACTAGGGAATGGCCATCATGAAAAACATGCCTATGCAATTTTGACCCACCTCAAACCCCACTTTTATATAGTAGAACTGGGGGTTTATAGGGGTAAACATTATTTTTCTTATTTCTGCTCAAAACCATAGATTGAGCAGAAATAAGAAAAATACCCCTTTTTTACCATCTTAAAATTTCCATTTTTTTGGCCGAAAAAAAATTGACAATGTATTTGTATAGGCATGTTTTCGTAATGCGAAATTTCACACTTGGCAGCATATCGGTGTTTCTCCCATTATCTTATATAAGAATTCACCAAAAGTTTAAAAGAATTCAACTGTTTTACGCTGTAACTAACACTTTATCTGTCCCACTGCCTTGAAGCAATACAACAGAATCACTGGCCGTTGACGGCCAGGGCTTTTCATATTCTATTTTTAGAACTGGCAGTATGCAGTGTCTTAATGTAAAATATGTAAAAAAGTCTGTGATATGTTGGAACTTTTCTGTGATTTCCTTTTTCATATACATTGAACTTGTACAGTTTTTAAATTTGTTTGTCGGTAAAATAGCTTTTAGAGCTAATGTTTAAATGTTGTATACTTGAAAACCGACTTTAAATAAATGTTCTTATGTCTTTTACGTCACAAAAAAGCTCCTATGGTAATCTTAGCTACACAATCCTCAGCACCTTCAGCCGTCGAAATAATCAAATCGGGAAGGGCATTCCAATTTCTAATGGTTCGGAGGAAGAACAATTCTTTATAAATGTCAGTTCTTGCGGTAAGGGTCTGAAACACCTGTCATATCCAGTCTATAACTTTTGGCCTGAGATATTCTTTATGAGCAAATGAATAAATTGGTTAACTATAATCCCCACAAACACAAAAATACAATAAAATAAAAAATAAATAATAAAATGAATAATATAATAAATAAATTAAAATGGTTTTGTTTAAAATGGCTGGAAAACAAGACTAATTACATTTTCTTGTATTCATGGTTTGTTTGTATTGGAGTTTTACGGCCCAGTCAACACTATTTAGGTCATTTTTGAGCCGGTCAGTTTACCTATTAACACTTTCCTGGGCAGGCTTATACGTAAGCGGTTAACCAGTAGAGTGCACATTCTTTCGCCAGAAACTGACAACTGCCCTTCTTGAATCAGCGGAAGGGAGAGAATGACCGTAGAAAAGATTTCATGATCAATCTCCACGAAAGAATGTTGCCGACCCCGGCGGGAGTCGAACCCGCGTCCTCCTGATCACCAGTCAGACGCGCATCCGACTGAGCCACTTCTTGTATTCATGGATTATTGGCTGACTGGTCTTGGTTCCTTGCTTTCTTAATAAGCTATTTCAAACTTATTTTATTGGTTTTTGTTTGTTGTTTGTGTATGCATTTTTTTTTTAGTTTTTGTTGAAATACAAGATTAATTAGCATATTTTCTTGCATCCATGGTTCATTGGCTGACTGATTTGTTGACTGCTCTTGGTTTCTTTATTTACCTTTTTTAATTACTTTTTTCAAACTTTAATTGTTGGTTTTGTTTGTATGTACATGTGTATATAAGTGACAACTTTTAATTGACCTAAATAGTGTTGACTGGGCTCATAAATGAGCAAAAAATATATAATGCTATGTGATAAAATTATATGTTATCAAATGAAGAAACTGCTCAAACTACAATCCTCTTATGTTAACATTTGATTTTCACTCATCAAAGCCAAGAAACGACAGATGAAATCACTGAAAAAAGGAAATATTTGATGAAAATATGTAGCCAAATGAAACAAATGGTAATGAAATGATTGATAGAATAAGATTTTGTAAATCCGCTAGGAGAAATCAATTTGGCCAAATTGTCCTACCCGGTATTTTTGGCTGGCCAAATTGTCCGCTGGCCAAATCGTCCGCCCACCAAATTTTCCAGTATTGGAATAAGCATGTTTTCGTAATGCAAACTATTAAACAGATCAGTGCGACATAGTGCAGGTTTTCCATCTCTAAAATGACTACTTTTATTATAACTTTTTTAATGAAAAGCTGTGGTATTTTTTCTTATCTATACTGCAAACATATGTTTAGGCAGTTCTAACGAGTACCCACAACCTTTGGCTTGTAGCAGAAATAACAAAAATAATGTATACTCCAGTAAACCAGTTTTCTTCATATAAGGTGGGGTTTAAGGGGTGTTCATTCCACGGACTTGTTAATGTGATGCTATAGTTTCATGTAATGCTTTGTTATATATTTATAATGTAAAATATGTGTTTTGTTATGCATAAAATTATGGGAAAAAATGAAAAGAAAGTATAAAACGTTGTGTTTCTAATATTCCTACCCAGGTTGAGCTACAGTAGTCTGTATAAAATTTAAACCAACTTTTTACACATGGCACTTAATGTGTAATATTGATTATTGCTCTTTAAGTGACATTTTTGTTAACTTTTGTTCAGACACCACTGTTTAAAAATATTTTGTTTGTTGAAGTTGAGGTTTAACGTCCCCGTCAACACAATTAACGTAATAATGTAACCAGTTATATCACGTCACTATTTGTGCAGAAAGAACAACTGATAAGTAAATAAAATATCATATTAGCAAGTCTGTGCAATAACGTGCCCATAAACCCAACTTTATTCAGAGAAAAATATGGGGTTTCGCATATACTTTATTTCTCTTATTTCTGATGCTAGAACACACAGACCAGGTTCTAATCGAAAATCTATATATGTTTTGAGCAGAAAGAAAAATATGTCACATTTTTTAAATATATAAACAGTCATTTTCACAACCATAAATCCCATTTAATTGCAAAGACTTGTTAACCTTATGTAAGCTCGAATATCTTTCTCAAAAAGTAGGTAGCGCAGTTGCTCAAACCTGAAGTAGAAGCCGTCAGAAGGTCGTCCAGCTGCACCAAACGAGTGCAAAACCATGTTTTCTGGAACTCCCAATACCCCCATCAATCCCTTTACATACCAAAAACAAACATAACCTCAATCAATAGGGCTTGAAAAAAATAAGGGCGAAACGACCCACCTAATCAGTGACATGACCCAGGGCTAAACGACTCACGGGCGAAATGACCTGAGACCGTAGATATTGAAGAAACTAAGAAATGACAGAAGATTGTATGTGTAAGATTGTCGAGGGGCAAAACAAGAGTAAAATAGACGAATATTAAACAACGAACAAGACAGGGAATAATATAAATACAATAATTATCAATCTTATTAATAAAAGAGGAGGGGACGGGGTTGCTGAATCAGACTCTGAAAGGGCAGAGGAACTAGTTGGTCAATTCAATGATGCGTTTAATAAAACTGAGTTCACGGAGGTTCCATTGACTGGAAGATCGGTCCCATTCATGAATGATATTGTTGTGACAGCTGCAGGAGTGATCAAATTACTTCAAGGCTTAAACCCCAGTAAGGCCTTAGGACCTGATGAGCTTCATCCTAGAGTCCTGAAGGAACTAGCAAATGAGTTGGGTCCAGTTTTTGCACACTTGTTTCAACAGTCTCTTGATACGGGTGAAATCCCCAAAGAATGGCTCTTAGCAAACATCTGTCCACTCTTCAAAAAAGGAGATAGGGCTCTTGCCCGTAATTATCGCCCTGTGTCTCTGACTTGTGTTCTGTGTAAATTGCTGGAACATATTGTCTGCTCGAAAATCATGGCCCACTTGGACGAACGTAAACTTTTGTCAGACAGACAACATGCATTTAGGAAAAGGCACAGTTGTGAAACTCAGCTAAGCACAGTTATTAATGACTGGGCAAAAATCTTGGACAAAGGGGGACAGGTGGACACATTTATTCTGGACTTCGAGAAGGCTTTTGACACCCCTCCTCATGAACTTCTTGAATCTAAGTTATTTGGTTATGGAATTAGGGGAAAGACCCTCAAATGGACAGATTCCTTTCTTTGCTACAGAAAACAGCGGGTTGTTGTTAATGGTGAATCTTCGGAGTGGGCTCCAGTTTTGTCTGGAGTCCCGCAAGGGACCGTTCTTGGTCCACTTTTGTTCTCCCTGTACATCAATGATATTTCCACTGACATTGACTCAGAAATAAGACTGTTCGCAGATGACTGTGTTTGTTACCGGGAAATTAGAGATACAGATGACTCATTGAAACTTCAGGCTGACATAGATAGATTAGGATGTTGGGCACGTAAATGGGGCATGAGATTTCAGCCAGCTAAATGCAATATTATGCAGATAACTAGGAAGAGATCTAATAAAGTTGAGGCTTCTTACACCTTAGAGGGAACGGTCCTCGAGAATGTGGACTCCATTAAATACCTTGGAGTGTCAATCTCACACAACTTGAGATGGAATACTCATATTAGCAACATGTGTACTAAGGCAAATAGAACGCTTGGTTTCCTGAGGCGAAATCTTCATCAGTGCCCTCAGGATGTAAAAGAGGCAGCATATAAAGGTCTTGTTCGCCCAATCTTGGAATATGGTAGTTGTATCTGGGACCCCAGTGGAGTGGTCCTTAACGATGAAATTGAGAAAGTTCAGAATAGAGCTGCTAGATTTGTAAAAGGCAATTACTGCTTTGAAACTGGGAGCATGACTGGAATACTTGGAAAATTAAAATGGGAGTCTCTCAAGAAAAGGAGAAAAGACAGTAGGCTAATCCTTTTATACAAAGGTCTAAAGGGTGCTGCCAGCATTCCAACAGATGACCTTGTTCCCCCAGCTAGACACTGTAGAAATCACCATTCATTGGCGTTTCAGACCCTTAGCGCAAGAACTGACATTTAAAAAGAGTTGTTCTTCCCCAGAACCATTAGAGATTGGAATGCCCTTCCCGATTCGATTATTTCGACAGCTGAAGGTGCTGATGATTGTGTAGCTAAATTTACCTCTTTGGTTAGAGCTAGGGACTAACTTCCCACATCACAGGTCCTGGTGTATGAATGTCATTTGACGTGTCACCAGTAACAATTCTGATTCTGATTCAATCTCAAGGTTTTTATTTCGTAGCAGACAGCAAACTCTTGAAAGAAAGGGAGAAATGTCATATCCAGTCTATGAGGTAACTTAAATAACGTTGGTTGCTAAGTTACTTGACTTCATGTTCATATCGTGGTTCTTCCATTACACATTTAACTGATCAAGTTGTTACTTTAGGCCCTTTCGCAAGATATTACAACACCATTGAATGTTGATTTCTACATTGCGTAGCTAGGGGAACAAGGTCATCTTTGGAATGCTGGCAGCACCCTTTATCCCTGCTTCTCCTCGATTCCTGTACTCGCATTGGATTCGTGCATGTGTTTTGATTCCATAAATCTCGCGTGCATGTCACCCGCGTGTCGAAATTCCACTAGGAAAGTTTACCTTGATAACCTGAAGAACACTGTAGACCTTTGTATAACAGCATTACAGACCCTACCACAATTACAAGAATACTGTGTAGGCTTCCAGCCTGCAAACCTGGTCTGTATGTAATGTACACCTGCGAGTAATGGTCAGATGTGACCAATCGCAGTATAGGAGCTTTTTTCGTGACGTACTTCCGGTTCTAAAAATAGAACGGGAAAAGCCCTGGCCGTCATCTATCGTATTGCTTCAAAGGCAGTGGGACAGATAAAGCGTTAATTACAGCGTAAAACAGTGGTATTTTAAACTTTTGGGGAAGTCTAATGTAAGATAATGGGAGAAACACTGATATGCTGCTAGATGTGAAATTTCGCATTACGAAAATGATATATTGTACATATGATCTCTCTCTCCCCCCCCCTCTCTCTCTCTCTCTCTTAGCGCACCAACAATTAGCGAGCGCAGGCAAATGTTAATTACAGTTTGTCGTTAAATGACGCTACGTCAACCGACATGTAGCGTGTCAACAGCGTCGTGTCTACATCAAACCAACTTCAAAGCGATGCATTGAATTTTACATTGCAACGTCGATGAAACGTCACATTGACACAACGTTTCGTTGGCGATAATACGGCGTTGCTTAATAAAATGTCATTTGCCCAGTGCTCGGACACATCAAGACTCAGTAGGATTGGAACATTAAATTCAAAACAAACGTAGAACACCCTTTCAGAGCAGAAGAATGTTACACATTCCTTCGGAAGTGCAAGATTATACAGTAAAATCTGGTAGATTTGTAGATTGGTTCAACCTGCCCAGCCCTTAGGTCTACATTAACCCATTTGGTACCGGAAACCCCAAAAAGGGTAAGTGACAAACAGTGTAGGCCCTGATCAGATGCCGCAGAACGTGGCTTCTGATCAGGGCCTACACTGTTTGCAAAAAAGTTCGGCCATTTTCCAAATAAATTTTGAAGAAAACACAACCTGACACCCCTAAATTTTGATAATGACTCCTGCTATATATAAGGAGGAAGATTCCATTTGGTACAAAAAGGGTTATGGGCTTCTTGGATATAGGGATCAGTCGAACCATCTCAGCGGTCACGTGTCATTAAAGTGAGTTGGAGTGGTTGTCGATGGCATGCCGTCGAGCCAACGTTGACTCGACGCCCGTCTGTAAGTTCACTCATTGGTTTTTTTTTTGGTTTTTTTTCGACTGGCAGTATGTTTATGTGTCTGTCTACTAGTCCGTCCTTTCGTTTGTTAGTCAGTCATTCAGTCAGTCGGTCTGTGTGTCGTCTGTCTGTCTACTGTCAGTTTGTCAGTCAAACCCCTCTCTCTGTGTGTGTCTCTCTCTCTCTCTCATGCCAACAGTCATGTGACAATGAAGTGAGTTGGAGTGGGTGTCGACGGCATGACGTCGAACCAACTTTGACTCAACGCCCCTCCGTCAGTCCACTCATTAGTTTATTTCGACTGTCAGTATGGACATTTAAATTGCACATGTAGATAGATAGATAGATAGATAGATAGATAGATAGATAGATAGATAGATAGATATAGATAGATAGATAGATAGATAGATAGATAGATAGATAGCGAATAAAACGAAAGTTACGTAAAAACATATTTTGTGAATAACGGTATCTCAAGCCATTGACATGGGTCATTCACGAAAAGATTTTCGTCATTAAAAAACGGATTTAGGATAAATGAATTTCGGTAATGAAAGTAAAATATCATTCTTTCCTTCTGGAGGCATTATTTCAATGAAAACGGGTAGCCTGGAAACCCATAACTCCGTTCACCTAAGGTTGAGCAATCCTGCTTTCAATTTTTTGTTGCAAGAACAATTTTCTGCAGGTATTTTCTCAACATTTGACTAAATGCCTATGAGAATCTCAATATTGAAGAAAATAAACATCACTTCTGTTTATTCTACAGCCGTCTAGAAATGCAGGGCGTGTTTGGGGCATGTTCTCATAACTCCGTTCACCCAAATTTATTTGATTATTATAAGTACTCAGTTTCATTCTATGAATATTTTACATGATGAGCATTTTATTTAGACTGTGTACTATTCTAATTTGTTGATATTTTTTATTTTCAATCACATGCTTGTCACTGGTTAGAGATTATTTTGGGGGACCCCTAAAATATTAAGCATTTTGTAATAAATTTCGATTTCTGTGAATTAAATTGTAAAACAAACTGATTTTCTTCAAAACAGGTTGCAATTATAGTTGTTAATTACAAATTGTGATGTGTGATAACTGTACAAATTATTCCTTTTTATATTAATTAAAAACGAGGGTGAACGGAGTTATGAGACTGAACGGAGATATGAGAAAAGGGGATATATATTTTCTCTCAAAATGTCTGAATATTGTTAGCATTTTAAGTTCCGCCAATACTTCTTCTTCTTTCCTCTGTATAAACTCCCAGGATTGGGACACCCAGTACAAGTCTGGTAAAAATCTTCTTGAGCACATTTACTTTTAAAAGTTCATATACAATACATTTGAATAGCGATGGCCGTTTCAATTGACGGCCAGTACTTTGCGCATGCGCAAGAATGACGTCATAAACGGAATTCCTAAAACCTCCTATACGTAGAAAGAAAGGAATCAAATTGTAAAGTCGCGAAAACATGTTACAAACTACTGTGTGTTCATGAGCAAGCTGTTACTAACAGTGTAGCTATCGCCTCCTTCGTCTACTTTGTGGTAACTTGGTATAGACACTCGGATCATCGTATCATTGTAAATTTTAAACAATATTTCAGTCTGCTTGAAAGGAGGTGTGACTTTGTTATTATTTTCCTACATGTATTGTGCTCGTTTACACCGTATATGGAGGCGGTATTAAAGCCGGTATTAACTGACGGGAGTCAGGAGTAAAATGACAATAGAATAAAGGTATTAAACATGCACATATCCTGATGAAATTTGTAAAATATAGAATAGAGAATCCTCTTCAAAAAGCGTTTGCCACATGGGTCCTGTCGGGCAAGTTCGAATATGGGTCATGTCGGATCAAAAAGATGGTAAGATCATAGAAAAACCTTGTGAACACTCTATAGAGGCCACAGTTTTGGCCCAGTTATCATAAATCTTGCTCAGAATGATCATCTTGAAAATATCAGGGTCATGTTCGAATATGGGTCATGTCGAATCAATAAGTAGGTCAGTAAGTCATTTTGTCATAACTTGTGAACCGCTTCAGATAGAGCCTTCATATTTGGCATGTAGGTTCCTTGTAACAAGGGCTTCCCACTCATACAAAAACATTGATCCGTGACCTTGACCTTGACCTGTGACCTACTTTATCATTACTTTTCAACCTTTTGAAATAGATTTTTCATATTTGGCATGTACGTTCCTTAATTGTGACCAGATCTTCCCACCCATACAAAAATTTTGACCCATGACATTGACCTTTGACCTACTTTGTCATAACGTTTGAAGCAATAGAGATAGAGCTTTCATATTTGGCAGGTAGGTTCCTTGTGACAAGGGTTTCCTATTCATACAAAAATGACTTGTGACCTTGACTTTGACATGAGAACTAATGAATCATAACTTTTGAACTATTTTAGATAGAGCCTTCATATTTGGCATATATGTTTCTTGTGAAAAAGTCTTCCCACCTATACAAAGATTTTGACCTATAACCTTGACATTTGACCTACTTTGTTATTACTTTTGAAGCATTTGCGATAGAGCCATCATATTTGGCATGTAGGTTCCTTGTGACAAGGCTTTCCTATTCATACAAAAATGACCTGTGACATTGACATATGACCTATTTTATCATAACTGTTGAACTATATGAGGTAGTGCCTTCATATTTGGCATCTATGTTCCTTGTGACAAGGTCTTCCAACCATACAAACATCTTGACATGTGACCTTGACCTACTTTTTCATAACTTTTGAAGCATTTTAGAGCCCTCATATTTGGAATGGTTCGGGGCCTGGAGAAATAGATTGGGCTGCACAGTGCTTCCACGCAGAGCTGAAACCGACCAAACTTGAGCTTAGGTCTAAGCCTGCAAAGGAAAAGTGATGCGAGTTGGACCTCTCCTTAAACTCCAGCGGTTTCTATGGGCGGTAGAGCTTTAGATGTCATTTCATCAAGATGTCGGGTAAAATCCCACAAAATCGGAAGCAACGTCTCCAAAATGACTTTAATAGTGTTGATGGGGACGTAAAACCTCAACTCAAACAAACAAACAAACAAGGTTCTTTGTGACAAGGGTGTCCCACTCATGAAAAAACATTTGACCTGTTACCTTGATCTTGACTTGTGACCTACTTAATAAAAACTTTTGAACCGTTTGAGATAGATCCTTCACATTTGGCATGTACGCTCCTTGTGACAAGGGCTTCCCAACTGTACACAAAAAAATGACCTGTGACCTTGACCTTTTACCTACTTGGTCATAACCTTTGAACCATTTGTCATAAAGCCTACATATTTGACATGTAAATTCCTTGTGACAGGGGCTTGCCATTCATGCAAAATTTTTGACCTGTGCCATTGACCTTTGGCCCACTTTGTCATAACATTTTAACAATTTGAGATAGAGCCTTCATGTTTGGGATGTAGATTTCTTGTGACAAGGGCTTCCCACTCATACAAAAATATTGTGACCTTTACTTTGACGTGTGACCTACCTTATCATTTTAGCCATTTGAGATAGAGCCTTCATATTTTGCATGTATGTTCCTTATGACAAGGGCTTCCCACCCATATAAACATTTTGTCATGAGACCTTGACCTTTGTCCTACTTTGCCACAACTTTTGAACCATTTGGGACACAGCCTTCATATTTTGCATGTATGTTCCTACTGACAAGGGCATCCCACCCCTACAAAATTTTGACCTTTGACTGTGACCTTTGACCTACTTTGCCATAACTTTTGAACCATTTGAAATAGAGCCTTCATATTTGGCATGAAGGTTCCTTGTGACAAGGGCTTCCCACTCATACAATAGTTTGACCTGTGACCTTAACCTTTGACCTACATTATCATAACTTTTGAACCATTTGAGATACAGCTTTTGTAATTGGTATGTATGTTCCTTGTGACAAGGGCTTCCCACCCTTACAAAATGTTTGACCTGTGATCTTGTCCTTTGACCTACATTACCATAACATTGGAACCATTTGAGATAGAGCCTTCATATTTGGCATGTATGTTCCTGCTGACAAGGGCCTCCCACCCATACAAAAAGTTTAACCTGTGACCTTGACCTTTGACCTACATTATCATAACTTTTGAACCATTTGAGATAGAGCCTTCATATTTGGCGTGTATGTTCCTTTTGACAAGGCGCCTTATTATATTAACTACCATTTCATTTCTACAGTGTTGATCAGATGAGCGATCCAGGGCCATCATGGCCCTTTTTTATATAAATCCGGTTTGTAAACTGATTTTAACGCGATTCTTTTCAATATATTATTTACTAATCACCCAGAGGGATATCGTTTATATCGAAAGCGAATCTCGCCCCCAGTTTTAATTGATCAAGCGTCTTGGACACATTATATGCGACCAGGTTATATTGATGATCGCTTGCGCAAATACATTGATAAACACTCTATTTCTTAAGTCCGTACTAATCACGTGAGTGTATGCACCACCAAGCATAAGTCGATAAAGCCAGAGTATAGTAGGAGCGGTCGGGGGTGAAAGTCGGAAGTAAATTTGGACAACCGAATAAAGGTATGAGACATGAAACCATTTTTGATAAAATTTCGAACGAAGGTGGAATGTAGACACCTTTTTTGCTTTTTAAAGAGGAGTCCATACTCTATTTCTACTCCAAATCTCACACAGATAGGTGCATGTTTAATACCTTTAAATAACAGCTAAAATGCCCACGAGGGAGGGCGTAAGCAGTATACGAAGATAGATGACTTCCGACTTTTACTCCCGACCGTTAACCCTCTATCGTCCTATGTTTTTTATCTGCCGTACTATGTGTACTGCTCACAGTGAACGTGATCAAAAGCAAATTCAAATGCAGAATCGACACAGGTGCGAAGGCGCCAATCATAACTGGCTTACATCAATCATTGTTTATCGAAGCGACCATGTCAAGGGAGAATACTCAGATTTATTTACATTTTTCTACGTTTTGTGGTAATCTCTCTCTCTCTCTCTCTCTCTCTCTCTCTCTCTCTCTCTCTCTCATTGTGTTTCGTAATCAAAATTGTTACTGGTGACACTTCAGATGACATGAATTCACCACAGATGCTTGGGGTCAGGTCACTTGCTAATGTTTTTTCAAAGTTATTTTTCCATTTTGCTATAATTGGAACACTTACCATCATCATAAAACATGTTTAGGAACTTCTAGACAAAGTTTTAAAAAACGTCCTTTTTACTATCAAGGCTCAAATAAGTACTTATTTGAGCCTTGATAGTAAAAAGGATGTTTTTTAAAACTTTGTCTAGAAGTTCCTAAACATGTTTTATGATGATGGTAAGTGTTCCAATTATAGCAAAATGCAAAAATAACTTTGAAAAAACATTAGCAAGTGACCTGACCCCAAGCATCTGTGGAATTCACCAGCACTTGGCTCTGACGGTTCGATTCCTGCCAGCGGTAATAAAATTTGGGCGACCGAACATGCTCCACAGGTACATGTATGTAGACTATCATCAAATCATTTGGGATGAATGCACCGTCCTTCGGACTGGGATTTGGGATGGTAACTGGAAATCCCCCCCCCCCCCCCCCCCCGTGCAGGGAGAAGCATCTGTGCAGGCGAAAGATCCCTACCGCAATTACTTGATTACTGTGTAGGCTTTCATCCTGCAATTCAGTGTATCTTTTATACTTATAAATGTACACCTGTCGAAAATGTCCGCGATGGCGTAGGCAGTAGACTATACGAAGAAAGGAAGGTGAAAAGTATGTGGACACGGAAACATTAAGTCAGGTCAGATAATCTTTAAATCATGCTTACTGTATGCGTGACGCCTGTATTTAATCATCGACGGACGATGACCTGATGTGACCGGCCAGCTGTACTGAACTGTAGTCTGTAAATTCTGCCTAGCAAGACACACGTTCCTCCGACTGGAGGATTCTTATGAATCTCTTCTTTCTTCAGTATTTTGTATCTTTTAGTATGAAGGGTATAACGCAGTCTTTTAGTTAATTTCTCGAGGTTTTCAAGGTGAACTTGAATCTGACGGTCTCTGAAGTCGTGCAATCTAGTCACAACACCCGTGCAATCTAGTAGTAGTAGTCTGATTAACAATCCGTCCTCTATAGGGGCTGAGATACACTTTTTGATAAAGGTTAAGATATTGTCCATAAAGTTTTCTATTTTGACTCGGGGAAATATATTAGAAAATGCCCTACTGTCTCTGATGGTTCCATAACATAAGGTCGTCGTTCTGGTCCATTGCGCATTTCGTGTAATTTGTTGTCTAAGTTTCATAGGTAACAATATAAGTATTTAGGCTAGTGGTTCTGGTTTACCCTATCGAACTCTTTTTTTTTTCATTGGCACAGAGAAACGTAGTATACGACTTAACATTTGTACTACCTGAGATGACTGGGGCACATTTTAAGTCGTCGTTCATGTTAATTCAGAGTCGCCACGCATATATTTATGCTATCATTATAGTCAGCATATTTCCATAAGAGTAGCACAATTTACAGCATTAAAGTCTTGTTGACTACTTCAGACTAACCCAATTTTCGACTACGGAACATGAGAGCTCCCTGGTCATATAAACCTTCTCCACGCCCGCCACAATTTTCTGCACATCACGAAAACATAACTATATAATTTTGACCCCCTTTAAGCCCACTTTTATGTAGTAAAACTGGGGTTCGCAGGGGTAAACATTATTTTTTTTCTGCTATAAATAATTATAGTTTGTAGGTACTCGTCAGAACCGCCTCTATATACCCACAATCTATATTTTGAGCAGAAATAAGGTAAATATCAAAATTTTTCGCCTCAAATTTGCATTTTTTTCGGCGGTAAAATTTACAATGTATTTGTATAGGCGTGTTTTCGTAATGGATTTTGTCCACAACACGTAGGGGTCCAAGTGTGAGGAACGCATGCTCCCCGATCCGCCAACCGTCTTGCAGTCGCGTACCTCATTTTGAAAACACGCCTATACAAATGCATTCTAAACTTTACCCCCCAAAAACCGACAATTTTAAGATGAAAAATTGTGATATTTTTCTTATTTCTGCTCAAAATATAAATTGTATGTACTTGTTAGATCCGCCTCGGCGATGCGGTTCTATCGGGTACCCACAATCTATATTTTAGAGCAGAAATAAGAAAAATAAGGTATCCTATATAAAAGTGGGGTTCAAGGGGGTAAAAATTATATAGGCGTATTTTCGCGATGTTATTTAAAACTGTCCCTTAGATAGATAACTTAAAGCAACGCAAGCTCTCGCGGTTTTTTGGTCAGGTTATATTTTAGCAACCACCCGAACACTTACAAGCGCATGCGCAGACTGACAAACATGCATTCTTATATGGAAGAAAATCGTAAAAAAGTATTACGTCTTTGTCTCAGTCTTTGGTCGGGCCCCTCGGAGTCTAACTGTTGGTTTTCTTTTGCTCCAGCAATTCTGTTGTTGTATGCTGTCGAGTCCTCAACCTTGTTTCATCTCTGTAGTTTTTTGATTTGTATGTTCTCGGAGATGTTACACTGATGTGTCAGGAAGCCTTCATGCGGACTAAACAAAATAAGTGTATACCGCGACAGAGGTAAGGGCGGGGATTATGGCCATGTACAATCGATTTAAGCCCCCCCCCCCCCCTCCAGTGGAATTGTTTCCACAGACCGTTCCAAGGCGTTCTTCTGCGGCGGCTTATTTATGTTGTTGTTTGTTACTTACTGTGCGTATCACTTGTGTCTTTTATTTTGGATGGCCATTTGGCCATTTTGTGGGAAAGTAACTGTCCTTATGGCCTTCCTTTGTTTAGGTTTCCATTATGGTCTGGTCACTTCATGTTTGTGTTTCTTTCCCTTTTGTGTCTTTGATGGGTGGAGTAAGTTAATTGTAGCGATTCCTGATCTTTGTTTTACTTCTACTTTACCTTAAGAAGTCGTCAACGGCTATGTCCCCTCAGGATTCTGAATGATGCAATGGAAGGAAATCTTTCTTTCTTTCTAATGATACTGTGATCGGTCGTATTTGACCATTTCTGGCAGGTGTACATTACTTACACTTAAGGCTGACACGATTAATCGTATAATCGATTAATCGATCGATAAATTCCACAAAAATGATTATCATTTCTGATTTGCTTTTAATCGATTACTTGATAGGTACAATTTACTACCCAAAGTTATGCCTAAAGTAGCTGGATGAGTGGCAAACAGTGCAGAACCTGATGAGACGCCGCATTATGCGGCGTCTCATCTGGGTCTACACTGTTTGCTCAGGTCTCTCTGTTCAGATATGCATATGATAAAATGCAACATATGGTTAGAGTCATGCTCAGACAGGAAGCCAGACAGGTAAAATTATGACAAAAACCATAGCGATTACTAATTGATTATCTATCGCAATGACAGGACTGATAATCGATTATCTTTTCAGCTCCGATTAGCCAGCCCTACTTACACTCCAGGTTTGCAGGATGAAACAGTAATCGTGTAATTACGGTAGGGATCTTTAACCTGCACAGGGGATGGTTCTCCCTGCACATGTACAGGGGGCCTCCAGTTAACGTCCCGATCCGAAGGACGGTGCACTTGTGGCATTCATCCCTGCAAATGATGCCAGTGAGCATGTTCTGACACCGCAGTTTAATTACCGCTGCCGGGAATCGAACCGGGGGCCTCTAGCATCAATGGAAAGTGCACTAACCACTGAGCTACCACGCTCCACTCTCTGACGGGGTGTGTCACGCAAATATTCTGGTTGGCCCTGACTCCGAAGCCGATCGAAAGCCGAAAAGTCGTTGCCCGGCTTCAGTCTGAAAATAAAAACAGTACCCCGGTTTGATCGCCCATGTCTCTTTGTGGTTGCCACGTCGTATCGCTGTCCCGCTTTTTCGGGCAGGCTGGGCTGATCTTATTAAAAGAATTTAAACCCAGAATGTTTCTCGCTTCCGTTTTTGCCGCTCCCATGAGTCTCATATGACGTAGGGAAAGATGGTATCAAGGGAAAAACAAATGACGACTTGACATGAATGGCGACTTCAGAATGAATGACGTTACCATTTCTACATGTAAACGATATGCACTGTTATCACAATGCGGTTTAAGTGAACACTTTATGAACCTTCTGAACAAAAAAAAAAAAACGCATATAAATAGGGTATACTTGTCTTTGAAATGGTCATTTTAGAGAAGTAGATTATTCGTTTTCTGCCGCTTCTCAAACATAAAACCAACGATTTTTCCTCACCAAGTGACTACTTTTCAATTCTATTGTCTCAATGCTATTGCGATTAATATTTTTAATCCCCCGCCGCGAAGCGGAGCGGGGGTTATAGGAATGGCCATCGTCTATCCGTCTTTCCTTCTGTCCGTTTGTCCGTCTGTCCTATCTTGTCTGTCCGTAACACTTTCTTGTCCGCTCCATATCTCCTGGACCCTTTGATAGATTTTCCTTAAATTAAATTTGGTCAATTATTCGTCTCAGTGAGCTGATGTGCTGAACCCATAAATGAACCGTGTCGTCTTAAGGTCAAGGTCACAGCTGAAGGTTACGAGTTTGAAACTTTGCAATTTGTGTCCGTTCCACATCTCCTTTACCCTTGAAAGGATCTTCATTAAACTTTGGTCAAATATTCTTTTCAGTGAGCTGATATGCATAACCCATAAATAAACAATGTCGACTCAAGGTCAAGGTCACATCTGAAGTTCAAGAGTTTGAAACTTTGAAGGTCACAAGTTTAAAACTTTGAACTTTGTGTCCGTTCCATATCTCCTTTACCCCTGAAAGGATTTTCATTAAACTTTGGTCAGTTATCCCCCTCAGTGAGCTCATATGCAGAGTTCATAAATGAATCATACCGACACAAGGTCAAGGTCACATTGGAAGGTCACGAGTTTGAAACTTTGAATTTTGTGTCCATTCCATATCTCATTTATCCTTCAAAGGATTTTCATTAAACTTTGGCCAAATGTCCCCCTCAGTGAGCTTATATGCAGAACACATAAATAAAACATTCCGACTCAAGGTCAAGGTCACAAGTAAGGGTCACATGTTTGAAACTTGGAATTTTGTGTCCGTTCCATATCTCCTTTACCCCTGGAAGGATTTTCATTAAACTTTTGTGAAATATACCCCCTCAATGAGCTGATATGCAATACCCATAAATAAACCATGCAAACGCACGGTCAAGGTCACAGGTCAGAGTCACAAAGTTATGTCTTGATACAAAATGCGGCGGGGGATTTGGCTGTCCCTCAGACTGCTTTCTTGTTATTTTTTTAGCTCACCTGAGCAAGAAGTGCTCATGGTCAGCTATTGTGATCTGTAAATGTTGGTCGTCCGTTGTGCGTCGTGCGTCGTCAACAATTTGTTTTAAATGCGAACTCCTCCTAAACCCTTGGGACAATTTTATTCAAACTTCACAGGCATGTTGCCTGGATGGCTGCCTACCAAAATAGCTAAACTCGTTCCGCTCCGATGAACAATATGGCCACCAGAGATAAAAATAAAAAATCTTTAAACGACTTCTCCTGTATCCTCAGGCCAATCTGATTTAAACATCATACGAATGTTGTTTAGATGACCCTCTATCAAAATAGTTAAAAAGATTCCGCTCTGATGAGAAAAATGGCCACCAGAGCTAAAATAGAAAACGTCCTAAAATTTGCTTCAAACGCGAACTCCTTCTAAACCTTTGAGACAATTTGATTCAAACTTTAAAGAATGATGATGATGTTTTTGAGTTTAACGACGCACCAACCCCCTTTTGGGATCATAAGCGTCAATCGGTTAACGATTAAAAACGAAAAACTTTACAGGAATGTTGCCTAGGTGACTCTCTTCCAAAATGGCCAGCATCGTTCCGCTCCGATAAACACGATGGCCGTCAGAGCTAAAAATAGAAAATCTTTAAACGACAACTTCTCCTGTTCCCTTTGGCCAGTTTGATTCTATCTTCACAGGAATGTTACTTAGGTGACCGTCTACAAAAACAGCTAAAACGGTTCCGCTCTGATGAGCAAAATGGCCACCAGAGCTAAAAATAGAAAAACGTAAATTTGCTTCAAACGCGAACTCCTCCTAAACCTTTGCGCCAATTTGCCTTGGTGACTCTCTGCCAAAATAGCTAAAATCGTTCCGCTTAGAGAAACAAGATGGTTGCCAGAGCTAACAATAGTAAAACCATTACAAGACAACTCCTCCTGTATCCTTGGGCCAATTTAATTCAAACTTCATAGCATTACTGCTTAGGTGACATTCTACCTAAATAGCAAAAATGGTTCCGCTCTGATGAGCAAATTGGCTACCAGAGCTAAAAAAAGAAAAACGAAAATTTGCTTCAAACGCGAACTCCTTATAGACTCTTGGGCCAATTTAATTCAAACTTTACAGGAATGTTGTCCAGGTGACCCTTTATCAAAATAGTTAAAACAGTTCCGCTCTGATGAAAACTCTTCAGACAAATCTCCTGTACCCTTGCGCCAAATTGATTCAAACTTCATACGAATGTTGCTAGGTGACCCCCTACCAAAATAGCTAAAACGGTTCCGCTCTGGTGAGCAAAATGGCCACCAGAGCAAAAAAAAAAAAAAAAAAAAAACACATCGTAAATTTGCTATGTGAAATCGTAAACTTTTGGGCCAATTTGATTCAAACACATGAATGTTGCCTATGTGCCCCACTACCAAAATAGCTTAAACAGTTCGGCTCTGATGAACAAGATGGCCACCAGAGCTTAAGAATAGAAACATGTTCAAACGTCAACCCCTTAATCCTTGGGCCAATTTGCTTCAAACTTCACAAGAATGTTACCTAGATGACTCAGCCCCCCTCCCATTTGGGGCTTGAAGAAATAAATGGGCTGCCTGATACTTCCACGCAGAGCTGAATCGGACCGCACACGAGTACTGGTAAACCCCTTAGAGGATTTAAGCCTGCCCAGGCAAAGCGGTGCGAGTCGGACCGTCCATGCTTATAAACCCTATTGGTTTCATTCGGCGACAGGGCTTGAGATGTCATTTCATCTCAATGTCGGGTAAAAGTCCCACGAAATTGGAAGCAACATCTCCAAAATGACCTGTATAGTGTTGACGGGGACGTTAAAAACATCAAATCAAACAAACAATTACCTAGATGACTCACTACCAAAAAGCTAAAATCGTTCCACTCTGATGAACAAGATTGCAACCAGAGCAAAATATAGAAAAATCTTTAAAAGACAACTAGTAAGAGCTCCATGCTATTGAGATTGAGCAATAGGTGGTCTGAAAGTACCAAAAATTTAAGCCATAACCCTTTTGAGATCAACATATTGGAAGGTAGAAAACAGATGTTTCCAAACTTTTACGTCTTGCAAAAGCTTTGAAATTATGGGATACATTTAGGTACTGTTGCGCTTATTCGAAATTTGCTGAATTGCCATGTTAAATGGCAGGATTCGAAATTTAAGATACACTGACAACTCAAAAAAGCATTTATTAACCATAACTGACCACACAATATAAGGTTATGGCAAATTTACCATGCTTTCAATATCTACAAGCATTTTCTGAGTCGAGTCATGGTAAAAAGTACCTTAATTTATTGTATATCACTTTGTGACAGAATGCTGTGGAAAGCTATGTTTTTACTCCAGTGCAAAATGTCTTTATATTTTATGATAAATATACTAACTACCAGAAACAGAAGACTAGGAATATTGTCTAATCTTCCTGATTCCATGCCAAGAGCATGATATGGAGAATTGTCGTGAGAAAACCTGTCTTTAGATTGTGTGACGAGGAAACAAAACAAGAGGGCCAACTGGCCCTGTAGCACTCACCTGTGTACCAGAAAATCATGAGTGATGTTTAGAATACCCATTGGGACTTGAAGAAATAGATTGGGCTACATTGTGCTTTCATGCAGAGCTGGGACCGAACGCAGATGAGTACTGGTAAACAGCTTATAGGTTCTAAGCTGCCCAGGAAAAGTGGTGCCAGTTGAACCGTCTATGCATTTAAACCCTATTGGTTTCATTGGGCAGCAGAGCTTAAGTTTCATTTCATCTCAATGTAGGGTAAAAGTCCCACAAATCTGGAAGCAAAGTCTCCAAAATGACCTACACAGTGTTGACGGGGATGTTAAACCTCAAATCAATAAAAAAATCGGAGCCCTGAGAGCTACAGATAATTTTTAGGCCAAAGAGTATTTTACTCCCTGATTTTCTTTTCAAAGGGTATTTCAGGTCCTAGAAATTTACTGAAAGAGTAAAATGTTACACAATTTTTTCGAAAGAGTATTTTGACACATAATATGCTTTTTATTCCCAAGTGTGTCAGTTTTTATAACATATTATTGATGATATTTATAATCATAAAATAATTATTATAACTTCAGATAAGGCGCCAAGGGTAGTGAGACAACCACGTTTTTACAGTGTTTTCACTAACATTTTGCCCCCGTGATATTTGGATTTTTTCTCGATTTCTCGGAAACAGCCGCTAATCATATCATCTAGTATTGTTCTTGTAATCTGAGAGGGATCTGTTACTTCCTTCCTTGTTAGGAAGTTCAATATGTTGCCCGCATTTGCTGGCATTTTCGGTCTAAAACGACAGGACTTCGACGATTTCTCCGCCATTTGTTTGCATTGGAAACCAAAAGAGTGATTTCCCTTGCCGATCTGTTATTCTAATCACGATTGGCCTAACGAAAACGAAAGTACCAATCAGACAACATATTATACAGCGGCTTTTGGTAGAACCGGATATGAAGTCGGGTTGCTCGATTTTTCGAAACGAAGTCGGTTTACTCCAATTTTTATTTTGCACCCGTCGGGACCATGACGTCCCGTTTTTTCCAATGCGTATCGGTACACGAAAAATCGATTTTCAATGCGTTTTTAATGAAAATTAATGCGTAATTACGCGGATACGCACCTTATCTGTAGCTCTGGGCCCCTGTGGTTTCAGAAAAGAAGATTTTTGAAGTTGATCCATTATAAGTCTATTGGAGTTAAGGAGCCCTGGCGAATGGCCAATTCAGACTCCAGGGGCATGGTTGGCAGGATTTATGTAGGAGACCACTTGACATTGCTACATACTAAATATCTAAGCTCTGGGCCTCATGTTTCGGAGAAGAAGATTTTTGAATTTTTTTCCAGTATAAGTCTATAGGTGCTAATGAACCCTGGGGCATGACAAATTTTGACCCAAAAGGAATGGTTGGCATGATTTATGTGGGTGACTATTTTATGTTGCTATATACTAAATATCTAAGGTCTGTACTTCATGGTTTCAGAAAAGAAGATTTTCGAAGCTTATTTTCCATTATTCCATTATTAGTTTATTGGAGTTACGGGGTCACAAGATTTGGCCAATTTAGACCCTAGGGGCATGATTGGCAGGATTCATGTAGGCGACCACTCGGCGTTGCTACATGCTAAATGCCTAACCTCTCGGCCTTATGTTTTCAGAGAAGAAGATTTTTGAAGTTTGTTTTTCATTTTGTTGTCCATTTCAAGTCTATGGTAGGTAATGTGCCCATGGGCGTTGGACAATTTTGACCCAAGGGGCATTTTTGGCAGGATTTATTAAGGTGACCATTTCATGTGGCTACATACTAAAGATCTAACCTCTGGGACTTTGGGTTTCAGAAGAGAAGATTTTTTTCCATTATAAGTCTATGTGAGCTAATGAGCCCATGGGCGTGGCCAATTTTGACCCCAAGAGCATGGTTGACAGGATTTATGTAGGTGACCACTTGACATTGCCACATGCTACATATTTTAAGCTCTGGGCCCTGTGGTTTCAGAGAAGAAGATTTTTTTTAAGTTTTTCCAATTGTAAGTCTATGGGAGCTAAAGAGCCCTGGGGTGTAGCCAATTTGGATCCCAGGGGCATAATTGGCAGGATTTATGTCGGTGACCAAATGACGTTGCTACAAACTAAATGTCTAAGCTCTGGGCCTTATGGTTTCATAGAAGAAGATTTTTTTAAGTTTTTTCCATTATAAGTCTATAGGACCTGATGAGCACGGGCGTGGCCAATTTTGACGCCAGGGGCAGGGTTAGCAGGATTTATGTAGGTGACTCTTTTATGTTGCTAGATACTAAATATCTAAGTTCTGTGCTTCACAGTTTCAGAGAAGAAGATTTTGAAGCTTTTTTCCATTATGAGTCTATGGGAGAGAAGGGGCCCCGGGACGTGGCCAATTTGGACCTCAGGGGCATGATTGGCAGGATTTATGTAGGTGACCACTGGCCATTGCTCCATGCTAAATATATAAGCTCTTGGTCCTGTGGTTTCAGAGAAGAAGATTTTTGAAGCTTTTTTTCCATTATGAGTCTATGGGAGCGAAGGGGCCCCGGGGCATGGCCCATTTGGAACCCAGGGGCATGATTGGCAGGAATTATGTAGGTGACCACTTGCCATTGCTACATGCTAAATATCTGAGCTCTGGGCCCTGTGGTTTCAGAGAAGATTTTTGAAGCTTTCTTTCCATTATGAGTCTATAGGAGATAAGGGGCACCGGGGCATGGCCAATTTGGACCCCAGGGGCATGATTGGCAGGAATTATGTAGGTGACCACTTGCCGTTGCTACATGCTAAATACCTAAGCTCTGGGCCCTGTGGTTTCAGAGAAGAAGATTTTCGAAGCTTTTTTCCATTATGAGGCTATGGGAGAGAAGGGGCCCCGGGGCGTGGCCCATTTGGAACCCAAGGGCATGATTGGCAGGAATTATGTAGGTGACCACTTGCCGTTGCTACATGCTAAATACCTAAGCTCTGGGCCCTGTGGTTTCAGAGAAGAAGATTTTCGAAGCTTTTTTCCATTATGAGTCTATGGGAGAGAAGGGGCCCCGGGGCGTGGCCCATTTGGAACCCAGGGGCATGATTGGCAGGAATTATGTAGGTGACCACTTGCCGTTGCTACATGCTAAATACCTAAGCTGTGGGCCCTGTGGTTTCAGAGAAGAAGATTTTCGAAGCTTTTTTCCATTATGAGACTATGGGAGAGAAGGGGCCCCGGGGCGTGGCCCATTTGGAACCCAGGGGCATGATTGGCAGGAATTATGTAGGTGACCACTTGCCATTGCTACATGCTAAATATCTAAGCTCTGGGCCCTGTGGTTTCAGAGAAGAAGATTTTTGAAGCGTTTTTTCCATTATGAGTCTATAGGAGACAAGGAGCCCCGGGGTGTGGTAAATTTGGACCCCAGGGGCATGATTGGCAGGATTTATATAGGTGACCACTTAACATTATTACAAGCTAAATATCTAAGCTCTGGGCCCTGTGGTTTCAGAGAAGATTTTTTAATTTTTTCCCATTATAAGTCTATGGGAGCTATATGTTGCCATGGCGACCAGAATTCCAATCTGATCAGCCCAAAAACCTTACGTAGCCTTTCCCCCTACCTAACGATGCTTCACATGAAATTTGATCAAGATTGGCCATGAAGTATTAGAGATATTCTTATTTGTAATTGTTTACGGACACACGTACGGACGCACGCACGCACGACGGACAAAATGTGATCACAAAAGCTCACCTTGTCACTACGTGACATACGTGACAGGTGAGCTAAAAAAGCCAACACAGTCTAAGAAGCCATTCAGCGCTGAGTAGCCATTCAGTGCTGAGTTAATTTATTTTTAGTAGCCATAGTACATGTATATCATTCACAAAGCAAACAACAAAGATGCTGATTACACTGAGTGTACACACAAGCTTATCTGCATATTTATCGTTCATACATGAAATTGGCAGGTTCTCTCATGATGAGGCTCATTCATTATGGGCTATTATATATTAAATGATAAAAGAGTATGAATAGATTGGTGCAAATGTTAAGCAGCTAAACTACACAGTTTGATCTAATCCTGTGTGAAAATATTTCTATGAAGCAGTCATCACTATTGTACCACTTTTTGAGCAGCTATACTTACACATTCTATGCCAAATAGAGAATAGTATTCTCAACTCTCAAACAATCTATTATTTTATGCCTAAAAATTCCAGAAAGGGGTGTGTGCATGGCATATGCTGGTTACAAAAACACATTATAATGTATTTACTATTTAGCAATATACAAGTTGCCTATGTTAACTTAAAACAAGTTTTTCATGAAAAGCTTGCCCCAAATATGCTTACCATAGTCCCATTTTGGACCATTTTACTGCTTAAAATCATGGTGTGTATCATATTTATACTTCATTTATAAGTTTCCTGCATGAAACAAGTTAAACAAATGTAAATTGACTACATCTGAAGAGACCTTAATATTTCAACATTGTCCTAATGTTAGTCTTATTACATAACTGGCACATTCGTGAACTTGCGTACCGCATGTTGGCATGATATAAAACATGTTTTGCAAGACTTAAAAAATGGGAAATATTGTGTATCATACTGCCCAGATATAGAACTAAAATAATATACTAAAGAGAATTTTGGTACCGTGGTGGCCACTCAAAATGCATTTTTGTGAGCTTTCGTCACACGGGAGCTTCTACTAAACTCCTCCTGTACCCTTGGGCCAATTTCAGTCACAATTCATGTTGCTTA
Organism: Lucinisca nassula; assembly: GCA_963580285.1. Lineage (NCBI taxonomy): Eukaryota > Metazoa > Mollusca > Bivalvia > Lucinida > Lucinidae > Lucinisca > Lucinisca nassula. The sequence goes on from OY757018.1 coordinate 17,990,015, forward strand.
GGTGACCCTCTGCCAAAATAGCTAAAACAGTTCCCCTCTGATGAGCAAAATGGACGCCAGAGCTAAAAATAGATTGGTTCATTTATTCATCCTGACCTGGCACTATGGTAAATTGTGTCTTGTGTGTTTGTTTGTTTGATTTGAGGTTTAACGTCCGTCAACACTGTAAAGGTCATTTTGGATACGTTGCTTCCAATTTTGCGGGACTTTTACCCGACATTGGGATGAAATGACATCTCAAGCACTGCCACCCAATGAAACCAATAGGGTTTATATAAGCATGGACGGACCGACTTGCACAGCTTTGCTTGGGCTGGCTTAGATCCTCTAAGCGGTTTACCAGTACTCTTGTGCGGGTCGGTTTCAGCTGTGCGTGGAAGCATCATGCAGCTCATCTATTTCTACAAGCCCCGATAGGCATGGCCTATAGAAAATCGAATAGATTGTTTCAATTATACATCCTGACCAGGCATTTTCGTAAAATGTATGTTGTGTTTACTCACTAGAATCGCTTCGATGAGGCGATTCTAATGAGAACACACAGCATACTTAATTTTTTGTAGAAATATGAATAGATTATTCCAGTTATACTTCCTTAACTTGGCACCATGATAAACTATGTGTTGCGTAGGGCTGGCTAATCGGAGCTGAAAAGATAATCGATTATCAGTCCCGTCGTTGCGATCGATAGTCGATTAGTAATCGCTAAGGTTTTTGTCATAATTTTACCAGTTTGGCTTTCTGTCTTAGCATGACTATTACCATATGTTGCACTTTGCCATATGTATATAATAATAATATATTATTTGAACAGACAGGCCTGAGCAAACAGTGTAGACCCAGATGAGACGCCGCATTCTGCGGCGTCTCATCGAGGTCTGCACTGTTTGCCACTCATCCAGCTATTTTAGGCATAACTTTGGGTAGTAAATTGTACCTATAAAGTAATCGATTAAAAGCAAATCAGAAATGATAATCATTTTTGGGGAATTTATCGATCGATTAATCGATTATATCATTAATCGTGTCAGCCTTAGTGTTGGGTGTACTCAAGAGAATCGCCTCGACACGGCGATTCTGGTGAGTACACACAACATAGTAGTTGCTCATATTTTGTAGAAAAGCGAATAGATTGTTTCCATTATACATCCTGACCTGGCACTATATAAAATGTACATTGTGTGTACTCAATAGAATTATCCTGACCTGGCACTATATAAAATGTACATTGTGTGTACTCAATAGAATTATCCTGACCTGGCACTATATAAAATGTACATTGTGTGTACTCAATAGAATTATACTGACCTGGCACTATATAAAATGTACATTGTGTGTACTCAATAGAATTATCCTGACCTGGCACTATATAAAATGTGCATTGTGTGTACTCAATAGAATTATCCTGACCTGGCACTATATAAAATGTACATTGTGTGTACTCAATAGAATTATCCTGACCTGGCACTATATAAAATGTACATTGTGTGTACTCAATAGAATTATCCTGACCTGGCACTATATAAAATGTACATTGTGTGTACTCAATAGAATTATCCTGACCTGGCACTATATAAAATGTACATTGTGTGTACTCAATAGAATTATCCTGACCTGGCACTATATAAAATGTACATTGTGTGTACTCAATAGAATTATCCTGACCTGGCACTATATAAAATGTACATTGTGTGTACTCAATAGAATTATCCTGACCTGGCACTATATAAAATGTACATTGTGTGTACTCAATAGAATTATCCTGACCTGGCACTATATAAAATGTACATTGTGTGTACTCAATAGAATTATCCTGACCTGGCACTATATAAAATGTACATTGTGTGTACTCAATAGAATTATCCTGACCTGGCACTATATAAAATGTACATTGTGTGTACTCAATAGAATTATCCTGACCTGGCACTATATAAAATGTACATTGTGTGTACTCAATAGAATTATCCTGACCTGGCACTATATAAAATGTACATTGTGTGTACTCAATAGAATTATCCTGACCTGGCACTATATAAAATGTACATTGTGTGTACTCAATAGAATTATCCTGACCTGGCACTATATAAAATGTACATTGTGTGTACTCAATAGAATTATCCTGACCTGGCACTATATAAAATGTACATTGTGTGTACTCAATAGAATTATCCTGACCTGGCACTATATAAAATGTACTGTGTACTCAATAGAATTATCCTGACCTGGCACTATATAAAATGTACATTGTGTGTACTCAATAGAATTATCCTGACCTGGCACTATATAAAATGTACTGTGTACTCAATAGAATTATCCTGACCTGGCACTATATAAAATGTACATTGTGTGTACTCAATAGAATTATCCTGACCTGGCACTATAATAAATGTACATTGTTTGTACTCAATAGAATTATCCTGACCTGTCACTATATAAAATGTACATTGTGTGTACTCAATAGAATTATCCTGACCTGTCACTATATAAAATGTACATTGTGTGTACTCAATAGAATTATCCTGACCTGGCACTATATAAAATGTACATTGTGTGTACTCAATAGAATTATCCTGACCTGGCACTATATAAAATGTACATTGTGTGTACTCAGTAGAATTATCCTGACCTGGCACTATATAAAATGTACATTGTGTGTACTCAATAGAATTATCCTGACCTGGCACTATATAAAATGTACATTGTGTGTACTCAATAGAATTATCCTGACCTGGCACTATATAAAATGTACATTGTGTGTACTCAATAGAATTATCCTGACCTGGCACTATATAAAATGTACATTGTGTGTACTCAATAGAATTATCCTGACCTGGCACTATATAAAATGTACATTGTGTGTACTCAGTAGAATTATCCTGACCTGGCACTATATAAAATGTACATTGTGTGTACTCAATAGAATTATCCTGACCTGGCACTATATAAAATGTACATTGTGTGTACTCAATAGAATTATCCTGACCTGGCACTATATAAAATGTACATTGTGTGTACTCAATAGAATTATCCTGACCTGGCACTATATAAAATGTACATTGTGTGTACTCAATAGAATTATCCTGACCTGGCACTATATAAAATGTACATTGTGTGTACTCAATAGAATTATCCTGACCTGGCACTATATAAAATGTACATTGTGTGTACTCAATAGAATTATCCTGACCTGGCACTATATAAAATGTACATTGTGTGTACTCAATAGAATTATCCTGACCTGGCACTATATAAAATGTACATTGTGTGTACTCAATAGAATTATCCTGACCTGGCACTATATAAAATGTACATTGTGTGTACTCAATAGAATTATCCTGACCTGGCACTATATAAAATGTACATTGTGTGTACTCAATAGAATTATCCTGACCTGGCACTATATAAAATGTACATTGTGTGTACTCAATAGAATTATCCTGACCTGGCACTATATAAAATGTACATTGTGTGTACTCAATAGAATTATCCTGACCTGGCACTATATAAAATGTACATTGTGTGTACTCAATAGAATTATCCTGACCTGGCACTATATAAAATGTACATTGTGTGTACTCAATAGAATTATCCTGACCTGGCACTATATAAAATGTACATTGTGTGTACTCAATAGAATTATCCTGACCTGGCACTATATAAAATGTACATTGTGTGTACTCAATAGAATTATCCTGACCTGGCACTATATAAAATGTACATTGTGTGTACTCAATAGAATTATCCTGACCTGGCACTATATAAAATGTAAATTGTGTGTACTCAATAGAATTATCCTGACCTGGCACTATATAAAATGTACATTGTGTGTACTCAATAGAATTATCCTGACCTGGCACTATATAAAATGTACATTGTGTGTACTCAATAGAATTATCCTGACCTGGCACTATATAAAATGTACATTGTGTGTACTCAATAGAATTATCCTGACCTGGCACTATATAAAATGTACATTGTGTGTACTCAATAGAATTATCCTGACCTGGCACTATATAAAATGTACAGTGTGTGTACTCAATAGAATTATCCTGACCTGGCACTATATAAAATGTACATTGTGTGTACTCAATAGAATTATCCTGACCTGGCACTATATAAAATGTACATTGTGTGTACTCAATAGAATTATCCTGACCTGGCACTATATAAAATGTACATTGTGTGTACTCAATAGAATTATCCTGACCTGGCACTATATAAAATGTACATTGTGTGTACTCAATAGAATTATCCTGACCTGGCACTATATAAAATGTACATTGTGTGTACTCAATAGAATTATCCTGACCTGGCACTATATAAAATGTACATTGTGTGTACTCAATAGAATTATCCTGACCTGGCACTATATAAAATGTACATTGTGTGTACTCAATAGAATTATCCTGACCTGGCACTATATAAAATGTACATTGTGTGTACTCAATAGAATTATCCTGACCTGGCACTATATAAAATGTACATTGTGTGTACTCAATAGAATTGCTTCGATCAGGCGATTCTAATTAATACACACTACGTACGCATATTTTATAGACAGTAGAATAGATAATTTTAAAGCCCCCGCCCAGTTGGGCTTGAAGAAATAGATGACCCGCATGATGCTTCCACGCAGAGCTGAAACCAACTGCGCATTAGTACTGGTAAACCGCTTAGAGGTTCTAAGCATGCTCAGGGAAAGTGGTGCGAGTTGGTCCGTCCATGCAAATAAACCCTATTGGTTCCATTGGGCCTCAGGGCTTGAGCTGTCATTTCATCTCATTGTCGGATAAAAGTCCCACAAAATTGGAAGCAACGTCTCCAAAATGACCTATACAGTGTTGACGGGGACGTTAAACCTCAAATCAAACAAACAAACATCTGTTGGAGAATATTGTAACGAGTTGGATATATAGAGGATCTTACACGAGTGGTCATTCGATATGAAATTTATGAAACTCGCCGAACGAGCCATCGGCGAGTTTCATAAATTTCATATGAAATGGTCACGAGTATAAGATTCTGTTTATCATATACGATTTTTAATTGGAATTGGATTTATTGCCAAAGAATTTCTGTAGAAATCAAGCGGTTGCCTCGGAGGGCGTAATGACGTTACGCGCCGGTACACGAGGCGATTCTAATGTGTACTCACAACATACACATATTGTATAGAAAATAGAATAGATAATATTCCAGTTGTGTTACCTGACCTAGCACTATCGTAAAATATATGTTGTGTGTACTCATTAGAATCGCCTCGATGGGGCGATTCTAATGAGTACACACGACATACTCAAATTTATATATAAAATACAATAGATTATTTCCATATGAGTGACTCTCAGAGGCTCGAGGCCAGGTTCTGCAACGGAAGGCCAGGTGTTTTTTTTCGGGTACTCCGGTTTTCGCCCTCCTCTGATTAACGATCGGCTCGAAACGAGTGAAGTAATCTTGAAATGGCCGTAAAACCAAAATCAAAATCAAATCAGAGGTTCGAAGTACCTCTGTCCCGAACACAGTTTCATGGTCCAAAGTGTGTCCGGGTCTTTGAAGTGCCACTGTATTTCTTTCAGACGTCTCTGGCTTCTAGACAGGGTCTACCCAACTCTTGAGATAGACAAGGAAAGATGACTTCGTTTCTAAAGAAAAGCGTTTCAATTATCGCGTACAGATCGCCAGCATGGGGCGTATTGGAGATCATCAGAACCCTGCCTGTCAACCAGACTGTATTCTTTTCCACAGGTGCGATTAAGGAAGAGAGAATTTCGAAACATATGGTACTGAAGACATCGAACCGTGAGACGCAACAATCCAAACCGCTAGTTTTGCTGTTTGACTGGTTATTTGCGAAACCAGCAGCCCTTGCAAAGTACTGCAACCTGTATCACAACAAAGGTATGGATGTACTCGTTGTAAGTGGCAGAACGAGGCATTTTCTTTGGCCGCCTATAGGCTTGAAGCTTGCGGATCTTACTTTGGATTACTTACTGAAAGAGCGCTCTGACAAGGAGACATTTTTAGTCCACGCTCTTTCTATTGGAGCCTACATTTACACACTGATGATGATACGTGCCAGTGATGAGCAAAGATTTCAACAATTTAGGTCAAGAGTTGTGGGACAGATTTTTGACAGTGTCGTTATTGGTACTTATGATAACATGTCAACTGGTATTTCGTCATCCGTCACTGGGAGCAAAGCGGTTAATGATATGACCTTATTCTTGATGAACATTTACTTCAATTTGACAAGAAAGCATACTAGGGATAAGTATGATGAGTTTGTAAAACATTTTATCCATTGTCCAATACAGGCTCCTACCCTTATTTTTTATTCACTGAACGACCCCATGTCTGATCCTGAAGCAATGAAAAGTATGATCAATACATGGAAGAATGATTTCCCAAGATTTGATGTCCAGTCGAAGAGCTGGGAAAAGTCTGTCCACGCAGCTCATTTGAAGTTTCATAAACAAGAATATTTACGAACTTGGGACAAGTTTATACAAAAAGTTGCATAAATTAATATAAACCATCACGATAACACGCCTATATAATTTTGATCCCTTTAAACCCCAATTTTATATAGTTTATAGGGGTATATATTAATTGTCTTATTTTGATTCTAACGAGTTCCCACAATCTAGGGTTTGAGGAGAAATGTTAAAAATATCAGAACTTTTTATCAGAAAATTTCTTTATTGGTGGTAAAAGTTTCAATATATATTTGTTAGGCATGTTTTCGTAATGAATGAAATGAACACCCTGGAATCCAATATTCTTTTTCTTGTTTGTTCGTTTTCCCTCCCCGTCAACACTTTTTATTAACCAAGCTTTCTTTGATGACCCTCTGCCAAAAGTACTTAAACCATTGTGCTCGGATTAACAAGATGATCGCCAATACAGAGCTAAAATAGAAAAAAAAACACATTAAAAACAACTTGTGGTCTGGTCGCTTAATGTTTGTGTTTCTTTTCATTTGGTGTCTTTGATGGGTGGAGTAAGTTAATTGTATCGATTCCTGATCTTTGTTTTACTTCTACTTTCTATTCCTTAACGAGTGAAGGGATTTTGGAATGAATAATTTCACATTAATGTTCCGTGGGTGACCCTGTACCACATCTGCTCAAACCATTCTGCTCTGATGAACAAGATTGCCACCAGAGCTGGAAATATAAAAACCTTTTGAACGACTTCTCCATTTGTTTGTTTGATTTTAGGTTCAACGTCCCCGTCAACACTATTTAGGCCAGTTTGGAGACGCTACTTCCAATCTTTTGGGACTTTTACCCGACATTGAGACGAAATGACATCTCAATCCCTGCTGCCCAATAAACTCAATAGCGTTTATAAGCACGGATGGTCCGACTCGCACCGATTTGCCTGGGCAGGCTTAGATCTTCTAAGCGGTTTACCAGTACTATTTTGCGGTCGGTTTCAGCTCTCCATGGAAGCATCTTGCACCCCAATCTATTTCTCCAATCCCCGATGGGCGGGGGCCAGATTATTCCTAGGTTGTCAGTGGACAGATGTTAAAATAACTTCAGAGGAATATTTTTTGGGTGACCCGCTATCAAAATGGCTGAAACGGTTCTGCTAAGATTAACAAAATGGCCACCGGAGCTAAAAATAGAAAAACGACTTCTCATTAACCAATGGAAGTATTTTGAAATAATTCCACAGGAATGTTCCTCCTTGGGTGACCCTCAAACAAAATTGCTTCAGCCATTAAGAACCGATAACCAAGATGATGATCAGAGCTAAAAATAGAAAAATAGTTTACCAACTTCTAGTTCTGATGACTTCTCTTAAACAGATGGAGGGAGTCACTCATCACCATCACAGAGCGCTCACATTTGGAACTTAAGTACCTGTGAGGGTCTTCTGACGTTCAAAGAGAACAGACCTCTGGGTTCATGGCCCCGGTTGGGGTTAGGGGTCTAAAACAAGAACACCTATGTAATATACTAGGGACAAAAAATAAGGGAACCCCCAAATTCAAATATGCAAAGGGGACCAGTATCTGGTCCATGCACCACGAGAATTGATGCATGCACTACAACTTCTGGTCATGCTAGTGATTGTACGACGGATTATCTCCCTTGGTGTCCGTCGCCATTCTTCTTGCAATGCTCGGCCAAGCTGTTGCAGATTGTTACAACGCTGCGGTCTGTTGCGCACGCGGCGACCCAAGACATCCCAAATGTGCTCAATCGGCGACATATCGGGGGATTTGGCTGGCCACGGCAGTGTCCTTACACCGTGTTGTCTCAGAAATTCGACGGCAACACGGGCTCGATGTGGGCGTGCGTTGTCGGCTTGGAACTCGAAGTTCCCACCAATGCGCCGGGCTAATGGGACAACCGCCGGGCGTAAAATTTGGTCTACGTAACGCTGGCCAGTCAAGTTACCTTGAACGATCATGGTAACTTGTCTGGCCAGCGTTACTTAGACCAAATTCCAAAACGACAACACACGCCTACATCGAGCCCGTGTTGTCGTCAAATCCCCCGATATGTCGCCGATCGGGCACATCTGGGATGTCTTGGGTCGCCGCGTGCGCAGCACACCACAGAGTTGTAACAATCAGCAACAGCTTGGCCGAGCATTGCAAGAAGAATGGCGACAGATACCAAGGGAGATAATCCGTCGTACAATCACTAGCATGACCAGAAGGTGTCGTGCATGCATCAATGCTCGTGGTGCATGGACCAGATACTGATCCCCTTTGCATATAAACCTTCCCTGTGACATTGAAGTTTCGCTTCTTTCTATTTGAATTTGGGGGTTCCCTCATTTTTTGTCCCTAGAATACTTTGTTAAAGTTTTTGAAATGCTTATAGCCCAACAGTCGCTCATCATAAAGCATTCTTATTTACAACTTGGATACCTGGGAGTGTCTTCTGAAATTCCAAAAAAAACACACCCCTGGGTTCATGCCATGTGCGTGTGTGGGGGGGGGGGTGGATGTAGGGGTTAAAGCTAGACACCTTGTTAGTGAGTGAGTGTTTGGGTTTTACGTACCACCAACAGCTAAGGTCATACGGAGACGATACCTCGGTTCAATGACTCATCCGAAAGTTTGAAGAAGCCCGGGATCGATCCTGCAACCCCTGTTTTACAAGGCGAGTAGCGAACCCACGGAGGCTTCTTGGACACCTTTGTGATTTGTTATATACCTTTCGATTTTGCTAACAAGTTGAAGACACAATTGGTAACATATCAGCCAATTATGTGACATTTGTCCAAGTGTAAAAAGATGTAGGTCATGGTGACCTACATTTCGAGGTCTAGTGACTTTGCCTTATATCTTGAAGACTTTTTCTTAAAGAAATGTCATTCTTGGATTATTAGTTCCATGTGACCCGATAATTGACCGCAAACTATATCTAGGTCGATGTGACCTATATTTCAGGGTTCAGTGATTTTGCCTATTATCTTGAATACTATTGGATGGAGAAACGTCATACCTGGATTATTTATTCCATGTGACCCCCATGGTTGACCTCAAAACATCTAGGTCAGTGTGACCTATATTTCGTGATTCATTGATTTTGCCTATTATCTTGAATACTATTTGTTGGAGAAATGTCATACCTGGATTATTAGTTCCATGTGACCCGACTATTGACCTCAAAGTATATGTAGGTCAGTGTGACCTTTGTTTCATGGTTCAGTGATTTTTTCGATTATCTTGTATACTATTTGATGGAGGAGTGACATACCTGGGTTATTAGTTCCAAGTGATCCGATGATTGACCTCAAAATATATGTAGGTAAGTGTGACCTATATGTCATGGTTCAGTGATTTTGCCTATTATCTTGAATACTATTTGATGGAGAAACGTCATACTTGGATTATTTATTCCATGTTACCCCATGAATGACCTCAAAATATATCTAGGTCAGTGTGATCTATATTTCGTGGTTCAGTGATTTTGCCTATTATCTTGAATACTATTTGATGGAGAAACGTCATACTTGGATTATTTATTCCATGTTACACCATGAATGACCTCAAAATATATCTAGGTCAGTGTGATCTATATTTCGTTGTGCAGTGATTTTACTTATTATCTTGAATACTATTTGATGGAGAAATGTTTTACCTGACTTATTAGTTTCATGTGACTCCATGATTGACCTCAAAGTATATCTGGGTCAGTGTGACCTATATTTCACGGTTCAGTGATTTTGCCTATCATCCTGAATTCTATTTGATGGAGAAATGTTATACCTGGGATATTACTTCAATGCAACAAGATGATTGACCTCAAAATTTATGTAGGTCAATGTGACCATATATATTTTGAATACTATTTCATGGCGAAACTTCAAACCTGAATTATAAGTTCCATGTGACCAGATGATTGACACAGAAATATATCTAAGTCAGTGTGACCTAGTTTCATGGTTCAATCAATGGTTTTGCCTTATAATTCAGACACTATAAGATTCTGAAATGTTATAACTGGAATATATGTTCCATTTGACCCGATGATTGACCTCAAAATATATCTAGGTGAGTGTCACCTATATTTCATGGTTCAGTAATTTAACTGTACATGTATATCTTGAAGGCCCGAAACAGGCATTCAATGCTGCCATGCGACAGCTCTTTTTCTTTTTTTTGTGTGTTTTTTTTAGCGGGGGGGGGGGGGGTGGAGTGTAATTTAATGCCCCGGTCAACACTTTATAGCTCATATATCAAACAAGCCAGTCAGTTTGCCTAAGTTCTAAGCTCATACATAAGCGGTTCACCAGTACAGTGCACATTATGTCGCTAGATCAGACAACTGCTCTTCTTAAATCAGCGGAATGGCGAGAATGACCGTAGAAAAAAACTTCATAAGAATGTCGCCGACCCGGGAGGTGTCGAGCCCCCGACCTCTTGATAAATAGCCCTCATTTCTGCTTTGTGAGGCGTGTGTGACTTCGGAAAAGGCGGGTGGTGTAACTGCTGTTAACCCGTTGTATATTGGACTCTTCCTACCGGCCCCGATAGCTCAGTTGGTAGAGTGTCCGCTCCGGGAAACGGGAGGTCACGGGTTCGATCCCGGGCCGCGACATACCAAAGTCGTTAAGAATGGTACTCGCTGCTCCTCGCTTGGGGGGTAGAGCTAGGACTGGTCGACCCAGTGTCAGGATAATGTGACTGGGTGTGGTATCATGTAATGTGTCTGGGACATGATACTTCAGTGAGGCAGCACTATAAAAGTGAGCATTGAGCTCCCTGTCGCAACCAGACACCGTCGTGATATGACTGAAAAAATCTTGAAAGCGACGTTAAATCCGAATTCACACACACATACACACACTGGACTCGTTCATTGCTATTTGTTGGACAAGTCCATTTGTTATATAAGGCGTGTCAGAGTGAGTGTTTCAGTTTTACGTCCCACCAACAGCTATGGTCATACGGAGACGGGACCTCTGTTAAAAGACTCATCCGAAAGTCTGGAGAAGCCCGGGATCGAACCTGCGTCCCCTGGTTTACAAGGCGAGTAGCGTTACCACTCGACCACGGAGGCTTCTTAGGCGTATCAGACCTCGTTTTTCGTTTTTATTTCATTTTTGATGGAGCATTCTGTTAGTAAACAGTGCAGACCCTGCTCAGATGCCGCGTTCTGTGGCGTCTGATCTGGGCCTGCACTGTTTTCCAGGGTACCCGTTTAGGGAATGGGTTAAGCCGGCTCTTTTAGCCGGAGGCGCTGATAAGTGGTTGGCTTTTTTTCACGAACAAACAGCGCGGTCAGTACTGTTAGGGAACTCCAGTCTTACCGGAAAATCATCACACTATACAAACGGTTGCATTTCAAAGAAGAAGATAAATATTTGATCGAAACAATGTGAACTAAGTACAAAACGACTTAATGGGAGAACGTAAAAATCGAAATGACCCTTTAATTATATGCTAATATGTTTACAGCGGTAAACTTTAAAGACTGAATGGAAGAATGTAATTTCTTATTATTTGTATAATTAACAGCAGAATCAAATATCACACAAGTATAGTAACGATTGTGCAACGTTTGTTTGGCCGTTTTTTAAATGTTCTCAAATGCAATATCCTGCGCACTGTAAACCATTTTATGAAATGGACTGTTGCGTAAGTTTATTCATGGCATATTAATATTCATTAGAATAACGCATACACCAAGAAACGAATGTATTTTTAACGTTCATTTAAGAAATGAAATTTATTTTTCTGCAGTTCACTGAAGTATGAACGCAGTGGGTCGCGTGCAAAGTAAATGAACCCCGAAAGGGGTTCATGTAAACTTTGCTAGCGACCCACTGTCGTTCATACTTTCATGAAAAGCAGAAAAATTAAGTTTATTTTTTATATTTACATTATTTGCCCCTCATCACTGGGCGAAAAAAATGCTTGTAGGGCAAAATTTTAAAGCTGAAAAAAACATTTACACGCTGTTTTTCTACAAAGAGTGGAGCAGCGTTGACGTCATCAATGCTCGTAGAGAACAATGGTTTAGAATGACGTCACTTAACGTCACTGAAAATCATGTGATTCGATGCGTTCATGGAAGTATGAACGCAATTGTTTTATATGGGTTTACATTAGACTTGATACTGGAAATGTAAATATTGAAGTATGGACAACAGCGGGTCACGAGTGAAGTTTAAGATGAACGCCAAACATCACGAGCAAAGTTTAAGATGAACCCGAAGACGTTCATTGAAGTATGAACAACATCGGGTCACGAGCAAAATTTAAGATGAATCCGAAGACGTTCATTGAAGCAGGAACAACATCGGGTCACGATGTTCTCAACGAGGCGGTTCTAACGAGTACCCACAATCTATATTTTAGAGCAGAAATAAGAAAAATAAGGTATACCCCCGGAAACCCCAGTTTTACCATATAAAAGTGGGGTTCAAGGGGGTCGAAATTATATAGGCGTGTTTCCGTGATGCAACGATCGGTTCTAACGTGTACCCTTTATCTTTTTTTTTTTTTTCTTTTTTTTTTTTTGAGCAGAAATACGAAAAAATGATGTATACCCCTGTAAACAAGAGTTTTACCATATGAAAATAGGGTTTAAGGGGTTCAAAATTATAGAACAAGATCGGACGCCGCAGAATCTTATGTGTTTGAAAGGTGGTCTGACGAGGGCGTTAACGTATAGTTAAAACTGTGATCATTTAATATGGCAAATGTGCTAATATTTTTGCTGAAAAAAATGTGAGTAGCTAACGATACTCATATTTCTTATAAGCAAAAGTACCAGAGAATTAGATATTTTACTTATTGGAACAGTTTAAAACATTTTGAGCATTTACGAGCAGAAATTTCAATGAAATATATTCCCAAATGTATGATCTATTTAACGCATTTTACACAAGTGGCCCGTGAAGAAATAGATGGGCTGCAGCAGAGCTGAATTAGTACTTAGACTGGCTCCACGTTTTTGTTTTATATCCATCTCTCTCATTCTTTACATTGTTTTATCATTTTCCTCTTTAATCCAATTTCAAGTTACCTTTCCCTGACCACCAAAAACCTTTCTTTCTAGCCAAGTACAACAAAATTCTATAATTCTATAAGCTATGCAAGCTTTATGTCCCTTCCAGAAAAAAAGAAAAAGAAAGAGAGAAGAAGTAAAGAAAGGGTCTGGAGCCAGACTAATGAGTACTGGTAAACCGCTTAGAGGATCTAAGCTTACTCAGGCGAATCGGTGCGAGTCGGCCCGTCCATGTTTATAAACCCTATTGGTTTCATTCGGCGACAGGGCTTGAGATGCCTTTTCATCTCCATGTCGGATAAAAGTCCCATACAATTGGAAGCAACGTCTCCAAAATGACATATATACAGTGTTGTCGGAGACGTTATACCTCAAATCAAACAAACAAACAAACACAAGTGAGCAATACAGGGACACCATGGTCGCATTGAAGGTTGTAATGGGTAATCGGCGAAAGAGCTGCTGACCTCTGTCCGTTTGCCGTGCAAATGCAATACACTAGAACTTCAATGACTCGAACACCGATGGCTCGTTTACCATGGATGAGTCGAACCTTTTCGTGAGTCCAAAGGGAATGCCTCCAAATACCATATAGGGATGTTGTAGGGAAATTTTCTTCTTTTTTCTTGCAAATGTATGTTGCTTGTACTCATTAGAATCGCCTCGAAGAGGCGATTCTAATGAGTACACACAACATTTATTTAAAATGTAGAATACAAAAAAAAAAATCAACAATAATCTCCATCATGCCTACTGGTATGGCACTAATAGTAGTCCTCCACGGCTCGATCTACCGCTGTCTCGAACCAATATCCATGGTCCCAAAGGTGTTCGAGCCATCGAAGTTCGACTGTATACGATACCGCAGCAGTAACATTCCTATATAAAGACCACCTTTGTTGTTAGTTGGGTGTGTTTTGTATAAACACTTTGTTTGCCAGACACGTCTGACCCATCGCTTATTATGATTATGCAATTTCTATGGTAACCGGTCATTTCGTACCCAAGTCATTTCGTACCCTAGTCATTTCGTACCATTTTGGTCATTTCGTACCTGCTTTTTGGTCATTTCGTACCCACTAACAACCATTTCGTACCCAAGTCATTTCGTAACCGTTTTGGTCATTTCGTACCGGGTACGAATTGACCAAACTGGGTACGAAATGACTTTAGCATCAAGTCATTCGAAAATATCGTACCTGGTACATACTGTGTTGTTTTGGACGGACAGACTGAGGGTTGGATGGGGCTAATAATAGTTCGTCTTGTCATTACTGACAATGACCAATCTTAATCATAGTTGATAAATGCTTCTGGCTGCTGCTTCGCCGCTCGCCCATCGCCACAGGACTTTTTGAGTTTCATGCATATGTGTGCCTGCAGTGACTGTGTGTATATGATTATGATGGCGCTGTGAATTGGATTGTAGTGCGGGAGCGGCGCGCAGATTCAACCTCACTCTCTCGTCACGACCTAACTGGATCCTGAGGCAAGACAGTGTCAAGAGATCTGGAGCTAATACCGGATGCAGTGGATGACCATGACTCCTTCACTGCCCTGTCATGCTCTTCATGCTCCACCACACGCTGCTGCATCGTCATTTGGATAGTTAAATCAGATTTTTCTTCCGCCCCAGCTGCCGAAGCAGACTTTACATAGCTGGAACAGGCACATCCAGATTAAGCAGGGTTTTGCTTGGAGTTGCTTCTTCTAGATTGATTGCCGGCCATGCAGGGCTTGAGAGCTCCATCTTCCCCTTGCAGTCACAGAACAACCACCATGAGTTCCATGTCTTCCATGTGCACAGCCGGAATGACCAAGCACCAAGACAGGGTTTCATTGGACGACCACAGCTGTGCACAAAGTAACGCGAGGCCAGTCTGCCCAATCTGTCCAATAAGGGGAGACAATATTCAATTAAAAAAGTTAGTCCCTTGCCACTGGTTAGGTTTTGTTTAGGGACCTAAAATCCCTAGGTGGATTGCCAACCAAGGCTACGGATACCACCTACCGACGCTAGCTTTGTTTAGAGAACTAGCAACCCCTTAATGGGTTGCCCCTCCCCCCCCTCCCTGTCCCAAGGTGTTGAGTCCCATATGCCCGCATGCAACAGGATGGACTGGCTTACATGTTACCAGTAGCAGCAATGAACCAGACATGACACAGAGACCGGACGTGGCAAGTGTAAATACGTGTACATGTATATAGTTATTAGGGAACTTGCTATCGCAAAAACCATTCAATATATTTTTGATTTTATAAACAGCATTTTCTGGACCATTATGGATAGATGGACAGACGGGCGCATTACAGCGGCTCAAGAATTTCTGCAATTAAATGGTTTTCTTATCAATATTTCGCGTCTTTAATTATGATAACTAAACTGCTAATTTGCCATACAGTAGGACGACAATTTTCAAAGTCTTTTTTTATTTTGGCGGTCGGATGGATGGATGGATGGAGAGCGATCAATGCATGGATCTTAGGCATGGATGAGTACAGAACAGGAAAGAAGACCACATCACCGCTTTCTGAAGTCTTGTTCAATGGTGTACGCTCCGACGCACTCAAATGGGGATGTTATCGAGTAGTTGTTTTCTATTTAGCAATGGTAGTGATATGCATCTGTTAACTTAACGAGTCCATGTGATGATCACATGTAAACCTCACTTAATGTAAATCTCACTTAAAATACAGAAAAGTGGAATTTCCGAAAAGTATACTTTGTGTTTTATTGCGGTCAAAACATATGTTGTGGGAACTCTTTGTTATAGTCTCCAACGAGGACTCAAAACCTATGTTTGAATTACTATGGTTGTACATTGTGTTCAGTGTTGATTGTGGAAACTCTGTGGAACAGTTTCAAACGGTACTCGTAAACTATGTTTGCCAGTAGTAGGCATTAACAGAAGGCATAATGATGCAGGGTGACTTTTTATTTTTGAATACTCACATACTCGCACTGGCATAAACTAAAGCTGTTTGTATTGGAGTTTGACGGCCCAGTCAACGTTAGTTTAAATCATTTTGAGCCAGTCAGTTTATCTATCCGCACATTGCCTGGGCTGGCTTATACGTAAACAGTGCATATTCTTTCGCAAGAAACTAACAACTACCCTTCTTGAATCAACGGTAGGGAGAGAATGACCGTAGAAAAGATTTCACGATTAATCTCCACGAAAGAATGTTGCCGACCCCGGCAGGTATAGAACAGCGTCCTCCTGATCACCAGTCAGACACGCATCCGACTGAGCTACCGAGACCAGCTTCAACCCCGGTGACTTGTAAAATACATTGTATGATATTGTATAAATCTGTTTGGATTGTTACACGGTGTCAGTACGTTCAATATTATGTTAAATTTTGTTAAAATAAATAATAAGTAAAACAAATATCTTCTTTTTAACTAGAGCCCCCTTTTACTCTAAACCAAGCCATTACGCACCAAAGATTGGCCCCCGCCCATAGGGGCTTGAAGAAATATATAGGCTGCATGATGCTTCCACGCAGAGCTGAATCCAGCCCGCACGCTAGTACTGGTAAACCGCTTAGAGGATCTAAGCCTGTCCAGGAACCGCGGTGCGAGGCGGACCGTCCATGCTAATAAACCCTATTGGTTTCATTGGGCGACAGGGCTTGAGATGTCATTTCATCTCAATGTCGGGTAAAAGTCCCACAAAATTGGAAGCAACGTCTCCAAAATGACCTTTACAGTGTTGACGGGGACGTTAAACCCCAAATCAAACAAACGCACCAAAGTTACCTGTTACTTGTAAAATCAGCTTTAAAACAATTCAGCACACCAAAGTCAATTCGTACCTGTTTTTGATGAACTGGGTACGAAATGACCAAATTCGAGTCAAAGAAACAAATAAAAGTGGGTACGAAATGACCAAAGTTGGTACGAATTGACCAAAATGGGTACGAAATGACCAAAATGAAAAATAAAACGGGTACGAAATGACCAAAATGGTACGAAATGACTTGGGTACGAAATGACTAGGGTACGAAATGACTGGAAACCATTTCTATTTGTGAAAACATTGTTTTCTTTAACAAGAAAAGGTATACTCTGTCCATATTAGTTTAAGATTATCAGCTAAAGAGTTTTAGTATAGTCATTATATGGTAGGTATAGTTGTCAATTCTTGATGCTGAATCCATTTATGGATATTCTTAGAAGCCTCCGCGGTGCAGTGGTTACGCTACTCGCCTTGTAAACCAGGGATCACAGGATCGATCCAGGACTTCTCGAGACTTTCGGATGAGTCTTTAAACCGAGGTCCCGTCTCCGTATGACCTTAGTTGTTGGTGGGACGTAAAACTCAAAAACACACCTGTATGGATATTATAAAATACATGTACGTTCCTATAAGTTTAGACAAAAATTCTTTTTGGATTCTATGTTTATAACTAATTTTTTTTGTTCATTTCGGACTAAGGCTCATACTGTGGGATCAGATATCAAATTTTTATTAAGGTACATTTAAGGGGAATGTGAACACCTTCAGGGGAAGCAACTCCTGCAGTTATTTTGTCTCCTATGTCAAAAGGGATCAACTCTTAAAGGAAAAAAATTGCTCCTACGGAGAAAATTCTTTCCTTTAAGAGTAGACCCCTTTTTCAGTGGGACAGGGCTTACAGAAAAGCGTACAGGAAGTCCCGAATGTTGTCTCTCTTTGAAAAATGGCGGAAAATCTGCCAGGTGTTCCCATTCCCCTTAAGGACATAGAGCGTAAAAAAATAGCTTCGTTTCTACTAACATGTTGAAAACAATTGGTCGGTAGGTAGCATAAACTTTTTTTTTTCTCCCGAAAAAAGCGTCGGGCCTGTATTTTTTATGCGCTTTTGTTTTTGTACTCGTTTTATGTTAATAAAGTTGTCATGCTGAGACTTGCACTGAATATCATAATTCATTTTAGATACTCAAAAAAGTTAGCTGTATAATTTGGAAGGCTCTAAATGCCAAAAACTACAAAACTGTACTTAAAACGCGAAATTACTGTGGGAACATGCAAAGACGACACTGGGTAGGGTCGGGGTTGGTGCTTTGCTTTATAATTTGTTCATTTACTGATAAAAATATTGTCTGAAGCAGGGTCGCGCGGGTAAGCGGAAACGCAATTTGTTTATTTTTAAATTCATAATATTAGCAAAAACTTTTATGAAAAAAAAATCGTTAAATACGAGGTCGAGTCAATTAAAAAAACAGCCTAACGTATTTTCTGGGTGAGATCGATCTATTCTTTTTCGATGTAATTGCCCTCTAGAATTGACCAACGCTGTTCCAGTGCCATCAGCCCGGAAATGAAGAAGCTAGGGTCCTTGTCTCCGACCCACTCCTCAACTGTTGCCACGAAGTCCTCGTTGGACCGGAAATGACGTCCACGGATATCCCTTTTCAAGTATGGGAATAGGAAATAGTCACTAGGAGCTAAGTCCGGAGAATAGGCGGGGTGCGGTATTAGCTCGTACCCATTTCGCTCAACAGCATCCATTGCAATTTTGCAAGTGTGGACTCTTGCATTGTCCTGTTGGAGCAGAATCTGTTTGGAGAGTTTATCCCTGCGTTTTTTCACGGATCTCATTTCTCAGTTAGTCGTGCATATTTGCTTAATACGCACCTGTTATTATACTTTTTGTTTTGCTAGAAAGTCCAACATAATCACGTCTTTTTGTCCCAAAATACAGTTGTCATAGGGTTGCGTTTTTAACTACTTTGGCCTCGGAGACCCCGGCCCTAGCCACTGGCGACTTTGAGTTTTATTCTCTGACTCACAATAATGGACCTAGGTCTCATCTACAGTCACCAGAAGTTAAAGAAAATCATTTTCCTTTGACCTTAGCCGCTTCAACAATGCGCTGCATTCTGATGCTCTGGTTGCCATTTGCTCATCGCTGAGGGGTTTTGGGACTCAGATGGCTGTTAGCTTGCACATACCCAAGCTATCATGTGATACGCTACCATGTGAAATGTGTAATGATTTCGCTATATCTTCCACCAGATCCCGTACTTTGTTACCCATTTCTTCACCGGTGGCATCTGATGGGCGTCCAGACCTGGTTTCATCTTCTAAAGACGTTCTACCGCGTTTGAATTCTCCAACTCAGAATTTAACTTGATCATATAATGGTACAAAAGACCCATAAACATTGGTCAACTTGATATTTCTTGACCTGTTTTCCCTTCCAAATGCAAGTACCGAATTACAGCACGGTACTCAACTTTTGACGAAAAGCTTGCTTTTGCATCGCAAGCCATGATTCACGTTCAATATCTTATGAGTGAATGACTTGATAAGGGTGCAATTTTGCCCTCACGCCTATAACTTTTACTGAAACAAGGCATGAAAATCACGGTTGTCTCGGTCAATTGGAAATGGGCTAGGCTGGTGACTTGCCCTCGTAGTTTAACCCATATTTGACAATGGAATATTCCACCTAATGAGTTTAGAGTGGTGCCTTTTCAATTAAATGGGTCTCAGGTTTGTTTTGTGTGCAGTAAGTTTTACAAAAAATTATTTACTTTGCGCAAACAGTGTAGACTCGAATCAGACGCCGGGTTCTGCGGCGTTTGATCTGAGTCTACACTGTTTACCATTGTCCCCAAAAGGGCCGCTAGTCATATAATGGTTAAAGATTGTTGCTATGTTCCTTTTCGCGCTTGGCTCGTAACAGTTGGTCTTAATAAATGATACCAAATTTAAAGAAAGCTTCATTTGGGGCTCTTAGATTACAAAAGCACGCCTGTTCATTTACTTTCAAAAACTGAAATTTTCAAATAAATAAAAATTGATAGTTTTCTTCTTTCTTCTAAAAACATAGATTATGGGTACTCGTTAGGATCGCCTCGGCGAGGCTGTTCCCACGAGTATCCAGAATTTGTTACATAGATCGTGGGTACTCGATGCGTTTCCAGCGATATACATTGCTGGTCATGCTTAAAATATAGTATGTGGGTACTCATTTGAACCGCCCCGTTAAGGCGTTTCTAATGAGCACGCATAGTCTACGTAGGTTTGAAATAAGACAACTGTAACAATTTTTCATAAGAAAAACGCTATTTCTACAACAGGCCATGAAAGAAAGCTATTCCCATGCAGGCACACGACTTTGACTCAATGTTGAATTAATGTTGTAACTAAATGGATGCTTTTACTGTACCCATAGTCGTCAACTGCCTTATTTGGATTTAATTTTTTTTATTCTTGTTAACGTCTCCGTCAACACTGTATATGTCAGTTTGGAGAACGATGCTTCAAGTTTTGTGAGACTTTTACCCGACATTGAGATGAGATGACATCTAAAGCCCTGTTGCCCAATTAAACCAATAGGGTTTACAAAGCATGGACGGTCCGACTAGTTTGCATGGACAGGCTTAGATCCTCTAAGCGGTTTAGCGGTACCCGTGAGCGGTCGGTTTCAGCTCTGCGTGGAAGCATATTTCTTCAAGCCCCGATGGGCGGATTCAAATAAGGACAATTTCGTTCTACAAAACATTTTTTATTAGCACGTTTCAACAACGAAATAAATACAATGGCAAAATGTACAATGAATTAACAACATATCTATCATAAATGTGCCACATCACATGGAAACCTGTTTTAATCAAAGCACTGACGGCACCCATCACGAAAACACACATATAATTTTGATCCCCTTAAACCCCACTTTTATGCAGTAATACTGGGGTTTACAGGGGTAAACATCAATTTTCTTATTTCTGCTCTGAAATATAGATTGTGTGTACTCGTTAGAACCGCCTCGACGAGGCGGTTCTAACATGTACCACAATCTATATTTCAGAGCAGAAATAAGAAAATATGAAAATTTTTCATGAAAAATTTTCATGTGAAAATATTTTTTTTTTTCGGCGGTAAAATTTACAATGTATTTGAAAAGGAATGTTTTCGTAATTGGGTCGATTTTTTCTTAGATTTTCTTTGGTGTGTAGACTTGAATGGTCCTGAACGGGGATTTAGACTGATTTATTTGACCCTTAAATCCGTGTACCATAGTCAAACAGTGTAGATCCGGCGTCTGATCTGGATCTACACTGTTTGCCAATGGTCAAGCACATTAGTTAAGTCAATGCGGTAGAGATGATAACCCACTTTACTCAGCCCTCTGACGTCACAACAAGAATAATACGGCTATAAACAACCGTTATTTGGATTCCGTACAGATCAGTGATAGTGACGTGAACATCAGCAACGTAAAGCCACCGTGCTTAGTAAATTTGGGACGATTGATATAAAAATCGACCCTTAAAAGGCTAGCTTGAGACTTCAACACACTATTGGTGTTGCACAGAAAAAACATTCATCTTGCAGATGCAGAATCTCATTTCTATCTACACGGCTATGAGAAACACCAAGAATAGGATTTTTTAGCAACGTGGCTTAAATATACAGTGAAATTCCGCTATTAAGACCACCGAAAATTAAGACCAATTCTGCTCTGAAAACTTTATTTAGTAGGTTTCAATTATTGTTTCTACATGTTTTCATACAGTGACCTCTGGTCAGAGACCACATTTGAGACTGTTCAAAAGTGGTCTTAAAGACTACTTTTGAACGGTCCCAAAGATGGTCTTAATAGAGGAATTTTACTGTATCTAGTACATTAGATTAACAAATTCTGAAATCTACATTTGAGCCAGTTCATGATTAAAGGGTCCTTATCCTATAGACGACCAGCAAAGCCTCAGGCGAGCATGCGCACATGCATATGTGCAGTCTCCCCAGAGCCTTTCCTGTTCGCAGACATGCAGAGGAGAAATTGGGGTAGTTTCTGGCAAGAACTTGTTAAATGCACACCAGCGCATTTAAGGGGATTGGGTACACCTGAAAGATTGTTCCGCCATTTTTCAAAGGGAGACAACTTTCGAGACTTCCTGTTCGCTTTTCTATAAGCCCTGTCTCATGGAAAAAGGAGTCTACTCGTAAAGGACAGAATTTTGCTTCTCAGGAACAAATTCTTTTCTTTAAGAATTGACCCATGTTGACATGGGAGACAAAAATACTCTTGCGAGAGTTTCCTCTCCTGAAGGTGTTCCCATTCCCCTTAAAGAACATAAATCGGAGAATAAGTGCCCTTTTTTCATGTGTCGGCTCGTGTCATTTTTGGGGCGATTGTTTGCCAATCGACCCAAAGTTACAAAGCATAAAAGCCCTTCGGTGCTAAATTCCTCGTGACTATTGCTAACTTGTCGGAATAACGGTTCCTTATAAAAATAGCCGTTGTGAGGTCAAATGTTGCTAAGAGGGTTATCTTTAGAATCTGGACTAGAATCATGGGTTGAGCTTGGCAAACAGTGTAGATCCAAATCAGACGCCGCAGAACGCGACCTCTGATCTGGATCTACACTGTCTGCTTCAAAAGTGGAATTTAGGGATTAAAGGAAACACAGTTCTGTCAGTCCAGGACTATTTTTTCAGCCTACACTCAGAGACAATCGACCAATCAGTACTCATAGTGCTTTGATTCAGTGTAAGACATGGCATTTACATGCATACTCTAAGCTTTGGGCCCTTTTAAGACTGCATTTAAATAGATTGATTTGTAATTTGAGCCAGCGCATGACAAAACCTACAATAAGACATGTGCGCCCAATGAAGACTCAGATCAGCCTGCGCATTCGCGTAGTTGATCAGAGTCTTCCCTGTGCGCTCTAAGGATAGCTAAGGGCCCATTGCTCCTTCATGCAGCAAGGCTATTTTTGCTACACCCATTTCAGAAAGCTCGTACTACGGAAGCCTGGATGGGACATGCTGGTTTATTTTTTTTAAGTTGTCTACATAAGATAGCATCTTGTGCGCACAAGATAATATTTTGTGCACACAATATATTATCTTGTGCGAACAACATAGTATCTTGTGCATACAAGATAATATCTTGTGTGCACAAGATAATATCATGTTCGCACAATTTATTATCTTGTCCGCACAATATAATATCTTGTTCGCACAACATAATACCTTGTGCGCACATCATATTATCTTGTTTGCAAAATATATTATCTTGTTTCCTAAACATATTACACATATGGCATGCATTTTGTTTCCACAACATATTAACTTATTCGCAAAACATAATATCTTGTTCGCACAACAAAATATCTTGTTTGAACAACATAATATCTTGTCTGCACATCATATTATCTTGTTTGCACAACACATTATTTTGTTCGCATAACATAATATCTTGTTGACACAACATAATATCTTGTTTGCACAACAAAATATCTTGTTCGCACAACAAAATATCTTGTTTGCACAACATAATATCTTGTGTGCACATCTTATTATCTTGTTTGCACAACATATAATCTTGTTCGCACAACAAATTAGCTTGTTCGCATAACATAATATCTTGTTGGTCAATATAATATCTTGTTCGCATAACATAATATCTTGTTCGCAAAACATAGTATCTTGTGTGCACATAATAACATCTTGGCACAATATATTATCTTGTCCGCACAACATATCATCTTGTTTGCATAACATAATATCTTGTTCACACAACATCATATTTTGTTCGCACAACAAAATATCTTGTTTGCACAACAAAATATCTCGTTTGCACAACATAATATTTTGTGTGCACATCATATTATCTTGTTTGCACAACATATAATCTTGTTTGCACAACATAATATCTTCTTCGCATAACATAATATCTTGTTCGCAAAACAAAGTATCTTGTGCGCACATAATAAAATCTTCTTGGCACAATATATTATCTTGTTCGCACAACATATAAACTTGTTTGCACAACATAATATCTTGTTCGCACAGCAGATTATTTTTAAGAAACAAGATATTATGTTGTTCGCACAAGATATTATCTTGTGCTTGTGCAGACAACTGATAAAATAAAAACAGCATGTCCCTTCCCGTGTTCCATAGAAAGCACATCATTACATCTAACTGACCAGATAGAAACGTTTATGGCCCAAACACCTTTGGGACCACGAAAAGCTGTTTGAGATACTGGTATTTCGAGCCACTGACGGTTATTATTTGGCAAGACCAGTAGTAAAATGCCATTACGAAAACACGCGTATACATATACATTGTAAACTTTACCGCCGAAAAAAATGAAATTTTTATGATAAAAAATTGTGATATTTTTCTTATTTCTGCTCAAAATATGGATTTAGGGTACTCGTTAGAACCGCCTCATCGAGGCGGTTCTAACGAATAACCATAATCTATTTTTTAGAGCAGAAACAAGAAAAATAAGGTTTACCCCTGTACATCCCAGTTTTACTATATAAAAGTGGGGTTAAAGGGGGTCAAAATAATATAGGCGTATTTTCGTGATGGAACAATCTAGGAATATCTTCTCACTGTATGTTGTGAATACTCATTAGAATCGCCTCGTCAAAGCGATTATAATGAGTACAAAATATTCATTTAACATTCAAGAAGAGAATATCCCTCTCTATGTCTTCCATGACTAGAACTATGGCAACATGCCCTAGATACTCTCAACATTACGAAAACACGCCTATTCAAATACATTGTAAATTTTACCGCCGAAAAAAAAATTTTTTCAGACAAAAAATTGTTAATTCTGTTCTTATTTCTGCTAAAAATATAGATTGAGGGTATACGTTAGAACCGCCTCATCGAGGAGGTTCTAACGAGTACCCACAATCTATATTTTCAAAAGTGGGATTCAAGGGAGTCAGAAATATATAGGCGTGTTTTCGTGATAAGAACTACAGTCGAACTTCAATGGCCCGACCCCTTTGGGACCATGAAATTTTATTCGAGACAGCGGTAGTTCGAGCCACTGTAGGTCACTGCCAAGAGGCATAACGAGATACTTTTTAACATCTTTCGATCTTAGATAATGAAAACGTTTGCTGTGTGTACTCATTAGAATCGCCTCACCGATGCGATTCTAATGAGTACACACAGCACACATTTGCAATGTAAAAGACTAAAATCTCCTTTATCATCCCCCACCAGTACTTATCTTGAGGATTTCCCTAGGGGCTCAAGTACGAGTTCGACCCAGTCATGGTAAACTAGCCATCGGTGTTCGAGCCATCGAAGTTCTACTGTAGTTCGATTCAGCCCACGTACATGAGATATCGGTGCTTGAGGAATCGAAGTTTCGACCTGTACATCAAAATGTTTAAGTTCACCTAAACCCTGTCATAGTCACTGAGTGTTCTAGCGCTTTACGTCGGAGTGAGGCTATACTGGTACCCCGCCATGCGTCACCGACATCTTGTAGCCCGCATGAAGTCATCTGTGAATTCACGAGTGAGGTGGACGGGGAGCTCCCTGAGGAGGAACTCTGTGGACTAAGTCCATAACTGGAGCTGTACAAAGACCCGGCTCCCCCTGGCATTGTAATATTGTTAGCTAATGACGCGGCGACATTCATGGCATCAAACCCACCCACTGCAACTTGTGACGGAAACGACTGAGAGATTCCCTGCCTCGGAAGAGTTGGAAATGCTAGAGGATTTCCGTTCAGTGGCGCCCCCATTTGCGTCATTCCGGTCCATCTGCTGTCGCTGGGGTACAGTGAGCACAAGGGATCGTTCATTGTTGCAAACGGCGATAACCCGGCAGAGGGCATAAGCGCTCCTGGCGTTCGGAAGACATTGGTAGTCTTCTTCCTTTTCTTCCATTTAGCCCGTCTGTTTTGGAACCATACCTGAAATAAAAGGAAACCATTTGATAACCATCCATGTAATTTAAGATATCTGCATATAAATATAACATTTTTATAATTTATTGTAGGGGCTCCCCTTGAAGGTTGACGGCCCCCGCCCATCGGGGCTTGAAGAAATATATGGGCTGCATGATGCTTCCACGCAGAGCTGAAACCGACCCGCACACGAGTCCTGGTAAACAGCTTAGAGGATCTAAGCTTGCCCAGGCAAAGCAGTGCGAGTCGGCCCGCCCATGCTTATAAACCCTATTGGTTTCATTGGGCTGGAGGGCTTGAGATGTCATTTTATCTCAATGTCGGGTAAAAGTCCCACAAAATTGGAAGCAACGTCTCCAAAATGACCTTTACAGTGTTGACGGGGACGTTAAACCTCAAATCAAACAAACAAAACAAAAACTTGAAGGTTGATGGGATATGGACCCGATCTCTAGGCTAACTCAGCAATCGACAATTTGTTAATATTTTTCTGAAGTTTTCCCAGAAAACAGGACTTGACATCTCATGCAAATTGTCTCCTAGGAGACAATTTGCACGAAATGTCAAATCCTGTTTTCTGGGGGAAAATGAAAAACAAAATATTTCAAAATGTCATCTGCTGAAATAAATACCCAGCATGCAAAGCGTTAAGCTATTAGATGGAAGATTCCGTGTGTCAAATGTGGCTTAAGCTTGACCTATAATTTCGGATGGACCTATATTTATTATTTCGGAAGAAAAAACAATGGCGGATCTTCACATATACGTTAGCCGCATCCATTCACCTTAAGATTAGCACAGGCAATACAGTGAGAATGTCGTTCGTTTTTGGACATCTCAAGTTTGAGAATTCCGTGACTTGTCGGACCCTAAAGATACGACCTTTGATTTCTAATATTGGGGAAAATTGGCAGTTAATAACGCCGAGACTGAATTCTTTCCCTTGAGACAACGATCTGAGGCTCGAATTGCGTGACTTGATCCATTTTCGTACGTCTTTCCATTTTTTGCTTGTATGCCAGCCGAAATAGGATAAGAAAATTGGTCGTTTACGAGACAGTATTGAACTTTTTGTATCCCATTTATACTAGTGGACTATTCCATTGTTTTAAGTTGGACAAGTCCATTTGTCATTTACGGGGTGTCGGGTCTATTTTTTTATATCTGTATAGTTTTATATTTGTATCCTATTTTTGGGTTATTCTTTCTTTTTTAGGTTTAATGCCCCCTTCAACACTGTTTAGGTCATTTTGGAATCGTTACTTCCAATATTATGGGACTGCGGTCGGTTTCAGCTCTGCTGGGAAGCATCATGCAGCCCAACCTATTTCTCCAAGCCCCGATGGCCGGGGGCGATTATTCTATTTTGGACGGGTAATTCTGCTAGCAAACAGTGTAGACTCGGATCAAACGCCGCTTATACGGCTTTTGATCCGGGTCTGAACTGTTTGCCTATGTTCCTCTTATAGATTTTCATCATGTTAACAAGTCCGTGAAATGGGTACCCTTCTAAACCCCACTTTATAAAGAGAAAAGTTGGGTTTGTGGGGGTGTTCTTTATTTTCCATATTTTCGCTCAGAAACATTTATTGTGGGTACTCGTTAGAACCTCGGTTCTAACAAGCGTCCACAATCTATGTTTGGACTAGAAATTAGAAAAAATTCTTTCATCTGAAAAATGATAGAGATAAGAAAAACATCACGATACATGTTATATGTACTCGCCTTATAAACCAGGGATTGCAGGATCGATCCCGGGCTTTACCAGACTTTCGGATGAGTCTTTTAACCGAGGTCCTGTCTCCATATGACCTTAGCTGTTGGTGGGACGTAAAACTGAAACACACTCACTCACATGTAATATGTCTGTACTACCAATACCACTGTATATAACAACTGCCTCCGATACTAACAGAGGATTCCAAACCCTCTGGTCAACGGAGTTTATCTGTTTGTTTTTGTTTGATTTTGGTACACTATTTGGGTCACTTCCAATTTTGTTGGACTTTTTGCACCATGAAAGAATACGCTATGCCACATGTGTGTTTCATCTTAAAGGTGACTAAAGGCTACTGCACTGGTTGCTATTGATTTTCGCGCTCAAAAAAAGCATGTCATAGGCAAACCAATGCACTTTTCACGGCAGGGCTTGAGATGTCATTTCATCTCAATGTCGGGTAAAAGTCCCACAAAATTGGAAGCAACGTCTCCAAAATGACCTTTACAGTGTTGACGGGGACGTTAAACCTGAAATCAAACAAACAAACAAATGCACTTTTCAAGGAGAAATACATGTACATATTATGTTTGAAGTCGTAATTGTCACCGCCCATGGGCGTAGAAACTATAGACTTAGGGTTTGTTAGTCACTTGTTTATTGGAGTTTAACGGCCCAGTCAACATTCTTTAGCTCATTTTTGTGCCGGCCAGTTTACCTATCATCACTTTTCCTGGATAGGCTTATACGCAAGCGGTTAACCAGTACAGGGCACATTATTTCGCTGGAAACTGACAATGGCCTTCTTGAATCAGCGGAAGAGAAAGGATAATCGTAGAGAAAAGAATTCATGATCAATCTCCTTGAAAGAATGTTGCCGATCCCGGCAGGTATCGAACCCGCATCCTCCTGATCACCAGTCACACGCGCATCCGACTGAGCTAACGTGGCAGGTCAAGACTAAGTGTTTAACACAGAAGTACAGCTATTAGTTACCCATAATGTATGTAGACCTTTATATTTATAATGCAACAAAAATATATGTTTTCACGAAAAGAAAAAAAGAGGACAATAACTAGCATAAGCTTTCACTAAAGGAAAAAGAGGCACACGGGCTGTGTTCTTACACAGAATTGCTATCACATTTGTACAAGCCCAAAAGAGGCCTTTGACAAGTATAAGCTTTCACACAAAAGAGGCCCATTAGCAGAGCTATGACATAGAATTGCTATCAAATTTGTACAAGCGAAAGAGGCCCACAACTAGTACAAGTTTTCACACAAAAAGAGGCTCATTGGCAGCTCTGGCACAGAACTGCTATCACATTTGTACAAGCCCATATTTGCTGTCAAATTTGTACAGGCCAATACAAAATGCACATCTACAAACTCTCGCACACGATGGACCACTGTCTATCGTATAAGCTCCACAGGAGCCTTCGGCTCTGGTGAGCTAGAAAAATTGCCTTCCCGCTAGCAACAATTTTTATTGAGAACCATATCAATATGTTAAGCATGTAAATTATTTGCTGCATTGTCATGACGTTTGGACTTGTATTAGCGCTTATACAGGGCGATTTCAATCACACGTCGCACTGGTTTGTACCAGACATGAATGGTAACGCACACGGTCTAGTAGCGTCACTGTGTGCCAGGCTGGCAATTAGAATTTTACCAAAGAGAGTAGATTGTATAAAATATATTTTTGGGGTATAATTCAAGACATTCACAGTTAATATGTGCTCAGCGCATTCTGATAACAAGTCCGTGAAATGAAGACCCCCATCAACCCCACTTTATATAGAGAAAACTGGGGTTTACTGGGGTATGACTTTTTTCTTATTTCTGCTCCTAGACATATGTTGTGGGTACTCGTTAGAACCGCCTCAATGAGGCGGTTCTAACGAGCACCACAACCTATGATTGCAGTGTAAATAAGAAAAATTTCACTGATTTTCATCAGCAAAGTAGCCATTTTGGAGATGTGAAAAAAATGCAGTATGTCTCGTAAGGGAAGACCTAGCATTTTGTAAAAGCTAAACTTGTAATATCACAGTGAATGCTTCTGTAGTAATATACCAGTATTTGCAGGCAATAAAGTGCTTGTCAAAGACAAAAACGACAACAAAACCTGTCCACGTGACACAGGTCACGTGTCCTACGATATAATTTGATATTTGTTTTCCTATCCTAAGCGAAAGTCAAACATTTTAATGGAATATGTGTTTTCTCAATAAAAGGGTGGTCGTGTGTCGGGGGATTAGAGCTGTCGGGTCCTTTAATAGAATAAAAGGCAGTCAACAAAGGCCTTTTAAAGCAAACCCTTGAAAATTAGAGATCATTATAAATGTAAACACCTATCGCTGACTGGTATTTAGGAGTCAACTAAATACCCCAAATATTGGTTTTATTTAAGTTTGATAGTATGGCTAATAAAAGAGTGGAAATTGATAAAGCGATTACGTTTCACTGCATCCTAACAAAAGATAGCGTCAGCCTCTGCAATAAATGTCTTAAACCCAACTTTGTCCTTAAAGTGGGCATGCAGCGTGTTCATTTCACGGACTTGTGAACGCATTGTATGCAAGATGATGGACAGAACACCAAAAATGCCATATTTATTTTTATCATATGACGTCGCTTCTGAGAGTGTAATAACGCCATGTAATATTTTCGATAATCCACTAACCTTAGTGGATTAAATATGCAAATTAGCTATCACTTTTCCTCAACTCGTTTAATAAATTCAATAATGCATGAGCACTCATGTAAGATTCTCTATATTTATTTTATTTATACTACAGTGGTGTCTTCAAAACCAAAAACAAACTAAAAAAAAAAAACAAAAATCATTATGCCACACACGAAAAGGAAAATCTAGGTAGCACCACCTTTCTCCGAGATGGGTGTCACTCTTGAAGGGATAGAAGAAATTATTTCCTTAAACTGCGACAACACATCTGTGTTTCATATCCATGTTTAAATCTTTATATTTGCCATTTTTTTCTTATAAATACCCCAAACACGTCCTTGGTACTCGTTAGAACCACCTCACTGAGACGATTCTAACGAGTACCCGCAACCTATATGTTGGAGCTGAAATAAGAAAAATAGCATATACCCCTGTAAACCCAAGTATTCTCCAAATCAAGTTGGGTTTACAGGATCATTTATTACATGGACTTGTTAGTATGATGAAGAGCAACCCCTTTAATATGTTATAAAACATGTTACATGCTTATGTGTTTTCTCTTTTTCTGCAAACATTTTACATAACGCATATACGTAAAGCTTATATTATATTATGTTACATTATATTATATTATATTATATTATATTATATTATATTATATTATTTTATATTTTATTGCATTGTATTGTATTATATTATATTATATTAGTTCGTACTGGCCCAGTTACAGGTCTGAGGTATGTTGTATTGGCCGGAGGCCGAAGGCCGATGCCAATACAGCTGACCGAGTACCTGTAACTTAGCCAATACGAAATTACTTGGTTAAAGACAATTTTATTAATTGACGCAATTAAAAAAAAAAAAAACATGATTTATGATTTTTACCTCCGGTTAATATTGGTTGACCTGGTGTAATACACGATAGTCATTTAATATGATATGATATGATATGATATGATATGATAGGATATGATAGGATATGATAGGATATGATATGATATTATATTGATATGATATGATATGATATGATATTTATATTATATAATATTCACCCTTTTATTCACTCTGATTACAAATAAATGTAATAAAAAGAGGAGCGATACAAATATGCAACGTTCGGCGGCAAAGCATAAATACAAAAATAAAACACATACAAAACAAAACAACCAGAGTGCAACATTAAATTTTACGAGATGAATATTATATTATATTATATTATATTATATTATATTATTTTATATTATATTATATTATATTATATTATAAGTACTATAACGAAAGAAAATACCTGTCGCTGGCAACTATAAGGCCATTACTCGTCAGAAGACGGATTCTTTTATTTTATGAACGGAGATGAAACATGAGGCAGAAGAACACGCTATTTCGAGCAAAAGTAATTTCGGAAATTAACCTTATTGACAAAGAGGCGGAAAACTAGCTCCATTATTCCGAAATTAATTATCACACGGCCACTTATCAATGCACGTGCTGACATGCGCAGTCCCATAAGACCCCAGTGCATAACCCGCATAGCATAACACGAAGGAACATCGTTTAGAATTCAAGCAGTATCATTTTACCTTCTCACGCAATGCGGTACTTTACAGTAGCTGGTCAGAAATACTTAATGCTGGTCAAAAGTACTTAACTCTTATACTCGGCCCCCGCCCATCGGGACATGAAGAAATAGATGGGCTGCATCATGCTTCCACGCAGAGCTGAAACCGACCGCACACGAGTACTGGTAACCCGCCTTGAGGATTTAAGCCTGCCCAGGCAAAGCGGTGCGGGTCGGACCGTCCATGCTTATAAACCCTATTGGTTTCATTGGGCGACAGTGCTTGAAATGTCATTTCCTCTCAATGTCGGGTAAAAGTTCTACAAAATTGGTAGCAACGTCCCCAAAATGGCCTATACAGTGCTGACGGGGACCTTAAACCTCAAATCCAACAAACAAACTAAACTCTTATCCTGCTGAACACGGTAATCTCTCCATTTGCAAACAGTGTATATGAAGATTACTGGGGTTTACAGGGATTTTCATTTTTTTTTATATTATTATTTCAGCTCATATGCATACGCTTCTCATTAGAGACGGTTGTGGGTATTCGTATGAAGCGCCTCGAAGAGGCGGTTCTAAAGTGTACATACGATCTAGGTTTTCAGAAAAAAATAATAAAAATGTCAAAAAAGCATCAGATTACATATAACCGTTTTGACAATATGGATGAACGCACTATGTCACAGGGATGAGCTATGCGAATGGAAATTTATTTATTTATTTATTTATTTATTTATTTATTGGTCAAACACACTATCGACATTTATTTATTTACTTATTTATTTATTTCTCGTTCCTTGATCTTTTGATGGTCAAACACGCTATCGCCGATCCAGTTTTTTTTTCTTTTGATGAAGAAGAAAATGATTTAAAGCTAACATCACGGAAACATGCCTATATAATTTTGACCCCCTTTAACCCCACTTTTATATAGTAAAACTGGGGTTTACAACCGTATCTTTCTTATTTCTGCTCTAAAACATAGATTGTTGGTACTCGTTAGAACCGCCTCGATGAGGCGGTTCTAACGAGTGCCCACAATCTATGTTTTGAGCAGAAATAAGATAAATATTGCAATTTTTGATCTTTTTTTTTTTTTCGGCGGTAAAAATTAACACTGTATTTGTATAGTCGTGTTTTCGTAATGGACTGAATTGGGTTTCATTTCAATCATTTATTTTTGGCATGAAACTGTAGAATTGCACAGAAGCTAACGATGTCGGAAAGACAACTGAAAGAGAAGATCCATCGAGCGAAAAACAATGCCTGCTCCCGTGGGCGACCATATTATGTGGAAAAGGTGACAAATGTTAATATTTTCATTATAAAGGCATGAAAACTAAATCGACTAGGTTTCACTGTTATGCGCGTAATAATCTGCATGTTAATTAATAGTTTCCCCTGGGCGTAATGATAACACGTCTCCGCAGCTTCCCGGCTCACTCTGTCTATACATAATGGAGCCACTGTCAAACTGAAGTATTTCTTTTCGCATGTTATAAAATGCAAGTTCAACTAATTGTATCTGTAAGAAACGGTTCCCTAGAATCAGAGAATATTCCTTCCAAGCATCAGAGAATACTTTCTTGCACACCAGACAAGGAAATCCGTGATTTTACCCTGGGATAGAAATTTATGTTCTGACCCTGGTGTTCCGACCCAGGCAACTAACATAAGCTTCAATTCTATTCAACTGCCGGAACTACTTCCGCACTACTTTTATTTTGTAAACAATATACATGTGCGAGCTGTCAAAACTAACCGGAGGTGTTGTGAAAGAAAAAGAATCAAATATGGGGTTCTGTTGTAGATGGACGTTTCCAACCCTCGGGATGACCGTGCTGAGCGTAGCCTCGGTTCCGCTCAGCACGGTCATCCCTCGGGTTGGAAACGCTCATCTACAACAGAACCCCATATTGGATTCTTATATTCCCAGAGTGCACAAGGTGAACAAGTCCTTGCAGTGATTAGCCTTAAATATAAAATCCCACTTGATTTCGGAAAAAAAATTTATATTCCCCTTTAGTATTATTCAAAAGCATAGATTGTGGGTAGCCTACTCGTTAGAACCGCCTCATTAAGGCGGTTCTAACGAGCATCTACAATCTATGTAAGGAGCGAAATAACAAAAAAAATATATATCACGAACTTTCACTTGAAAACTGCTAGCTCAAGGGACATGAATACACCATAATAGAGAAAAAGTGATCAGGTACACTGACAAGCTCGATATTTCGAAGCTGTGTTGATAATGCCGTAAATCTCTTGGGACAGAAATAAGAAGAATAATGTTTACCCGTAAACCCCGTTTTTTTCTCTATATAAAGTGGGGTTTATAGGGATCCTCAGTACACGGACTTGTTAACGCGATGAGCCACACACATGCACGAAACATCGACACGATAACTTGCTTATGAGACATCATAATTTTTGAAATGTTAAAGGTTTAAAATTAAAAGGTGTGCAAGTAATAAATTGTTCATGGGTGTTCTGAGCAGATAAGAAATTCAGTTATCATCGGGGCTTGGATAAATAGATTGGGTTGCATGTACGTCCATGCAGAGCTGAAACCCACCGCACGTAAGTATTGGTCTACCGCTTTGAGAGTCTAAGTATGTCCAAGCAAAGTGATGCTAGTTGGACTGTCCCTTCATATAAACCCTTTTGGTTTTTTTGGGCGGCAGGACTTGAGGAGTCATTTCAGCTCAGAGTCGGGTAAAATTTCCACAAAATTGAAGGAACGTCTCCTAAATTACCTTTACGGTGTTGACGGGGACGTAAAACCTCATCTCAAACAAACAAAGAAATCCTGTTCAGAAATTGCCATGCCTCGAGATGTCATATAGTGATCCTTGAAACGGACTTTATGCCCCCCCCCTCCCCCCCCCCCCCCTACACACACACACACACACAAACACACCTATTATCGATTCATCATGATAACATCACGTAGATGTGGTTAAGTCCATCAAGTGTTTCGATTGATTCGGATGATTTAGTGTGGGAAAACGCGTACGATGCGCATATAAGCCATTAATATCAATAGGGTTGGGTAAGCTTACGAAAAGCTAATAAAAAGTATAAAAATTCTTCTAAATAAATGCTGTGAACTCTCTATGGGTATTTGCTGTTTAAATATAAAGTTTGACCCGGCTATATGGCCAAGTTCACAGATATTTTATTTATTTATATATTGGTCTTTTTGATCTTGCCGACAGTTCCTTTAACCAAGAAGTTTTAATGTAACTCCAAAGTTATTTGATTTTGTGACTGTACTAACAATTCATGTCTGGAAACACCAACGTCAGACGCTTACGTCTTAGCCTGCCCAAGAGGTGCGGAGTGAGTGAGTGAGTTTTAGTTTTACGTCCCACCAACGGCTAAGGTCATACGGAGACTGGACCTCGATTTAAAGACTCATCCGAAAGTCTGGAGAAGCCCGGGATCGATCCTGCGATCCCTGCTTTACAAGGCGAGTAGCGTAACCACTGCACCACCGAGGCTTCTATAAGAGGTGCGGAGGGACCGTATCTTAAACCTAAGTGGTTTCTTTGGGCGGTATGGCTTGAGATGTCATTTCATCTCAGTGTCGGGTAAAAGTCCCATAAAATCGGAAGCAACGTCTCCAAAATGAATTACATGTATAGTTGACGGGAACGTAAAAGCCCAAACACAAACAAGCATTTTACAAGGTTGACAAGTCCATTTATCATGATAAATAGAATCTTGCATTCGTGCTCATGTATTATTGAATTTATTAAACTCGTTGAGGAAAAGGATAAAAGCCTCGCATTTTATCCCTTTTCCTCAACTCGTTTAATAAATTCAATAATGCATGAACACTCATGTAAGGTCCTCTATATAATGACCACCTCTCTAAACTTGACTTTATAAGAGAGAAAAGTAGGGCTTACAGCGGAATGCATTATTTTTCTTGTTTTTACATGTAATAAAATATGTACGAAAAGTGGGTACTCGTTAGAACCGTACCAATTCAAGGGTTCTACCGAGTACCAACTCAATGTTTGGACTAGAAATAAGAAAGATATCACAATTGTTCGTCTGAAAAACATGCTAATCATAACGTACTTTTGGCACACGGGTGTGTTATCGTTATGTAATTAGGGATCAATTTTAGCACTTCCATACTTGCAAATGCTATTCAACACTTGCTTACCCGAGCAAGTCCATATGCGGAAAAATCACTTTAAGTGACATTGTTGCAAATCCTGTTCAAAAGCACATTTGCGCACGTGGAATGATTTCGAAATCAAAATTGGTTCTTTACTAGAAAAATCAGTAATTCATAACTGTTGCATTTTTTTTTGTTGCTTTACTACCCTTTCAATATTATTTCACTTATTTCGACATAAATGACGTCGTTTTGGGCGCGCTCGCTAGCCACCATTGCTCCTAAGTGAACGGTATATTGAAATCTGACCTTAATGCAACTAGCCTAATCACCGAGAAAATCCGTGAGAAAATATTGCTACATAGTCAAAGCAGTTTCGGAAGCTCCAGAAAAATCTGTCGACGAAACTAAATAAAATAACTTGCATGTTCTAAAATGTTTCTTTAATTTCTGTTTACTTTTCATTAATTATAAATTTACATCGGCATTCTTATAACTAAAGTTGCGGATGAATATATCTGGTCCGAGTGTAAAACTCGTCACTTCCGTTCACAGACAAGACAGTTCACCGACAAGCTTTTTAGTGACACATTGGAAGACAATTCGCCGACAAACATTCAGACATTTCATTTATGATAGAAAAAAACTGTTTGATATATAAAAGAAATATACACGTGTAGTCGAAAAGTGTTACCTTATGTTTAAATGACTATTAGTAATTTATTTCGATAGTTATAAAACCATTGGTATTCACCGATGCATTTTCTATAAAACTATCCCCTTTTCGGCAAGATAGTCCTAATCAGTGACCCTCAAATATATTCTTTAAACCTAACTTAAACTGCCAGCCAGATGCAAACTCTCCTCGGCGCTATCCAAAGTTCACAAACAGTCGCCTCAACAGCACTATTAGTGCTTTGATTCTTATGAGGACGCCGGCCCCCGCCCACCGGGGCTTGCAGAAATAGATGGGCTGCATGATGCTTCCACGAAGAGCTAAAACCGACCCGCACACGAGTACTGGTAAACCGCTTAGAGGATCTAAGCCTGTCCAGGCAAAGCGGTGCGAGTCGGACCGTCCATGCTTACATGTATAAACCCTATTGGTTTCATTTGGCGGCAGGGCTTGAGATGTCATTTCATCTCTATGTCGGGTAAAAGTCCCACAAAATGGGAAGCGACGTCTCCAAAATGACATTTACAGTGACGTTAAACCTCAAATCAAGCAAACTTATGAGGACGCCATGGGAACTAAGTGACTTTTAACCTTTACCGCTCCCTGGACTACATGTAATTAAGCAAACAACAACTCCATAATATTTTTTCTTATTTTACCCAGAAAACAGTTTTGACATTTCATGCAAATTGTCTCCACCGAAGTCAATTGATGGAGATAATTTGAATGAAATGTCAAAAGGTGTTTCTGACAAAAAATAAATAAGTAAATAAATACATCACGAAAACATGCCTATATAAGTTTGACCCCCTTGAACCCCACTTTTATATAGTGAAACTGGGGTTTCCGGGGGTATACCTTATTTTTCTTATTTCTGCTCAAAATATAGATTGTGGGCACTCGTTAGAACCGCCTCGATGCTAAAAATATAGATTGTGGGTACTCATTAGAACCGCCTCGATGAGGCGGTTCTAACGAGTGCCCACAATCTATATTTTGAGCAGAAATAAGAAAAAATATCACAATATTTCATCATAAAATTTTCATTTTTTCGGCGATAAAGGTGGCAATGTATTTGTATAGGCGTGTTTGCGTAATGAACAATAAGAAAAATATTCTGAAATGATTACAAGTGTGAAAAAAAAACAAAGTTGGTTGAAAGGTTCAGCAAGTAAAAATTATGTCACTTGCTAACTTTGGCAATCCATCAAAAATAGTTAAATTTGAACCCTGTGTTATCAAGAAAAAAGTGGGGATGACAAGGGTCTTCATTATGTTTTTGCGCTTTGTATAGCGATGAAAACCTCGTCTGAAACATTAGGACAACAGACCTATTCAAATACAGCCGAATTCCGCTATTAAGACCACCTAAAATAAAGACTAATTCTCCTCTAGAAAGCATATTTAAAATGTTTCAGCCATTCTTTCTGTGTGTTTTCTGCACTCAGCGTTTTATAGAAAGAGGCCGCCTTTGGAACTATTCAAAAGTGGTCTTAAAGACCATTTAAGACCACTTTTGAACAGTCCCAAAGGTGGTTTTATTAAAGGAATTTTACTGTATACTGAAAATTGTTCATATATTTTCTGCTGAAAAAATATATTGTGGGAACTCGTTACTGAGAACCGCCTCCTTATTGAGCAGTAATAAGAAAAATAATGTATACCCCAGTCTTACCATAAAGAAGTGGGGTTAAAGGGGGTCAGATATATATAGGTGTGTTTTCGCGATGACGAGGACCCCATTTCAAGGTAACCGGCCGCCGGGTTAACCCCATCATAAATGAAGAGACGGAGGTTCTGGTTTATAGGGCAATGGGTACATGTATATCTGCTGTTCAACGTTCTGGGCCTACAGTTATGCAAAAACTTGCAACATAATAACCATAGCTCAGTGGTTAGTGCACTTGCCGCTGATGCTAGAAGCCTCCGGTTTGATCACCGGTAGCAGTGCTGCAATGTCGGTCCGAAAATGCTCCAATGGCATCAGATGCAGGAATGCAGGTCATTTGGATCAGGACGTTAGCTGAAGCCCCCCCCCCCCCAACCGCCACATAAACTTCTGCCCCCGGGCAGGGAGAGTCATCCTCTGTGCAGGTAGAGGTCCCCTTCGGTAATTACATGATTAATGTGAAGGCTTTGATTCTGTAATTCTGGAGTATATGTAATGCACATCGATTGTGCCCCCTCCTTGGAAAGAAAGAAAGAAAGAAAGAAAGAAGCCGATTTAATAATAAATAATTTCATCACGAAAACACGCCTATATAGAACCCCACTTCTATATAGTAAAACTTGGGTTTACAGGGGTAAACATTATTTTTCTTATTTCTGCTCTTAAATATAGATTCGTGGGTACTCGTTCTAACCGAGTACTCACAATCTACATTTTAGAGCAGAAATAAGAAATATATCACAATTTTTCATCGCAAAGATTTCGTTTTTTCGGCGGTAAATGTATATAGTTTTCGTAATGTTAGCAAATGTTTTCCTGCTCAATAAATGGCACATTATCAATGTAAAGGAACAAAGAAGACCCATCACCTGTTCAATAGGCTCGTCAAACGGTTGACAGAAAAACAACAAAACCATTCACGGATTGCGCGACAAGTTTGCTCGCGATGTGATCGTGTATATTACAGTTTGGTGGCAGTGTCCGTGCCAATCAATAAAGTAACGACCAATATAGCACTGCGAAAAATTAAAGTACTGACAGCACTGGTGGGTCGATTGTTTGTTACGTTCCCGTCAACTCTATTTAGGTCTTTTTGGAGTCGTTGCTTCCAACTTTGTGGGACTTATATAGGACAATAAAATATACAATAACTATGTTCTATAAAAGTGTTATCCTTTGGAAGCAAGGAATACACCACAGAACTGAAAAATATGGAGTATGCTAGTTTTCTGGGCCAGACTAGCTAGTTTCGGCAAATGAGGTCTGGTAAACCTACCTTTTTCCATATAGAGAGATCATAACAGAATTTCCTAACAAGAAATACAGCCCCCGCACATTGGGGCTTGAAGAAATAAATGGGCTGCATGATGCTTCCACGCAGAGCTGAATCCGGCCCGCACACGAGTACTGGTAACCCGCTTAGAGGATCTAAGTATGCCCAGGAAATGCGGTGCGAGTCGGACCGTCCATGCTTATAAACCCTATTGGCTTCATTGGGCGACAGGGCTTGAGATGTCATTTCATCTCAATGTCGGGTAAAAGTCCCACAAAATTGGAAGCAACACCTCTAAAATGAATGACCTTTACAGTGTTGACGTGGACGTTAAACCTCAAATCAAACAAATCCACAAATTAACAAACCTGAACTCTCGATTCCGTCAGTCCAATACGGAGAGCAAGTTCCTCTCTCATGAAAATATCAGGGTAGTGAGTTTTAGCAAAACTCCTCTCTAACTCGTTCAGCTGGGCCGGAGTAAATCGGGTTCGGTGACGCTTCTGTTTGGAGGGCTTGTCTCCGTCCCCAGGGGACAGATCGGCATCCTTGTGGTCAAATATGGAACCCTCTTGCTTTACGTCTGAGCCGATTTGATGGTGCAAATCTCCTTTCAAATCTGAAAGAATACATTTTTGTTTATAGACACACTGTATACGTAGTATTGTCCTATAAGGGACGGTTGGGCGGTTAGCTAGCGTCACTTGGGCGTCCAACCTTATTTTTGTTTATTTCTGCTCTAAAATATAGATTGTGGGTACTCGTTAGAACCGCCATTGAGGGGGTTCTAACGAGTACCCACAATCTATATTGGTTCTAATGAGTACCCAAAATCTATATTTTGAGCAGAAATAAGGAAAATATCACAATTTTTCCTCTCAAAATTTTCGCTTTTTCGGCGGTAAAGTTTACAATGTATTTGGATAGGAATTTGTTTCGTAATGTATATAGTTTTGACTATACTACAAGCTGCCATGAAATATTTTTTATTGCCCAATCCATCGAATATATCGTATAAGAGATAGATGAACATATCTTTAAAGAGATACGATACTTTCATATCTGAAAAAAAAAAACACTTTTCAATCATAAAAATGGCTCCAAACATCCAAACAAATTTTCCTGAGTTATGTTCCTTTGAAAATTATGGCATTTTAAGCTTGTAAGCAAGATATCTAAAACTTTCAAGCTATTGCCTTGAACCTTAACAGACTGATAGTGGATGATGGTTAGATGATCGGATCAACTTTTAAAAAAAAAATAATAAAAAATAAATAAATAAATAAAATAAAATAAAAAACATCCAAAATATTTACCCTGAGTTATGACCCGTTGAAAATGTGGGCATTTTAAGTTTGTTAGCAAAATATCTCTAAAACTATGTGAGCTATTGTCTTGAAACTTGTAAGGCTGATCTGGGATGATGAGTAGATCCAATGATTAAGTTTGAAAAAAAAGGCCTTTGGAAAATTCGTCATTTCAACCGTGTAAGCAAGATATATCAAAATTGTTTGAGATATTGCCTCGACACTTGACAAGCTGGTAGGAAATCATAAGAAGATGACATAATTAACTTATAAAAAAAAAAAACTGATTTTTTTTCTTGAATTATGGCTCTTTGAAAATTTCGGCATTTTATTTGTTTTGTTTGATTTAAGGTTAAACGTCCCGCCAACACTGTAAAGGTCATTTTGGAGACGTTGCTTCCAATTTTGTGGGACTTTTACCCGACATTGAGATGCAATGACATTTCAAGCCCTGTCGCCCAATGAAATCAATAGGGTTTATTAGCATGGACGGTCCGCCTCGCACTGCGGTTCCTGGACAGGCTTAGATCCTCTAAGCGGTTTACCAGTACTAATGTGCGGGCCGGATTCAGCTCTGCATGGAAGCATCATGCAGCCCATATATTTCTTCAAGCCCCTATGGGCGGGGGCTGAACGTTGTAAGCAAGATATCACAAAATGCCTTGAGTTTTTTCAGACTGACAAGGATGTTTACCAACTTGTAAACAAGATATCTCAAAACTGTATGAGATATTGCCTTGAAACTTGACAATTTATTTGTTTGTTTGTTTGTTTGTGTTGGAGTTTAACGGCCCGGTCAACACTATTT
This sequence comes from Lucinisca nassula, assembly GCA_963580285.1. NCBI lineage: Eukaryota > Metazoa > Mollusca > Bivalvia > Lucinida > Lucinidae > Lucinisca > Lucinisca nassula. The sequence continues at coordinate 18,032,011 of OY757018.1, forward strand.
TTGGTCATTTTTAGCCGGTTAGTTTACCTATCAACACTTTTCCTGGACAGGCTTATACATAAGCGGTTAACCAGTACAGTGCACATTCTTTCGCCAGAAGCTGACAACTGCCCTTCTTGAATCAGCGGAAGAGAGAGAACGACCATAGAAAAGATTCCATGATCAATCTCCGCGAAAGAATGTTGCATCTCAAAACCTGTTTAAGCTATTGACTTGAAACTAACCAGATAGCTGATAAGTAAATAGCCTGGTTAACTTTTGTAAAAAAAAAAACAAAAAAAAAACTGAAAAGTTTTTCTTGAGTTATAGCCCTTTCAACATTTTTGTCATTTTAATCTTGTAAGCAAGATATAAAAAAAAATAATAATAAATAAATAAATAAATAAATAAATAAATAAATAATAATAATAAAACTGTTTAAGCCATTGCCTTGAAACTTGGCAGGCTGATAAGGAATGTTGAGTAGATGCCCTAATTACTTTTTGAAAGAAATCTGAAAATTCTTTCTCCAATTGTGGCACTTTAAAACTTTCGGCATTTAGGGGCAAACATATGGTTGGGGTCATAGTGGTTTTTACAAACCCAATTTCTAGTTTCTTTTATTTCTGCTCCGAGACATAGATTATGGGTCCATTCCAACGAGCACCCGCAACCTATGTTTTGAGTAGAAAATATCACACATTTTCATAAGAAAATTAACCATTTTGGAAATCTTAAAGACGGCACTATGTCGCACGGATTTTTTATTCTAATGCATTTGAAACGCTGAATACGTAGATTGTACGTAAAATACGTTGTTCCTAAACACGTTATTATATAAGGCATGACCTCTATGCTGGAAGATACAGCTTCAATCCCCCAACACGAAAACACGCCTATATAATTTTGACCCCCTTGAACCCCACTTTTATATAGTAAAACTGGGGTTTCAGGGGGTATACCTTATTTTCCTTATTTCTGCTCTAAAATATGGATTGTGGGTACTCGTTAGAAACGCCTCGATGAGGCGCTTCTAACGAGTGCCCACAATCTATATTTTGAGCAGAAATAAGAAAAATATCACATTTTTTCATCTTATTTTTTTACGTAATGACTACCAGCAGGCAATATCACATATGCAAATGCACGTAAGACACACACGACTGCATGGCGAGACCTCATGCAGTTTTTTTCAGAACACCAGTCATTTTTTGGTAACTCTCAAGCAGTTGTGAAATCCTGACGGTCTATCTTTAAGTAGGTGTGAAAAGTAACAGGCCCAAAGGGGTGGGTCGCAACAAGAAAGACACCCGCCGCGTATCGCTATGGGGCGTAGTTCAAGAACTGTACTGGTTTAGTTCTCAGACCAGTACAGTTCTCCAAGTGAGAATTCCGACGTAAAGCAGGTCAATTACCGTCTGCGCTGACGTTTTTTTTTTTTTTTTTTTTTTTTTTCCAAACAATTTTTAGTTATGTAATTCTTGAAACTTGTTTTCGTTGCCATTTGTCTGTATGCATTATGCTCTTAAGCCACCTGTTCGTAGCCAGAATTTTTTCTATTCTGTTCTACTGTAGATGATCATCAGAACCGAGTTAATGGCAGGTGTCTTAACGTGTACCCATACTTTATTTATTTATTTATTTATTATAATAAATATTTTTTTTCCATCTGAACAAGGACTTACATAATCATATTTTTTTCATACGTCTTTGATCTGACCATCCGTAACCTTTAATATATCATTGGTCGCCAAAAGTTTGCCCCTAACCCCAGTGGAAAATGCATGGCTATACCCTGCTGCCAGCCTCTCCACCTCATTAAAAAGTACAACCAGGGCAATTGCGTCCGGCGCAAAAGCGCTCTCACACCACATTCTTTGCTGCTCGCAGCCATAGTAGAGGTTTTTAGGAACTTTATGCAAGGCACCTCGGCACGCGCAGGTGACATAACGATAACACACCTGTGCGACAAAGTGCATTTTTTCACATCTCCAAAATGGATACTTTTCTGATGAAAAACCGTGATATTTGTCTTATAAATACTGCAAACATAGGTTGTGGGTGCTCGTTAGAACCGCCTCATTGAGGCGGTTCTAACGAGTACCAACAACCTATGTCTTGGAGCGAAAATAAGAAAAATAATCTATACCCCCTTAAACCCAAGTTTTCTCTATATAAAGTGGTGTATAGAGGGGTCTTCATTTCACGGACTTGTTCACGTGATGAGGAGCATTGAACGGAGACTACTAAGGGTTGTTTTCTCAATGAGGCGGTTCTAACGAGCACCCACAACCTATGTTTGCAGTATTTATAAGAAAAATAGGTCCGCTTGTTTATGGGAGTTCAAATTCAGTGATTTTTTTCTGTAATGAACAAGTTCAAATAAGGTGATTTTAGGCACAGTGAAATTCCTATATTGAGAATTAAAGACCACCTTTAGGACTGTTCAAATTGGGTCTTTAATACCACTTTTGAACAATCCCAAAGGTTGTCTCTTACCAGACGACAGGGGGTGTAGAAAACAGAAAGAAAAACGGAAACCTTTTAAATAAGTTTTTTTTTTTTTTTTAAATAAGAATCAGGGTATAGCCATGCATTTTTCACTGGGGTTAGGGGCAAACTTTTGGCGACCAATGATATATTAAAGATTACGGCGTTGGTCAGATCAAAGACGCATGAAAAAAAATATGATTATGTAAGTCCTTGTTCAGATGGAAAAATATTTATCATAATAAATAAATAAATAAATAAATAAATAAATAAATAAATAAATAAATAAATAAAGTATGGGTACACGTTAAGACACCTGCCATTAACTCGGTTCTGATGATCATCTACAGTAGGACAGAACAGAAAAAATTCTGGCTACGCACAGGTGGCTAAAGAGCATAATGCATACAGACAAATGGCAACGAAAACAAGTTTCAAGAGTTACATAATAAAAATTGTTTAAAAAACACACACACACACACACACACAAAAAAAAAAAAAAAAAAAAAAAAAACGTCAGCGCAGACCGTAATTGACCTGCTTTACGTCGGAATTCTCACTTGGAGAACTGTACTGGTCTGAGAACTATACCAGTACAGTTCTTGAACTACGCCCCATACCGATACGCGGCGGGTGCCTTTCTTGTTGCGATCCACCCCTTTGGACCTGTTACTTTTCACACCTACTTAAAGATAGATCGTCAGGATTTCACACCTGTTTGAGAGTTACCAAAAAAAATGACTGGTGTTCTGAAAAAAACTGCATGAGGTCTCGCCAAGCAGTCGTGTGTGTCTTACGTGCATTTGCATATGTGATGCTGGTAGTCATTTCGAAAAATGAAAATGAAAAATTGTGATATTTTTCTTATTTCTGCTCAAAATATAGATTGTGGATACTCGTTAGAACCGCACCATCGAGGCGGTTCGAACGAATACCCACTATCTATATTTTTGAGCAGAAATAAGAAAAATAAGGTTTACCCCTGTAAACCCCAGTTTTACTGTATAAAAGTGGGGTTCAAGGGGATCAAAATTATATAGGCGTGTTTTCGTGATTGGGGAATGGAACTGTATCTTCCTGCTCTTAATAGTGCAATTCATTGAATATCATTCTTGGTGTAACGGGGGCCTTCATTGGGATTTAATGTTTAGGCTACAAAATATGCTTTGAGGGCTGGTTTCCATACAAAAATCAGACATGACCTGGCCGTATACTTTATCTCTTTTCATTGGGGTGGGAGTGGGACAAATGTCTTTTTTGTTGATGAAAATTTGTGATACTAATCTACTTATTATTTCTTATTTATACTCTGAACATATATTGATACTAATCTACTTATTATTTCTTATTTATACTCTGAACATATATTGATACTAATCTACTTATTATTTCTTATTTATACTCTGAACATAGGTTGTGGGAGCTCGTTAGAACCGCCTCATTGAGGCGGTTCTAACGAGCTCCCACAACCTTTGTCTAGGAGCAGAAATAAGAAAAACAATATGTACATGTAGTAGAGGGTCGATTGTCTCCGAGTTGTGAGTAGGCTGGAAACGTATTCCTGGACTGAGACTTAAGGGGAATGGGAACACATGGCAGATTTTACGCCATTTTTCAAAGGGACACAACTTTGTGTACTTCCTGTCAAAATAACTAAATGTGCCATTAGAATTTGAACCAAAATACGTTACTGTGCAATGGAAAAGGATAGCCCCCGCCTATCGGGTCTTGAAGAAATAGATGAGCTGCATGATGCTTCCACGCAGAGCTGAAAAGTACTGAGTATCTAAGCCTGCCCAGGCAGTGCGGTGCGGTCCATGCTTATAAACTATATTGGTTTCATTGGGTGACAGGGCTTGAGATGTCATTTCATCTCAATGTCGGGTAAAAGTCCCACAAATTTGGAAGCAACGTCTCCAAAACGACCTTTACAGTGTTGATGGGGACGTTAAACTTTAAATCAAACAAAGCAATGGAAACGGGAAAAAAAAAAAGAAAAAGAAGAAGAAAAAAGAGCGCTGAAGTTTCCGCTTTTTCTTGGCACTTAGAAGAAACCGAGAACCAAGCTGCGAAAAATCATCACGAAAACATGCCTTTATAATTTTGACCCCCTTGAACCCCACTTTTATACAGTAAAACTTGGGGTTCCGGGGGTATACCTTATTTTTCTTATTTCTGCTCTAAAATATAGATTGTGGGTACTCGTTAGAACCGACTCGATGAGGCGGTTCTAACGAGTGCCCACAGTCTATATTTGGAGCAGAAATAAGAAAAATATAAGAATTTTTCATCATTTTTTTTATAATTTTTTCGGCGATCAATGTGGCAATGTATTTGAATAGGCGTGTTTGCATAAAGTGGCATAAGTGTGGACTTCTGGTATCTTCCATAACTGTCTAGCATGACCTGCTTACCCCGTTTTGTACCGGAAACCCGAAGAAAAAGATACTGGCAAACAGTGCAGGCCCAGATCAGACGCCGCAGAACGCGGCGTCTGATCAGGTCCTGCACAGTTTGCAAAAGGTTAAGCTATTTTGCAGATACAAATTTAAAAATAACACTACCTGTCACCCCTAAATTTTGAAATGGAATCCTGCTATTTATAAGGTGGAATATTCCATTTGGTACAAAATCGGGTTAAGATAAAATATCCGTGCGCTGCGATGTTAAACGCTTATGTCGTATACATATATATAAGTCAGCCCTGGAAAAGTGAGGTTAGATTAACTTGCCGGCTCGAAATAACCTAAATAGTGTTGACTGAGCCGTTAAACTCCAGAACAAACAAACTCATATTTGGAAAATTTTGCAAATAAATTTTATTTGTTTCTTATTAAATTTTATGCTCCAAGCATGGATTGTGAATACTCGTTAGAACCACCCGAATTGGGTGATTGTAGAAGCGCCTCAATGAGGCAATTCTATCGAGTACATCTCAGGTTAAATGTTCGGATGATTGCCACCTTGTAAATCCCATTTTATATAGAGAATAATGGGGTTTATAAGGGCATGCATTATTTTTCTTATTTTTGCCTGAGGCATAGGCTGTGTGTACTCGTTAGAGGCCGCACAACCTATGTTTTGAGACATAGGCTGTGTGTATTCCTTAGACTCGCCTCAATGAGGCGGTTCTAAAGAGCACCTCAACCAATGTTTTGTGTAGAAATAAAACAATGTCACAAATTTTCATAAAAAAAATAACCATTTTTGACATTTTAAAGAATATACTATGAAGCGTGTATCTATTATCGTAAATGTTTTGCTCAAAAATACGAAAACTAATGAACAGTAAAATTCCTATATTAAGACCACCTTTGGGACTGTTCAAAAGTAGTCTTTAAGACCACTTTTGAACAGTCCAAAAGGAGGTCTCTTATTAGAAGACACTGGGTGTAGAAATCACAAAGAAATAACTGAAACCTTCTCAATAAGCTTTTAAAAGCAGGTTTAGTCTTAATTTTAGGTGGTCTTCATATCGGAATATAAATGTATAGGGTCTATATGCATGGACGGTCCGACTCGCACCACTTTGCCTCGGCAGGCTTACCCTTCTAAGCGGTTTACCAGTACTCATGTGTGGGCGTTTTCCGCGCTGCGTGAAAGAACCACGCAGCCCAATCTATTTCTCAAAGCCCGCTGGACGGGGGCCCAAATACACTACTGCATAGCTTTAAAAAAATCCGTGACAAGAACTGAACAGAGATATACTTGTACACTGATTCCCTTATTTTTACTCAAACTCAAAATATAGAAGTTTGGGGCTCGTTAGAGACGCTTCAATGATGCGGTCTCAAACTGAAAACAAAAGCCCTCGTTAGGAACTGTTTGCAGCGCTTTGTATTATTAACCCTCAAGACACCTACCGCAACATCTGAAAATGTCGTCTGCTTATGTCGTCTGCTGATTTATTTATTTTTTATTATTATTTTTGTCAAACTTTTGAAAAAAATTTAACATACAGGCAAAAATATTTTGAAATATTAATTTTAAAAATATTTTGGCACACAGGCAAACAGTACAGGAATCTACAGGAGCAGTCTGATCTGGTGCCGTGCACATTGTTTGCAAAAAATACTTTTAAGGTAACCGGCAGACGGCAAAGCAGACGACAATTCTCGTGATCGGCATTTTAGGTAATATTTTAATTATCCGTAGTTTTTGTTGACAGCAACGGTAAGCTATTTCATACCTGTTGTTGGTGTTATTTATTATTATTATTATTATTATTATTATTATTATTATTATTATTATTATTATTATTTATATTATTATTATTTGTTACTATTATGATCACATTTGATCATTATTATTAATATTATTAATATTATTTATTTATCTATTGATTTATTATTGTAGAAGAAGTAGTACTTTGTGTTGACTTTTGTTCGGAACAAGCAAACGGCAAACGTAAGGTGGGTATATACATCTATCAAAAAATTGTTCGTATCATAAATTCAAATTTTCTTTCTATAAACGAAACATCACGATTAATAAAAGAAAGTGTAATTGGACCTACACGAAAACCCCACTCTACCGTTAATAAAGAAATTTGTGGTTTACATTGGTAAATTAAATTCCTTATTCCCTTCTACCCGTTAGAACCGTGGCATTGAAGCGATTTTCACGAGAACAGAGAATCTATATTTAAGTACAAACATGAAAAATAAACGAAATTTTTCGTCAGACTGGCTTGAAAAAAAAAAAATGTCAATTTTACAGACTCATTACAATAATGTTGCATTATTTCGTCGAAGCAGTTCTAACGAGTAGCTTAAACCAATATTTTCGAGCATAATAAGAAATGATTTAAACTGAATATACCACTGTTTTTATATATACAGTACAATTCCTAAATTAAGACCAACTTTGGCGCTGTTCAAAAGTGGTCTCTCAGACCACTTTTGAACAGCACCAAAGGTGGTCTCTTACTAGAGAATACTGGATGTAGAAAATACTAAGAAAGAATAACGGAAGCCTTTTATGATACAATTTTAAAAGCAGACATAGTCTTAATTGTAGCCAGTCTAATTATATAAACTCTATATAATTTTGACCCCCTTGAGCCCCGCTTTAAATTGTAAAAGTGGGGATTACAGGGATAAACATTATTTTCTTATATTTTCTCTAAAATATAGATTGTGGTTACACGTTAGATCCGCCTCATCGAGGCGGTTCTAACGTGTACCCACAAACTATATCTTGAGCAGAATTAAGAAAAATATATATTTTTTTTCTTCGCTTATAAGATTTACGCTTTTTGGCGGTACAATTTACAATGTATTTGTAGAGGCATATTTTCGTAATGTCGACCTGCACTATTTTACCACCGTTTGCGAAATATTCCTGTCACTTAATATAAAAACAAAAATAACTCGATAATATGGGCACAATTCTAAAAAAAATAATGGAATCGCTATAGCCCAACACTCCTTGATATTCAAGGCAAATAATGCAAAGTTTATTTAATTTTCACCTTTATAAATCGAATAAGTTGCGAACCAACCAGCGTATTATTTCGTTAACTAAACAAATTAGACCTAAATTAGCGCAAACCGAGAGCGCACACGGTGCAAGATGAGATCTATGGAGTTAAGTTTGACGAAGTAATTAATGCATCTAATAAAAATAAAAGATAAAAAAAACATACCCGCATTTGAAACTTGGACCATTGACTCCGGTATATCCAAACTCTGATGCATGTTTGATATATTCATATTTTTGTCATGCAAGTTAACAAAATTCGATCTGATCTTTCAGTTTAGTTTCGTCTTCAATTTATATTGAGAAAATTTTATCTGTAAAAGGAGTTCCAGACTGCTCGCTGCTTTGTCGTGATTGGCTTAAAGTCTGCTGCTGTGCCAGAATCTCATGAATATTAATGAGCACGTGATAGTCGCTAAGTGTCGTCTGGTATTGGGTGTGGACAGTTGATCGCAGATCGTCGTAGTTTGCCAATAAGTCTGTTCGTTGTATTGACAGCCATGTTTGTCCAGCTTAATTGAGCCTTTATCATCCTTTGTAAAGATTTTCAGCAACTTTAGTTACCTTAATCATTGTCGTCTGCAAACAATTTACCGAAGCTAAATTGTCCTATTTTCTTGCATTAATGGAAAGTGTTTATTTTTAAGACTGCAAAGTAAATTTAAGTCAATATATACTTTTCTCATGATCAAAAACCGCCAAAATTTCAAAAGCCAACAGATAAAAATATTAGTTTATTTATTCAATTTCCATTAACAATGAAATGTACACGGTTTCTGTTTGTTTATTGCTTTCATATTCTATTAAAGAATTGACTTAAATTTACTTTATTAGTAGCGGAATACTTTGAGGCGATATAAGATATAATTTGTGTTTCTTTAAGTATACACTATTTGGTCCCAAAATGTTAAAAAGTCAAATAATTTAGAACTCCCCGAAACCCCGCTTAATATAGTGCAAACTGGGTTTTAAAGGGGTATGCATTATTATGCCCCCGAGAATCTTTGATTCAGGGGGTGGGGTGGAGGCATATAGTATTTGCCCTGTCTGTCTGTTTTTTTTTTTTTGTTTGTTTGTTTGTTTGTTTGTCTGTCTGTCCGTCACAAAAACTTTAACCTTGATCATAACTTCAAAAGTATTTGACCTAGCCCCATGAAACTTCACACACTTATTCACCATCACAAGGGCTACATTCTGACCAAAGGCCATTACTCTGTTGTCATTTTTGGCTGAATTATCTCCCCTTAAAATTTTGCAAAAACTCAGAAATTGGCTCCCAAGGGGTGCATTGGTCACCTATAGTGACAACTCTTGTTTTTTTTTCTGTTTTCTACTTCAAGACATAGGCTGTGGATACTCGTTTGAACCGCATAACGAGCACCAACTATACCGGTGTTTGTTGTTTTGTTGTTGTTTTTTTAAATATAAATAAGAAAAACAAATCAGAAAAAGAATATCACAAATTTTCATCGGAAAAGTATATACAGTAAACTTCCGCTATTAAGACCAGCTAAAAATAAGACTATTTCTGCTTTTAAGCGGAATGAATACACATTCAGGGGCGGTAACTTCTGCAAAAGCGTTTTTTGTCTCCCATGTCAATAGGAGAGTTGACCTCTTTTCCCCCGGGACAGAGCTTATAGAAAAGCGAACAGGAAGTCCCGAAAGTAGTCTCCCTTTGACAAAATGGCGGAAAATCTGCCAGGTGTTCCCCATCCCCCATAAAAGCATATTTGAAATGTTTCTGCTGTTCTTTCTTTATATTTTCTGCACCCAGTGTTCTGTTGTAAGAGACCACCTTCGGGACTGTTCAAAAGTGGTCATAAAGATAGTCCCAAAGGTGGTCTAAATACAGAGATTTTCGTGAAATTCCGCTATTAAGACCACCTAAAATTAAGACTAATTCTGCTTTTAAAAGCATATTTAATAGGCTGCAGTTATTCTTTCTTTGTGTTTTCTGCATACAATGTCCTCTGATCAGAGACCACCTTTGAGACTGCTCAACAGTGGTCACAAAGACCACTTTTGAACAGTCCCAAAAGTGGTCTTAATATAGGAATTTTACTGTATTTTTGGAGATGGGAAAACCGCACTATCTCACATTGGCATTACGTAAACACGCCTATACCAATACATTGCAAATTTTATCCCCCGAAAAAAAACACGAAAATTTTAGAAAAATTTTGATTTTTTTCTTCTTTGTGCTCAAAATATAGATTGTGGGTACTCGTTAGAACCGCCTCTATGAGGCGGTTCTAACGAGTACCCACAATCTATGTTTCGGAGCAGAAACAAGAAAAATAAGATTTACCCCTTTAAACCCCAGTTTTACTATATGAAAGTGGGGTTCTAGGGGGTCAAAATGATATAGGCGTGTTGTCGTGATGTGTGTTATTGTGATGCCAAGGTTATAAACAACTCAACTGTGCACAAAGATGTCCTTCTAATAAATGACCAGTTCATAAATCTCATCACGGAAACCCGCCTTTATAATTTTGACCCCCCCCCCCCCCCCCCCCCCCTCAAACCTCACTTTCTTATAGCAAAACTGGGGTTTACAAGGGTATACATTATTTTTCTTACTTTTGTTCAAAAACGATTGTTTAGAGCAGCAATGTGAAAAAATATTGCATTTTTTAAATCGAAAAAAAAAATATCATTTTTGGTGGCGTTTGTTTCGTAATGTAAAAAATCCACTAATTGTTGGCATTCTACTAACGATGGATATTATTCAAGGCTGCTTGAGCATTTTTTTTTTTTTTTTATGCATTTTGAGTTGGCATTTCGATTTAGTATCACAGCATGTAAACAAGTCCGAGTAATTAAGAAGATGTAAACGCGTCGGAATCATTTCGAAAACACGCCTCATGATACAAATACATTGTGAACTTTACCGCCGAAAAAGCGAAAATTTTAAGATGAAAAAAAACTATGTGATATTTTTCTTATTGCTGCTCAAAATATAGATTGTGGCTACTCTTTTCGTTAGAACCGCCTGATCGAGGCGTCGTTAGAGCCGCCTAATCGAGGCGGTTCTAACGAATACCCACAATCTATATTGTAGAGCAGAAATAAGTAAAATAAGGTTTACCCTTGTAATCCCAAGTTTTACTATAATATAAAAGCGGGGTTCGAGGGGGTCAAAGTCAGATAGGCGTGTTCTCGTGATGAAAGGGCGAGGATCCCCCCCCCCCGCCACACACACACCCCCGCCCCCATGAAAGTCTTTTCACTGACCGTGCCAAGGCGGTTCTTCTGTCGCGGTTTATTTTGTTATGGTTTGTCTTTGAGCGTATGAGTGTTCCGATGAGGTAACATGCCGCTGCAGGACAGGCAGCCCCCATGGGAAGGGTATTCTTCACAATAACTGCGCCACCCGTTAACTTGGTTTTGAACAAGTTACCCTAAGAGCCGGACCGTGCCTTTGTGGGGGGACCCCCCTCACAAGCCCGGCCCGCCCTGTGCACAGAATGGGAAGCCAAAATATGTGACGGATGGCGGGGTCATATTAGCACAAGCACAATATGAACTAATGACTTTTGTTTGTATTACAGGTACAGGTGGGACCCCGGGGGACAAGAAACTGGACACAACTACACTGATCCGAGCGCACACATGGGGTCCCAAAGCACTAATCCGACTTTTCTATTTCAGGAACGAGAGGAGGCTCGACGGAGCCCGTCAGGACAACATCCTGAGGGCACCTGGGAGAAAGCCCGTACTGGGCTCCCCCTAGGTACCAACAGAATGAAGTCCCCTGAAGTAGGCAAAGCGAAGGCATAAATACTGCCAGAACAGAGCATACAAACGGGGACAGGTCACACGCTAAATATCTTTATAGGCGGGGCAACGGCAATATCCACCATTTGCTAGGTATTTGGAAATAGGAAGTCCCTTAAAAATGCCTTTTGGAAGACCATTCAAAAATAAAAATTAGCGGGATTGCAAAACGGCTGATTAGCCTCATCACTGCCTTTCCCAAACAAACACATACCTCCAAACACATCACGAAGACACACCTGTCCAATTTTGAACCCCACTTGCATAGGCAGGTCTCCGTGATGAGAGCACGGGTACTAGGACTTTTTGCAGTAGCCGGAATTGGCTGGTCTATTAGTCACCTATCCTGGCTCACTTTAGATGCCTGTTCAAAATTCAAAAATTTCATGCGTTATCACCCTTTAACAAGCATCGTGACCGAAGGCGTTTTCTTTGCCATGTCAGGGGTGGAGGCAGAGAATAATGAAAGCCAGAACTGATAATGTATGTTAGCTTTTTTCCTCGGCAAGACATTCGAAAACAGGGCTGTGCTCTGACACATTTGGCAGTCGAAATTGGCAACACGTCATCACACACTAGAGCCCGTCTTTGGTCTGATTCCTGCACCCAAAATTCTAAAATCGCTATAGAACTGTGTTTCTTAGGACAAACGCTGTACCTTGGGTGCGATTTGTGCCTTCCTCCGATTAAGAGTTCAGTATATTCCCATTGGTCAGCTGACACCTGTCGAATTGACAAGTGCCAGCACATTGGAGGCCCTGGGAAGAGCAGTTCATAAACTAATCCCATTTAGCGAGATGGGGGTAGCCCCTATGTGCTTTTAGCGCCCGGTTACCTTAGAAAATCTATCAAGTCAAGTTGAGCGTATGTATTCCTTATATCTTTTTCTTTTGGACAGCGAATTGACCAGTACTGTTCTTCTGGCTTCCGCTACTGATGTTTCCAGAAGGGTCAAGTTATTTTGTGTTTGTGTTTCTTTTCCTTTGTTGTCTCTGATGGGAGGTGTTGGTTAATTGTATCGATTCCTGATCATTGCTTTCACTTCTATTTTCTTATATAGAGAAAAGCGTCATAACCGCGTCGCTGAGGCGGTTCTACCGTGCACCTGCAATTTTATATGCGTTTGGCTCATAAACAAGAAATATAGGGATAAGAAAAACTCATTTGTATAGCGGACAAGAAATATGTTCTATAGAAGTGTTATCCTTTGGAAGCAAGGAATACACCACAGAACTGGAAAATATGACGTGTACATTGTTTTCTGGGCCAGACTAGCTAGTTTCGGCCAATTAGGCCTCATCAGTGACCCTAAAATATTTTCAAAGAAAGGCGTTATTATCTGATAGCATCACATTAACAAGTCCTTGTAATGAACACGCCTCCAAACCCCACTTTATTTAGAGAAAAATGGGGTTTATGGCGATATACATTTTTCTTTATTATTATTTCTTCTCCAAGACATAGGTTGTGGGTACTCGTTAGAACCGCCTCAATGGGGCGGTTCTAACGAGCACCCTCTACCTATGTTTGGAGTACAAATAAGAAGAATATCACAAATTTTCATCAAAAAATATCCGTTTTTGAGATAATAAAATAATGCACTTCGCCTCACGGATGTGTTATCGTTATGTGCAAACAAAATTGTAAACCCGACTCACTGATGAAGCCTAATTGGCCGAAACTAGCTAGTATGGCCCAGAAAACATGTACACTACATATTTTCCAGTCCTGTGGTGTATTCCTTGCTTCCAAAGGATAACCCTTTCTAGAACATATTTATGTAGCGAAAAGTGAATAGAATTAGAATAGCATTGAATTTATTTCCAATTTTGGGCAATTCCTGGCATACAATCAATGTGCAAAAAAACTGACCCGATTAGAAAGAGGGTAAAAAATGTAAACAACAACAGGGGGAACAACCTACGTCATAGCAGAGATGTCGTACCCATTTCAGAAGCGGCCATATTGGTGTAAATAGGGTAAATAAAATGCTTCAAACTAGGTATGTACATTACGAGTCTTCAGAAAACATACTTCAGCTGGTAACGAGCAATAATTGCATCCTATCAGTGAGATAATTCCACCTTGAAACATTGAATTGGCTTCGATAGCTTCGCCACAAGATTTGAATCGGCGCTGTAAACAAGGGTAGTTCCGACATCATTGCCAAATCAGCTTGTGTCGAATTATTTAAAGAAAATGCCACATTTCTGAGACAGATTTCAGTATGTTTGATTCTTTTACGACCTAATGCACCTACTGCGCCTACTTGTTGTGGCAAATGCCTTTAGTGTAGCAAACGCCGGCAAACCTACGAATGGTTATGACGTCACTGCTCTGACGTAGGTTGCTCCCCCTGAACAAACGACATTAAACAACATATGAACACAATGTGGATTCGTGAATCTATGTCAAATGTTAGACTTGAATTCTGTAAAAAAAATCCACCCACCATGGATAGCAGGCTTAACCCAGCAGGAACATGACGCAATTGTGACATCACATCAACGTCGGTACACGTCATTACGTTGCATCGACGTCGATTTGACGCTGTCGACGTTTGCCCGCTGGGAAGGTCCTCCATGGTAGGCACCGCGTCGCTGTGGCGGTTCTATGGAGCAACTGCAACTAAAAATGATCGACTGATAAACAATTACAATAAAAATAAGAAAACAAACTCATTTGTATAGACAAGAAATGTGTTTCACCCCCGCCCATCGAGGCTTGAAGAAATAGACGGGTTGCATGATGACTCCACGCAGAGATAAAACCGACTGCACACGAGTATTGGTAAACCGCTTAGAGGGCCTAAGCCTGCCAAGGCAAAGCCGTGTGAGTCGGACCGTCCATGCTTATAAACCCAATTGGTTTCATTGGGTGACAGGGCTTGAGATGTCATTTCATCTCAATGTCGGGTAAAGTCCCACAAAATTGGAAGCAACGTCTCAAAATTGACCTTTACAGTGTTGACGGGGACGTTAAACCTCAAATCAAACAAACAAAAGCATGATGCCTCCACACAGAGCTGAAACCGACCGCACACGAGTACTGATAAATCGCTTTGCACAGACAAAGCGGCGCGAGTCGGACCGTCCATGCTTATAAACCCTATTGGTTTCTTTGGGTGACAGGGCTTGAGATGTCTTTTCATCTCAATGTCGGGTAAAAGTCCCAAAAAATTGGAAGCAACGTCTCCAAAATGACCTAAACAGTGTTGACGGGGACGTTAAACCTCACATCAAACAAACAAACAAACAAAGGAAGCCGGCATCGGTAGCTCAATCGGATACATGTCTGAGTGTTGCTTAGAGGGTCGCAGGTTCGATAACTGTCGGATCCGCAACATCCTTTCGTTGAAAATGGTCGTCATTTCGAAAACACGCCTGTGACACATAGTGCATTTTTTCACATCTCCAAAATGGCTACTTTTCTGATGAAGATCTAGATCCGTAATATTCTTCTTATTTATACTGGAAACATAGGTTGTGGGTACTCGTTAGAACCGCCTCGATGGAAACATAGGTTGTGGATGCTCGTTAGAACCGCCTCGTTGAGGCGGTTCTAACGAGTACCCACAACATTTGTCTTGGAACAGAAATAAGAAAAATAATGTATACCCCCCCCCCCCATAAACCCCAGTTTTCTCTATATAAGGTGGGGTTTAGTGGGGTCTTCATTTCACGAACTTGTTCACGTGATGGAAAACTTAAGAAGGACACTTGTGAAGAATGTACGCTGTATCACTTAAGCATGGCCTTAACAGAACTGTCTGGGCTGGACAAACTTGGAAACAGACCCTGTTACAAGTGCGACGGTCTTAACAACGTCGCGTTTACTAACGGCGGGATATTGACATTTTTGTAAAACCATCTTGAATAGAATGCGTTCTAAATGCCATACGATAAATTGAATATTGTATTCGTGCTCATGTAGAGGAAAAGGCATAAAATGCCTTGTATTTTATCCCCTTTCCTCAACTCGTTTAATAAACTCAATGGTTGGTGAATACATTATTATTATTATTGGTATTGCTATTATTATTATTAGTAGTAGTAATATTGTTAGTTTTTATTATATTTGTTGTTATTGTTATTATATTATTATTATTATTATTAGTAGTAGTAGTAGTAGTAGTAGTAGTAGTAGTAGTAGTAGTAGTAGTAGTGTCTATACTGATGACATTTAACAAATGAAAAGTTGCTATTGTTTTCATACTCGATTGCAGGTGCTCATCTGACGAATACTCACAATCAAGTTTTATAGCAAAATTAAGAAAAATAATGTTCACTTTTGCAAGCCCCATTCTAAACATACAGTAGAATTCCTATATATGGACCACCTTTGGGACTGTTCAAAAGTGGTCTTTAAGACCACTTTTGAACAGTTCCAAAGATGGACACATAGCCGAGGACCCTGGCTGTAGAAAATACAAAGAAAGATCAATTGGAATATTTTGATTATGCTTTTGAGAGCAGCATTATTTTTTGTTGGTCTATATAGCGGAATTTCACTGTTTTGTTTGTTTGTTTGATTTGAGGTTTATCGTCCCCTTTAACACTGTATAGGTCAGTTTGGAAATGTTGCTTCCAATTTTGTGGGACTTTTACCCGACGTTGAAATGAAATGACATCTCAAGCCCCGTCGCCCAATGAAACCAATAGGGTTTATAAGCATGGGCGGTCCGACTCGCACTGCTTTGCCTGGGCAGGCTTAGATCCTCTAAGCGGTTTACCAGTACTCGTTTGCGGTCGGTTTCAGCTCTGCGTGGAAGCATCATGCAGCCCATTTATTTTTTCAAGCCCCAATGGCGGGGTCCGGAATTTCTCTGTAAATGACATTATTTCCTAGATTTGCCTTTTTGGCCTGACGGGTCACATATATACATGTACATATATAAATTGGGGCTGACCAGAGAATTAATTACAGGGATGAGTTTTCGTTACATTATTTTTATCATTATTATTATTATCATCATCATCATTATCCAGTTTAGTAGACTGTCGGGTTATCCGCATCACGAAAAGACTGGGGTTTACAGAGGTATATTTTACTTTTTCTTATTTCTGGTCAAAAACATAGAATGTGGGTACTCGTCAGAACCGCATCACCGAGGCGGTTCTTACATGTTCCCACAATCTATGCTTTGAACAGAAATATGAAAAATATCAGAATTTTTCAGCAGAAAATGTTCAATTTTTGGTTGTAAAATTTTCAATATATTTGAATAGGCGTGTTTTTGTAATGACCACTAACTTTGTTGAGGCGACTATAGAACACTGATCGATACTAGTTTTGCAGGAAACCGGGCGCTGGAAGCCATCACGAAAACATGCCTATATAATTCTGACCCCTTTCCTCTCCCTCTTTTATATTGTAAAATTGGGGTTTACAGGGGTAACCCTTATTTTGTCTTATTTCTGCTCTAAAATATTGATATTGGGTACTCGTTAGAACCGCCTCATCGAGGCGGTTCTAACGAGTACCCACAATCTATATTTTGAGCAAAAATAAGAAAAATATCACAATTTTTCTCCTTAAAATGTTCTTCTTTTTTTGCGATAAAGTTAACAATGTATTTGTATAGGCGTGTTTTCGTAATGGGGCGCTGAAAGCACTTCTATGGAACAGAGCACAACAGACCTTACTTACCTGAGACAACCCACAGAGAACAACAGGTTTCCTGCAGTGATTCAAGTGCGTAAATGCCCCCACCTCCAGTGAGCAAACATCCCCTCACAGTAGAGGAATAGACCAGGAATCGATACAAGTACCCAACACCTTCTATCCAAGAAGAAACACGAACCTAAAATAACTTCACCATGATGAAAACGCCAGAAGCGGAAAACAAACCAAAAGGACAGTTTTGTTTGTTTGTTTGTTTGTTTGTTTGTTTGTTTTATTTGAGGTTTAAGTCCACGTCAACCCTGTAAAGGTCATTTAAGAGACGCTCATTACGAAAACACGGCTATACAAATACATTGTAAATTTTAACGCCCAGAAAACGAAATTTTTAAAATGAAAAAATGTGGTATTTTTCTTATTTCTGCTCAAAATATAGATTGTGGGTACTCGTTAGAACCGCCTCGTCGAGGCGGTTCTAACGAATACCCACAATCTATCTTTTAGAGCAGAAATAAGAAAATTAAGGTATACCCCTTTAAACCTCATTTTTACTGTATAAAATGGGGGTTCAAAGAGGCAAAAATTATATAGGCGTGTTTTCGTGATGCCTTCCATTTTTGTGGGACTTTTACCCGACATTGAGGTGAAAACCAAAAGGGCAGTTACTTTGATTAGAAATGCATCAGTAATAAGGTGATTCTAGCGAGCACCACAAACTATTTTCGTTGCACATATAAATATATAAATGGCACATGTTTTGCCAGAAAAGGATAGCGTTCGAATGATGTTTTTGTTTGTTTGTTTGATTTGAGGTTTAACGTCCCCGTCAACACTGTAAAGGTCATTTTCGAGACATTGCGTCCAATTTTGTTGGACTTTTACCCGGCATTGGGATGAAATGACATCTCAAGCCCTGTCGACCATGAAACCAATAGGGTTTATAAGCATGGACGGTCCGACTCGTGCGCACCGCTTTGTCTGGGCAGGCTTAGATGCTATAAGCGGTTTACCAGTACTCGTGTTCGGGTCGGATTTAGCTCTGCGTGGAAGCATCATGTAGCCCATACATTTCTTTAAGCCCCGATGGACGGTGCCGTATCGAATGATGTTAAAAGCTCCCTTTAATGAACACCCCTGTATGCCAATTTATACAGAGAAACATGGGGATTTCAGGGGTATACATCCATGTGATTTTTTTTAATATGGGCTCAAAAACATGGATTTTGGTACTCGTTAGAACCGCCCTTTTGGGCGATTCTACCGAGCACGCACACTCTGTGTTCATCACGAAAACAGGCCTATATAATTTTGAACCCTTTGAACCCCACTTTTATACAGTTAAACTGTGGTTTGCAGGGGTAACCATTATTTTTTCTGCTTTAAAATATAGATTGTTGGTACTCGTTAGAATAGCCTCATCGAGGCGGTTCTAACGAGTACCCACAGTCTATATTTTGAGCAGAAATGTATTTTAATGTATTAGCAACATCCTTTCAGTGGAATATTTCTTTATTTTCTTATTTGTGCCTTTTTTTCCTGTGACTTTTTTCCGCGACTTTATTTCCGTGACTTTTTTTCTTGTGACTTTTTTTTCGCGCACCATAATTCTGACCCCCTTTAACCCCGCTTTAATAGAATAAAACTGGGGTTTACAGGGGTAAACCTTATTTTTACTATTTCTGCTCTAAAATATAGATTGTGGCCCACAATCTTTATTTTGAGCAGAAATAAGAAAAATATCGCAAATTTTCATCTGAAAATTGTCTTTTTTTCGGCGATAAAATTTACAATGTATTTGTATAGGCGTGTTGACGTAATGATATCACCCAGCCGTATGGACATAATGCCACATGGGCATGGTTTCTTTGTTATAGATTGACCATACTATTTCACGTTGGTTTATCG
This sequence comes from Lucinisca nassula, assembly GCA_963580285.1. Classification (NCBI taxonomy): domain Eukaryota; kingdom Metazoa; phylum Mollusca; class Bivalvia; order Lucinida; family Lucinidae; genus Lucinisca; species Lucinisca nassula. Next base: position 18,051,268 of record OY757018.1, read on the forward strand.
GCTCTTATCGTCTCACATGAATTCAATAAGTCCGTTTAACATCACGTGAACAAGTCCGTGAAATAAACACCCCCTAAACCCCACCTATTATAGATAAAACTGGGGTTTACGGGGGTAACATTGTTTTTCTTATTTCTGCTCCAAGACATAGGTTGTGGGTACTCGTTAGAACCGCCTCAATGAGGCGGTTCTTACGAGCACCCACAACCTATGTTTGCAGTAAAAATAAGTAAACTATCACAGCTTTTCATCAGAAATCGGAGATTCGAAAAAATACACAAAGTCGCACGGGTGTCTTATCGTAATGATGAGTAACCGTTTAAACCCCACTTTATACAGGGACAGTATGGTTTACACGGCGTTTCGTTGCGTTCCTTATTTTGCTTGAAAACCTAGACTGTGGGTACTCGCACCCGGCTGAACGAGCATTCAAAATCTACATCAGAAGCCTCCGTGGTGTAGTGGTTGTGCTACTCGCCTTGCAAACCAGGGACCGCAGGATCGATCCCGGGCTTCTCCAGACTTTCGGATTAGTCTTTAAACCGGTATCGTCTCCGTATGACTTTAGCTGTTCGTGAGACGTAAAAACTCACTCACTCACTCAAAGTCTACATCCACAATCTATGTTCCTTAAATGTGTTCTATGAAAGGTTTATCCTTTGGAAGCAAAGAATACACCACAGAACTGAAAAATATAGAGTGTACGTGTTTTCTGGGCCAGACTAGCTAGTTTCGACCAATTAGGCCTCATCAGTGACCCTCAGCTATTTTCGAACTACCACAATGGAATCAATGATCTCAAAGGACAAGAAAATATAATCTACACTATGATGTAGGGCAGGGAGACGTTTTACCGCCGCCACCCATTCCCACACACCAGCTGTAGTGAAGTTAAATATGTTCTATAAAAGGGTTATCCTTTGGAAGCAAAGAATACACCACAGAACTGAAAAATATAGAGTGTACGTGTTTTCTGGGCCAGACTAGCTAGTTTCGGCCAATTAGGCCTCATCAGTGACCCTCAGCTATTTTCGAACTTCCACAATGGAATCAATGATCCCAAAGGACAAGAAAATATAATCTACACTTTGATGTAGGGCAGGGAGACGTTTTACCGTCGCCACACATTCCCACACACCAGCTGTAGTGAAGTTAAATATGTTCTATAAAAGGGTTATCCTTTGGAAGCAAAGAATACACCACAGAACTGAAAAATATAGAGTGTACGTGTTTTCTGGGCCGGACTAGCTAGTTTCGGCTATTTTCGAACTTCCACAATGGAATCAATGATCCCAAAGGACAAGAAAATATAATCTACACTATGATGTAGGGCAGGGAGACGTTTTACCGCCGCCACACATTCCCACACACCAGCTGTAGTGAAGTTAAATATGTTCTATAAAAGGGTTATCCTTTGGAAGCAAAGAATACACCACAGAACTGAAAAATATAGAGTGTACGTGTTTTCTGGGCCAGACTAGCTAGTTTCGGCTATTTTCGAACTTCCACAATGGAATCAATGATCCCAAAGGACAAGAAAATATAATCTACATCCCGGGCCGCGACATACCAAAGTCGTTAAAAACGGTACTAGCTGCTCCTCGCTTGGCACTCAGATTTACGGGGTAGAGCTAGGACTGGGGGAGCCTCTGCGCGAAGATAAAGCCGCCTTTATAATTTGACACCCCCACCCACAACTCTATAATAAAAGCAGTGAGAGTGAGTGTGGCTCCCCTTCATTATGCGAAACTAGAGTACAATCATACAGTGTGCACTATTTGTGGGTTCATGTTGGAGGTTAAGATGTCTTTGGTAGAAAAGAAGAACACTACACCTTAAAGCATAATTAAATTTTACATGTTTAGGTTTTGAACATGTTTACGCTAAACGTGTTTAGACCATGTTGTGGCATTTTCCCCAACAATTCCTCACCTTTTTGCAGTTTTAGGCAGTTTATATAATATATTCAAGAAAGAATATATGCAGGTTTCATTTACCAATCACAATCTTCTATCAAATGGCACTAGTAAGTCTGCTGAACACAACTTGGATCTAGAAAGAAAATATGAGTCGCGAAAACTAATTACATTAAGAACTAAACACTAATATTGCACTCATCCTTGAAAGAAAAATATGTTTGAAGGACATACCATATCTTCTTCTATTCCAGGATCAAAGAAACAAAACGTTATAGACAAATACAACATGAATAATGATGATTTTACCTCTATTTTATGTCTTTGAAGCTCTGCAACTTTCAGAGTCCGTTCAGCGTTCGTCTACGCGGGAAAAAGATCGTATTGATTTCAGCCTAAACGTGTTTAGACTTTTGACGTGTTTATACTCACAAATACGGCAAAACAAATTACATGTTTAGAAACAACACACTTTTCTAATCATGTTTAGATCTAAACATGTATAAAACACGTTTAATTTCTATACGCTATTTTTACAGTGTATCATGTAATGTGTCTGGGACATGATACTTCAGTGAGGCAGCACTATAAAAGTGAGCACCGAGCTCCCTGTCGCAACCAGACACCGTCGTGATATGACTGAAAAATTGTTGAAAGCGACGTTAAACCCGAATTCACACACACACACTTGGCTTGCCGTAATATATAGTTTCTGTCCGGGATTTCCGTATCCTCTACTGTCCGCGTATCATAGTGTAGATTCTAACATTCACTGCTGCACGACTAAAACAAAACACACACACATACCCATGCACGCACACACGCATCCACAGTAATAATTATAATTGCCTTTTTTGTACCAAATGGAATCTTCCACCTTATATATAACAGGAGTCCATTTCAAATTTAGGGGTGTCAGGTTGTGTTTTCGGCAAAATTCATTATGAAAATGACTGACCTATTAGCCAACACTGTTTGCCACGGTACCCGTTTAGGGGTTTCCAGTCAGAAATGGGTTAATAATTGCTTTTTCGGCTTTCGTACCTACCTCAAGCGGGCATCATCGAAGTCGCAAATGGCCGATTTTTTTATTGTTTTTTTTTTTTTTTGTCTGATTTTCGTATTTGATTTCTGTTTGACCCCTTTTTGTTACCATCTTGTCATACTTACCTTGTCCATCAGGTCAGCAAATCAGTTTAATGAAAAAAAAAAACCTGTAAACCCCACTTTAAACAGTGAAAAGATGGATTTACAAGGGTAATCATTTAACGTTCCGTACTTTTGCTCAAAAACAAACATTGTGGATACTCGTTAGAACCTAGCCAGCACTCCATGCATAGTGTCCATGCTTATAAACCCTATTGGTTTCATTGGGCGGCAGGGCTTGAGATGTCATTTCATCTCAATGTCGGGTAAAAGTCCCACAAAATTGGAAGCAACGTCTCCAAAATGACCTTTACAGTGTTGACGGGGAGGTTAAACTTCAAATCAAACAAACAAAGCACACGGATTATGTTATCGGCAAGCCAAGTGCACAATAAACCACCAAACTAGGGTTTGAATACTTCAAACCACTGCACAATAATAGCTTTTAATTTGTTTTTAATACAGTAAAATTCCTATGTTAAGACCACCTTTGGGACTGTTCAAAAGTGGTCTGTTCAAAGTGGTCTTAAAGACCACTTTTGAACAGTTCCAAAGGTGGTCTCTGACCAGAGAACACTGTATGCAGAAACATAAAGCAAGAATAACAGCATCCTACTAAATAAGCTTTTTATAGCAGAATTATTCTTAATTTTTGGTGGTCTTAATAGTGGAATTTCACTGCACATTGATTTACTGTGTTCTTGGCTTGCCTACTGGCCCCGTTAGCTCTGTTGGTAGAGTGTCCGCTCCAGGAAACGGGAGGTCACGGGTTCGATCCCGGGCCGCGACATACCAAAGTCGTTAAAAACGATACTAGCTGCTCCTCGCTTGGCACTCAGATTTACGGGGTAGAGCTAGGACTGGTCGACCCAGTGTCAGGATAATGTGACTGGGTGTGGTATCATGTAATGTGTCTGGGACATGATACTTCAGTGAGGCAGCACTATAAAAGTGAGCATTGAGCTCACCAGACACCGTCGTGATATGACTGAAAATTTGTTGAAAGCGACGTTAAACCCGAATTCACAAACACACACACACACACACACATAGATCACAGTTTCAGCTTTCATAGCTTTTAATTTGTTTTCTAATACAGTAAAATTCCCATATTAAGACAACCTTTGGGACTGTTCAAAAGTGGTCTTTAAGACCACTTTTGAACAGTCCCAAACGTGGTCGCTGACCAGAGGACAATATATGCAGAAAACTCAAAGAAAGAATAACTGCAAGCTTCTAAATAAGCTTTTCAAAGCAGAGTTATTCTTAATTTTGGGTGGTCTTAATAGCGGAATTTCACTGTACATTGATTTATTGTATACTTGGCTTGCCATAATATATAGTTTCTGTCCGGGGTTTCCGTATGCTCTTCTGTCGACGTATCATTGTGAAGATTCTAACATTCACTGCTGCACGCGTAAAACAAGACACACACACATACGCACGCACGCACGCACACACGCATCAACAGTAATAATTATAATTGGAAAGGGATGTCTTCGCCGTTATATACGAGAACGAGACATCCGCCGTACTTCGCCAAGCTCATGAAATGGCTCTTTGTTTTTAATTTGTTTCCTTATACAGTAAAATTCCTATATTAAGACCACCTTTGGGACCGTTCAAAAGTGGTCACCTTTGGGACAGTTCAAAAGTCTTTAAGACCACTTTTGAACTGTCCCAAAGGTGGTCTCTGACCAGAGGACAGTGTGTACAGAAAATACAAAGAAAGAATGACTACAGCCTGTTAAATAAGCTTTTTAAAGCAGAATTAGTCTCAATTTTAGGTGGTCTTAATAGCGGAATTTCAGTGTACTTTGTTATGCATATCATTTTTGCAAAGACCCGGTCTAGATATGCGAAATATAGTATAGCCTTTCATAACGCAGTTGAGGCCTTACTGCGGTTTTAATTTTGTACTCGACCATGTTTTAGTGGTTGTGAAGGTGGTCGCAATCGATCGCGCCAACGAAAAGAAATATTGTCCAAAGATTCCTGCCACATGTGTATATAACAATCTTTTGCCTGGAAGTCCGTAAAAATGAGATGCAGGTAGGCAAACAGTAGAGATCCAGATCAGACGCCGCATGATCTACACTGTTTGCGTACAGGATTTTCCATCACATATATACTTTAAGATTGAAATACTAGACACAACTTAAAAGACTTTTGTTTGATTTGATGTTTAACATCACAGTCAACACTATGTAGGTCATTTTTAGACGTTGCTCCCAATTTTGTGGGACTTTTACCCGACATTGAGATGAAATGACATCTCAAGCCCTGTCGCCCAATGAAACCAATAGGGTTTATAAGCATGGACGGTCCGACTCGCACCGCATTGCCTTGGCAGGCTTAGATCCTCTAAGCTGTTTACCAGTACTAGTGTACGTGTCGGATTTAGCTCTGCGTGGATACATCATGCAGCCCATTTATTTCTTCAAGACCCAATGGGCGGGGGTCGAACTTAAAAGACTACTTGACTTGGATAACACATAGTAATTGCAGAGTCTACGTTTGGATGCAGAAGTTATACTCTGATTCAAGCGCCCCCGCACATCAGGGCTTGGAGAAATAGATTGCACTACTTAGTGCTACCAAACAGAGCTGAAATCGACAGCATGAGTACTGGTAAACCGTTTAGAGGCTCTAAGCCTCCCCAGGCAATGTGGTGGGAGTCGGACCCTCCGTGCATATAAACCCTACTGGTTTCATTGTGCGGCAAGGCTTGATATGTCATTTCATCCCAATGTCGGGTAAAAGTCCCACAAAACTGAAACCAACGTCTCGTCGACAACATTAACTTTATAGTATTGACCGGGAAAACAAAAACTGGAACAGAAATTTGAGGCGAACCGCTTATTATACGTGTTACACCAAAACATACAACAGACGTAAGAAAAAATCCTATATTAAGACCACCTTTGGGACTGTTCAAAATCGGTCGTCTGTTCAAAAGTGGTCTTTAAGACCACTTTTGAACAGTCCCAAAGGTGGTCCCTGACCAGAGAACACTGTATCCAGAAAATATAAAGAAAGAATAACTAACTGTAACCTACTTAATAAGCTTCTAAAAGCAGATTTTGTGTTAATTTCAGGTGGTCTTAATAGCGGAATTTTCCTGTACTTTTAAGCCACAACCCCACCCGAAGAACCAAGCATACGCTGTAGAAATGGTGATAAGTTTCTTGCTCGGAATAACAAAATATCAAGTGCAATTATTGATTTTGTTTGCCAGAAAAAGCTAAAGTCAAACTGTGGTATATGCAAGTCGTTGCCATGGCAACAGGAAGCGTAATTTCATCAGTATCTGTCTGTTTGTCTTCTATAAGAAACTGAAACTACTGGACTTTACAACTGATGCTAAGGCCCCCACCCAACGGGGCTCGAAGAAATAGATGGGCTGCATGATGCTTCCACGTAGAGCTGAAACCGACCCGCACACGAGTACTGGTAAACCGCTTAGATGATCTAAGCCGGCCCAGGCAAAGCCGTGCGAGTCGGACCGTCCGTGCTTATAAACCCTATTGGTTTCATTGGGTGGCAGGGCTTGAGATGTCATTTCATCTCAATGTCAGGTATAAATGTCCCACAAATTTGGAAGCATCATCTCCAAAATGACCTTTACAGTGTTGACGGGGACGTTAAACCACAAATCAAACAAACAAACAAAACAACTGATGCTAAGGGAAAGTGTGGCGAGCGTTAAAATGTCTCACTGGTCTTTACCATAGTACTGTGCCGCCGCCCATCGGGGCTTGAAGAAATAGACTGGGCTGCATGGTGCTTCCGCGCAGAGCTGAAACCGACCGAACTTGAGTACTGGTAAACCGCTTGGGTCTAAGCTTGCCATGAAAAAGTGATGCAAGTCGGACCGCTCCTAAAACTATGTCATTTCATCTCAATGTCGAGTATAGTTCGAACAATTTGACATGAGACTGATCTTTATGCAAGGAATAAATTAGTCACTGCTATCGCCTAACACGTCGGCTTTCGTAAACTTCTCGTGACTTTTCGGCATCTCGTGAATATCGACCCATTTGACGACCTCTATGTATTGTATAACAATATCGCCATCTTCGGAAAACGACGAAAATAAATATAAGCATTCAGTCGGGTGTGAAATTATGTTAATAGAGTTCAACAGTCTCAGGTCAGTTCGTTCGAACAATAGAAGTCCCATAAAATCGGAAGCAAAATAACCTTAATAGTGGTGTCGGGGACGTGAAACCTCAAATCAAACTCAAATTTATCACAGTACACAGGACCCTCCGCTACAGTATTTGTTCCCTGACAGCGCTATAGCGACAATAATTGTTCCCTGACAGCGCTATAGCGACAATATTTGTTCCTGACAGCGCTATAGCGCTAATAGTTGTTCCCTGATAGCGCTATAGCGACAATATGTGTTCCCTGACAGCGCTATAGCGACAATATGTGTTCCCTGACAGCGCTATAGCGACATTATTTGTTCACTGGCAGCGCTATTGCGACAATATTTGTTCCCTGGCAGCGCTATAGCGACCGTATTTGTTCCCTGACAGCGCTATAGCGACAGTATTTGTTCCCTGACAGCGCTATAGCGACAGTATTTGTTCCCTGACAACACCATAGCGACAGAATTTATTCCCTGGCAGCGCTATAGCGACAATATTTGTTCCCTGACAACGTCATAGCGACAGTATTTGTTCCCTGACAGCGCTATAGCGACAGTATTTCTCTAACAATTTGCCGCTATTGTGAATTTGGCAATCTAAAGAATCTCAATAAGGAGTGATATTATAGGTAATAAAGGACTTTGCCCCTTAATCACTCCAAGAAACGAATGTTGTGGGCCGATTCTAAAAATACAATATTCTTAGATATCAGGATTCGTTCCACTAAAAATGTCGATAACAAGTTTTGTCGTCACACATTAGGAAACTACGCCTATACAAATACATTGTAAACTTTACTGCCGAAAAACGAAAATTGTAAGATGAATAAATGTGATATTTCCCTTATTTTTGCTCACAATATAAATTGTGGGTACACGTTAGAACCGCCTCATCGAGGCGGTTCTAACGTGTACCCACAATCTATAGTTTAGAGCAGAAATTGGAAATATAAGGTTTACCCCTTTTGATCCCAGTTTTACTTTATAAAAGTGGGGTTCAAGGGCGTCAAAATTATATAGGCGTGTTTTCGTGCTGTCCAATGTCAGTTTTAAATGTATAGGTTTTATTTTCCAGTCATTTAGGATCCGGAAAAACTTGAACACTTCATAGTTTTCAGTTCTACGATGCATTCTTTGCTTGCAAAGGATTGCCTTTTATAGATCATACAAAAGTTATTTTAAATCAAAGCGATGGCAGCGCTCAGCACTGATGGGTCGATTATCTCTGGGCGTAGGCTGAGAAAATAGGTACTTGATGGCCCATGATTTAGACCGTTTCGTTTAACCCATTAAGAACAAAAAATCAAAGTTTACGAATACAAATACAAATAATTGCATTGTTATATTTTTTTGTTATTTTAACACAGTATACATAATGGTCTAATCAGTGTGTAATGAATTTAAATGATAATCTATTGGTCCCTGGTTCGAACCTGCCTGATGCGAGACCTTTTCTCTCGAAAACGGGGTTCTTTTGCATCAAGGCTTGTCGGAACCTGAATTTTTGGGATTGGGAACACCTTCATGGGCAGGCACTCCTGCAAAAGTATTTTGTCTCCCATGTCAATAGGGGTCAACTCTTAAAGGAAAGAATTTGCTCCTGAGTACTTATAGAAAAGCGAACAGGACGTCCCGAAAGTTGTCTCCCTTTGCAAAATGGCAGAAAAATCTGCCAGGTGTTCCCATTCCCCTTAATATACGATAAAATTTGAAATATCGTAGGGTAAACAGAATTTTCTGATCAGATGCAAAACGCATAGGATATTGTTTGTACTGCATGCTTGGTGATTAACCGTCGCGGTTAACAACTTCGCTACCCTTTTTAATTGCAAGCCGGTGAGTCGGGCGTTAAATTCAGAATCTATGATAGGCCCAACATAAAGCTAAGTATTTGGTTGGTTTGGGCTGGACACAAGTTTGTCTGTTTCGCGGCCCACCGGTGGTCTTCTTTTACTCCGGTGTCCAGTGGTGCTGCTGACGCCCCAGAGATCTCCAGGTGTCTCAACGCGTTGCAACTGTCGAGTCCTAACTCGTGCTTCATCACAGCATTTTCTTCGTTGATTTCATTACAAAAACATGCCTATACCAATACATTATCAATTTTTGCGGCCAAAAATGGAAATTTTAAGATGAAAAATAGGCGGTTCTATCGATTTCCTACAATCTATGTTTTTGAGCAGATATAAGAAAACTTATGTTTACCCTTGGAAACCCCAGTTTTACTATAGAAAAGTGGGATTTGAGGAGGTTAAAATTATATAGGCATGTTTTCATGATGTTAATTGGTGCGCGTGATGACACACTGATGAACTAGGAGACCTCCATGCGAACCGAACAGACAACTACCACTTGTGTAATCCACGGAAGATTAGGATGAATGTTGCCCACCCCCCCCCACCCCATCCCCATCCCCTCCCCGCCCACGACCCCACCCATCACCCTCCCTCGACAAATTTTACTGGTTCTTTGTTTTATGTTGAGTGCAGTCGATTTTTAAATGTTTTCGTTTTAACACTTTTATATTTCTAAATTATTCAGTTCAGTAAATGTAACTGAGGAAAAGAAGTTGCCTACTTGGCTTATCGCCTGTGACTGTTGTTTGTCCATCTTCCCCTTGATGTTTGGGATAGTCTTTGGGTCCTGATTTTATTTCCTTATTTTGCTATTATCTTTTTCAGGTAAAAGCTACACCTGAAGAGCCTTATACCTCGGAAGACACCGTCACGGATACCGGGATTATGTAGACGGCTTGTTATCCCGAAATATCTTTACACATTTAATTTGAAAAGTTTGCTGCAAGAATACAGAAAAATTCCTATATTAAGACCACCTTTGGGACAGTTCAAAAGTGGTCTTAAAGTTTCAAAGGTGGTCGCTGACCAGATGATACTGTATGCAGAAAACACAAAGAAATAATAACTACAGCATACGAAATAAGCTTTGTAAAGCAGAATTAGTCTTAATGTTAGGTGGTCTTAATAGCGGAATTTCACTGTATATGCCACAGATGCCATAAACAGAAAGCATTTTCAGCTGCAAGTTTTATTGCCATCTAAAGGGTTAAATAACTTGACCAGGGCACTTTTGTGTCCGAAATTCGGTGTGGTCCAGAGTGGTTTTAAATGTTTATACAGCGGGCCAGCGTTATAACGACAGTATTTGTTCCCTTTTATTGTACCGTAATAATGAATTTGCCGTTATAAAGAATTCTAGTAAGGATTATGATAGGTTAAAAAGGTCTTTTCCACATAAGTACTCCAAGAAACAAATGTTATAGACATTTGTTAGAATCGCCGCGATGAGGCGATTCTAACAAATGTCTATAACATTTGTTTCTTTGAGTATTAAATTACAAGAATCTTTCATGACTATGGATTCGATTTGGGCATTTCCAACCCGAGGGAAGCCCAAGCCGCTCGGAATCGAGGCTAAACCTTGAGCTGAGAATTCATTCCATTGAATTTGTCGTTATAACGAGTTTTGCCGTTATAACGAATGTCGTTATAACGCAGGTCCTTTGTATTTCTTTCTTAGCACTTTTTTTTTAGTACATCATGGCAACAAGCCCGTGAATGAACACGCTTCTAAACCCCATTTTATATTGACAAAATTGGGGTTTACCGGGGTATACATTATCTTTCTTATTCCTGTTTCAAGTCATAGGTTGTGGGTACCCGTTAATGAGAAGCCACAGCCTACGTTTCTAAAACAGATAAGAAAATTTCACAATTTTTTATCAGAAAATGGCCTTTTTGGAGATTTGAAAAATAGAAGTGGAGTCAATGATCAGGAAACGATACAATTAACCCGCAGCTCCCATCAGAGACACCAAAAGGAAAGAAACCCATATATGAAACAACAGACCCTAATGGAAACATCAATAGCGGAAAGCTAAAAGGACAGTTACTTTCCCACAAAATGGCCAATAGGCTATCCAAAATAAAATAATATAAGCGACACAAGCACCCAAAGACAAAACATAACAAAAATAAACCGCGACAGAAGAACCGCCTTGGAACGGTCAGCGGAAACGAATTCCACTGGGGGGGGGGGGCTTAATTCGATTTTACGTGGCCACAATCCTCGCCCTTACTTCCGTCGCAATTAAGACAAATAATTTTTTCAGTCCGCATGAAGGCCTTTTATCTCATCAGTGCAACATCTCCGTGAACACAAAAATTAAACAACCACAGAGATGAAACAACGGTGGGGACTCGACAGCAAGAAACCACTGAAATGCTGGAGCAAAAGAAAACCAACAGTTAGAATGCATTTTATGTTACCGTAATGGAACATTAATGTTGAAGTGGAATGAAACATGTTGTGGAGTATACTCCCGCATACATGTAACTCGACAAATGCGCTGTCAATGAATTCCACAATATTACATTCTTTTCTCCAAAACGATTGCTAATGAGATATGTAAAATGTTAAGAACAGTTTTAAGCGTCATTGAAAGGTATTTTGATCGGAACTGAAAATTTCTGGCAGGTATGAGCTATTTACAGCTGGGCTATGACATCATTAATTTCGAAGCTAGTCTATAGCTAGTGTGTATACATGTTTATTATCGCAATATCTTTGCCATTTGGCGTCTAACCTGGACCTGTACTGTTTGATTTGTTGGAAATGCTTTAGTTGCAATCATTACGAAAACATGCCTATACAAACATATTGGATAATTTTACCACCAAAAAATGAAAAATTTCTGATAAAAATTCTAATATTTTTTTCTTATTTCTGCTCGAAATATAAATTGCGGGTCACAATTTTGCATTATTTTCATCGAGGCGGTTCTAACGAGTACCCACACTCTATATTTTAGAGCAGAAATAAGAAAAAATAAGGTTTACCCCTGTTTACCACATAAAAGTGGGTTGAAAGGGTCAAACTTATATATTTAACATTCCGATCGTTTCAACGAATAGATCGGAATATTTGTCTTGTCGGTACTGTCGTTAACAATGCCGTGTAGTATAGTCGAGTGAAGGTTTTTCACGTGGTCAGTTATCGTGATGTGTAAAATTGGTTGAAATAGTGGTCACTTTCTAGACGGCTTTCGGACAGAGTACACCTTACAAAACCGGTTTGGGTAGCAAGAAGAAAGGGCGTTGTTGGTCATTTTCAACATGGAGCGGGAAGAAATGGAAGGTTTAGTAACTGATAAAGTGAACTCAGCTGTGAGAAGTTGCCAGAACGAGCTACTATCTGGGATTCAGACACTAATTACATCTGAAGTACAAAAGATAAGTGATAGTCAGAAAGTTTTTTCAGAATTACAACTTAGTAAGATTGCTGCAATCACATCGTCTGACTATAAATTCAAAAGAAAGTCCAACGAAGAGCAGTACAAGGTCAATAACAAAGTTCTCGACAAAATACAGAACTGCGACAGAAATATAGACACGTCAGAGTTCTCGCAGGCTAAAGAGAATCTTGCTGAAGCGACTAACATACTGAAGCAGCGACAGAAGGTAATAAGGATAGCAGACGAATCCGAAATGGGCTGGAAGGTTGTCGACGAATATATACAATCAGAGGTCGCCAGCGACGAAGAAGATCAGAAACGCATACACAGAGCTCAGGCGAGAGCGAGCAGAAAGGCGAAAACCGACAGGGGGCGAAGGTTTAGGCGATGGTTTCCATATGGTCGAGGGCGCTTTCAACAGCCAGTCGCTACGCCATCAGCGGTAAATCAGCAGCAACAGCAGCAACAACAGCAACCTAGCAGAGTCGGATTGTGCTTTGCATGTGGTCAAGGGGGGCACTGGAAATTTGAGTGTCCTAACGCCAAAAAGAATGTTAAGTTAAGTAGTTCAGATTATATATTTTCATTATTTCAAAGTCAGGTCACAAGACCTTTACAGGGGGGTAACAGAACAGAAGAACACACCAATGTGAAGGTTGAAAGGTATCAAATATCAGGTAAGATACCGGAAAAGGCGTACGACTCTTCAGAAAGCAGGTCTGAAATTTTAGAAACAGAAAATAGTGTAGATTCTTCTATAATATCTCCATACAATAGATTAAAGAATAATAAAGTTATTTGGCAAAACGCAGGCGCAAGTCAGTATATTTTATCGGTTATAGACGAGGGGTACAAAATACCATTCAAAGACACGCCTTGCATCTCTCATTCCAAAAACAACAAGTCTGCTAGAGATAACCCTGTCTTTGTAAAGCAAGAAATACAAAAGCTGATCTCAAAAAAGTGCGTATCAGAGGTTTATAGTAAGCCACATGTAGTTAATCCTTTGACTGTCGCATTCAACAGGAAAGGTAAGCCAAGACTAGTGTTAGATTGTCGTAATATTAATGACAATTTGTATAAGTTTAAGGTCAAGTACGAGGACATGCAGACAGCTCGTCAACTTTTCGAGAAAGGGTCTCATTTGTTCAGCTTTGATATCAGAGGGGCATATAATAATATTGATGTCTTTAATACCCATAGAACCTTTTTAGGCTTCTCTTGGTTTGACGGTGACAATGAGCATTTTTACGTCTATAATTCTCTGCCGTTTGGTTTGGCAACAGCGGGGCATATTTTCACAAAAGTAGTAAAGGTAATGGTTATGTATTGGAGGTCAAAAGGTCACAAAGTAGTCACTTTTTTAGATGATGGGATAGGTGGTCACGTAAGCATGGAAAAGGCTCTCGTTTCGAGCAAGTTTATAAGGCAGAGTTTGCTCGATTTTGGTTTTCTTTTATCAGACGAAAAATGTCAATGGGAACCATCATTACAAATTTCATGGTTAGGTTATTACATCTGTATGGTTTCCGGCAAGTTTCATATTACTAGTGACAGAATTGACAGAACAGAGATATCAATCAAATCCATGTTAAATCAGTTACAAAGCCAAACATTCAAGATAGTGCCAGTCAGATTTGCTGCTTCAGTTGTCGGTCAAATAATTTCCACTCAGTTGGTGTTAGGCAAGATAGCCATGTTGAAAACGAGGGAGTTATATAAATGTATTGACAGCAGGACAAGTTGGCAGTCCCCCGTATATATTTCTGACAAGGCAATTGAAGAGTTAAGTTTTTGGCTATCGAATATTAAGAAATTAAACGAAGAGGGTCAGGATATTACGGAAAACTTTAGTCACGAAGTTGCTTTGTTTTGTGACGCAAGTGGTGACGGGTATGGTGGATATCTTGAGTCGAAGGGTCAGACTCGCTATGATGATGAATGTGTGTTAGACAATCAGGTAGTTCTGTTGAGAAATGGCATTTCCCCGGAAGAGGAAAAGGTTTTGCCGGTTAGTCAGTCAGTTTTCCCGGAAGTGAAAACAATGGAGGGGTTAGAAACAAGGCAACCATACTGCATTAGCCTTGGTTACACAGAGAACCCGAATAAGGAAAATTCCCCGGAAGTGGATTTTTATGAACGGATTTCTGACCCAATAAGAAGGTCCGACGAAAAAAGAGAAGCAATGCTTAGTACAAATAAATTTAGCCTTTCCCATCCACTTTGCTTAGATACTGATAATAAAAGCATTGAGATTATAGGTACATGGAATAGCTCAGAAAAGTCTAAGTCCTCCACTTGGAGAGAGGCAGAAGCGGTGAGACGGGTCATTAAAGGCAGCGTAAATGACATCATAGGTAAAAAGGTCAAAGTTTTTTCCGACAATAAGAACGTCCAGTCAGTCTTGAAAAAAGGTAGCAAAAATGAGGGTTTGCAAGCCCTTGCTTCTGACGTAAATGATATTTGTAGAAGTAACAACATAAAAATGTCAGTAGAATGGATTCCGAGAGAATCAAACGAAAGGGCAGATTATTTAAGTCGCTGTAGAGACTGCGATGACTGGTCCGTTCAAGACTGGGTATTCAGCAAAATTGACCGTATGTGGGGTCCTCATACAATTGACAGGTTCGCGTCATATTATAACAATAAATGCAAACGCTTCAATTCAAGATGGTGGGTGCCCGGAACCGAAGGCGTGAATTATCTAGATCAGTTTTGGGGCGGGTCCGAAATAAATTGGGCCGTTCCGCCCCCTAGATTAATACCATCAGTTTTACAAAAGATAGCAGAAAACAGGGCTAAGTGCACTCTCATCATACCGGATTGGCCTTCAGCTCCTTTTTACCCAATTCTACGCAATGAGACTTTTAAAAAACATATAACAGGGCAAATCGTTTTGGCGAGGCGAAACATCATTAAAGAAGGCCTAGGAAACAACGGCATATTTGCTAAAGAACCATTGTCATTTAATATGCTTGCTGTCAAATTCTTCTGAAGCAAGAAGCGTGGTTTTCGACAGCAATGTTTAATATCGAGTTTTCCGTTTCAGGTGTTGGTTTAACGAGAACCATACAGCAGCGGCTTTTCGATGCAGATGTGAAGCAGAGCGGTCTTGCTGAAAAAATTTCCTCATATCTTATCAGCTCCAAAGCGGTCAGTACTACAAAGAAATACAAGTCTTCTTTCGACAGGTGTAAAAACTTTTGTTCAAGCTACGGTTATAATTATTTACCAGCAGACCCGATACATGTTACTATATACTTTTCACATCTTTTGGATCTGTCAGTTTCATATGGAGTGATCACCAGTGCGTTTTATTCAATTAAATGGGTGCACAATATCAATAGTTTCACAGACCCAACAGAAAACGGTTTTGTTAAGGGTTTATTAGACGCCGCAAGGAGTTTAAGATCTCAGCCAGTAAAACGTAAGGATGTGATAAGCTCCGAGATATTAATACAGCTTTGTGATCAATACGTGGGTCATTCAAATCTTAACGACGTCAGAGACTTATCTATGATATTAATAGGGTACGCTGGTTTGTTGCGTTTTGACGAAATCAGCAATTTACACGCCAACGACATCGTATTTGAAGAAAGCCATTTAACATTGACAATCCGCAAGAGTAAGACAGATAAATTCAGAGCAGGAAACAAAGTACTTATAAGTAAAGGTAGATCATCTGCTTGCGCTTATTCCATGCTGAAGCGTTATATAGATTTGTCAGGAATAAGTTTAAAGTCAGACGAGTTTTTGTTTAAGCCTATTTTTAAGTCAAAAGGTCAATATAAGCTTATCCACAAAAATAAGGCAATTAGTTACACTAGAGCCAGAGAATGTATACTACATAAATTAAGAAGTGCCGCTCCAGATCTTAACCTGGGTACTCATTCACTCAGGGCCGGTGGCGCGACAACTGTCGCGAACAGCGGTGCTGTAGATGAAAGATGCCTAATGAGACATGGCAGGTGGAAATCACAAGACAGTAAAAATATGTACGTTGAGGATTCTTTAACCAAAAAATTAAAAATAACAGAAGTATTGTCACTGTAGGTAAACGTCATGTCGACGTCGTCATTTTTGGATTTCGTAGCTTTTTTAAGGCGTGATCTATACAAAATTTTGTTTCCATCCCTATCATTTGTATGCTTCTAAAGCGCGTCAATCTGCACCAAATTTGTTGGTTATTTGTTAGTTAGAAGTTAAGACGAGACTTAACATTCCGATAGTTTCAACGAATAGATCGGAATATTTGTCTTGTCGGTACTGTCGTTAACAATGCCGTGTAGTATAGTCGAGTGAAGGTTTTTCACGTGGTCAGTTATCGTGATGTGTAAAATTGGTTGAAATAGTGGTCACTTTCTAGACGGCTTTCGGACAGAGTACACCTTACAAATTTTGTATAGATCGGGTCAGTATACCGTGCTACTTTATCTCATGTTAGATATATCCTTTTAAAAACACGCCGTAAAAATCTGGTGTGTTTGTCCTGCAAAACGTCAATATGCATTTATAATGACATCCTTGTTTCAACATAAGCTTTGTCACAGTTTCTCAGACTACGTCTGAAATATGAAATTTTGTTTGGCATAACGCCCTTTGTCAATGGTCACTACGTACTCTTTGTCCAATAAAGCGCGTCAATCTGCACCAAATTTGTTGGTTATTTGTTAGTTAGAAGTTAAGACGAGACGAGTGTTTTCGTGATGGTTTGTCCGAAACATCATCACGTGGTTGCACGTGCTATAAAAGTGTTCCAGTTTTATGACGTAGGTATAATTGATTGCTATTGGCCACTATTTATCGAATCAATTTTAACCATGTTAACACCTCTGTGTATTAATACCCGTTTAAGAAAAATATGGGGTTGTCTTCATTTTCCTTTCTCTGAATAAACAGAATTTGAACCCACAAGCGACATTAAAAGCAAGCCAGCATTTTCGGAAGCATTACGCAAACCCGCCTATACAAATACATTGCCACCTTTATCGCTGAAAAAATGAAAATTTTATGATGAAAAATTGTGATATTTTTCTTATTTCTGCTCCAAATATAGATTTTGGGCACTCGTTAGAACCGCCTCATCGAGGCGGTTCTAACGAGTACCCACAACCTATATTTTAGAGCAGAAATAAGAAAAATAAAGTATACCACCGGAAACCCCAGTTTTACTATATAAAAGTGGGGTTCAAGGGGGTCAAAATTATATAGGCGTGTTTTCGTGATGTGATGCAGGGTAAATATATTTTCCGTCCTTTTAACCTTTATCTTGCTGAATATTCATTTAAGCCACACCCATTTTTGTCAATCAACCAATCAAATTACTTGATGTAATTTATTGCTACAAATTCATAAACTGAATGCAAAACAATGTATTTGTTTGTTTGATTTGAGGTTTAACGTCCCCGTCAACACTGCAAAAGGTCATTTGGAGACGTTGCTTCCAATTTCATGGGACTTTTACCCGACATTGAGATGAAATGACTTCTCAAGCCCTGTCGCCCAATGAAACCAATAGGGTTTATTAACATGGACGGTCCGCCTCGCACCCCGGTTCCTGGACAGGCTTAGATCCTCTAAGCGGTTTACCAGTACTAGTGTGCGGGCCGGATTCAGCTATGCGTGGAAGCATCATGCAGCCCATCCATTTTTTCAAGCCCCGATGCAAAAACAGTGTAGATCCTGATCAGATGGCTTCTTCAGAAGCCATCTAATCTGGATCTACACTGTTTGCAAAGATAGGGGTTGTCGTGAACAGCAAGATAAGGGTTAAAATAGTTTACGGACATACACGGTATAGATTGCATGGACATGAACTTGAAAAAGGTTGCTTTTCATGTTAATTGCATCAGTTCTTGACAATTTTTTCATGAAATCACGGGAAGGCTGTGGTTCAGCGGTAAAGCATAGGACTCACGATCGTGAGGTACGGTACATAATATTAATTTCCATGGTTAACAGTGGATGAAATACGAAACATTTGACAAATGATGGGCTTTCATGCCAAAAAGAAAACGTAAAGAAATCTGTGACATGCCGCTTATAACCTTCTGCCTGATCTTTAGGGAGAGTGTTACTTTAGGCTTACTTTAGATGACATGACCTCGAAAACGGTGTTTGATTCAATCATATTTTATCTAAAGCATTTTGAAATATATAATGACTTTGCCGGGTGTCTCGTTAAGTCCCAGCAGCCACATGTAACAAATAAATAACAGACAGATACATGATCTGTTAAATGAAATACTTGTATATCATTGCGTGATGAATAATTAAAACGTTTAGTGTCCTTGCTGAATTTATGGACAGCACAGAAATTAAGTAGATTATCTGGGTCGGTCAAATTTGTCTCCCTGAATAGATTTTTATTCAATGAAAAGACAGAGGGTGCAAAGGTCTGGGGTCAATTGTTCAAAGCATCGTTAGCTTAACGAGCTCGTTAGTGGTCAAATTGTTAACTGTTCTAGCAAGTACAATATCGAAAATTTTGGTATTTTTGCTGAAAAAAATGTGAACAGCTTTTGCATCTGCAAAAGCTGCTCACATTTTTTCAGTAAAAATTTTAGCATTTTTGCCATATTTAACGATCAAAGTTTACAAAATACGTTAACTAACGACGTCGTTAGTTTTGAACAACTGGCCCCTGGTTGTTTGGAACATAGTAACATGTTCAGCAAGCACATTAAGACATCAGAAAAAGAGGTGTTCGGCGTCTTCGATGACTTCTGAACAACTTCAGTTTTAAGAAAGACTACTATAAACAGAATATAAGTCACCATTGAGGTTGCTCCGTGCATTCCTAATCTTTCAATGTTCAACTGAGAAATAGAAGTGAAGACAATGATCAAACATCGATACAATTAACCCACACCTCCCATCAGAGACACCGAAGGAACAGAAACACAGACATGTAATGACTAGACTCTAATTGAAAGATCAATAGCGGAAAGCCAAAAGGACAGTTACTTTCCCGCAAAATAGCCAATTGGCTATTCAAAACAAAAATATATATAAGCGATACACATATTCAAAGATGAAGCATAACCGCCTTGGAATGGTCCACTTGGGGGGTGGGGTGGGGGGCTTAAATTAATTTACGCGGCCGCAATCCTCGCCATTATTTTCGTCGCTAATAAGACAAATAATGTGTTCAGTCCGTATGAAGCCTTCCTAACTGGTAAACAGGAATTTTAGGATTTCGAGGGGAACTATTTTTAATTGTTGTTTAAAAGCTGAAACACTTCCCACTGCACAAATATCATCAACAAGAGAGTTCGATAGCGAGATGTAATGGGAACACAATACCTTTTGGAAATTTCAGTGAGAGTGTGTGGAACTGTGATATACAGTAGAATTTCGATGGCTCGAACACCGATGGCTCGTTTACCATGGCTGAGTCGAACCCGTCCTTAAGTCCCTAGGGAAATCTTCCACATAAGTAATAGTAGGGGATAATTTAGGAGATTTTAGTCTTTTTATCTTGCAAATGTATGCTGTGTGTACTCATTAGAATCGCCTCATTTTAATTATAAACACCGAAAAGACTTTTAAAAGTATCTCGTTATGCCTCCTGACAGCAACCTCAGTGGCCCGAACTACCCCTGTCTCGAACAGATTTTCGAGGTCCCAAAGGTGTTCGAGCCATTGAAGTTCGACTGTAACTGCTATTCGTCAAAGGATATTTTGAAACTTCTCTAACTAGCGGAAGAACAAAATCGGTTATATATGAAGGAACCTTCAACACACACACACAAAAAATATGATGTTTTCACGACCTGTGAATATTCTAGCAGCTTCGTTTTGAAGTTTTCCAGAGCTTGCTCGTCGTTGGCAGAACAGCCATCCCACACTATTGAAGAACATTCAAGGATAGGTTATACATACATGTACACGAAATATATATCTGGTTTAAAGCAGTTCTGTGAAATATAAACTTCAGTTTTCGCAGGTACCTATGTCCTTAGATGCACTGGTTATTATATTTTCTATATGTCTGTGCCTTTGACCATTATTACTTGGGCCCCGTCCAGCGATTTTGGTACTTATCGCCTATGCGAGCAGCGAAGGTTCAGGCGAGCCTGCGCATCCACGCAGTCTCGCCAGAACCTTCGCTGCTCGCTCATACAAGCAGTGAATCAAGAGGAACCTTCAGACAGAAAGCCATATCCCTGGCCTCTCTGATTGGCTGGGCATGCGCAGTTAAAATTTGTTATGACGGAATGCTCGAAGACACAAATTCGCTTGGCGGGGCTCACTTAAGGTTAACCCGGATGTTTACGAGCTTCTACGATAATTTTTATTGGAGTACAGAGGACCCGCGTAATAACAACATTCATTATGACAACAAACTCCTTATAATGACAATTTCAATGGAATGAATTCTTAGCTCAAGGCTTAGCCTCAATTCCGAGCGGCTTGGGCTTCCCTCGGGTTGGATATGCCTAAATCGAATCCATAGCCATGAAAGATTATTGTGATTTAATACTCCAAGAATCAAATGTTATAGATATTTGTTAGAATCGCCTCATCGAGGCGATTCTAACAAATGTCTATAACATTTGTTTCTTGGAGTAATGATGTGGAAACGACCTTTAATAACCTATCATAATCCTAACTGGGATTCTTTATAACGGTAAATTCATTATAACGACACAATAACAGGGAACAAATAATGTCGTTATAACGCGGGTCCTCTGTATTATAAAAAAAATAATCTGTGGGTAGTTTTCGAAATGTTTAAAGGTGAAAAACACTGCCTCAGTTGTCAGAGGAATAAATATAATTAATCATTTGTCCACCCTGAAAGAATATGTAGTTCATGGTTTATGATTCTTTCTTTATCAGAAATTTAGGATGCCGCATAATACAGGGAGCTGTCATCGGCAAAAAGTCGAGTATAGTTCGAACAAATTGACCTGAGACTGGTGTACTCTATTAACATAATTTCACACCCATAGCCCCCGCCCATAGGGGCTTGAAGAAATATATGGGCTGCATGATGCTTCCATGCAGAGCTGAATCCGGCCCGCACACTAGTACTGGTAAACCGCTTAGAGGATCTAAGCCTGTCCAGGAACCGCGGTGCGAGGCGGACCGTCCATGCTAATAAACCCTATTGGTTTCATTGGGCGACAGGGCTTGAGATGTCATTTCATCTCGATGTCGGGTAAAAGTCCCACAAAATTGGAAGCAACGTCTCCAAAATGACCTTTACAGTGTTGACGGGGACGTTAAACCTCAAATCATACAAACAAACAAATTTCACACCCAACTGAATGCAAGTATTTATCTTCGCCGTCTCCCGAAAATTCAATACATAGAGTTGGGTAAATGGGTCGCAATTCACGGGATGCCGAAAATTCACGAGAAGTTTACGAAAGCCGACGTATTAGGCGATAACACTTATAAAGGTCAGTCTCAGGTCAATTTGTTCGAACTATAGTCAGAAATGTAGTTTACATAAACAGTAAATTGCCGCTATTAAGACCACCCAAAATTAAGACTAAAACTGGTTTTAAAAGCTTATTGAGACGTCTTCAGTTATTCTTTCTTTATGTTTTTCTACCCCCAGAGTCATTTTACTTCCAAATAATGATATTATCAGATGAAACTCCTGATATTCTCATTCATGTTCCTGCTGGGGCCATGGACTGTGGGCGCCTATTAGAATCGCATCGGCAAGGCGGTTCTAACGGATGCACACGTTATGTGTTTTTGGTGGAAACGGGAAAAGATGTATTCCCCTGTAAACCCCAGTATTACTTTATGAATGTGGGGTTTAATGGGGTCAAACTTATAAAGGTATGTATTTCGTGAGGTTATTACGTGTTTTCCCATTGTGTTTGTCTTATTATTAATTGACTATCCTATATTACACAAGGTCAACCAATATTCAAAAATCATAAATCATGTTTTTAATTGTGTCAATTAATAAAATTGTCTTTAATCAAGTAATTTCGTATTGTCCCAGTTACAGGTCCGAGGTCTGCTCTATTGGCACGAGGCCGAATTTCGTATTGTCCCAGTTACAGGTCCGAGGTCAGCTGTATTGGCCTCGGCCTTCGGCCTCGTGCCAATACATTAGACCTCGGACCTGTAACTGGGCCAATACGAAATTACTTGATTAATAACATTATATTATTAATTGACTATCCTGTATTGTTCGGCGGTCATCCGTATTACCACTGAGGTCAAAAATCATGTTTTTAATGGTGTGACTTAATAAAATTGTCATTAATCAAGTATTTTCGTATTGGCCCAGTTACAGGTCCGAGGTCTGCTGTATTGTCTAACATTACAATAACATCATATTACTAATGCAATTCGCGTATTGAACCCAGTTTGTATTTCTATGTGGTATCGTATTCATATGAATATGATACACATGTATGCTTTCTTGTATATGTACTTCTCATGAACATGTTATGTTCAAAGTAGAATTCTAACAGAGTACGCCTATATAGGCAATGTAAAAAAAATGTGTTTTATTCTACAACAAATCACGGCAAGGAAGAGCGTGTTAGATGACGTCATTAAAACTCCCAATTTATTACGTCACTAGTCGATTTCCTTGACGTTAGACGGTGTACGTCATTTTCTCGCATCGAAAACGTTGGTAAAGGATATAAATGCGTGTGTTGCAGTCAATAATTTTAGCGGGATTTCTTCTAACAATGGCGAAAAGTTGTGCGTTTTTGAAGGTAACAACATCATTGCCGATTTTCAGTGTTAGAATCGAAATAGATCAGCTCTAGTCTGTGATTTGTTGAGTAATAAATCACAGTGCGTCGGTCAGTTGTAAGTAGACAAATCACGCCCGCTACGCGCTTGTGATTTGATCTACTTTACAACTGACCTTCAAACTGTGATTTATTACTCAACAAATCACAGTTAGAGCTGATCTATTGCTTAATTAAGCTGTTATGTTCAAAGTAGAAATAAACTTACTTACTTACTTACTTACTTACTTACTATCTCGTACTGCAACCAGCGCTAGTAAATTGATAGGTTCGCCTTGTGTCATTTGTTCACTTTTGTTCTTATTCTCAGCTGTTTGTAGAAAGCAAGCATCACTAAATTACAGACCCAAAACCAATATTGGCAAAGTAATTACAAATTTTGATAGTGTCATGATAGACAATAAGGCAAGTCAAATACTGAGCGACCATTGAAGAGATGCGTCAAATCATTTTATAGACGAAACAAATATCATTGACAAATCTAAACCAAATTAACACCGGTTTGTGTTTGTTACATGCTAACACTAGCCATCTAATCGCTTCTATTAACTAAACAAATCATATCGATCCAGCAATTGAGATGAGCTACTGAAACATTCAGCTAATACAAATTGGTCTCATGGGCTGAAATCTCGATTTTTTTGCTTCAAGATTGATGTCAAAAATTGAACCAAGAGTCACACTGAGCATAAATACAGCGTCTTTGAGTCGGAATGCCTCGGTGGTAATCCTTAGTAAGCCGGGATCAGTTAAACTATATTTGATTGTCACCGCAGCAGTGTAATTGCGTATAATAAATCTAATCTGGTATCAATCTTTGCACAAATTGACTGTTTTTATTCCTTGATTTGCTTAAGAGATGGGAATTACACGGAAGCAGTATTGTGTATGGACTTGATATATGAGGTTTTATTGTTGACGACATAAGTCGCTTTATCGCCGAAATGAATCGGAAAACGGCAAAAATGCAACCAGCGACAAGTCAAATCAGCTTGCATATCCACCCTGTCTGACCAGTCTTCAGTTACCACTCATTATATACCCGAGCTTTTATAGCTAGTTCAAACAGACATCGAGCATCGAGGGCTGTGGCCAGACTGCGCGCATGCGCTGAGTGTTTGCTGGACGAGCAGATCTTCTCCTACGTCCTAAAGCTCCGGCACGAATTGAAATGAAAATTTGAAACGATACATTTTACTCATAGTAAAACGAGCCATAACATCAGAAAATGTATATTAGCGTTCTCCGACAAATTTTTTATCAAATGGATTTTAGCCAGCTAATAGGGGGTTTGCATGAAGTTACCCAAAAAGTGCCTCTATATGTCTGCGAGCAGCGAAGGCTCAGGCGGGTCTGCGCATGCGCAGACCCGCCTGAGCCTTTGCTGCTCCCGGGCGTATTCGGGCAGAACGCTTTTCTCACGAGCAGGCTGAAATTCATTTGAAGTGCTAACAAGATGGAAAGGTACGAATTGAAATAATCACAGATATTTGATTGGAAAAATTCAGTTCTGTCAGAATTTAGATATATTCTATTTCTCTAACTAATGACATATTAAACTATAATGAGACAAGCCAAAAAGACTTTCGCGTCCATTTGAGTTTATCATAACTCTTTTAACGTCTACAGTAAAAATCAAAACTTAAGACCACATAAAACTAAGGCCTAAAATAAATAGCTGTGTTCTCCTAACATGCCGAAAAAGTTAGGGTCGGTAGGTCAATTGAACTTTTTATTTATTTATTCAAGTTATTTTATTTTATTTTATTTTTTTGTTGTTGTTTATTTATTTACATGTATTTATTTTTTTTGTAAGTTTTTTATTCGATGAAAACGGAGCAAAAATTCTTTAAACGGGCTTAATTCCAGCCATATTACCAGAAAACGTTCAAATAATGAGGTTTAAAGCATCAAGGAAGCAAAAGGACAGGATTTTAATTATTAGTTTTGCTTTTTGTGCTAGAAAATATTAAGGTCGGTAGGTAAGAAAATCTTTTTATTTTCATCTGGATGGCCATAAAAATTACAGGATCGGCACAAAAAATCAGGGTCGGTCGGGTTAGCGGAAACACAGCTACAGACCAACCTGTATTAAGCAACCACCTATGGGATATTCAAAAAGTGCTTGCTTAAGACAGGTTTTTGCTTTACACAGGTGAATTTTAATGCATTTTCATTTTGGGGGAACTGAATGCCTGCTTGCTTAAGACAGGTTGCTTGCTTAATAAAGGTGGCCACTAAGACAGGTTTTACTGTATTTGTTTGATGCCTAAGCCCTTCCAAAATTAAGACCATCCCGCTTTGGCGTTGTCCACTATTTCGAAACGGTTACAGTAGCCAATATCACGCCTATGAAACAACTGAGAATTGGTAAACGCGTTACCTTCAAAAGAAATGTTATAATTGTTCTGTTCACTTCCAGCAATTGATTTTGCTTCTGAAATTAGAAGCCTCCGTGGTGTAGTGGTTAGGCTACTCGCGTGGTAAACCAGGGATCGCAGGATCGATCCCGGGCTTCTCCAGACTTTCGGATGAGTCTTTAAACCGAGGTCCCGTCTCCGTATGACCTTAGCTGTTGGTTGGACGTAAAACTCAAACACTTACTCGCTTCTGAAATTATCACGTTGGCAAGGTCGTGTAATGAAACCCCACTTTATCATGTTTATACAGCGAAAGCTGGGTTTTACATGGTATTCATTATTTTTCGCATTTCTGCTTCAATACATATATTACGGGTACTCGTTAGAACCGCCTCAACTAGGCGGCTCTAACGAGTACCAACAACCTATATTCTGAGTAGCAATAAGAAAATTAAAAACAAAATTGTCATCAGATACGGCTATGGATTAATATTTACATTTCCAGTGTAAATATGTTCTATAAAAGGGTTATCCTTTGGAAGCAAGGAATACACCACAGAAGTGAAAAATATGGAGTGTACATGTTTTCTGGGCCAGACTAACTAGTTTCGGCCAATTAGGCTTCATCAGTGACCCTCAGATATTTTCAAAATTCAACAATGGAATCAATGATCCCAAAGGACAAGAAAATATAATCTACACTATGATGTAAACCTATAGAAAACAATTGCGTTCATACTTCCATGAACGCATCGAATCACAAGATTTTCAGTGACGTCAAGTGACGTCATTCTTAACCATTTTTCTCTACGGACGTTGATGACGTCAATGCTGCTCCGCTCTTAGTAGAAAAAACAGCGTGTAAATGATTTTCAGCTTTAAAAGTTTGCCCTACAAGCATATTTTTCGCCCAGTGATGCGGGGCAAATAATGAAAATAGAAAAAAATAAACTTATTTTTCTGCTTTTCATGAAAGTATGAACGACAGTGGGTCGCTAGCAAAGTTTACATGAACCCCTTTGGGGTCCATTTACTTTGCACGTGACCCACTGCGTTCATACCTCCGTGAACTACAGAAAAATAAATTTCATTTCTTAAATGATTTTGGATTAACGCTTTGGTCCTACGGCCTAAACTACTCGTAATTGCCCGCTTAGGAGATCTGAAAGAATGCACGGATGTATCTTCGTAATGCTGACCTTTGATGCTGTTACGTCAAAATATATTTTCATACGCTATAGAAATTCTTTTCTTGCACACCAGACAAGGAAATCCGTGATTTTACCTGGGATAGAAATTTATGTTCTGACCCTGGTGTTCCGATCAAAAATCGAATATAATCGCGTGTTTGACAAATGCACTGGTTGAATACGACCTTGTATGCGCCGTCGTTAAGGTTGACGTCACAGCACGTTACGTGACGTCACGAAACATTCCTGTACTGTCATCACAATATGGCGACCGTAGGTACTCGAAGTGACTGCTGCATTAAAAATCCGCGCTAAGAAATGAAAGGTATGCAAGAAAAATAATCCTATATGGGTGTGAGGGGCGGGTAGAAAAATCCGTCCCTCGGGATCACTGTCCGGCATCACTCGGCAAGCCTCGTGATGCCGGACAGTGACCCTTGGGACGGATTTTTCCATCCACCCCTCACACCCATATAAGATTCTTATATTGTCACCCTACTTATCTCGCTCTCCATATTTTACCCTGCTATGCACATTTGCAAGGCGTACTGGTAAGGAGCGATGACCAAACGTTCAATGGGAAGTCTCCATTTGATGCTTTCAAACCAATAGTGATTCAATGCCGTCTTTTCGTTTTCGGTTTATCGCGACTTCTGCCACTTCCTGTATGCTCACCACTCATTGTTTATAGCGGGAACAATGACATCATACTTTGCCTAGCAACGCAACAACTAAAATGCGAGACACAAAGTTAATGATTTAATCGAAACGATAAAAAGTTACGGTATGCAAGAGACGAGCATATTTTCCACATTAACGTTTCCAACCCTCGGATGCCCAGACCAATCGAAACCTCGGCTCAGCCTCGGTTCTGATCGGCTTAGCCTCGGTTCCGTTCGGCTTAGCCTCGGTTCCGATCGGCTTAGCCTCGGAGCGATGGGCTTAGCTTCGGTTCCCTCCTCGAGTTAGAAGAGCCCGTATCGAGTCCATGCTAATAAAATAGTCCTTTAACCATATATGGGCATGTCTTCCTATTGTGTGCACTGGTCTGCATTAACTCGAATATATCTCTTGACATTAAATTGGTTCGAGCTAGGGATAGTTCGAATTATGGAGGGTTAACCTAAGCTTAACATCATAAGGATATACTTAAAAAATGAATCTGATTCTGATTCTGGGTGAGACGAAGGTGTCGCATATCTTGCGTCACTGGGGCATCCTATAGACATTGCCTTACAGTTGGGCAAGGCCTGCTGTCCTTGTAACAGGTAACGGAACGGGTGGAAAGCTGTTATTCTTCTTTCTTCACTTTCATTTATTCTCCTTTTTCTCCTCTGTCCCTCGCATTCATCCCCTCTACTATCCCTTCTATGTCTTTTCTCCCTTTCTCTGCGACACGACACAAAATGGCACACACGGATTGACATGTCGTTAAACACCACACAACATAAAGTGTAGCGTATTTCCTTGCACACCAGATAAGGAAATCCGTGTATTTTCTGGGATAGAAATTCTGTTCTTACCCTTGTATTCTTACCCAGGCAAACATCATGGTATAATGCGCGAACGAAATAAAACGTTAAATAAAGTGAATGAAAATTGTCGGTGGTGTTATGCAAGAAAAAGAATCTGAAAAGGGATTCTGTTGTACATTACGATAACACATCCGTGTGATATAGTGCATTTTCAAACCTCAAAAAAGGTAATTTTTCTGATGAAAATGTGTGATATTTTTCTTATTTATACTCCAAACATAGGTTTTGGGTGCTCGTTAGAAATTGAGGCGGTTCTAACGAGTACCCACAACCAATGTCTTGGAGCAGAAATAAGGAAAATAATGTTTACCCCCGTAAACCCCAGTTTGCTCTATATAAAGTGGGATTTAAGGGGGGGGGGGGTCTTTATTTCACGGACTTGTTCACGTGATATAATGGGCATTTAGCCGAGATTCTGATTAGCATGATTATCCCGAGAGAACCCCATTTTAGATTCTTCTCTAGTTTCTGTATCTTATACTTCGAGACTCTTGATAGACTGTGAAGTGGAGTAGGTCGCTTTGTGTCTTATCTGGTTGCAAAGCTCCGAAATATCCATCAAATTACTGTATCTAATTCATTGTATTTCAAGACTCTTGCAGTGGAGTAGGTCGCTTTATGTCGTACCTGGTAACAATCGTCGGCAACATACCTCTCGTTTTTGTATCTAATATTTAAAGACCCATGCCAGTCTGCAAACATCGGAGACCTACCTATTGTTGCTGCATCTAATACGTCATCTTTGAAGTGGAGTAGGTCGCTTTGTGTCTTGGCTGATAGTGTGTGTGAGAGTTTGAGTTTTACGTCCCACCAACAGCTAAAGCCATACGGAGAAGGGACCTCGGTTTAAAGACTTATTTGAAAGTCTGGAGAAGCCCGGGATCGATCCTGCGACCCCTGGTTTACAAGGCGAGTAGGGTAACTACTACACCACGGAGACTTCTATTGGCTGATAGCAAACATAGGAGACACACCTCTCGTATCTGTATCTAATACGTCATCTGTGTAGTTTTCTGTATTTAATATTTCAAGACCTCAAGACCCTTGCCAGTCTATGAAAGGGAGTAGATCGCTTTTTGTCTTCCCTGATAGCAAACATCGGAGTCATACCTCTAGTTTCTGTATGTCTTGCCAGATTGTGAAGTTGAGAAGGTTGTCATCCTCGGAGACTATAAGAATCTTATATGGGTGTGAGGGGTGGATTGAAAAATCCGTCCCGAGGGTCACTGTCCGGCATCACGAGGCTTGCCGAGTGATGCCGGACAGTGATCCCGAGGGACGGATTTTTCTATCCACCCCTCACACCCATAATGGATTCTTTTTCTTGCATACCTTCCATCTCTATTGCGAATTTTTAATGCTGCTGTCACTTCGGTTACCGACGTCCGCCATATTGTGATGACACAACTTGAATGTTTAGTGACGTCACGCATGACGACGCCGCACATGAGGTTGTAATCAACCAGTGCATTTATCAAACACGCGATTATATTCGATTTGGGGTCGGAACACCAGGGTCAGAACATAAATTTCTATCCCAGGGTAAAATCACGGATTTCCTTGTCTGGTGTGCAAGAAAGTTTATTCTCGTGAATGGGCTCATATACATGTATACATTGTTTTCTTGTTTTCTGAAAATATTTTTCACAGAGTATATAGTGCGCCCCCGCCAGTCGGGACTCGGAGAAATAGATTGAGCTGCATGGTGCTTCCGCACATAGCTCAAAGCGAACGTACATTGGAGAACTGGTAAACCGCGTAGAAAGTCAAAGCCTGCACTTGAAACTTGAGTGGTGCGAGTCGGACTGTCATTCAACGCCGGCGGTTTCTTTGGAGGGTAGGGCTTGAGATATCATTTTATCTCAATGTCGGGTCAAAGGCCTACAATGTCGCAAGCAACCTTAAAACCTCAACACAAACACACAACAACATTATCCCGCATAGAAGCGTTTTCCCAGTTGAAGATCTACTCCCTCGTCTAAAGAAACAAATAACTATTTTCAATAATGGCGTATCAAGCGGCGACGTAATGCGTGGAATGAATGGCGCCTTAATATTTAATTTCGTTCATTACTTTCTCCCTACGACATGGGTCAGATCCGAGGAATCCGTCTAATATCCGCCATCACGGTAAATTAGATGCTAGATATTGGTGGTATGATTAGAGATCAGCGGATACCTAGCAGGGTGCCGGTAACTGATTTAAGAAATATCCGTTCACTAGAATTTCAATTTTGTCAACCACGCGGAGGCATTAGCGTGATATATCCTTTTGCGCATGTGCATGGGAAAACATACAAAAAGACCTAACCGAGCAGCGAAGACTCAGATCAGACTGCGCGGATGCGCAGTCTGATCAGAGTCTTCGCTGTTCCGATGAGCCTTCTGTAGGCCCGGGGCTTTTCAAAGATGTAGATACTAAAAGGCTATGGTCAGGCTGGTTTGATGCGTAGACCGATCTGTGTCTTTGCGGGTCGCAGATGTAATATGGCTGGATTTGTCGTGAACCGTCTCTTTTACTTTACGTCTATCGCGACGGCCATACGGTGCTAATATCCATTAATTTTGCAAAAATGATATATTGTTTATTCAATAAAGATGTAATTCTGGCAATTTGTAGCAGATTTACTATTGATGAATTCTTTATAAGCGACATGTCATAGTGGTCATATATCATTTTCGCTCTAAGACAGTAATGTATTTTAAGGATGCTCTTTTGTTTGCGCGCATGTATAAATCTATTATAAGACAAAACAATCAATCACATACAGAGAACCCGCGTTATAACGACATTCGTTATAACGGCAGACTCGTTATAACAACAATTTCATTTGAATGAATTCTTAGCTTAAGGTTTAGCCTCGAGCGACTTGGCCTTCCCATTGGGTTGGAAATGCCCAAATCGAATCCATAGTCATGAAAGATTCTTGTAATTTAATACTCCAAGAAAGGAGGCGATTCTAATAAATGTCTATAACATTTGTTTGTGGAAAAGATCTTTTATAACCTATCATAATCCTGACTCGGATTCTTTATGATGGAAAATTCATTATAACGCCGCAATAATAGGGAACAAATACTGTCGTTATAACGCGGGTCCTCTGTAGTTAAGTGGCATCTCAATACAGTGTTCGCCGGAAGCTGACAACTAACTAGTCTTTTGTATAAGCCGAACGGAGAGAATGGCCATAGAAATAGAGAATACCACGTTTGTGTCATTTGATATCAAGTTTATCAGGCAAGGCTTTGAGAACGCTTGTATAATCGCCAGGCTTGTCGAGCGATTCTACATGCGTTCTCGAAGCCGAGCCTGATAAACTTGATATCAAATAACACGAATCTGGTATTCTATTTATCAGTTTATCCCCTTGTACCCTCTTAAATTAGCAATTTACGATCAGTTATTGATTTTCCTCAGTGCGTCCCAACATTCTGACGGTCGATATATTTAGGATCAGCTGACCATATTTTTCCTTTGATTTTTTTTTCAAGGAATTTTTATATTATTCCCATTAACAATAACTTTTTTTTTTGTCATTTTTCTAGTAGTCCGGTTCATTCATAAAAGTGTAATGTCGCGTTGACGTGATAAAGCTCACTTGTCCTGAGATAGCATATCTTTATCAGCTCAATGCGTTACAATGCAAAATATATAGGGGGTAACTGATAAAATAATTCCTGATGAGTCGCCGTATTTTAAAGGTTTCAGTATTTGTTTGTTGTTTTCATGCGTTCTGCAATCTACGTTCTCTAGTAAATTTTACTATATTAGGGTATAGTGGTATGATTCCGCTAAAATTTTGCGGTCAATCCTTATATAGATTACAAATAATCGATTATCGATTAAGTTTTCTTTTCGTTATTACAAGGTTTTTCATTATGCAAACACGCCTATAAAAATACATTGCCACCTTTATCGCCGAAAAAAAAATGAAAATTTAAGATGAAAAATTGGGATATTTTTCTTATTTCTGCTCAAAATATAGATTGTGGGCACTCGTTAGAACCGCCTCATCGAGGCGGCTCTAACGAGTACCCGTAATTCTATATTTTAGGGCAGAAATAAGAAAAATAAGTTATACCTCCGGTAACCCCAGTTTTACTATATAAAAGTGGGGTTCAAGGGGGTCAAAATTATATAGGCGTGTTTTCGTGATGAATATAAAAAAATTGAAAGCTTTCTTGAGAAAAAGTGCTTAGATTATATAAATGTACTAATAGATTGGGCTGTATTGTGCAACCATGTATAGCAATGAGCACTGGTTAACCGCTTAGAAGGTCTAAGCCATCCCGGCAAGTGATACGAGCCGGACTGTCCATTCATATAAAACCCTAGCGGTTTGATTTGGAAGGTAGGGTTTGAGATGTCGTTTCATCTCCATGTCGGGGAAAATCCAACAAAACTTGAAGCAACGTCTCCAAAATGACCTCATTGGTGTTGACAGTGACGTTAAACCTAAACTCAAACCAACAAAACCTTCAATTGTTATTTTTTCTATACAGTGCATAAATACCTAAATTATGACTACCTTTTGGACTGTTCAAAAGGCTGGTCCGTTATTTTTGCTAGCTGGGTAGTATGCCCTGCATCAGTGGCTACGTGATCTAACTGGTGGTTTTCTTCTGTTCTCCGGCCCCCGCCTATCGGGGCTTGAAGACAAAGATAGGCTGCATGATGCTTCCATGCAGAGCTGAAACCGACCGCACACGAGTACTGGTAAACCCATTAGAGGATCTAAGCCTGCCCGGGCAAAGCGGTGCGAGTCGGACCGTCCATGCTTATAAACCCTATTTGTTTCATTGGGCGACAGGGCTTGAGATGTCATTTCATCTCAATGACGGGTAAAAGCCCACAAAATGGTTAGAACGTCTCCAAATTGACCTATACAGTGTTGGCGGGAACGTTTAACCTCAAATCAATCAATCATCTGTTCTCATGATCCATGGATATCTGGTCCAAAGACTCACCGTTGAGCAAGGAGTCCTGCATGTTGATCAGTTTGTTATTTTTCTTTTTAATTAGCCCTGTCGTTTTAGCCAAAGAAGAATAAAAGCCTGAAAGATAAATCGTTGCCTACTTTCAAAATCAGTGACTTACAGAAAAAAGTCCCAAAATATTCACTGGCAAAATTGATTTTGAGGGTAAACCGATCAATAAGTGAATAGCACCCCGCCCCCACTCACCCCCACTCCCGCCCCATAAACATTTTTTTAATCGTTTAATCATTAAAAATCATTAAATTATATCAGATTACTTTTAACAGCCAAAGATGCTCTAACCGCAGTTAGGTTGTTATAACTTGAAAACACAGAACATTGTCTTTTTTTTTTGGGGGGGGGGGGGGTAAAAACATAAAAACGCTCACAATGCACGGGAAATTGATAAAAAGATAGTGGTAAGGATTCTTGGAAATACTTTTTTAGATATGGATCTTAACCATATAGACAAATTATTGGCATGCATTCCGATGGGAAGTAATTGTGCTCCCCGGTTGCTAATTTGCTTCTGTTTTGTTATTATATAGGCTTCCTGTTGTCTCCTTCACGTGAAAATCAAGCTCAGCATGACATTATTGAAGCACTCAATTCTACCACGATTTACCGAATAAAGGAACATTGTTTTGTTTGTTTGAAAAGAGGTTTAACGTCCCCGTCAACACTGTAAAGGTCATTTTGGAGACGTTTCTTCCAATTTTGTTGGACTTTTACCCGACATTGAGATGAAATGACATCTCAAGCCCTGTCGCCCAATGAAATCAATAGGGTTTATAAGCAAGGACGGGCCGACTCGCACCGCTTTACCTGGGCAGGCTTAGATTCTATACTCGTGTGCGGTCGGTTCAGCTCTGCGTGGAAGCATCATGCAGCCCATTTATTTCTTCAAGCCCCAAACGGGCGGGGGCTGAAAGGAACAATGATAACCTTCTTTTCAAACAAGAAAGAAGATATATACTGCCGAACCAAATGAAGCTAAAAAACAAACTCATACCGAAGAACGGTTTTTGAATTTGAGTAATCTATAGATAATGGAAGATTTCCTTTAAATATTTATGATAAACGGTATGCTTTCGATTTTCGGTTCCTTGATGGTCACCGTGAAATGACCCCCCACCCCTACTAACCTCACTTTATACAGAGAAAACTGGGGTTTACCGGTGTATACATTATTTCTCTTATTTCTGCTCCACGAAATATGCTGTGGGTACTCGTTAGAGCCGCTACAACCTATGTTTGAAGTACAAAAAAATATCACGGATTATGATGTCGCTCGTGGGAGCAGTCGTTCGCCGGAACAAAAGTGTCCGTGGTGGGGACACTGGAAATTAGCAGTTGTAGATACAGAAAACCATAAAATTTGGGTTATCTTTGCATATTAATTTAAATGTATCGTGTTCTATTCTCTTCATTTGGGTCAAGCGAATAACAGTCGTCGTTTATTAAAAGTTATTTATTTTTATGACTGTTATGTTTGATAACGCCTCGCATTTTTGTTGAATAGTTGGCGTGTCATATTAAGTTATTTATAAGACTTTCAAGGGGCGTAACAAATCAAAACAAACAAAAAAATCAACACTCTGCATATTTTGCAATAGTTTGGTTAATCACTTTAATTTTGATTAAAGGATTTCAATTAAAAATACATAAAAATATGCCTAACATAAAGTTTTATGAATCTATTCCAGTTTGTATTGGTGACAAAATATTTGCTGGTAATAAACCTTTTCATAGTTGAAATTATTTTGATACTAATAGTAAGTTGCGGTCCTCCGCGAAAGAAGTCACCTAACTCCCAATCGGCTAACTGATAACTGTCAAGCAGACAGGAGTCAGCATATTGGAAGCCTAGGGAAAAGAGCAGCTGGCGAACTGGGGGTAGCCCCTATGTGCCCTTGGCGCCCCGTTTCCTTAAAAACATCGTCAGTCATCTGTTTATTTTGCATCAGGACAAAGAAGAAAAACAACGTTGAATTCGAAGGGATGTTTTTAGCTCACCGAGCTTTTGTGATCACTTTTTGTCCGTCGTGCGTGCGTGCGTGCGTGCGTGCGTGCGTGCGTCCGTAAACAATTTCAAATAAGTATATCTTTAATACCCCATGGTAAATCTTGATCAAATTTCATGGGAAGCATCATCAGGTAGGGGAAAAGGCTGCAAAAGGTTTTTGGGCTGATCAGATTGGAATTCTGGTTGCCATGGCAACATAATAGCTCCCATAGACTAACAATGGGAAAAAATTAAAATATCTTCTTCTCTGAAACCACAGGACCCAGAGCTTAGATATTTAGCATGTATTAACGGCTAGTGGTCACCTACATAATTCCTGCCAATCATGCCCCTAGGGTCCAAATTGGCCACCCCCCGGGGCCCCTTCGCTCCCATAGACTCAAAATGGAACAAAAAGCTTCAAAAATCTTCTTCGCCGAAATCACAGGGCCCAGAGCTTAGATATTTAGCATATAGCAACAGCAAGTGGTAACCTACATAATTCCCGCCAATCATGCCCTTGGGGTCAAAACAGGCCACACCCCGGGGCCCTTTAGCTCCTATAGACTCATAATGGAAAAAAGCTTCAAAAATCTTCTTCTCTGAAACCACAGGGCCCAGAGCTAAGATATTTGGCATGTAGCAACGGCAAGTGGTCACCTACATAATTCCTGCCAATCATGCCCCTATGGTCCAAATTGGCCACACCCCGGGCCCTTAGCTCCCATAGACTCATAATGGAAAAAATCTTCAAAAATCTTTTTCTCTGAAACCACAGGGCCCACAGCTTAGATATTTAGCATGTAGCAACAACCAGTGGTCACCTACATAATTCCTGCCAATCATGCCCCTGGGTTCCAAATGGGCGACGCCCCGGGGCCCCTTCGCTCCCATAGACTCATAATGGAAAAAAAAGCTTCAAAAATATTCTTCTCGGAAACCACAGGGCCCAGAGCTTAGATATTTAGCATGTAGCAACGGCAAGTGGTCACCTACATAATTCCTGGCAATCATGCCCCTGGGGTCCAAACGGGCCACGCCCCGGGGCCCTTTAGCTCCTATAGACTCATAATGGAAAAAAACTTCAAAAATCTTCTTCTCTGAAACCACAGGGCCCAGAGCTGAGGTATTTGGCATGTAGCAATTGCAAGTGGTCACCTACATAAATCCTGCCAATCATGCCCCTATCGTCCAACGGGTCCATGCCCCGGGGCCCCTTAGGTCCTATAGACTCATAATGGAAAAAAAGCATCAAAAATCTTCTTCTCTGAAACCACAGGGCCCAAAGTTTAGATATTTAGCATGTAGCAACGGCAATTGGTCACCTACATAATTCCTGCCAATCATGCCCCTGGGTTCCAAATGGGCGACGTGCCGGGGGCCCCTTTGCTCCCAAAGACTCATAATGGAAAAAAGTTTCAAAAATATTCTTCTCTGAAACCACAGGGCCGAGAGTTTAGATATTTAGCATGTAGCAATGGCAAGTGGTAACCTACATAAACCCTGCCATTCATGCCTGTGGGGTCCAAATGGTCCACGCCCCGGGGCCCCTCAGCTCCCGTAGACTCATAATGGAAAAAAGATTCAAAAATCTTCTTCTCTAAAACCACAGGGCCCAAAGCTTAGATATTTAGCATGTAGCAACGGCAAGTGGTCATCAACATAATTCCTGCCAATCATGCCCCTGGGGTCCAAACGGGCCACGCCCCGGGGCCCTTTAGCTCCTATAGACTCATAATGGAAAAAAGCTTCAAAAATCTTCTTCTCTGAAACCACAGGGCCCAGAGCTGAGGTATTTGGCATGTAGCAACGGCAAGTGGTCACCTACATAAATCCTGCCAATCATGCCCCTAGGGTCCAAATGGGCCACGCCCCGGGGCCCCTTAGCTCACATAGACTCATAATGGAAAAAAAAGCTTCAAAAATCTTCTTCTCTGAAACCACAGGGCCCAGAGTTAAGATATTTAGCATGTAGCAACGGCAAGTGGTCACCTA
This sequence comes from Lucinisca nassula, assembly GCA_963580285.1. Taxonomy (NCBI): domain Eukaryota; kingdom Metazoa; phylum Mollusca; class Bivalvia; order Lucinida; family Lucinidae; genus Lucinisca; species Lucinisca nassula. Next base: position 18,088,535 of record OY757018.1, read on the forward strand.
CATAATTCCTGCCAATAATGCCCCTGGGTTCCAAATGGGCCACGCGCCGAGGCCCTTGGCTCCCGTAGACCCATAATGGAAAAAAGCTTAAAAACTCTTCTTCTCTGAAACCACAGCGCACAGAGCTTAGATATTTAACACGTAGCAATGGCAAGTGGTCACCTACATAATTCCTGCCAATCATACCCCTGGGGTCCAAAAGGGCCACGCCCCGGGGCCCCTTAGCTCCTATAGACTCATAATGGAAAAAAAGCTTCAAAAATCTTCTTCTCTGAAACCACAGGGCAAAGGAGCTTAGATATTTAGCATGTAGCAATGGCAAGTGGTCACCTACATAAATCCTGCCAATCATGCCAGTGGAGTCCAAATGGGCCACGCCCCGGGGCCCCTTAGCTCCCATAGACTCATAATGGAAAAAAAAGCTTCAAAAATCTTCTTCTCTGAAACCACAGGACCCAGAGCTTAGATATTTACCATGTAGCAATGACAAGTGGTCACCTACATAAATCCTGCCAATCATGCCCCTGGGGTCCAAATAGGCCACACCCTGGGACCCCCTTAGCTCCCATAGACTCATAATGGAAAAAAAACTTCAAAAATCTTCTTCTCTGAAATCACAGGGCCCAGAGCTTAGATATTTAGCATGTAGCAACGGCAAGTTGTCACCTACATATTTCCTGCTAATCATGCCCCTGGGGTCCAAATGGGCCACGCCCCGGGGCCCCTTACCTCCCATAGACTCATAATGGGAAAAAAAGCTTCAAAAATCTTCTTCTCTGAAACCACAGCACACAGAGCTTAGATATTTAACACGTAGCAATGGCAAGTGGTCACCTACATAATTCCTGCCAATCATACCCCTGGGGTCCAAAAGGGCCAAGCCCCGGGGCCCCTTAGGTCCTATAGACTCATAATGGAAAAAAAGCCTCAAAAAATCTTCTTCTCTGAAACCACAGGGCCCAGAGCTTAGATATTTAGCATGTAGCAATGGCAAGTGGTCACCTACATAAATCCTGCCAATCATGCCAGTGGAGTCCAAATGGGCCACGCCCCGGGGCCCCTTAGCTCCCATAGACTCATAATGGAAAAAAAGCTTCAAAAATCTTCTTCTCTGAAACCACAGGGCCCAGAGCTTAGATATTTACCATGTAGCAATGACAAGTGGTCACCTACATAAATCCTGCCAATCATGCCCCTGGGGTCCAAATAGGCCTCACCCTCGGACCCCCTTAGCTCCCATAGACTCATAATGGAAAAAAAACTTCAAAAATCTTCTTCTCTGAAATCACAGGGCCCAGAGCTTAGATATTTAGCATGTAGCAACGGCAAGTGGTCACCTACATATTTCCTGCTAATCATGCCCCTGGGGTCCAAATGGGCCACGCCCCGGGGCCCCTTAACTCCCATAGACTCATAATGGAAAAAAGCTTCAAAAATCTTCTTCTCAGAAACTGTGAAACACAGAACTTAGATAGTTAGTATCTAGCAACATAAAATAGCCAGCTACATAAATCCTGCTAACCGTGCCCCTTGGGTCAAAATTGGCCGCGCCCGAGCTTATCACCTCCATTAGACTTATAATGGAAAAAAAACTTAAAAAATCTTCTTCTATGAAACCATAAGGCCCAGAGCTTAGATTTTTAGTATGTAGCAACGTCAAGTGGCCACCTACATAAATCCTGCCAGTTATGTCCCTGGGATCCAAATTGGCCCCACCCCAGGTTTCTTTAGCTTCCATAGACTTACAATAGGAGAAACTTCAAAAATCTTCTTCTCTGAAACCACAGGGCCCTTATTATGAAAAAAAAAACAAAAAAAAACAAAAACAAACAAACAAAAGAAAAAAAAACTTAAAATGGCGAAAAAAATCTTCAAAAATCTTCTTCTCTGAAACCATAAGTCCCAGAGCTTAGGTATTTAGCATGTAGCAATGTCGAGTGGTCGCCTACATGAATCCTGCCAATCATGCCCCTGGGGTCCAAATCCTGTGGCTCCTTAACTCCAACAAACTTATAATGGAAAAAAGCTTCAAACGTCTTCTTTGAAACCATGAAGTACAGACCTAAGATATTTAGTATATAGCAACACAAAATGGTCGCCTACATAAATCCTGCCAACCGTGCCCTTTGGGTAAAAATTGGCCAAGCCCCAGGGCTCATTAGCTTCTATAGACTTATACTGGAAAAAAAACTTAAAAAAATCTTTTTCTCCAAAACCATAAGGCACATATTTTGTTTGATTTGAGGTTTTACATCCCCGACAACACTGTATAGGTCATTTTGGAGATGTCTCTTCCAATTTTGTGGGACTTTTAGCAGACATTGAGATGAAATTACATCTCAAGCCCTGTCGCCCAATGAAACCAGTAGAGATTATAAGCATGGACACCGCTTTGCCTGAGCTTAGATATTTAGTATGTAGCAATGTCAAGTGGTCTCCTACACTAATGATTTTCTGGTACACAGGTGAGCGATATAGGGCCATTGGGCCCTCTTGTTTATTGTATCGTGATCCCAAATGAATATCAAAGGAGTCAGTAAAATGTCCATTTAAAGAAGCATTTAACCCAGCTAATTAAGAATCAATTAGTCCTTACAAAAGAAACATTCTGACTAAAAGACAAAAAATATTCTATTGTGGAAGCAGGCTACAAACCGCATACAAATCCATGCACTTTCCACTTGTCTGGAGCAAATTAATCCGTAATCAAAATTTGCCGCATGACGTTAAATTAAACTGGAAATTTCTTCTGACTTTCAACTTTCAACGTCATTTTCCACGTTTTACGCTGATACTCGTAACCGCTGATACTCGTTTTCAACATTTCTTTTAGGGCTACTGATGAGGCCTTGATGGCCGAAACAAGCTTGTCTGGCCCAAACAACAAATGGATTCTGCTATTTTCGTTTTTGAATGCGTTCATGGTTCATGGTTCTCAAAGGGCATCCCTTTTAGCCTTATTTAATACACATGATTTAAAGCAAATTAGACATTTGAACAATTTCCTGCAATTGTTTTTAGCGATTGGTGGATTCTATACATGGACTCCTTTAATAGATTGTTCCCAGCAAGGACAATTTATATAGGTATGTTTAATAGACTGTTCCCACCAAGGACACTTTCTGTAGGTATGTTTTATAGACTGTTCCAAGCACAGACACTTCTGTAGGTATGTTTATAGACTGTTCCCAGCCCGGACAATTATATAGGTATGTTAAATAGACTGTTCCCACCAAGGACACTTTTCGTAGTTATGGTTAGTAGACATTTTCCAGCACGGACACTTTCTAAAGCTATCATTTAAAGACTGGTCCCAGCATGGACACTTTCTGTAGGTATATTTAAAAGACTGTTCCCAGCACGGACACTTTCTGTAGCTATGTTTAATAGGCTGTTCCCAGCACGGACACTTTCTGTAGCTATGTTTAATAGGCTGTTCCCATCAAGGACACTTTCTGTAGGTATGTTTAATAGATTGTTCCCAGCACGGACATTTCTGTAGATATGGTTAATAGACTGTTCACACCAAGGACACTTTCTGAAGGTATTTTAATAGATTGTTTGCAGCACGGATACATCTGTTGGTATGTTTAATAGACTGTTTCCAACAAGGACACATTCTATACGTATGTTTAATAAGAAGTTCCCACCAAGCACACTTTCTGTAGCTATGTTAAATAGACTGTTCCAAGCATGGACACTTACGGTTGCTATGTTTAATAGACTATTCTCACCAAGGACACTTTCTGTAGCTATGTTTATAATAGAATGTTCCCACCAAGGACACTTTCTGTAGCCATTTTTAACAGACTGTTCCCACCAAGGACACTTCATGTAGCTATGTTTAATAGACTGTTCCCAGCATGGACTGTTTTTGTAGCTATGTTTAATAGAATGTTCCCACCAATGACACTTTCTGTAGCCATTTTTAACAGACTGTTCCCACCAAGAACACTTCAGGTAGCTATGTTTAATAGACTGTTCCCAGTATGGACACTTTTTGTAACTATGTTTAATAGAATGTTCCCACCAAGGACACTTTCTGTAGCCATTTTTAACAGACTGTTCCCAGCATGGACACTTTTTGTAGCTATGTTTAATAGGCTGTTTCCAGCACGGACACTTCTGTATATATGTTTAATAGACTGTTTCCAACAAGGACTCTTTCTATACGTATGTTTAATAAACTGTTCCCACCAAGGACACTTTCTGTAGCTATGTTTAATAGGCTGTTTCCAGCACGGACAATTCTGTATATATGTTTAATAGACTATTTCCAACAAGGACTCTTTCTATACGTATGTTTAATAAACTGTTCCCACCAAGGACACTTTCTGTAGCTATGTTTAATAGAATGTCCCCACCAAGGACACTTTCTGTAGCCGTTTTTAACAGAATGTTCCCACCAAGGACACTTCATGTAGCTATGTTTAAAAGACTGTTCCCAGCATGGACACTTTTTGTAGTTATGTTTAATAGAATGTTCCCACCAAGGACACTTTCTGTAGCCATGTTTAATAGACTGTTGGCACCAAGGACACTTTCTGTAATTATGTTTAATAGACTGTTCCCGACAAGGATACTTTCTGTAGCTATGACTATTAGTCTCTTCGCAGCACGGACACTTCTGAAGGTATGTTCAATAGACGGACGGACACTCCTGTAGGTATGTTTAATAGACGGTTACCACCAAGGACACTGTCTGAACCTATGTCAGTTAGACTGTTCCCATCACGGAAACTTTCTGGAGCTATGATTTATAGGCTGTTCCCAGCACGTACACTTCTGTAGGTATGTTTAATAGACTGTTCCCAGCACGGACAGTTTCTGAAGCTATGTTCAATACACTGTTCCCACCAAAGACACTTGTTTCATATGTCGGGGGCTGGCAAAACGTATATGTGACGGGACAACACGAGGGAACCTCGAATCTATGTCCACTTGTGGGGCATTAACGCAAAGGAAATTCTAAGATACTTAGAATCCTTTGCAATATTTATATGGAATAAGTCTAATATTTATAAACAACACTGGTTACATAATTTTACAAAGACAAACTTAAAGGGACAGTTGACTCGCAATCTATTCCACTTAGGTTAAGACAGAATGAAAATTAGCCTGGGCCCAATTAAATTTCTGTCTTAATACAAGTGGAATACACTTGAATCACACTTGAATTACACATGAAGTACACACACTCATTCACACCCTCACATACTTAACATAATGTTCTTTCTCCCTTCCTGTTGATGATAAGGACCTGATGAGTGTTTATGGCACCATAATGTTTTATATAAACTTTATATTAACCAGTATATTCACAGTAATGACTGTTTCACCAACCAGTTTTTGCCTCTGTGTTATACCGTGGCGATTACATCTATAGCTGCTCACCGCCGAATAAAATGTAGTAACAGAGGTGGGGGACACATAAACCCCTTTACATCATTCTAAACTCATCATCCATATCATCACTGCCTCATATCACTGATGCCTCATATCACTGATGCCTCGTATCACCGTTGTCTTATATCAACGAAGCCTCACATTAACGATGCCTTATATCAACAATGCCTCATATCAATGATTGACATCAGGTGAGCGATTCAGGCTGCAATGTTGATATTCAATAAGTGTAACTGCAATGTCCCCAACACGGACAGTGTGCGCCCACGAAGGACTGTTCCGGACAAGGTCATAGTGTTGCGTGTTGCAATTATATACTGTAGAGCCTATGGAGGTAAAATATCAACTTATTCGTTTCGCTAGAGATTCTTACGGAATCCGGGAAGGGACATGCATTTTTTTCATAACTGTTGTGCGAACAAGATATTGAGTTGTGCGCACAAGATATTATGTTGTCTGCACAAGATCTATGTTGAGCAAACAAGATAATATGTTGTGCGAATAAGATACATTGTATGTCATGCTAACAAGATAATATGTTGTGCGAATAAGATATGTCATGCGAACAAGATAATATGTTGTGCGCACAGGATATTATGATGTCCGCACAAGATCCATGTTGTGCAAACGAGATAATTTCTTGTGATATTTTTCTTATTTCTGCTCAAAATATAGAGTGTGGATACTCGTTAGAGATGTGGCGGTTCTAACGAGTACCCACAATCTATATTTTAGAGCAGAAATAAGAAAAATAAGGTATACCCCTGTAAACCCCAGTTTTAGTATATCACGTGGGGTTCGGGGGGGGGGGGGGGTAAAATTATATAGGCGTGTTTTCGTGATGGTTGCACAGCGGTGGTTCAGTTTTCAGTCTCAATGACGGTGTCAAAATAAAGCTTTTTTTTCGCTGGTCCCGCCGTTGTCTAAACAGTGGTTTTCTTCAGCTCTGGGTATTGGTCAGCAACCCTCGTCTTTGCTTCACCTCATTGTTTGAAATTGACTTATATGTGTCAACTCGTAAGATGATATATTGATGGAGTCATGAAACCATTATGTGAAAAGAATATTTTGTGTAACCTTTATCCTGCTGAACATGACAACCCCTACCTTTGCAAACAGTGTAAATCCAGATCAGATGTCTTCTTAAAGCCATCTGATCAGGATCTACACTGTTTGGCATGCAGTTTGTGAATTGAACCAATATATTAAATCAAGTAAATACATTAAATCAAGTAAATTTGGTGGTAAAATTTTCAACATATTTGAATAGGTGTTTTGATTGTTCGTTTGCGTTGGAGCTTAACGGCCCAGTCAACATTATTTAGTCATTTTCGAGCCGTCAGCTTTTCCTGGGCAGGCTTATACCTAAGCGGATGTCCAGTACAGTGCACATATTTTCGCCAGAAACTGACAACTGACCTTCTTGAATCAGCGGGAGGGAGAGCACGACGGACGAAAAGACTACTTAGGTCATTTTCGAGCCGGTCAGATTACCTTTCCATACTTTTCCTGGGCAGGATTATACGTAAGGCTGATAACCAGTACAGTGCACATTCTTTCGCCAGAAATTGACAACTGCCATTCTTGAATCAGCACAAGTGAGAGAACGACCGTAGAAAAGATTTCATGATCAATCTCCACGAGAGAATGTTGTCGACCACGGCAGGTATCGAACCCGCGTCCTCCTGGTCACCAGTCAGACGCGCATCCGACTGAGCTACCGGGGCCTGCGTTTAAATGAAGTAGAATTCCGCTATTAAGACCACCTAAAATTAAGACAAACTATGCTTTTAAAAGCATATTTAGAAGGTTTCAAGTACATTTTCTTTGTGTTTGCAATATCCAGTGTGCTCTAGTTTGAGACCGCCTTTGGCACTGTTCAAAAGTGGTCTTTAAGACCACTTTTGAACAGTACCAAAGGTGGTCTTAACACATGAATTTTACTGTAGGTGTATTTGTGCTATTTGCAAAGGGCAAAACCGGTTCTCTCATGACGTGATTAATAGTAGACGAGACAAACCCGCCCCCGCCCATCGGGGCTTGAGGAAATAGATGGGCTGCATGAACTGAGTACTGGTAAACCGCTTAGAGGATCTAAGCCTGCCCAGGCAAAGCGGTGCGAGTCGGCCCGTCCATGCTTACAAACCCAATGGTTTCATTTTGCGACAGGGCTTGAGATGTCATTTCATCTCAATGTCGGGTAAAAGTCCCACAAAATTGGAAGCAACGTCTCCAAAAAGACCTATACATAAAAATATCATTCGGGAGGTGTTGTCCTAATGCGCTATTATTTTAATTCGTATTGAAACCTAAGACGGCAAATATTCATAAGTAGCGCCTCGTTAACACCCACAATCTATATTTGACGGGAAAGATAAAAATACCAAGAATCTGCACAATAGTGCTTTTCCCAGTGCCACGAAGGATATACACAGTAGAACTCCCAAGGCTCGAACTCCGTTGGCTCTTTTACCATGGATGGGTCGAATGCGTTTTTGAGCTCGTAAGGTATTCCTTCAAATACGAAATAACATTAATTCAGGAAGATTTTCTTATTTTGTCTTGCAAGTATATGCTGTGTGTAATCATTAGAATCGCCTCGATGAGGCGATTCTAATGAGTACACACAACATACGCTTGTAATATGGAACACCGAAAAGATATCCCACAATGATATCAATTATGTTTCCTGGTATGACACTTATAGTTACCCTCCGTGGCTCGAAATATCCCTATCTCGAACAAATTTTCACGTTCCAAAAGGGGGTTCGAGCTACAGAAGTTCGACTGTAAAATATTATCATAACAACATGTCCGTACAATGAACACCTCTATGAATCCCACTTTATATACTGAAAAGTAGGGTACTTGCGTTCAGTTCATTATTTTCTTTTTGTTTTCCTAGAAAACATAGAATTCTAACGAGCACCAACAGTCTATGTTTGGACTAGAAATAAGAAAAACATCCAAGAGTTTTATCTGCAAAAATGCTTGTTGACACTATTTTATCATGTGAGTGTAATACCGCCATGTAATAAATTCCGTAATCCACTAGTTAGTTAGAAACGCCCCTTAACGTTACATGTACGGCGTTTACTAATGACGGAATATTGACATTTTTGTCAACAAATCGCGAATAAAATGCGTTTTTATGTCATATGATATATAGAATCTTGCATTCGTGCTCATGTATTATTGAACATATTGAACTCGTTGAAGAAAAGGCATAAAATGCTCGACAAAGCCTCGCAATTTATCCCTTTACCGCAACTCATTTAATAAATTAAATAAATAAATGAATTTTATTTTTCTGCTGTTCATGAAAGTATGAACGCAGGGGGTCGCGTGCAAAAGAAATGAACCCTGAAGGGGTTCGTGTAAACTTTGCTAGCGACCCGCTGTCGTTCATACTTTCATGAAAAGCAGAAAAAATTAAGTGTATTTTTATATTTACATTCTTTGCCCCTAAGCACTGGGCGAAAAACTGCTTATTGGGCAAAAACTTTAAAAGCTGAAAAAACCAACAAAACATTTACACGCTGTTTTTCTTAAAAGAGCGGAACAGCGTTGACGTCACCAGCGCCCGTAGAGAACCATGGTTTAGACTGACGTCACTTGACGTCACTGAAAATCATGTGACTCGATGCGTTCATGGAAGTATGAACTACATTGATATCCATAGGTTAACATTAGATTTTACATTGGAAATGTAAATATTAAAACATGAAGACTCATGTAAGATCCTCTATGTAGTGTAAGTATCTGTAGGGGGAGGGCCGTAACTAATGTTGTGAGAACTTGTGGCCCAACTCAATTGCTTAAAATGTTGCAATAAAATATGTTTATACTATACTATGTAGTGCTGGTGACGTATCGTCGTGGATACATGTAGCATTTTACTCTTACGGCCATCCTCCCCATTTTCAATTTGTTCCCTGTAATTAATCACCGAATTACACGACAAAAATATAATAATAATTCTTACGTATCTTAGTATCTTAGAGCAATTAAAGATCATATTAATATGGTATTACAACCGTGATCTCATGAATAGGTGAAATGCTTAGCACTGCGTGCCCCTTTCGTGTTTTAAAACTGTTGCGAATATAAATTGTAATTAATAATGGTATATTCGGCTTAAAATTAGTAATTAACTGAAACCAATCCGTCTTATTTGAATGATTGTTGGTAAATAGCTTCAAATTGTTCGATTAAAACGGAAGTAATCCGTTTAATGTGCCCTGAATATCTCTTCTTTAATTAACTGTGTATTACTCCGCGCCGATAAACAAACTCTGTGCAAGCGCGCTACTTCCTTTCACAACGGAATAATTTACTGAGTATGGGAAAACGAGTGACAATATAAAATACAAAGAAAGCGTTATAAAAGTAATGTGATGATTTGACGAACACGTGCGCTATTTGTTGGAGCGAGTTCGTTTAACAGTAATGCGGTTTAATGGCGAGGGTAATTGAAAACGGAGTCCTGGAAAACACGATGCATCAAGGCAATATGCCTTGTTTTCCGTTCCCTGAAAGAAAGGTTTAGTGATGGAACAATTAATAAATTTTATTGAACCGACAGTTTCCGGTTTTGGAATTACGCTAATGCGATCTGATGCCAGAAAATTTCGCTTCATCTAGCTCGATTACTGCTGGAAAGCTAAATGTAGCAGATCAGAAAATAAGAAGAGACAGGGAGAAAGTGGTTTATTGTGATGGTATTAAGGATTTTAGTTTTCAATTTGTCAGAATTCAATAGCTCTTATGCCTACTTTATTGTATTTTACACATCATTCGTTGCACTGACATAGGACCACGGAGGCGAGTACGCGAGGATTAATAAAGAAACCGACTTAGTTTATCTGAAATGAAAATAAGAAATTTCTCCACGATTAAAAAAGCTAGTTTGGTTAATAAGATCAAACATATATAAGCTTAGGCGTACTAATAAAGCGTTTTATTGCATACTTTATTATTGAAATTGTTTTATATATTCGTTATTAACTTATGAGCTTGAGGCGATGAAAGAGGCAATTCTCTCATAAAATAGCATGATGATAATATATCCGTGTGATATAGTGGAAGCTTTCATTGGACCCAGAACTAATATATTTCAGGTGAAACTTTCCGATTATTATGATCATTTCGTCATCAAACATAAATTATGGACTACATCTATCGAGTATCAACAATCTATGTTTTGAGAAAGAACAAGGGAGAATAATGTATTATAGGAATGAATTTCATTTTTGTGGATTTTATCGATGTTAAAATTCTGGCGAATCACTCACAAACTGCATGAAGCCCGAAGTCGGGCTTCATGCAGTTTGTGAGTGATTCGCCGTCGCTTACACATCGATAAAATCGTGTAAATTCTGGGGAATCACTCACAAATTGCATGCAGCCGTCACGCAGTTTGTGAGTGATTCGCCTTCGCTTTCGTCGCTTACACATCGATAATAAGCCCCCGCCCATAGGGGCTTGAAGAAATATATGGGCTGCATGATGCTTCCACGCAGAGCTGAATCCGGCCCACACACTATTACTGGTAAACCGCTAGAGGATCTAAGCCTGTCCAGGAACCGCGGTACGAGGCGGACCGTCCAAGCTAATAAACCCTATTGGTTCCATTGGGCGACAGGGCTTGACATGTCATTTCATCTCAATATCGGGTAAAAGTCCCACAAAATTGGAAGCAACGTCTCCAAAATGACCTTTACCGGGTATGACGGGGACGTTAAACCTCAAATCAAACAAACAAACTTACACATCGATAAAATCGTGTAAATTCTGGCGAATCACACACAAATTGCATGAAGCCCTCATTCAGTTTGTGAGTGATTCCCCGTCGCTTACACAGCGATAAAATCGTGTAAATACTGGCGAATCACTCACAAATTGTATGAAGCCCTCATGCAGTTTGTGAGTGATTCGCCGTCGCTTACACATCGATAAAATCGTGTAAATACTGGCGAATCACTCGCAAATTGCATGAAGCCCTCATGCAGTTTGTGAGTGATTCGCCGTCGCTTACACATCGATTAAATCGTGTAAATACTGGCGAATCACTCACAAAGTGTATGAAGCCCTCATGCAGTTTGTGAGTGATTCGCCGTCGCTTACACATCGATAAAATCGTGTAAATACTGGCGAATCACTCACAAATTGTATGAAGCCCTCATGCAGTTTGTGAGTGATTCGCCGTCGCTTACACATCGATGAAATCGTGTATATTCTGGCGAATCACTCACAAATTGCATGAAGCCCTCATGCAGTTTGTGAGTGATTCGCCGTCGCTTACACATCGATAAAATCGTGTAAATTCTGGCGAATCACTCACAAATTGCATGAAGCCCTCGTGCAGTTTGTGAGTGATTCGCCGGAGTTTACACATCGATAAAATCCACAGAAATGATCATTCGTTCCTTAACATTCCAACTTTGTCATCGAAACGTTAAAAAGGTCACCAAAATTATAAATTTTAGGACTTTTTTTTTCGAACGTTTAAGAATGAACAGCGGAATGAATATTCAATTTAGAAGCTGCCAGCTGTAAAAGAAACCCAAGCGAAATAAACGTCCAAATATAAGTGGAGGCAATGATCAGAAATCGATACAATTTACACACAGCCCACATCAGTGACACCAAAGGGAAATAAACACAAACCTGAAATAACTAGACTCTAATGGAGACATCAATAGCGGAAAGTCAAAAGGACAGTTACTTTCCAACAAAATGGCCAATTGGCTATCCAAAACAAAACAAACAAAAAATATAAGCGATACACACACTCAAAATCAAACCATAACAAAAAATAAAAAATAAATTTGTCTTGTAACGTATACGCTTTCAATAGTGTCTCAGCTTTGAATCGAGCGGGGCTGACAATGACGCATAGCGCGGATTCTAAACGTGCTCTTTGACGTCACGTTATATTACTACAGTTATCATATGATGTCGTTGATAAGCAGTTTATAACGTCGTGTAATAAAAATCGTATGATCACACGTGTAATAACACTTTGGCGGGATTAAGTAACGTTCATATGAAATGACCACTCGTGTAAGATCATCTAAGTCTCTGTGTGGAATAATTCTGAAGTTCTTTCATGGAATTTATCGAATTATAAAATTTTTATTTCAACCAATCAAAGAGCTCGAAATGTAGATAATGATGGAGAATTGAAATTATATCCCTGTAAAAACCATATTTCTCAATGTACATGTAAAGGGATATGTTTTTACAAAGTGTCCATTACACAGACCTGTCAACGTGAAGGAAATCGTTTCTCAACACTCCTTTTTGATAGTATTGTTTTTTGTGTTTTTTTTTCATAACTTTTTTTTTTTTTTGGTATTTACAGTACGTTCCATGAATGAAAAGAACTGCATGCTACTTTCATGGAATTTATTTATAGTTAAAATCAGTTGGCAAAGAAATGATCAGTGGTATATCCACTTTACAACATTACTTTAGGGACAAAAAATTATGACCAAGATTATGTTTATACTCATCAGGTTATATGTAACAAGCCCATGTAATATACCATATTTTATATTAAGGTTTTACGTATTCATAGATTGTGGGGCTGTTCTAACGAGCCTCCACATTCTATGTTTGGACTGAAAATAAGAAAAAAAAATCACAAAATATTATCCGAAAAATCATCCCGCCCATCGGGGATTCATCGGGAAAAAATACATTGGGATGCATGATGTTTCCACGCAGTGCTCAAACCGACCGAATTTGAGTACTGATAAAATCGTTTACATCACGAAAACGCGCCTATATAATGTTGACCCCCTTGAACCCCACTTTTATATAAAAAAACTGGGATTTACAGGGGTAAACATAATTTTTCTTATTTCTGCTCTAAAATATAGATTGTAGGTACTCGTTAGAACCGCCTCGATGAGGCATTTCTAACGAGTACCCCCAATCTATATTTTGAGCAGAAATAAGAAAAATATCACAATTTTTCATCATAAAATTCTCATTTATTCGGCGATAAAGGTGGCAATGTATTTGTATAGGCGTGTTCACGTAATGTAAACAAGCCCATGAAATGTGCTGTGACTATGACCTCCCTTAAACTGTAGCGGTTCCCTTGCGCGGTGGGGCTTGAGTTGATATATCATCTCAGCATTACGAAAACACGCCAATACAAATACATTGACTATTTTTCCGCCGAAAAATCGAAAATTTAAAGATGAAAAATTGTGATATTTTTGCTCATTTCTGCTCAAAATATAGATTGTGGGCAAACATAATTATCCGAAAAGAAACCATTTTTTGACATATGGAAGACCCACTATGTCGCACGGGGTGGGGGGTCGTGATATATATTATTTTGTTATACTGCAAAGACATTTCCAGGCTTTTAATTGGACAGCACAAACGTAATTATTTTCCATATATCCCGTGAGCAAAAATATATTACCCTCTCGCGCTTGCTTTTGCTGAATTGCGATGTCCGCCATCTTGGATTTACTGCAGTGGGTAAGACATACAAGCAAAATAATTTTATGCACCACAATAATTTCCAGCTAAATAAATAAAAACATTTGATTGTTTTTCATTCATTCGATGCTCTATTTCATTGATCTCCGTTATAATATAGAAGTGATGGCAATGATCAGGAATCGATACAATTAACACACAGCTCCCATCAGAGACACCAAAGGGAAAGAAACACAAACATGAAATAACTATACCCTAATAGAAACAACAATAACGGAAAGCCAAAACGACAGTTACTTTCCCACAAAATGACCAATTGGCTATTCAAAACAAAAAATAAGCGACACACACACACACTCAAAGACAAACCATAACAAAAATAAACCGCGACAGAAGAACCGCCTAGGAGCGGCCAGTGAAACGAATTCCACTAGGGGGCTTAAGTCAATTTTACGCGGCCACAATCCTCGCCCTTACGTCCGTCGCGATTTAGACAAACAATTTGTTCAGTCCGCATTAAGGCATCCTAACTCATCAGTGCAACATCTCCGTGAACACAAAATTCAAACAACCACTGAGATGAAACAACGGTGAGGACTCGACAGCAAGACACCACTGAAATGTTGGAGCAAAAGAAAACCAACAGTTAGACTCCGATTGGCCCAACCAGAGACAGAGCATCAGGCACCAACCAACATTACATAAAATTAAAATGTCACTAATTCTCAGTAAGCCTTTACGCTTGAACCGTCATAGAATCTGGGACCTGGTCCACCGGCGTGCAATTAAAGAGGGAAGCAAAGTTGTCAACCGTAATTGGGTTAACTACCATGCATGCGGTTTGTCTGTCGTATAACATTTATTTTGTACCCAGTCTTTTTATATCGAAGAACGATTTTACGAAATTGGGTGCTGAAGTCATTGCAAGTATATATTTTTCTGAAATTATATACTAAGTCACCATAAAGTTCGGGTTCCGACAGACCTAGTTGCAGAAGAGATTTAAGTGGACGGAATGACGTTTATAAAATTTTGGAAAGGCTTTGTGTAGTATGATACCGATAACCCTGATTATAGAGGATCTTACATGAGTGTTCATGTATTATTGGATTTATTAAACGAGTTGAGGAAAAAGGGATAAAATGCGAGGCTTTGCCGAGCATTTTATCCCTTTTCCTCAACGAGTTTTATAGATTCAATAATACACGAGCACGAATGCAAGATTCTATTTATCATATGACATTTAAAACGCATTTTATCAACGATTGTTTACAAATTGTCAATATTCCGCCATAAGTAAACGCGACGTCTTTGGGACGTCGTACATGTAACGTTACGGGACGTATCTAGCTAATTTGCATATTTAATCCACTAGTGGATTATCGAAAATAATACATGGCGTTATTACATTCTCAGACGCGACGTCATATAAAAAAAGAAGTTTAGCAGTTAACAATTCATTACGATTGTTGAAGTCAGTTACATGACTAGACACTCTGGCAAATTAATTGCGAAATATAAACGTCATAGGATGCCGCACGAGGAACATCACCATCTAAGAAAGGACAATTTACAATCTCAAAATCAAAATCATCGCGTTTATCATAATTTTTGCAGGAAACAAACCTATCTACAATAGATATATGTGAGACCAAAAACGGGGCCTCGGTATCAGAAGTTGCTTCATTTAACTAAGGTTCTGGGGGTAAATTTGACTGATCAAACCATCAAGATAGGTATTGTCAATATTTAATAAGTCATCCAAATATCTAGAAGTTGAGGAAAAGGCCTCAATGATTTCAGATTGGTTTTCAACGGAAAGGGACATCATGTAGACTCTTTCATAACAAAACAAGAACAGATCAACCACAAGGGGTGCATAATTCGTACCCATCGGAATACCCACAATTTGCCTAAATAACTTAGTACCAAATCTTATGTAAATTTTGTCAAATAGAAGTGGAGGCAATGATCAGGAATCGATACAATTGACATACAGCTCCCATCAGAGACACCAAAGGCTTTGTGTAGTATGATACCGATAACCCTGATTAAGAAGTTTAGCAGTTAACAATTCATTACGAGTGTTGAAGTCATTTACATGACTAGACAATCTGGCAAATTAATTGCGAAATATAAACGCCATAGGATGCCGCTCGAGGAACAACACCGTCCAAGAAAAGACAGTTTACCATCTCAAAATCAAAATCATCGCGTTTATCATATTTTTTGCAGCAAACACCCTATATACAATAGATAGATGTAAATCCAAAAAAGGGGCCTCGGTATCAGAAGTTGCTTTATTTAACTGAAGTTCTGGGGGTAATTTGACTGATCAAACTATCAAGATAGGTATTGTCAATATTTAATAAGTTATCCAAATATCTAGTAGTTGAAATAAAGGCTTCAATGATTTCAGTTTGGGTTTCAACGGAAAGGAACATCATGAAGACTCTTTCATAACAAAACAAGAACAGATCAACCACAAGGGGTGCATAATTCGTACCCATCGGAATACCCACAATTTGTCAAAATAACTTAGTACCAAATCTTATGTAAATATTGTCAAATAGAAGTGGCGGCAATGCCAGGAATCGATACACTTAACATACAGCTCCCATCAGAAACACCAAAGGGAAAGATATACAAACTGTAAACAACAGACCCTGATGGAAACACCAACAGCTGAAAGCCAAAAGGACAGTTACTTTCCCACAAAATGGCCAATAGGCTATCCAAAATAAAATAATACAAGCGACACAAACACCCAAAGACAAACCATAACAAAAATAAACCGCGACAGAATAACCGCCTTAGAACGATCAGCGGAAACGAATTCCACTGGTTGGGGGGGGGGGGGGGGGGGGGAGGAGGGTATGGGGGACTTAAATCGATTTTACGTGGCCCACAATCCTCGCCCTTACTTCCGTCGTGATTAAGACAAATAATTTGTTCAGTCCGCTTGAAGGCCTTCTAACTCATCAGTGCAACATCTCCGTTAATACAAATAGCAAACAATTACAGAGATGAAACAACGGTGAGGAGCCCACAGCAAGAAACCACTGAACTGCTGGAGCAAAAGAAACCAACAGTTAGACTCCGATGGGCCCCACCAGAGACAGAAGCTTCACACACTTCCTAACATGACCATAACGTATAATTTTTATGCTCTATAGAAGTGAAAAAGCATTTCTTACATTGCATGCAAAATACGATTCCCTTTGCAATGTCCGTTCAATTAAAGCATTAAGTTTTTCTTTTACAGGATTATGAGGAAGTGTAGAGTTAAGGGTGGAAAATCAAAAGTAGACGGGCTTGAAGCACGAAAACGTTTGGATTTAAATTTATTTAAAACTTCATTAGCATTTTTATAGACCAAAACAAATTTCTCCCTGATCTTTCAAAACCTTTGTCGCAATATTTAACCACATGTTTTTGATGCAGGTAATAATTTGGAAAGTTCAGTGGTGGTACAAGAGCTGGAATTTGCAATACACCGTGCTTTGTATAGTTTTCCATGAAGTTTAGGTAACAAATATAACTTGGTGGCTGAATGACAAATGTGGCCATCAACTACAGCCCTCTCTACAGCCAATGGCTACAGTTCATAAGCCTTAGTGCCACCAGGCTCTTGCTGAAGAGTATTAACATAGTGGAGCCGTCAAGTAATAAGTCATCCAAATATCTAGAGGTCGAGATAAAGGCTTCAATGATTTCAGATTGATTTTCAACGGAAAGGGGCATCATGAAGACTCTTTCATACCAAAACAAGAACAGATAAACCACAAGGGGTGCATAATTCGTACCCATCGGAATACCCACAATTTGTCTAAATAACTTAGTACCAAATCGTATGTAAATATTGACGACATTGTCAACGGCTTAGTCTGCAGGAGCAAAAACAAACTTCTCCTTTTTGGGATGGTGATGTTCCTCGTGCGCCATCCTATGGCGTTTATATTTCGCAATTAATTCGATTTGCTAGAGTGTGTAGTCATGTAACTGACTTCAACACTCGTAATAAATTATTAACGGCTAAACTTCTTAATCAGGGTTACCGGTACCATAAACTACGCAAAGCCTTTTCAAAATTTTATAGACGCCATTCTGATTTAATTTCTAAATTCAATATTGGACTTAAATCTCTTCTGCAACAAAGTCTATCGGAACCCGAATTTTATGGTCACTTAGTATATAAATTCAGAAAAAATATATAACCGCAATGACTTCAGCACCCAATTTCGTAAAATCATTCTTCGATATAAAAAGATTGGGTACAACATGGATATTATACGACAGACTGCATGCATGGTAGTTAAACCAATCACGGTTGGCAACTTTGCTTACCTCTTTAATTGCACGCCGGTGGGTCAGGCCTCAGATTCTATGACGGCTCCAACGTAAAGGCTTATTGAGAATTAGAGAGATCTAATTCAAGGTAATGTTGGTTGGTGCCTGATGCTCTGTCTCTGGTCGGGCCCATCGGAGTCTAACTGTTGGTTTTCTTTTGCTCCAGCATTTCAGTGGTTTCTTGCTGTCGAGTCCTCACCGTTGTCTAACCTCTGTGGTTCTTTGATTTTTGTGTTCACGGAGATGTTGCACTGATGAGTTAGGAGGCCTTCATGCGGACTGAACAAATTATTTGTCTAAATCGCGACGGAAGTAAGGGCGAGGATTGTGGCCACGTAAAATCGATTTAAGCCCCCCAGTGGAAATCTTCCACTGACCGTTCCAAGGCGGCTCTTGTGTGGCGATTTATTTATGCTGTTGTTTGTTACTTACTGTGTGTATCACTTGTGTCTTTTAATTTTGGATGGCCATATGGCCTTCCTTTGTTTAGGTTTCCATTATGGTCTGGTCGCTTAATGTTTGTATTTCGTTCCCTTTGGTGTCTTTTATGGGTGGACTTCTCCAGACTTTCGGATGAGTCTTTAAACCGAGG
This sequence comes from Lucinisca nassula, assembly GCA_963580285.1. Classification (NCBI taxonomy): domain Eukaryota; kingdom Metazoa; phylum Mollusca; class Bivalvia; order Lucinida; family Lucinidae; genus Lucinisca; species Lucinisca nassula. The sequence continues at coordinate 18,107,346 of OY757018.1, forward strand.
TCCCGTCTCCGTATGACCTTAGCTGTTGGTGGGACGTAAAACTAAAACTCACTCACTCACTCACTCACTCACTTTGTGGATGGAGTAAGTCAATTGTATCAATTCCTGATCTTTGTTTTACTTCTACTTCTTATGAAATTCTTGAATATAGGGATGTTTCAGAATGCTAAGTCTCCATTCTTTGAGGGGTTTAAGCTCAACAAACTCTCGTTTACACCACCGGTTACCAAATTTAGTGGGCCAGTGTTTTAAGTGGCTTATCCTTCTGGTCACTGGACGATTCTATGAGAACGCTGTGCTAAATGAAGTCAAACCGTTCAACAATAAGAAGCGTCCAAGCAAATGTTGGTCAGGAGTGCGCCTGATCCATGACAATGCCTCCTCTCACAAAAGTTTGTGAGGTCGTATTTGGCTGCTGAAAAGGTCGAGGTTTTGTATCATCCTCCCTTTTCTCCTTACCATGGTTTTTCATGCATTAACATTCGCCGGGTCCCGAGGAAGCTGTTTGAACATGAGGCCGCCAGGCCGAATGTTCAAATAACTTCCGAGGGATCCAGCAAATGTTAATGCAATGAAATAACCATGGATGATCGTTTTGCTTGCATAACTTACGATTTCGACAGCAAATTTTGACGAAAACGCCCCAAAGCTCCATATAAACTCCATACAAGCTCTTCAAATGCGACAGGCGAAACAACAGGGCGGCCAGTTCAGAATGTTGTTTACAATGACGGTGTTACACAGTAACCATCTGACGTCATCACAGAACCTTAAAACACTACGTTCAGGGCGATAACGTTACGTCGCTAAACGTAACGTAAACAAAGCAAGGCAAGACTTGTGATATCAAAAGCTCAAGATCCATGTTCAAACAGCACGTAAATTTCATGATTTGAACATGGTTTTTGCTGTTTGAACACGGCTTTCGGGTCTTTTGACAATGTCTTCAAACAGCCATGCGCATAGATATTTATGCAAAAATACCCAGTTTAATGGGACGTAAAGACGTCTTAGAGTTTGGCGGTAATAAGTTCGTATTTTGAGAATAGAAAGAAATGCGTTCGTTCACTAGTTTCAGAATGCTAAGTCTCCATTCTTTGAGGGCTTTAAGCTCAACAAACTCTCGTTTACACCATCGGTTACCAAATCTAGTGGGCCAGTCTTTCAATTGGCTTGTCGTTCTGGTCACTTGACGATTCTATAAGAACGCTGTACTAAAGGAAGTCAAGCCGTTCAACAATAAGAAGCGTCCAAGCAAATGGTGGTCAGGAGTGCACCTGATCCATGACAATGCCTCCTCTCACAAAAGTTTGTGAGGTCGTATTTGGCTGCTGAAAAGGTCGAAGTTTTGTATCATCCTCCCTTTTCTCCTTACCTGAGCCCATGCTACCTTTTCTTGTTTCCAAGACTCAAGCAAATGTAATGCACTTGGCAGCGTTATTTATCAGTGCCTCCAACAACTACCAAGCAGCTTTTAGAAATTAGATACAAAGGTTACATGCATGCGTTTCGGCGGAGGCGAAGGATGGTACTTTGAGGGCCTGCAATAGGGAAACACATATTAAATGGAGCGTTTAGGAAATAAAACCCCAGTGACTAAACTTTTTCTGTTCACTATCTCTTACGTGTTTTGCATGGGCTTAGAATCGCAGACTTTCTCCTATTGAAGACAGTAAGTCTAGTATTCATATTGTACTCGTACATAATACAAATTGCTGCAGTACGCCATGGAGAGGATAAATACGAGGACTGTTCAAATATGAATGCAACTAAGCACATAAAAATGATTCCGTGATAGATTTCGATTAAAAATTTATTTTGTCCCCTCAAAGTATTCCCCTATAACAGATATACAAACTTTCAGTCTTCTGATTCAATCAATGAATGCATTTTGGTAGTCTTTTCGAGGTATTTGTTTGTTTGATTTGAGGTTTAACGTCCCCGTCAACACTGTAAAGGTCATTTTGGAGACGTTGCTTCCAATTTTGTGGGACTTTTACCCAACATTGAGATGAAATGACATCTCAAGTCCTGTCGCCCAATGAAACCAATAGGGTTTATTAGCATGGACGGTCCGCCTCGCACCACGGTTCCTGGAAGGCTTAGATCCTCTAAGCGGTTTACCAGTACTAGTGTGCGGGCCGGATTCAGCTCTGCGTGGAAGCATCATGCAGCCCATATATTTCTTCAAGCCCCTACTATGAAGGCACTGGAATATTGCAGAACCGAGGTGTTTGCGCTGTACAAATTTTCGACCAGAAAGGTATTTTGTCAGCCGCGGGAACCCCAAAAAAAGTAACACGGGGCAAGGTCAAGGGAATTGGGGGGGGGGGGGGGGGTGAGGGAGTTCAACAACCTTTTCCTGCTTCAGATAGTCTTGCACAATGAACGCCATGTGCGATGACGCATTGCCATGTAGTAATCTGACATTGGCCAAACCAGTTGTCGGTCTTCGTTCTTTGAAATATATCTTCAATTTTCGAAGAACTTTATTCTTGTAAAACTTCGCATTTACAGATTTGCCTTTAGGCACAGCAACCTGAATAGCAGGGCCCTTATTTGAAAAGAATATGGCATACAGGTTTGGTATCAATGTATAGGTAAAATGTTTTTCTACGCTGTGATATTTATTTCCAGGTGATTTTTGCATTAGTGCATGAGAAAACGTTCTACTTGCATTCATATTTGAACAGTCCTCGTATAGGTCATGCCTCATCAAATCCAATGAGATATTGGCCATATTCGACTGGGAAGTTTCGTGAAATTTCCGTGAAATTCCACGCAGGAGTGTGGTGTCTTTCTTGTAATAGGCGATCACTTGGTCCAATCAAATACGAGTTATTTTTCAAACACATAAGCAATCGTGGAGCAGGATTCTATTCGAAGGAAAACTCGAACCTTTCGTGCACCACGATCGCTTATGAGCTGTACACAAATAAAATATCTGATTGGACCATGTGACCAGCTATTACAACTAGGCACCACACTCCAACGTGGAATTTCACGGAAATTTCACGAAACCTACCAGTCGAATACCGTCATTGATATGTATATGTTTAAATGTGTCATGAAATTTCTAATCAATAAATAAATACTATTTCCTCGTACTTTCGGAAACCCTGTAAGCTGGCTCCCGCATTTGAAGCTCATGGTCCGCTTTGCAATGCATGGTCTTTTGAAATACTTTGTTCCCCCTATTTTGTATTTTTGAAATTTCTAATAAATAAATAAATACTATTTCCTCGTACTTTCGGAAACCCTGTAAGCTGGCTCCCGCATTTGAAGCTCCTGGTCCGCTTTGCAATGCATGTTTTTTTTTAAATACTTTGTTGCCCCTATTTTGTTCTGAATCTTTCGTTTTGGCTCAGAAAAGTGAACCCATGTCTCGTCACCTGTGACGACATTAGCGAAAGACCGTGCATTGTAATTTGGAAACTTTGTAAGCCACTTCTTGGCGCATTGAACGCGTGTCTTTTTCTGCTCATCTGTCAACAGATGGGGAATCCATCTTGCACAGATCTTTCTCATTTTCAAATCCCGTTTCAGAATTGTATGAGCTGCTCTAATGAGGTGCCAACCATACTAGCTATTTGCCTAGTGGTGTATCGTGCATCGGTACCAACTATTTCTTTCACTCTAACAACCATCTTGGCAGATGTTGCTCTTTTCGGCCGACGATCATGTGGTGCATCTTCTGTTGAGCCTAGCCCACAGCTGAATTTCTTACACCAACGAAAAACTGTCGGAAAAGACATTTTATTATGCCCATAAACCGAACATATTTCATGAAAAATGTCTTTGCATCGTATACCAAGAATACCAAGTATACAATGGGACCGTATTTCAACGGCGTACTCTGACCTTCTTCCAGCCATGTTTTGTATTAGTATACAAGAGTAGACAGTGTTTAGCGAACGATTTTCATGGCTAAAGTGCACGGATTTTAACAGGTTTGATATCAATGCATAGGTAAAATGTTTTTCTACGCTGTGATATTTATTTCCAGGTGATTTTTGCATGAGTTGGGCCGTTTTGAAAAAGTAACAGGCCCTGAAGGTGTACTTATATAGCAAGTCTATAAAGTCTATGAAGTAATCAATATTAACACTAATGTTGTGAGATGACGATGTCGTGTATCTTGCGTCACTAGGTGTCCAATTGACGTTTGTCAACAGCCACTCCATTTAAAATATCTTATATTTAACCCTTTTTGTACCAAATTGAATCTTCCTCCTTATATATAGGACGAGTCCATTTCAAAATTTAGGGGTGTCCGGTTGTATTTTTCTTCAAACTTGATTTGAAAAATGGCTGAACGTTTTGCAAACAGTGTAGGTCCTGATCAGACGCCGCATGTTGCGGCGTCTGATCTGGGCCTGCACTGTTTGCAGTGTACCCGTTTTGGGGTATCTGGTACTAAATGGGTTAATATATCAGTTTCTTTGCTTTGTTTGTTTGATTTGAGGTTTTACGTCCCCGTCAACACTGCATTGGTCATTTTGGAGACGTTGCTTCCAATACCCGACATTGAGATGAAATGACATCCCAAGCCCTGTCGCCCAATGAAACCAATAGGATTTATAAGCATGGACGGTCCGACTCGCACCGCTTTGCCTGGGCAAGCTTATATCCTCTAAGCGGTTTACCAGTACACGTGTGCGGTCGGTTTCAGCTCTGCATGGAAGCATCATGCAGCCCAAATATTTCTTCAAGCCCCGATGGGCGGGGGCGAAGTTTCCAAGCTTGAATTTGATATATAACTATATGGGATCGCACCTTGTAAGGGTCGAGTAACAAGTAGTTTATTCTTAAGTGTCCGGTGAATATTATTATCTTACTGCTCAGACTGAGCATATACAATGGTGATCAGAGGCTTGGCACAAATTACGATAACACATCCTTGGGACATGGTGCATTCTCTCATACCTCCAAAATGGTTAATTTCTGATGAAATTTTGTGGTAATATGATATCCTTATTTATACTCCAAACACAGGTTGTGGGTGCTCGTTAGAACCGCCTCCTTGTCTAACGAGTACCCACAACCTATGTATTGGAGCAAAAAGAAATGTATACCCCTGTAAACCCAAGTTTTCTCTACATAAAGTGGGGTTTATGGGGTGTTTATTCCACGAACTGGTTGACGTGAGTCTGCTCCAGCGACACATTTTGTCTCGCTTGTCACGGCCAACAGATAAACCTAAAAGTCCTTTATTCCCTTATGTTCTAGAATACAAGCATCAAGCTTCAAGGCCACGGCGAAAACAATTTCATCAATTAGGAAATGAATTTTATTTTTCTGATGTTCATGAAAATATGAACGCAGTGGGTCGCGTGCAAAGTAAATGAACCCCGAAGTTCATGTAAATTTTGCCAGCGATCCGCTGTCGTTCATACTTCCATGAAAAGCGGAAAAATTAAGTTTATTTTATATTTACATTCTTTGCCCCTCATTACTGGGCGAAAAAAATGCCTACGAGGCAAACTTTTAAAGTTGGAAAACATTTACACGCTGTTTTTTTTTTTTCTTCAAAGAGCGGAACAGCGTTGACGTCAGTAACGCCCGTAGAGAACCATAGTTTAGACTGACGTCACTTGACGTCACTGAAAATCGTGTGAATCGCTGCGTACATGGATTGTTTTCTATAAGTTTACATTAGATTTTACACTGGAAATGTAAATGTCAACGGATGAATCTTTCCTAGCTATTCCTTTGACGTTTTTACTGAAACTAATCATAACGTTAAAAAGTTATGAACAAACCCTATAAACCCCATTTTATGTAGAGAAAACTGGGTTTACAGGGGTATGCATTATATATCTTGCACACCAGACAAGCAAATCCGTAATTTTACCCTGGGATAGAAATTTATGTTCTGACCCTGGTGTTCCGACCCAAAATCGAATATAATCGCGTGTATGATAAATGCACTGGTTGATTACAACCTCATGCGCGGCGTCGTCATGCGTGACGTCACTAAATATTCCTGTTGTGTCATCACAAAATGGCGGACGTCGGTAACCGAAGTGACAGCAGCATTAAAAATTCGCAATAGAAATGGAATGTATGCAAGAAAAAGAATCCTATATGGGTGTGAGGGGTCCCTCGGGATCACTGTCCGGCATCACTCGGCAAGCCTCGTGATGCCGGACAGTGTCCCTCGGGACGGATTTTTCCATCCACCCCTAACACCCATATAAGATTCTTATATTCTTATTTCTGCTCTAAGACATAGGTTTTGGTATTCGTTATAACCGCCTTATTTGGAGTACAAACAAGGAATCATCAGAAAAAATAACATTCAGGACATATAAATATGCACTACGTCACAGGACGCGTTATACGACAAAGTAAACAAGGAAATGTCAACAGTTTTTGAGTTTGTTCCCTCTGTCGCCAGCATTATGCAGTAACCAAACTGATTGGTTTTTTTTAAAAAAGTCAAAAACAAAAATAGGAAGAAGCAGTTTACATCAGTCACTCGAGAGATTGTCCTTCGAAATCCCGTTTTAAGTTATGATTATAATTATTATTAGTAGTAGTATTAATAATAATAGTAGTAGTAGTAGTACTAGTAGCCGAAGTAATAGTAGCAGTAGTAATAGTAGCAGAAGTAGCAGTAGTAGTTGTTGTTGTAGTAGTAGAAGTAGTAGTAATAATGATAGTAGTAGTAGCAGTTGGCCCCCGCCCATCGGGGCTTGAAGACATATATGGGCTGCATGATGCTTCCACGCAGAGCTGAATCCGACCCGCACACGAGTACTGGTAAACTGCTTAGAGGATCTAAGCCTGCCCAGGCAAAGCGGTGCGCAAGAGTCGGACCGTCCATGCTTATAAACCATATTGGTTTCATTGGGCGACAGAGCTTGAGATGTCATTTCATCTCAATGTCGGGTAAAAGTCCCACAAAATTGGAAGCAACGTCTCCAAAATGACCTTTACAGTGTTGACGGGGACGTTAAACCTCAAATCAAACAAAAGTAGTAGCAATAGTGGTAGTGGTAGTAGTTGTAGCCCCTATAAAATTGTCGCGGCGAACCGATTATATTTTATTATTAAAGACAAGATAAGATAAGATGTCTTGTTGTAGCCTGCAAAAGCTATTGGGATTCTGAGTCATATTTATTTATTTATTTATTTATTTTATTTATTCATTTATTTATTTTTTGTTTATTTATTTATTTATTTAATTGCTCTACACAGCACTATTAGGAAAACGCGCCACTTAGTAATATTTACATTTCTAGTGTAAAATCTAATGTAAACCTATCAAAAACAATGTAGTTGGTCACGTCATTTTCAGTGACGGCAAGTGACGTCAGCCTAAACCATGGTTCTCTACGGGCGTTGGTGACGTTAACGCTGTTCCGCTCTTTGTAGAAAAACAGCCTGTAAATGTTTTCCAGCTTTAGAAGTTTGCACTATAAGCATTTTTTCGTCCAGTGATGAGGGTCAAAGATTGTAAATATAAGAAACAAACTTAATTTTTCTGCTTTTCATGAAAGTAGAACGACAACGGGTCACTAGCAAAGTTTACACGAACCTTTGCACGCAACCCACTGCGTTCTTACTTTCATGAACAGCAGAAAAATAAAATTAATTTCTTAAATGAATATAATTTATTTAACGTGCATTGAAGAATAAACAACCTATGCTAGACACGATCTTGTTCATGCTTCCATGAACTTTGAATAAATTACCTTTATTACTTGCATGTGTTTTTTTCAATACTTTCTATCCAGGATGTGACGATATGACGTCGCCACCGTCCAATAATATTGGAGAGAACCATGGTTTATTTTTAAGGAGGGTCGCGCATAATTGACTCTGCCGTAATCAGGTTCGAATTTTTACCTCAAAATGATTTTTGTTTCTATTTAGTTTTCAAAGTGTTTTCTGAGGTTTTTGTAACATTTAATAACCATTGCAATGTGCATTTTGTTATAAATTATTTTGCGACTTCATAGACTACTTTCCGGTCTAGTCCGCATGGCTGGAAGCACAGGAAAATAGAGGGATAAACAGACTAACCCTGTATTTTTTCAGCTACTGGTTTGTTTCCACCGATTGCAGCCCATCAGCTGTCTCTGAACTCTCTTTAACGCACGATGTTTACTTTATTTTCCATTGGTGTCAAAAATATAGCCTCGAAGAGTCTATCAGTTCACATATTCCATGCCATACTTTGTCAACACAAACAAAACACTGAATCAATAGTTACGTTTACTTTAGTTTGCGTGACGTCATATATATGGAAAGAAAACACTGCCATATTTGATAACTAAAAGTGCAGACTGTAATGCCTGGCAGCGCACAATATTCTTTTAACTGTCAGTCGCAGTCTCAGGTTCAATTACTGTTAAGCTATCTCAGTGAACAAATAGCCTGTGCCAGCATCCATAATTAGGATCTTGCACTCAACAGGTGTAGGCCTACTGGTAAACTGCTTAGAGGATCTAAGCCTGCCCAGGCAAAGCGGTGCGAGTCGGCCTGTCCATGTTAATAAACTCTATTGGCTCAATTTGCGGCGGGGTTTTAGTTGACATTTCATCTTAAGGTCGGGTAAATGTCCCACAAAATATGAAGCGACGTCTCCGAAATGACCTTTACAGTGTTGACACGGACGTTAAACCTCAAATCAAACAAACAATAATCAAGCATAAGCAAAAGGGTGTAAAAGAAAAAATCCCTTTGATCTGTTTCGAATATAAAGATGATGGTTTAAGTTGTGCCACACGGAGCCTTTGTATGCCCACACATCCACCATCATAACAGAATTTTGTCAATGTACCGGCTCCAGCCAATCGGGCTGCATAATGCTTTCACGCAGAGCTGAAACCGACCGCACGTGAGAACTAGTAAACCGCTTAGAGGGTCTAAACCTGCCCAGGAAAATGGGTCCGAGTCGGACCGTCCATGCATATAAACCCTATTGGTTTCGTTGAGCGGCAGGGCTTGAGATGTCATTTTAACGTCAACATAATATTGGTCATTTGGGAGAGGTTACTTCCCAATTTGTGGGTCTTTTTATCCGACATTGAGATGAAACCTGACAGCCAGTGAAACCAATCTATATGTTTATAAGGCCGTCCGTCTTGCACCACTTTACCTGGGCAGGGCGGTCTACTCGTACTCATGAATGATTGGGTTAGTATCATGCAGCACAATCTTTTTCTTCAAGGCCAGTTCGGGGCTATCATGCATTGTAGAGACTATATATATGAGAAGTTTTTGGGCGACGCCTTTGAAGTGGTGTAGCACACTGAAGTGATTCAGCTATGATTACAAAGGCCCCCCAGAACAGAACTCGCATGACAAGACATAAAGCACAATGATGTTATGCATTTGGCTGAGAAAAGAGTCTTGAGGAACACCGACCTTCAATTCGAATTCTTCAATGGAACCAACACAAAAACGCATACGGCTCCGCGAATTAGCATACACCCACTGGACCATTCGAACATTCCACTCCTCCACTTCAAATTTTCTCTGTGCCTCCCAGATGACTTTCCGAGACACTCAACCAAATGCCTTCTCAAGGTCCACGAAAGCCACTATGTGGGAATGCAACTGCCATTTTGGCTTTCCGCTAGTGATGTTTCCATTACGGTCTAGTTATTCATGTTCGTGGTTCTTTCCCTTTGGTGTGTTTGATCGGAGGTGTTGGGTAATTGTATCGATTCCAGGTCATTGCCATCACTTCTATCCACTTTCGGAAAGTAAAAGGATAACTTATCTCACCTCCCTTTCACAGTTTGCATAAACAGGCAATAGATAATTAAATAGCGTTTCCGGTCAATATGGCATGAAAAAAAAAACTTGTCAAAATTATAGAAAAAATATAATTAGAAGTGTTTCTACTTTCCCTATAACGTTGGCAGGAACTTAAATGGGAAAAGGGAAATTTTATATTCTTTTGCATCAGCTTATTTTATTTTTTTTTTATTTTTTTTTTTTATCAATTTCAACCCATTTCATTAGGGGGTGGGGTAATAAATTGTCAAAAAAGAAAGCTAAAAATGTATAATAATGTTTCCCAGGTATATTAATAACATACATCTGACATTGTTTGAACGTCTGCGACAATGTTAATGGCTTCATATCTTTTAAACATGAACAAAACGACAATATGGCTATATCAGAACATGCATTTTTTGGCCAGAAAAAAATCATTTTTAACACCATAAAACTTATAAATGAAGTTGTGTTTCAATTCTTATGAAATACTTTGATTCATATCACATTAAGGAAGCAAAAGTATGTGCAATAATAAAGGTATAATCCTTGTTCTTGTCATTTAAACAATATCTTAATGCTTTTTTAGCCATTTTTAATTGGGGGGGGGGTGGGGTAATTTTTTCTGCAATATTTCTCTCAGATGCCTGGTGACATGGTCAAATTTCACGCCTATTTCGTGTATCTAATATTATTACACAATATATGTGAAAATAAGAAAAATCTAAAGACGAAAAATGCATTCTTTTTTTCAAATATAGCGAAAATTGCATCTCAAACCAGCAAAACATGCAGAAAAGGACATTTGTAAATAGGTGTTTCGACAAAAATCTGTGAAAGAGTTTGTCTTTCACACATAGGTACGCAAACATGACATTATCCTGCACTTTTTTTTATTTAACCAAACTTGGAAATATTGTTTTAAACAATTGTTATCGACAATTTGTCAATGACTGGGGTAATTATTGAAACATTCGATAAATTCGAAAACAGTACCCATCTTTAAGGCTAAAAAGCTCGAAAAAAAAGCCTGGTGTGCCTATATTTTTATACCGGCAAACGAGTGCAGGGATTTCAAGCTACAAAATATAAGCAAATAAAAAAAATCTAAAGAGAAAATAATTACTCCCCACCCTCCTTAACGTCACGTAATGATCATGTGACGTCGCTATAATTAATTAGGTCTTCTGTAAATGTACCGAGAATGAAAATATTCGATCATATATACATTCTCACGGTATTCACAGAATAAAATCCTATGTTTAACTATTGGGATGTAATGTTGGTCTTACTCCAAAGAATGCATAGACTCATGCGACGTCAGTGACGTCACAATTATCAATGGTTCTCTCGAATATGATTGGATGGTTTCAACAGTATTGCGCCAATGACGGTGTTCCGCTGTCAATATGAAAACTGTGCACAGTTGCTTTCTGGTTTGATTTTAGCGCTCAAACAGGATTTTTTCGTCACATAACGATGGATAATAATGTAAATAGAAGTAATCAATGTAATTTATTAAACGTTCATTGAGGTATGAACGACATCGGGTCACGACCCGATGTTGTTCGTACTTCAATAAACGTTCAAAAGTCCAGTCATATTTTTTTTATTTTTTTTTTCAATTATGTCTCTTAAGTTTTTGAAAACTGTTCATTAAAGAAAATGAATTTTATTTGTCTGCTGTTTATGACAGTATGAACGCAGTGGACCGTCTGCAAAGTGGATGAAGCCGGGATGAATGTAAACTTTGCTAGCGACCCGCTGTCGTTCATTCTTCCATGAACAGCAGAAAAATAAGTTTATTTCTTATATTTACATTTTTTTTTGCTCCTCGTCACTGGGCGAAAAATGCTAGTAGGGCAAACTTTCAAAGCTGTAAAACATTAACACGCTGTTTTTCTACAAAGTGCGGAAAAGCGTTGACGTCGCCAACGCCCAATCAGATCGTAGAGAACCATTGTTTAGACTGACGTCACTGAAAACCAGGTGACTCGATGCGTTCATGGAAGTATGAACTACATTGTTTTTCACAGGTTTATATTAGACTTTACACTGGAAATGTGAATATACTTAAATAAACGTTCCAAAGTCCATTCATTTTTCATCATGTCTCTTAATTTTTGAAAACTGTTCATTTCTTTATCAGTTCTTCAAACATAAACATAACATGCCTTGGCCTTGAAATTGCTTGCAAAACAGTTGCATTTTTTTCTAGTGAGCAGTTAGCAGTCTCTTAGATGTTCATGCTGTGATCTAGAATAATGACTTTATAAAATATTTATTGTTCATTTTGCAAAACAGGTTTCCTACAGTGTCTCTCCAAACAACTCGCTACTTAAATGCCACTCTATTTCGGAAAATTATCGAGCCCCATGGTGCTCAGTGGAATGATAAATGGAAGAAAATCGACTATCAGTTTTCCTGACGTGTCGTAGCTGGTACTAATAGACCTTCTTGTTTTCTATGACACTTTAGGTCTCAAGCGGCCGTACTGTTGTCATGGGGATACCCGCATCGAAGGAAGCTATTGGTTATTTTGTCGTCGCTTATGACAATGACAATGACTTAATCGACTCGTTCGCGTGCTGTTCATTATTTCCGACATCTTTTATAATGAATTGATAGAAATGATGTATCTTTGGGAAAGTCCAACATTTTAGACCGAGATAGGTTTGAACCTCTGGCATGAGATGTTAAGCGAGATTAAATTTTAAAGTTTGAAAAAAAAAATGGAATTTTAAGTTACCTAGGTTCCAAACAAACAATGCAGTGAAATTCCGCTATTAACACCACCTAAAATTAAGTATAATTCTGCTCGTTTAGTAGGTTGTAAGGTAGTTATCGTTTCGTTGTATTTTCTGCATACAGTGTACTCTGATCAGAGACCTATCACCTTTGGAACTTTCAAAATTGATCTTACAGCCCACTTTTGAACTGTCCCAAAGGTGGTCTTTATATGGGAATTTAACTGTATTTTCCACTTGAACAAACTGAAGAAAAAAAAATCAAGAAAGTATAGTCCCAGATGTTACACTCTTTACCCTTCGCATGATATCGATTCATCACGTGAACAAGTCTATAAAATGAACACCCCCTTAAATCCCACTTTATATAGAGAAAACTGGGGTTTACGGGGGTATACATTATTTTTCTTATTTCTGCTCCTAGACATAGGTTGTGGGTACTCGTTAGAACCGCCTCGACGAGGCGGTTCTAACGAGCCCCCACAACCTGTGTTTGCAGTAGAAATAAGAAAAATATCACACATTTTCATCAGAAAAGGAGCCATTTTGGAGAAGTGAAAAAATGCACTTTGTCGCATGGGTGTGTTATCGTAATGTATAATCACGTGTTGTCGTGATATGTTTCATCCCAGTCAAATTCCGCTATTAATTCAACCTAAAAGTAAGACCCAGTCTGCTTTTAAAAGCTTATGGAGAAGGTTTCAGTCATTCTTTTCTCTTTTTTTTTCTTTTTTTTTATTTTCATTTTCTACGCTCAGTGCTTCCAAATAAGAGGCCACCTTTGGGACTTTTCAAAAGTGGTTTTGAACAGTCCCAAATGTGGTCTTAATATTACTGTACATGTGCGTAGAGTCAATTACGGATATTATGTGTGTAATGTTAACTATTGCAATAAAGACAAAATCTTCCAAATGATAGCATCTTTCATGACTGGTTTTGATTGAAAGATTTGCCCAACTCTCTTTTAAGAGTAGTCCCAATCCTTGCCCATTTCGGGTGAAAATATTTTACATAGATTTTCCATTTCATTAGGGCCCCATCAAGCGATTTTGGTACTTATCGCCTATGCGAGCAGCGAAAGTTCAGGCGAGCCTGCGCATCCGCGCAGTCTCGCCAGAACCTTCGCTGCTCGCTCATACAAACAGTGAATCAAGAGGAACCTTCAGACAGAAAGCCATATCCCTGGCCCCTCTGAATGGCTGGGCATGCGCAGTAAAAATTTGTCATGACGGAATGCTCGTAGACACAAATTCGCTTGGCGGGGCTCATTAAATATTTCAGGAGCTAATTATAATGGACATAATTTCTCAGCCAATTATTTCGTTTAAGTGTTGTGCTACCCACCTGGGGGTGGGGGTGGGTAGGGGGAGTGCATTGATTTTCTTTGTTTTTCGTAATAATATTTTTATTCAGGCTACGCTACTGATATACGTATACAATAAAACTTCGATGGCTCGAACACCGATATCTCGTCTACCATTGATGTATCGAACCCATTCTTGAGCCCCTAGCGAAATCCTCTACATAAGAAATATTGGGGGATAATTAAGGAGATTTTAGTCTTTTATCTTCCAAATGTATGCTGTGTGTACTCATTAGAATCGCCTCAATGAGGCGATTCTAATGAGTACACACAGCATACATGTTCATTATAGAACACCGAAAAGATGTCCAAAAGTGTCTAGTTATGCCTCCTGACAGTGACTTCAGTGGCTCGAACTACCCCTGTCTCGAACATATTTTCGAGGTCACAAATGTGTTCGAGCCATTGAAGTTTGACTGTATTATAAAATACGTTACAATTTTTTTGTAACTGAAAATAATAATAATAAAACAAACCAAAGCCGCCAAGAGACTAAATACAAGTGTCACAAAAAACCATGTACAGGCTAGATCCAGATCAGTTGTCACATTCTGTGACGTCTGGTCTGACTCTACATTGTTTGTCAGTGTCCTTTTCATAAGAGTCTAGGCTTATATGGGTTACTCAGAGCTAGTCATAAGGAAAACACACCTAAAACTATTTGAAAATTTTACCACCAAAAAAAAATAATAATAATAAAATAATAAATAAATAAATAAATAAAATTGTCAGATAAAAACAATCTGATATGTTTTAATATTTCTGCACATAATATAGATTTTGGGTACACGTTAGAACCGCCTCATTGAATAAGAAAAATGTATACCCACTTAAACCCCGGTTTTACTATATAAAAGTGGGGTTTAAGTGGTCAGAATTATATAGGCGTGTTTTCGTGATGGAAAATCGGAGTCAAAGGCGAAAAAGACGAATACGTCTCTCTTTACGACTCGAATAGCCTACATTTGTAATCCTTAACCTTGATCCTGCTGAATGAATTAATATAGCCACACCCATTTCGGACTATCTGCCAATCAAATTACTTGATATAATGTATTCACTCATACCCAAAATGCATGACAAACAGTATACATCCTGGTCAGAAGGCTTCAGAAGACATCTGATCTGATTCTACACAGTTTACAAAGTTGGGGGCTGTCGTTGGCCTATTCGGCAAGATAATAATTAGCATCGTAACCAGTAAGTTTTTTGTTGTTTTTTTTTTTTCACTTGAATCTGGTCTTCTTTTCCTTTTCACAAAATTAATTTCTATTTGTTATCAATTGTATAAGCTGCAATAAATAACTTAATACAGACTAATTCCGAATACATAAATATGATTTGTTTATGTAAATTAAAACATGAAATATGACCGGACACGAAAACTGGCGACATTCTATGTCCCACGTGACGTCATAAGCTGTAGACGAGATTTCATAAATATCCCGGATGTTTTTCTGCAGACATCGTTAATATCTTAATCGCGTGCTAACGTACACTTATGCTTCCTAGGGACTAAACTCTGGATCATTAGTCATTTAAGAAATTCGAAACCGATTATCTGACGCTAACTGTCTTGGAAAATATCACTTCATACTTTGTTGTGTGTATGTTTTTTTTTTGTTTTTTTTTTTCTCGAATGGAAGTAGATATAAAATCGACACAGGACCCTCGTTGAAACGATTGTGATAACTCATCCGGGTGATATTATAAGAATCTTATATGGGTGTGAAGGGTGGATTGAAAAATCCGTCCCGAGGGACACTGTCCGGCATCACGAGGCTTGCCGAGTGATGCCGGTGTAACGGTCAGTTTCTTCCCCCGGCCCGGTTCTTCCCCGGGGAAGAATTGGGCCGGCCCGTTTCTTCCCCGGGGGAAGAACTGGGCCGGCCTGGTTCTTCCCCGGGGGAAGAAACTGACTAGTCAGTTTCTTCCCCACCCAGTCAGTTTCTTCCCCACCTGAATTGTTTTCTGAACCATAATCAACGAATAATTTTCAGCTCACAATTTGTTGTAAATGAGAAAAGAGACCATTCTGAATAAGTTCGAGTCCTTTTAGCTTGAATGACAAAATTTGCTCTATGCTACACCATTCATGGAGATGCAATAAAATATGCATCCCAATTCAAGCATCTTTGATGAATTTTCATTGCTTTTTAAGACATAAATAAGTATTAACTAAACAGATATAATAAGCCACAAAAGTTTGGCGCTCAAATCTAAATAGAATTTGGAGACTGGGGGTGAGGAAGAACTGGGCCGGCCCAGTTTTTCCCCACCCCAGAATTTTCTGTCTACTAATAATTCTTCTGATAAATTTTCTTTACTTTTAAGACGAAAAATGGTATAAACTAAAAAGATATAATAAGCAACAAATTTTTGGAGCTCACATCTAAACACAGTTTGGAGACTGGGGGTGGGGAAGAACTGGGCCGGCCCGTTTCTTCCCCACCCCAGATTTTTCTGTTTCCAAAAAATTCTTGTGATAAATTTTCTTCGCTTTTTAAGACATAAATTGGTATAAACTAAAAAGATATAATAAGCAACAAATGTTTGGAGTTCAAATCTGATTAGAATTTGGAGACTGGGGGTGGGGAAGAACTGGGCCGGCCCATTTCTTCCCCACCCCAGATTTTTCTGTTTACAAAAAGTTCTTGCGATAAAATTTCTTTGCTTTTTAAGACATAAATTGGTATAAACTAAAAAGATATAATAAGCAACAAATGTTTGGAGCTCAAATCTTAATAGAATTTGGAGACTGGGGGTGGGGAAGAACTGGGCCGGCCCATTTCTTCCCCACCCCAGATTTTTCTGTTTACAAAAAGTTCTTGTGATAAAATTTCTTTGCTTTTTAAGACATAAATTGGAATAAACTAAAAAGATAAAATAAACAAAAAATGTTTGGAGCTCAAATCTAAATAGAATTTTGAGACTGTGGGTGGGGAAGAACTGGACCGGCCCGTTTCTTCCCCACCCCAGATTTTTCTGTTTACCAAAAATTCTTGTGATAAATTTTCTTTGCTTTTTATGACATAAATTGGTATAAACTAAAAAGATATAATAAGCAACAAATGTTTGGAGTTCAAATCTAAATAGAATTTGGAGACTGGGGGTGGGGAAGAACTGGGCCGGCCCGTTTCTTCCCCACTCCAGATTTTTCTGTTTACAAAAATTCTTGTGATAAATTTTCTTCGCTTTTTAACACATAAATTGGTATAAACTAAAAAGATATATTAAGCAACAAATGTTTGGAGCTCAAATCTAATTAGAATTTGGAGACTGGGGATGGGGAAGAACTGGTCCTGCCCATTTCTTCTCCACCCCAGAGTCTTCCGTTTACAAAAAAATCTTGCATTAATTTTCTTCGCTTTTTAAGACATAAATTTGTATAAACTAAAAAGATATAATAATCAACAAATGTTTGGAGCTCAAATCTAAATAGAATTTGGAGATTAGGGTGGCGAAGCCAACCACAGAAAACTTAAACGTCATAACTGATTTAATTGTACATCACTACACAAGGGTGGGGAAGAAACGGGTCGCCCCAGTTCTTCCCTGCCTCAGATATCCTCTGATATAACTGACATAACTGTACAACACTACCCAAGGGTGGGGAAGAAACGGGCAGGCCCAGTTCTTCCCCACTCCACACACCTTCAACATCATAATTATGTCTCCCCTGAAAAAATTTTTTTCGGAGAGACATATTGTTTTTCCCCCGGGCGTCTGTCTGTCCGTCTGTCTGTCTGTCCGTCCGTCCGTCCGTCCATCTGTCTGTCTGTCACACTTTCGTGTCCGCTCTTTAACTCGAAAACCGTTAGAGCTATCTTCACGAAACTTGGTATAAATATTAATCAGCATTAGACGACGTGCAGTGTGCAAGAACTATAACTCTCGCATTTATACCTTTTGAATTATCTCCCTTGGAAGTTTGTCGGTATGTATATATGTATGGGCAAATCGTGTCCGGTCAATAACTTTCTTATTTTCTGATGGATTTTAAAATTGCTTGGCAGAAATATTAACAACCATAAGACGATGTGTGGTGCGCATGAGGCAGGTCGGTACCTCAAAGGTCAAGGTCATACTTATAGGTCAAATGTAAAAAAAGGGGCCTTTTCTCGTATTTGGTCAATAACTTTCTTATTTTGAGATGGATTTTAAAATTACTTGGCATGATTATTAACAACCATGAGACGATGTGTGGTGGGCATGAGGCAGTCGGTATCTCTAAGGTCAAGGTCATACTTAGAGGTCAACGGTCAAAAAGGGGGCCTTTTTTTCGTATTTGGTCAATAACTTTATTTTGAGATGGATTTTAAAATTTCTTGGCATAATTATTAACAACTATGAGACGATGTGTGGTGCGCATGAGGCAGGTCCGTACCTCAAAGGTCAAGGTCATACTTAGAGGTCAAAGGTCAAAAAAGGGGCCTTTTTTCGTATTTAGTGAATAACTTTCTTATTTTGAGATGGATTTTAAAATTACTTGGCATACTTATTAACAACCATGAGACGATGTGTGGTGGGCATGAGGCAGGTCGGTACCTCAAAGGTCAAGGTCATTCTTAGAGGTCAAAGGTCAAAAAAGGGGCCTTTTTCGTATTTGGTCAATAACTTTCTTATTTTGAGATGGATTTTGAAATCACTTGGCAAAAATGTTAATCAATATAAGACGATGTGTTGCGTGCATGACCCAGGTTGGTTCCCCAAAGGTCAAGGTGATACTTAGAGGTCAAAGGTAAAAAAAGGGGCCTTTTTCGGGTTTTGTCAATAACTTGCTTATTTTTGATAGAATTTGAAGTTACTTGGCAAACATGTTAACTATCATGAGAAGATGTGTTGCATGCATGATTCAGTTAGGTACCTGAAAGGTCAAGGTCATACATAGAGGTTAAAGGTAAAAAAGGGGCCTTTTTTGTGTTCTGTCAATAACTTTCTTATTTTTAGATTGATTTTGAAATTACTTGGCAGAAATGTTAACCACAAAGCCTTCGACAGAGTCTGGCACAAAGGTCTCCTCCACAAACTCTCAGGCATAGGCTGCTCAGAGGTTATTTTAAAGTGGTTTTCTAGTTATCTTTCCGACCGAAGACAACGTGTTGTGCTTAATGGCCAGACCTCAGAATGGGCCCCCGTTCTTGCGGGTGTTCCCCAAGGATCTATTTTGGGACCACTGTTGTTCCTAATTTTCATCAATGATATTGTTACCAGAATAGGCTGTTCGATACGACTCTTCGCAGACGACACCAGTCTTTACATTATCGTGGAATGTCCCAATACTGCCGCTAGACTCTTGAATTCGGACTTGCAGTTCATATCCGAATGGGCAGAGGAATGGCTTGTTAACTTCAACGCCAACAAAACATTCTCCTTTATAATAACTAGAAAACGAAATCCCGTAATACATCCTCCTCTTCTGATGAATAATACAATACTCAAAGAAACCAACCTGCATAAGCATCTAGGACTTACATTTTCAAACAACTGCGAATGGACTAATCATATAGAGAACATTTCCAAAAGTGCATGGACAAGACTAAACTTACTTCGAGTTCTCAAATTCCGAGTAAGCCGTAAATCACTCGAGAAAATGTACTTTGCATACATACGACCTTTGATAGAATACAGTGATTCCGTTTGGGACAACTGTTCGAACGCAAACAAAAAACAACTAGACGCTATTCACAACGAGGCTGCAAGAATAATCAGTGGTGCTACAAAATTATGCAGCATTGACAGATTGTACTGTGAACTAGGCTGGGAGTCACTTCAGGAAAGGAGAAACAAGCACAAACTCCTTATATTTTATAAAATCTTACATGGCCTAACCCCCGACTACCTTGTCGATCTTTTACCGCCACTTGTACATGAAGCGTCATCTTATAATCTTAGAAATGCTGACCACTTCCAGACATTTCGGGCTAACACGAACCTCTTCAGAGCTTCCTACTTTCCCTCTGTCATTCAAGCATGGAATAACTTACCTGAAGCAACAAAGCAGGCTTCTTCTGTAGCATCATTTAAATATCCACTGAACAGAAACTTAAGAAGACCTCCGAAATTTTATAACGTAGGATCACGAATAGGTCAAATCCTCCATGCACGACTGAGAATGCAGTGCAGTTCTCTCAATTCGGAGTTATACCGTAAAAACATAGTAGACAGCCCATGCTGTCAATGTGGCGGCTTCGAAAGTGCGTATCACTTCTTTTTCATTTGCCCTCGTTTCGCAGCCGAACGAAGATCTTATTTACCAGCTAATCTTTCCCATTACTCAGTAAGGGAGCTCCTGTATGGAAAAGAGTCTGCAAATAACCACGAGAACGAAACATTGTTCCTTCAAGTGAAAGAATTTATTGTTAAGTCAGGCAGATTTATGCAGCGCCAATAACATGCCCCATTACCATAAAATAATTGCTTCATATTTAACAAGTTTCTTGACTTATTCCTTAGGAACCAGGGAATACAGCCGTTTCTTTTCTTTCTTTTTTTTTCCTCCTGCTATCTTCACCTGATATCTCTGTCTGTCTGTCTCTGTCTGTCTGTCTGTCTGTCTGTCTGTCTGTCTCTCTCTCTCTCTCTCTCTCTCTCTCTCTCTCTCTCTCTCTCTCTCTCTCTCTGTGTTTCTCACAACCTAACTGTTACTGACATATCCTACTTACCTTTGGTATAGCCATTCATCAACGATGCAGTATATTCCACGTTATCTTTACAGGAGATGACCAATATAAGCCAAAGTGCTTTCTGTCAAATCCTGTTCTCATTTTGTTTGTATTGTTCAATGTATGGTATTGTCATTCAATAAATACTGTTTAAACCAAATGTTAACCACCATGAGACAATGTGTGATGTGCATGACTCAAGTTGGTACCTCAAATGTCAAGGACAAAAGGTCAAAGGACAAGAAGGGGCCTTTTTTTAGTGTTCAGTCAATAACTTTCTCCTTCCTGGATAGATTGTGAAATTACTTGGCAGAAATGTTAACCATCATGAGACGATGTGGTGCATGCTAGACCCAGGTTGGTACCTCCAAGACCAAGGTCATACTGAGAGGTCAGAGGTAAAAAAAAAGTTGTTTTTTTTTTTTTGTGTGTCCAGTCATTAACTTTTTTATTTCTGGATGGACTTTATAAAGTAACCATGCAGAAATGTTCACCATAATTAGACCATGAGTCATGTGCAAGATCAAGGTCCATACCTCCAATGTCAAGGTCATACCTAGAGGTCAAAGGTAAAAAAGGGACAGTCAATAACGTCCTTATTCTTTGATGGATTATGAAATTACTTGGCAGAAATGTTAACCATCATGAGACGATGTGTTGTACCTCAAAGGTCAAGGCCATACTTAGAGGTCAACGGTAAAAAAGTGCTTTTTTTGTTTACGGCCAATAACTTTTTTATTTTTCTATGAACATTTTTAAAGTAACTATGCAGAAATGTTCATCTTCATTAGATGATGTGTTGCACACAAGACCCATCTCAATACCTCCAATGTCAAGGTTATACTTAACAGTCAAAAAGGGGGGAGACATCTGTGTTTTTGTAGAAAAACAAATTCTAGTTGACTTAACAGTACAACACTTACCAAGGGTGGGGAAGAAACGGGCGGCCCAGTCCTTCCCCACCAAAGACATCTTCAGCAGTATAACTGAAATAACTGTACAACAATACCCAAGGGTGGGGGAAGAAATGGTCCACCCCAGTTCTTCCCCACCCGACATCTTCAGCGATAAAACTGACATAACTATACAACACTACCCAGGGGTGGGGAAGAAATGGGTCAGCCCAGTTCTTCCCCACCCCGACGCCTTCAACGTCATAATTGACTTAACAGTACAATACTTACCAAGGGTGGGAAAGAAACAGACTGGCCCAGTTCTTCCCCACCCCAGACATCTTCAGCAATATAACTCACATAACTGTACAACACTACCCAAGGGTGGTGAAGAAACAGGCCGGCCCAGTTCTTCCCCACCCCTGAGTCTCCGAATTCTATTGAAATTTAAGTGACAAACATTTGCTTATTATATCTGTTTAGTTTATACCAATTTATGTCTTTAAAAGGGAAGAAAATTTATCACAAGAATTTTTAGTAAACAGAAGCATCTGCGAGGGGGGGGGGGGGGAAGAAACGGGCCGGCCCAGTTCTTTCCCACCCCCAGTCTCCAAATTCTATTACGATTTGAGCTCCAAACATTGGTTGCTTATTATATCTGTGTAGTTTATACCAATTTATGTCTTAAAAAGCAAAGAATATTTATCACCAGAATTATCAGTAAGCAGAAACATCTGGGGTGGGGAAGAACTGGGCCGGCCCAGTTCTTCCCCACCCCTAGTCTCCAAATTGTATTGATAATGAAGCTCCAAACATTTGTTGCTTATTATATCTTTTTAGTTTATACCATTTTTTTGTCCTAAAAAGCAAAGGAAATTTATCACAAGAATTATTTGTAAACAGAAACTGACCGGCCCAGTTCTTCCCCACCCCCCAGTCTCCAAATTCTATTGAAATTTAAGGGCCAAACAATTGCTGCTTATTATATCTCTGTAGTTAAAACATATTTATGTCTTTAAAAGTGAAGAACATTTCTCACAAAGATTTTTAGTAAACAGAAAAATCTGGGGTGGGGAAGAAATGGGCCGGCCCAGTTCTTCCCCGGGGAAGAAATGGGCCAGCCCAGTTCTTCCCCACCCCCACTTTCCAAATTATATTTAGATTGGAGCACTTAAGGGTTGTTGCTTATTATATCTGTTTATTTAATACCAATTAATGTCATAAAAAGCTAAGAAAATTAATCATAAATACTGGAATTGGGATGAAAATTCCTTGGATCTCCATATATTGTATGACATAGAGAAAATTTTGCCATTCAAGCTGTAAAGACTCAAAACTAATTCATAATGGTTTCTTTTTGAATTTTTAACAATTTGTGAGGCATAAATTACTCGTTCTCTATGGTTCTAAAAAATTTCAGGTGGGGAAGAAACTGACTGGGTGGGGAAGAAACTAGTCCTAGTCAGTTTCTTCCCCGGGGAAGAAACGGGCCGGCCCAGTTCTTCCCCGGGGAAGAAACTGACTGGGGGGAAGAACTGGCCTGTTACACCGGACAGTGATCCCGAGAGACGGATTTTTCTATCCACCCCTCACACCCATATTAGATTCTTTTTCTTGAATACCTTCCATTTCTATTGCAAATTTTTAATGCTGCTGTCACTTCGGATACCGACGTCCGCCCGGCATTTTGTGATGACACAACAGGAATGTTTAGTGACGTCACGCATGACGACGCCGCATATGAGGTTGTAATCAACCAGTGCATTTATCGAACACGCGATTATATTCGACTTGGGGTCGGAACACCAGGGTCAGAACATAAATTTCTATCCCAGGGTAAAATCACGGATTTTCTTTTATATATATATATATATGAAAATCAAAGTAAAGCACGATACAGGCAATTTAATAGACAAATGAATTAGCGCACAAAAATCGGTCGCACCGCAACCGGGACTCGAACCACGGATCTCCTGCATTCCGGGCAGACGTGCTAACCATTACACCACCGCGGCCTTCCGACATTGTACGCCAATTTTAACATTTATAAACCTTTAACGTCATTAGCGCTATTTAGAGACCTTTCATTTACCGCCATAGGCGACCCTATCATTTTCGGTGCTTTTTTTTAACCTACGGACAGCGGCCATTTTATTCTATTTATTTATTTGTTTATTAGATTTACAAATGCTCTACTGTATCGGAGTAAGTATATGAAAATCAAAGTAAAGCACGATACAGGCAATTAAATAGACAAATGAATTAGCGCACAAAAATCGGTCGCACCGCAACCGGGACTCGAACCACGGATCTCCTGCATTCCGGGCAGACGTGCTAACCATTACACCACCGCGGCCTTCCGACATTGTACGCCAATTTTAACATTTATAAACCTTTAACGTCATTAGCGCTATTTAGAGACCTTTCATTTACCGCCATAGGCGACCCTATCATTTTCGGTTCTTTTTTTTTAACCTACGGACGGCTGCCATTTTATTCTATTTATTTATTTGTTTATTAGATTTACAAATGCTCTACTGTATCGGAGTAAGTATATGAAAATCAAAGTAAAGCACGATACAGGCAATTAAATAGACAAATGAATTAGCGCACAAAAATCGGTCGCACCGCAACCGGGACTCGAACCACGGATCTCCTGCATTCCGGGCAGACGTGCTAACCATTACACCACCGCGGCCTTCCGACATTGTACGCCAATTTTAACATTTATAAACCTTTAACGTCATTAGCGCTATTTAGAGACCTTTCATTTACCGCCATAGGCGACCCTATCATTTTCGGTGCTTATTTTTAACCTACGGACGGCGGCCATTTTATTCTATTTATTTATTTGTTTATTAGATTTACAAATGCTCTACTGTATCGGAGTAAGTATATGAAAATCAAAGTAAAGCACGATACAGGCAATTAAATAGACAAATGAATTAGCGCACAAAAATCGGTCGCACCGCAACCGGGACTCGAACCACGGATCTCCTGCATTCCGGGCAGACGTGCTAACCATTACACCACCGCGGCCTTCCGACATTGTACGCCAATTTTAACATTTATAAACCTTTAACGTCATTAGCGCTATTTAGAGACCTTTCATTTACCGCCATAGGCGACCCTATCATTTTCGGTTCTTTTTTTTTAACCTACGGACGGCTGCCATTTTATTCTATTTATTTATTTGTTTATTAGATTTACAAATGCTCTACTGTATCGGAGTAAGTATATGAACATTTATAAACCTTTAACGTCATTAGCGCTATTTAGAGACCTTTCATTTACCGCCATAGGCGACCCTATCATTTTCGGTTCTTTTTTTTAACCTACGGACGGCTAAAAAAAAAGGTTATATATTTTAGTTAATATTAATATCAATGGTATATACATGACACCAGAGAAGATTATATAGATTGTGGGTACTCGTGTACGCACAATTTATATTTTGAAAATTAGAAAAATATCACAATTTTTCATCTTAATTTTTTCCTTTTTTTTCGGCGGTAAAATTTACAATGTATTTGTATAGGTGTGTTTTCATTATGTTTAAGTTTTTGAATTCATGTCTGCAACTTTGGGTCAACAAATTGTTAATGAGCCAATATGTCAATTAATGATGTTTTCTTCATGTGATAAGTCCGCCCGCCGGGCAAAGCGGCAAAGTTCGGCTCTGCGAAGGCTTACTAAAAATGATTGCAATAAAACTGTCTTTCTTTCTTTTTCTTTCTTTCTTCCAAAACTGCGATCGGTCACATTTGACCATCACTCGCAAGTGTGCCTTACATACATACCAGGTTTGCAGGATTGAAAGCCTACACAGTAATCATGTAATTACGGTAGGGGTCGTTAACCCCTTTTGTACCAAATGGAATCTCCCACTTTATATATGGCAGGAGTCCTTTTCGAAATTTAGGGGTGTCAGGTTGTGTTTTCCGTTCAAAATTGATTCGGGAAATGGCTTAACTTTTTGCAAACAGTGTAGGCCCTGATCAGACGCAGCATTCTGTGGCGTCTGATCTGGGCCTGCACTTTTTGCCAGGGTAGGGGTTTCTGGTACTGAATGGGTTAACCTGCACAAGAGATGGCACAGGGGGCCTCCAGTTAACGTCCCGATCCGAAGGACGGCGCACTTTTTGGCATTCATTCCTGCAAATGATGCAAATGGAGCGTGTTCGGACACCGAAATAACCCACGCTTCCGAGGATCGAGCCGGGGGCCTCTAGCATCAGAGGCAAGAGTACTAACCACTGAGCTATCATGCTCCTAATTATCATGCCAAACATCTAATTATAATTTTTTCTCAATGACTTTTAATTTAAATTCTACATAATGGTAGCCAATTGTAATTTTTCATACAATGCATAACCCAGAATTAAGGAAAATCACGCATTCATTCATTCATTCTTTTCTTTCTTTTCTAAGTTTTACAGCTTTTCGTCACATATTAGCATGCAGATCCCGAGTTCTTTCTACAGATGAAATAAATTAATTAAGTAATTGATAAATCTTCAAATAAATAAATAAATAAATAAATAAATAAATAAATAAATAAATAAATAAATAAATAAATAAATAAACATTATGAGACTGAGCTTAAGTAAATTTCTACCCATGACTTGTCCTGCTGGCGCTCGTGGACTTAGCCATTTCCACGAGAGAAAATGCAGGTGCCGAAAAGCTGACTTCCTTATTTTCAAATCAAAATGGAAGAGCTATGTTTTTAATTGAGTATAAAATTGTAAATAGCATTGCAAACTTTGAGAAATTTTCATCCTAGTCATGACTTATAAAAAAATCAATGAGAAAGTAATAAGTTTTAAATTAGCATTGGAATGAAGGTTCAAGAGCATTTTGCCAAAATATATATAAGATGAATAGGAATACGACTTCCACTCTTCAAAGTAAAATGGAAGAACTAAGTCGTTAATTTATTTTTACAAATTTTATATCTAATTCCTCATTAATAACAGAACTTTTTGAAAATAACTTATAATTTTTGTCGCATTCTTCTAAAATTGTAATTTAATCAATTTAATACGGCTTTCCTATTAACTTCTATATAATTTTGGTGGTGATGTTTACAGGTAAGTCTGCGGCGACTGTCGCAAATCGATATCGGATATTTTTGTGAAACTTCGAGGATTGTTCCCTATGTCAAAACTGAAGGGGCTACAGTGATGACAAGGTCAAAAACCAACATTTTCAGTCATCAAAGGGACATAAATCTATGATAAATGGGCCGACTTGGCCAGTCTTTGAACTCAGCCGAGGTTTTATCCCCAGCCACCTTACATATAAGTTTCAGAAAAATCCGATCAAAACTGAAGGGGCTACGGTGATGACAAGGTCAAAAACCAACGTTTTCAGCCATCAAAGGGACGTAAATCTATGATAAATGGGCCAACTTGGCCGGTATTCGAACTCATTCGAGGTTTTATCCCCAGCCACCTTACATACTCGTATACGTTTCAGAAATATCCGATCAAAACTGAAAGGGCTACGGTGATGACAATGTCAAAAATCGTCATTTTCACCCATAAAAGGGAAATAACTCTATGATAAATTCGCCAACTTGGCCAGTTTTCAAACTCATCCGAGGTTTTATCCACAGCCACATTACATAATATGAAATAAAGGCACTGCCTTTTGAGCAAACACACTCATTAACACACATTAGGTAGTTAGTGGTGGGGTAGAACATAAAAACTACCAACTGTGGTAGCTTGGTGGTTTACCGGGGATCTGTAGCATCAGAGGCAAGTGCACTATTAGTGCCCGGCTCGATTCCCGGCAGCGACAATCAGGTTTGGTATCCGAACATGTTCCATTGGCATCATTTGTAGGGGTGAATGCCACAAAGCGCACCGTCCTTCGGATCGGGATGTTAACTGGAGGCCATATGTGCATAAAGAATCACCACACCACATTGACTGATATTGACTTTCAGTTGGGCAAGGCCTGCTGTCCTTGCAGCAGATAGGGGTAGAAGGGAGTGTTGTTATTTCTTCTGTTTGTACACTTTGATTCATTTTCCCCTTTCTCCCCACTCCCACCCTCTCTTATCCTCTACTAACTCTTCTATCTCTTTAGTCCCTTTCTCTGGGAGACGACACAAAATGACCGACAAAGGTTGACATGTCGTAAAACCAAAAACAATTGTTTGAGCTTCGCCGCTGCTTTGCATGTTGCCTTAGTATGACGATGCTCCAGTGTTGCACTTCATGGGAAGAAAATTAAACAGGGTGGCTCTGTTAGTTTGCAGCTAGGAACCCTTTAAAGAATCCTAAAGCACCAGCGTTATGCTATAGATTTTGGGGCTCATCATCACTTTGTTAATCTAAGGAAGGTAGAAATCCACAGGTAGCCAGATAGCTCATTGTGTCTCTTACTATTCCCATGGCTTTATTTTATACACCTGAGTAATAGTTTGTGAAAAGTTTTAATTGCTTGGCCAGCCGAGGAGCGCTTTCAACGGTCTCGGGTCGTTTCTCCCGTGAGTCGTTTCGCCCGTGGGTCGTTTCGCCCTGGGTCGATTCGACCTGGGTCGTTTCGCCCGTGGGTCGTTTCGCCCTGATTAGCTGGGTCGTTTCGCCCTTATTTTTTTTCAAGCCCTATTGATTGAGGTTATGTATGTTTTGGTATGTAAAGGGATTGATGGGGGTATTGGGAGTACCGAAAAACATGGTTTTGCCCTAGTGTGGTGCAGCTGGACAACCTACTGACGGCTTCCAAGTCAGGTTTGAGAAACTGAGCTACCACCTTTTTTGAGAAAGATATTCGAAGTCACATAAGGTAAACAAGTCTTTGCAATTAAATGGGATTTATGGCTATGTGAAAGTGATTGCTTATATATATTTACAAATATGACATATCTTTCTTTCTGCTCAAAACATAGATTTTGGATTAGAACCGTCCAATTGTCTATGTTCTAGAATCAGAAATAAGAGAAATAAAGCATATGCGAAAACCCATTTTTCACTGTATAAAGTTGGGTTTGGAGGGGACGTTATTGCATAGACTTGCTAACATGATGTTTTATTTACTTATCAGTTGTTCTTTCTGCACAAGTAGTGGCGTGATGTAACTGGTTACATTATTATGTTAATTGTGTTGACGAGGATGTTAAACCTCTATTCCAACAAACAAAATATTTTTAAACAGTGGTGTCTGAATAAAAGTTTACAAAAAAATGTCACTTAAGGAGTACTAATCAATATTACACATTAAGTGTCATGTGTAAAAAGTGAGCAACTGTCTTGTGAGCAATTGTCTTGTGAGCAAATGTCATGGAGTTGGTTTAACTTTTATACAGACTCTACTGTAGCTCAACCTGGGTAGGAATAGAAACCTGACGTTTTATACTTTATTTTCATTTTTTCCCATAATTTTATGCATAAGAAAACACATATTTTACCATATTAATCTATAACAAAGCATAACATTGAAATCATCGCATCACGTGAACAAGTCCGTGGAATGAACACCGCCTAAACCCCACCTTATATGAAGAAAACTGGGGTTTACTGGGGTATACATTATTTTTGTTATTTCTGCTACAAGACAGAGGTTGTGGGTACTCGTTAGAACTGCCTCAACCTATGTTTGCAGTATAAATAAGAAAAAATACCACAGATTTTCACAATAAAAATAGTCATTTTAGAGCAGTGAAAACACGCACTATTTCGCACGGCTGTGTTATCGTACTGGTCTGTTTAATAGCTTGCATTACGAAAACATGCTTATTGAAATCAGGAAAATTGTACCACCAAATAAAAAAAAAATCAAAATTGTTCTGATCAAAGATTCTTATATTTTTCATATTTCTGCTCGGGTGCTCGTTAGAAACGCCTCGGCGAAGCGGTTCTAACGATCACCAACGGTCTGTGTATTTTTGGGCAGAAACTTATGAAAAACGTGTTGCATGTTCGTTGCGTGTTTTGTGGGTAGTACCCATAGTCTGCTATTTCTGCTCCAGGCATGGAATGTGGGTGGTCGTTAGAACCGCCTCGGCAAAGCGATTCTAACGAGTACCCATATATCACATACTTAACACATTTTGACACTGTGGTTTGGATTTGTGAAGATAACATACACAGTTTATAATGTTTTTTTTTGTTTTTTTTTTTACTTTTATCTCTCTAGGTGTCATTGACGTGTCACCATGAACAGTTCATATCCGTTCGTCCGTCCGTCCATCTACACAAGCATCACTTCATTCATTCATTCATTTCCGATTGTCCATCTACCAATACTCTCCATTCATTCATTGCATTCATTAACTTATCTATCTCCGTATATTCAAAATGCCGTCCGTTCATCCGTACGTTCGTCCATCTACCAACGCACAACTCCATTCACCCATTTATTCATTTATTTATTCATTCATCTGTCCATTTAATCATCCATTCCTTTTGTCACTCCCTTAAAATATAATTGCGGCGAAACGACCCACGGGCGAAACGACTCACGGGCGAAACGACCCACCAGGTAAGGGCGAAACGACCCACCCCCAAAATCAGGGCGAAACGACTCAGGGCGAAACGACCCGGCGAAACGACCCACGGGCGAAACGACCCGGAACCCTTACAACCTCACCGAGAAGCTCCGGTAAATGTTTCGGCAAATGCTTCGGTAACGCGTTGGTCCAGGAGCGATGCTGGGTTTTACCGGCTAACCATTTCGGCTCAGTGCGGTACATTTCAGTTCATCTAAACGCGTGACGTAGTTTCGAAACTTCCCGCGATCAAACTTCAGCGTTTGATGGAACAGTCTTCGAAAAAAGCTTTTTTAAAATTATTTCGACGCATTTTTGTGTTTCTGTTGTAATGGGACTTGACTCCTTTTGGTTTTGAGAAGCAAATTTTGGATATAAATACAATTCTCATGAACTCTGTAAAGATGGTGGATTATCGCGAGAAATGGAACGAGATTCCAGGCGAGATTTGGGTGCCTAAGTATGTTGTTCCAGCCTCTCTATAGTAAAGCAAACACTTCGTGTGTTTGCTATAAGTTTCAGAAAGATCCGATCAAAACTGAAGGGGCTACCGTGATGACAAAGTCAAAACTAGTCATTTTCAGCAATCAAAGGGACGTTACTCTATGATAAATGGGCCACCTTGGCCGGTATTCGACCTCATCCGAGCTTTTATCCCCAGCCACCATACGTATAAGCACAGGCGCTTGAAGTTTAGTCCATCAAACGTGCTGAAAATGTCCAAATTCAAAAGCTACAGAAGCAATTTCAAAATGGCTTACTGTTACTTTTGTTTTTGGACATTATGAATTATTTATGGACAGAACTTCAAGCTCCTGTGGTATAAGTTTCAGAAAGATCCAATCAAAACTGAAAGGGCTACGGTGATGACAAGGTCAAAAATCGGCATTTTCAGCAATCAAAGGGACGTTACTCTACGATAAATGGGCCGACTTGGCTGGTTTTCGAACTCATCCGAGATTTTATCCCAAGCCACCTCACATATAAGTTTCAGATTCGATCAAAACTGAAAGGGCTACAGTGATGACAAGGTCAAAAATCAGCATTTTTCAGCAATCAAAGGGACGTAACTCTATGACAAATGGGCCGACTCAGCCGGTATTCGAACTCATCAGAGTTTTTATCACCAGTCACCTTACATATAAGTATCAGAGTGAGTGAGTGAGTGAGTGAGTGTTTCAGTTTTACGTCCCACCAACAGCTAAGGTCATACGGAGACGGGACCTCGGTTTAAAGACTCATCCGAAAGTCGGGAGAAGCCCGGGATCGAACCTGCGACCCCTGGTTTACAAGGCGAGTAGCGTAACCACTCGACCACGGAGGCTTCTATAAGTATCAGAAAGATCCGATTAAAACTGAAGGGGCTACGGTGATGACAAGGTCACAAATCGATATTTTCAGCAATCAAAGGGACGTAACTATAATAAATGGGCCGACTTGGCAGGTTTTCGAACTCATCCGAGGTTTTATCCCCAGCCACCTAACATATAAGTTTCAGAAAGATCCGATCAAAACTGAAGGGGCTACCGTGATGACAAGGTCAAACATCGGCATTTCCAGCAATCAAAAGGACGTAAATCAACGATATATGGGCCGACTTGACCGGTTTTCGAACTCATCCGAGTGTTTATCCCCAGCCACCTTACATATAAGTTTCAGAAAGATCCGATCAAAACTGAATGCGCTACGGTGATGACAAGCATGTTCCCATAGTAAGTCTATGGGACCTTGTGGTTGCCATAGGAACCAAAGTTTTAGAGCGATTTCGAAAACTTTATGTCATCAATGCCCCACCAGAGGCATGCTAGAAATTATTGAGATCAGCCTGCAGGCTGCAGAGATATAGCTGCTCAAAAGTGTGGACGGACGGACGACGGAGGACCCACTATGCTATAAGCTCACCTGGAGCCTTCGGCCCAGGTGAGTTAAAACAACAACACTTCAACTGGCATCTCCTCTCAAGCAAATTGCTTGATTTTAAAATAATTTCATAAAATGTTCCTCATATGGCCCGGAACAAAAATGCTAAAATGGTCAGATGGTTCCACTCCACTCAACCAGATGGGCATCAGAGCTAAAATAAATAAATAAAAATCAAAATTGCTAAAATAGTTCCACTCCACTGCACAAAATAGCAGATAGAGCTTAAATTGGAGCTAAAACTGGTGCATCAAAAAAATTGGGCCCCGTCAAGCGAATTTGTGTCTTCGAGCATTCCGTCATGACAAATTTTAACTGCGCATGCCCAGCCATTCAGAGGGGCCAGGGATATGGCTTTCTGTCTGAAGGTTCCTCTTGATTCACTGCTTGTATGAGCGAGCAGGGAAGGTTCTGGCGTGACTGCGCGGGTGCGCAGGCTCGCCTGAACCTTCGCCGCTCGCATAGGCGATAAGTACCAAAATCGCTTGACGAGGCCCAAATGATATTAATATACTCAGTCAAAAAAGTTTCTATACCTAAAATTGCTTCTGTTACTATAGCTTCTACAGATAAAAACTACACAAAGTTTGTTATGTTTTGATTCGCAGACTCATTTTCCAGTGCAAAAGCACCATTCGTTTTTGTTTTCGTAAACACATCATCGTAGACTATATCTCTAAACACCCAAGGGGTGACTGTGTCATTTTCGCAGAGAAAATCATTAAAACATGCTATGATTTAACATCCAAAAATTTCTATGTACCCTATATTTCTAAAATTTGATACATGTGACATTTCTTTAGATACCATTTGCGTCTATTCACAAAGGATTTGGAACTTTAGTTGCATCAGCTACGAGAAACAGGCTATCACATATTGACCTCCAATTCTTAGAAGTTGTGTGCAAATGCTGCTTTCAATGGGAACTCCATAGAAAATCGCAATCGATAGTGCTACATGTTACATGAATTTTCTGTATTTTTTACCATCGTGATTAAAAGCAATGGTGGACACAAAGCGTTTTTTTAAAAAAATGGCAAAAATTGATTGACAGGAATAAAAATTACAGCAGTTCGAAAATTGCTATATTTTTAATTGCAAGGGAGATAATTTGAGAATTTCACAAATTAAAACCTCGCTTATAATGCGAGATCATGAGATATTGTAAAAGTAAAGTGTTATCCGATGTTCAGAGAATATTGTCTTCCATCTTAGACAAAAAAGAACTTTCTGCGCATGCGCAATGTCCATTTTCTACCAAAATCTTTCTTGGCACATATTGGAAGACAACTCTGGGGCAGAAAGGTATGGACAAATGCAAGTTTGAGCATTCTCTAGCTAAACGTCCGATTTAAATGTCTACAGCCAAATTTAGCTCAATAGCTGCAGGATATCTAGTGAGTTTCACCCGAAAGTTGTTATAGTTACTTTTTTGACTAAGTATACATATCTTGGCACAGTTGAGAGATTCTTGTATTTATTAGCCTATTATTTTCGAGTCTGTATTATCCTACCCATCACCAAAGACACTTTAAGTTTAAGACGATCTTTGTCAGACTTAATTCCAAATGAAGTTGACTGTCAATCATTAGGTCTTTCACCGATGTGGTTCGCGCCTGGCTCGAGCCTCATGTGAGACACCAAGTTCTGCAACGAAAAGTCGGGTGGTTCGTTTTTGCCCACCTCTGTTTAACGATCGGTTCGAAATACGTGAAATAATCTTGAAAGGGTCCTAAAACCAAATAAGTAAATAAATAAATAAATGAATAATCCCAGGTCGCGAGGCGGAGTGGAGATTATAGGAATTCTCTTCGTTTGTCCGTCCATCCGTCTGGCATTCCATTACACTTTCTTGAACGCTCCATATCTCGTGAACCGTTTGCAGATTTTCATTAAACTTTGGTCAAATGTTTGCCTTGGTAAGATCATGTACAGAACCTATAACTCTACCATGCCGACTCAAGGTCACAAATGAAGGACATGCGTCTGAGTCTCGAATTTAATGTCCGCTCCATGTCTCCCTCACCCCTGGAAGGATTTGCAATAAGCTTTGTTCAAATATTCGCCTCAGCGAGATAATGTGCAGAACCGAAAACTCAACCATCCCCACTCAACGACAAGGTCAAAATTGAAGGTCACAAGTTTGAGCCTTATATTTCGTGTCCGCTCCGTATCTCCTTTATCCCTGGATGGTTTTTCATTAAGTTTTGGTTATATGTTCACCTCAACAAGATGATGTGCAGAAACAATTACTCAACCATGCAGCCTGAAGGTCAAGATCACAGTTGAAGGTCGGTCGTGGGTTTGTGCGTTTAACTTTGTGTTGCTCCATAGCTCCTTCACCTCTGGAAGGATTCCCATATACTTTTGGTTTGATGATCGGCTCAGTGGGACAATGTGCAGATTTCATGACTTTACATGCTTTCTCAAGGTCTAGGTCACAATTGAAGGTAACCAGTTTTAACCCTTATCTTGCTGTCCACGACAACCCCTATCTTTGTAAACAGTGTAGATCCAGATCAGATGGCCTCTGAAGCCATCTTATCTGGATCCACACTGTTTGGCATTCAGTTTATGAATTTGTAGCAATAAATTACATCAAGTAATTTGATTGGTTGATAGACAGAAATGGGTGTGGCTTAAATGAATATTGAGCAGATAAGGGTTAGCATTTGATTTCTTGTCCGGCGCTCCATATCTCCTTTAACCCTGGAAAGATTTTCATAAAACAATATTCAGATTTCACCCCAGTAAGCATGCGTGCAAAATTTGTTTCAAACAGGTAGCCTTTAATATACGTCACCACAGCCGGTGTTAAGGGAATGTGTGGCGGCCGTAAAGTCTCCATGTCCCTTATCGTAGTGTATATATATGTATTAATTCTATTGTGGAATTTTGAAAATATTTGAGGGTCGCTGATGAGGTCTAACCCAGAAAAACTTGTACAGTACTGTGATTTTTTTCTTTGCTTCCAACGGACAACATAGAACCATTACACAAACACGCCTATACAAATACATTGCCACCTTTATCGCCGAAAAAAGAGAAAATTTCATGATGAATATTTTTTTTCTTACTTCTACTCAAAATATAGATTGTGGGCACTCGTTAGAACCGCCTCATCGAAACGGTTCTAGAGTACCCACAATCTATATTTTAGAGCAGAAATAAGAAAAATAAGGTAAACCCCCGGAAACCCCAGTTTTACTATATAAAAGTGGGGTTCGAGGGGGTCAAAATTATATAGGCGTTTTTTCGTGATGATATTTTAGATCAAAATTACAGTTGAAGGTCAACAGTTAAACTTGTGATGTCTTCAGGGGGATTTGAATCCAAAGTTGGAAGTGATGAAAACTCGGCCACGCGGTCGGTTTTACAGCCAAAGGTCCCACTACTCGAACTGTTATGCATGCGGAGGGGTTTATAGTCGTGTCTCCCTGTACATCCATAAAACTGGGTCAGCGCATGTCAAAACCGATCATCAAATACCCGAATTTCTAAGACAAGAGATTGAATAGCCCACAGCCTGTAGAAGGTACATGTGGTCAGCGAACAGGGATGTTAAACATCGAATCAAACAAACTCATGGGCATATATATTATCAAGATTTGTACTAGACGTTTCTAAGAACCATTTCAAAGGTAAATTTAGGTTATGCTTGACATGCTGTTACATATTGGTCCAAAGTTTACTCAACCCTCCATGTCTTTGACCCTGACATTAAGGTCACAGATTTCGCGCTTTTATTTCCAAGTTCTTTTATTCAGGTTTTAGAATCTGTTACTTCAAAAACCTTTCAGTGGATTTTGTTAAATTGAGATGATCGTTTGCGTTGTTCCACATCAGAATTCAGACCGACAAGACCAAACCTACTGGATGCTTTTTAAAAGCAGCCAACGTATTTTGCAGGGCGGCCATATGCCGGGATTCAATGAGTTCCAGTAAGTTCCTAAGATACAAGAGCAAATTTTATATTTTATTTACTTGGGTCCCTGGGTTCGTCTTTATTTTACATGTACTGTAGAACTTCAATGGCTAGAACTCTGATGGCTCGTTTAACGTGGATAAGTCAAATATGTTCTAGTCCACAGGGAATTCTTCCAAATATGATAAATGGATAACTTAGGAGATATTTTTCTTTTATCTTGCAAAATGTATGCTGTGTGTACTCATTAGAATCGATTCTAATGAGTACACACAAAATTCATTTATGAAATAGAACATCGATAACATGTCCCACAATTAGCTCCATTATGCACCCTGGTATGGCACTAATAGTAACCCCTCTTTAGCTCGAACTATCGCTGTCTCGAACAAATTTTCATCGTCTAAAAGGGGTTCAAGCCATTGAAGTTCAACTATATATTGAATTTTTGTATGTTGTTCCACGTGTGAGTGTGAGCTCTCTGCCCAGCAGGCACTCCGCTTTGAATTGTTGTTTCAACGTTCTGTCAACTTTGCGTGCCTGCAGGATTCATGTCAATAATTATTCTTTCACTTCTTCTGACCACACCGCCTCGATATGACCAGAGGACCAGTGGTCCTGTAAACGCTCACCTGACATCAACCCAGGGCTACCATTTGAACAAACTATGATAGGTCCGAGTAAATAAGTCCATTTTTTTTTTTAAATCCGTCCAATAATGGTCCAAGTACCCAATTCTACTTCCAAGTTTCAATGTCATTGGCCTTATGGTTCCAGAGAAGAAGAATTTGAAAGGTTTTTACTTTGTATGGGCATGGACGCCATCTTGGTCATGTGACCTGGACCGTATTAGCAGTTTTCATTAGTTCATCGCATAAAGGCTCCGTATCAAATTTTATTTCAATTGGCCCAGTAGTTTCTGACATATGGAACCTGAGTGATCTTGGTCCCAGACCTTTCTTACCCATAAATCTTCATGTATTCAGTTACTTTACATGATCTACCAGTTTTTGTGACACTGTCTTCAATGGTTTCATAAAAATCCATTATTTTCACTTATTCCCATGCAAAAGCCTAAGTCGGCAAATTTGACATTGGCGTAAAATAGGTCACGGTCAATCCAGGATCACCATTTGAACAAATTATGATAGGCCTGAGTGCTATGTGCCAAGTTTCAAGGTCATTGGCCGTACGTTTCCGAAGAAGAATGTTAAAAGGTTTTTACCATATATGGGCATGGCCACCATCTTGGTCATGTGACCTGAACCATATCAGCAAATTTTCATTTGTTCATCACATAAAGGATCAATATCAAATTTCACTTGAATTGGTCCAGCAGTTTCTGAGAAAAAAATGTTTGAAATATGGTCCCAGATCACTGAATGACCTTGACCATTCTTACCTATACATCTTCATGTATTCAGTAACTTTACCTGATCTACAAATTTTGGTGAGACTTTCTTCAATGGTTTCCAAAAATCCATTATTTTCACTTTTTCCCATGCAAAAGCCTAAGTTGACAAATTTGATATTGCCGTAAAATAGGCCAAGGTCAACCCAGTGTCACCATTTGTACAAACTATGATGGGCCCGAGTACCATATGCTATACGCCAAGTTTCAAGGCCATTGGCGAAGAAGATTTTTAGATAAGTTCTGGAGAAGAATATTTATGAAGGCTTTTTACTATATATCTGCATGGCAGCCATCTTGGTCAGGTGATCTAGACCATATTGGCAACTTTTCATTTGTTCAACACACGAAGGCTCCATATTGAATTCCACTTCAATTGGCTCAGTAGTTTCTGAAAAAAAAAATGTTTTTTTTTTTAAATATGGAACCTGAGTGACCTTGGTCTAAGGTCAATGAATGACCTTGACCTTTCTTACCTATAGATCTTCATGCATTCAGTTACTTTACCTGATCTACCAATTTTGGTGACACTGTCTTCAATGGTTTTCTAAAAATCCATTATTTTCACTTTTTCCCATGCAAAAGTCTTAGTCGGCAAATTTGACTTTGCTGTAAAATAGGTCAATGTCAACCCAGGGTGACCATTTGTACAAACTATGATGGGCCTGAGTACCATATGCTACATGCCAAGTTTCAAGGCCATTGGCCTTACAGTTCTGGAGAAGAAGAATTCTGAAGTCTTTTTACCATATCTGGGCTTGGCCGCCATCTTGGGCACGTGATCTAGATGGTATTGGCAATTTTTCATTTCTTTAACTCACAAAGGCTCCATATTGAATTTCACTTCAATTGGCTCGGTAGTTTCTGAGAAAAAAATGTTTGAAATATGGAACCTGAATGACCTTGGTCTATGGTCAATGAATGACCTTGACCTTTCTAACCCATAGCTCTTCATGTATTCAGTTATTTTACCTGATCTACAAATTCTGGTGACACTATCTTCAATGGTTTCCTAAAGATCCATTATTTTCACTTTTCTCCATGCAAAAGCCTAAGTCGGCAAACTTGACTTTGCTGTAAAATAGGTCAAGATCAACCCACGATCACCATTTGTACAAGCTCTGATGGGCCTGAGTACCATATGCTACATGCCGAATTTCAAGGCCACTGGCCTTACAGTTCTGGAGAAGATTTTTGAAGGCTTTTTACCATATATGGGCATGGTGGCCATCTTGGTCATGTGATCCAGACCCCGCAAACAAACTTTAATTGCTGGTCAATAGGTCAAGGTCAGCCCAGGGTCACCATTTGTACAAACAATGATGGGCCCGAGTACCATATGCTACATGCCAAGTTTCAAGGCCATTGGCCTTACAGTTCTAGAGAAGAAGAATTTTGAAGGCTTTTTATCATATATAGGCGTGGCCGCCATCTTGGTCATGTGACCTAGACCATATTGGCAACTTTTCATTTGTTCAACTCACAAAGGCTCCATATCGAATTTCACTTCAATTGGTTCGGTAGTTTCTGAGAAAAAAATGTTTGAAATCTGGAACCTGAATGACCTTGGTCTAAGGTCAATGAATGACCTTGACCTTTCTAACCCATAGATCTTCATGTATTCAATTACTTTACCTGATCTACAAATTTTGGTGACACTGTCTTCAATGGTTTCCTAAAAATCCATTATTTTCACTTTTCTCCATGCAAAAGCCTAAGTCGGCATATTTGACATTGCTGTAAAATAGGTCAAGGTCAACCCAGGGTCACCATTTGTACAAGCCATGATGGGCCCGAGTACCATATGCTACATGCCAAGTTTCAAGGCCATTGGCCTTATGGTTCTGGAGAAGATTTTTGAAGGCTTGTTACCATATATGGGCATGGCGGCCATCTTGGTCATGTGATCCAGACCCCGCGAACAAACTTTCGTTCCCCCATCCCACTGAGGCTCCATATGAAATTTGGCTTTGATTGGCCCTGCAGTATAGGAGAAGAAGATCTTTGAAAATGGTGGACGGACGGACGGACGACGGACCATGGCTATACTATAAGCTCACCTATGAGCCTGAAGGCTCAGGTGAGCTAATAAAGTCCATCCAATTTGGAGTTATGACACTGATTTTAGACAAGGGAAGATAATTGAAAAGAAATAATGACCAGAGTGATCTTTCCTGTTCATGACACATCATCTCCATATGATGAGATTCCGTGAATATCATCTATGTCTGGAACATCTCAACACAGGTGATCCCATTTTCTATGTCCAATAAACCATGGAAATATTCAATTTGGTAAGT
Source organism: Lucinisca nassula (assembly GCA_963580285.1). Lineage (NCBI taxonomy): Eukaryota > Metazoa > Mollusca > Bivalvia > Lucinida > Lucinidae > Lucinisca > Lucinisca nassula. The sequence goes on from OY757018.1 coordinate 18,146,808, forward strand.
CATATATTCATTCAGTCAACATCAAATGGGCCCCGTCAAGCGATTTTGGTACTTACCACCTATGCGAGCAGCGAAGGTTCAGGCGAGCCTGCGCATCCGCGCAGTCTCGCCAGAACCTTCGCTGCTCGCTCATACAAGCAGTGAATCAAGAGGAACCTTCAGACAGAAAGCCATATCCCTGGCCCCTCTGAATGGCTGGGCATGCGCAGTTAAAATTTGTCATGACGGAATGCAAGAAGACACAAATTTGCTTGGCGGGGCTCAAATATAGATCACTTCATTTACAAATATACAGTAAAATTCCTATATTAAGACCACCTTTGGGACCACTTTTGAACAGTCACAAAGGTCACATTGAGGTGGCTGTAGAAAACACAAAAACAATATACCTGAAACCTTTACCGGCCCCGATTGCTCAGTTGGTAGAGTGTCCGCTCCGGGAAACGGGAGGTCACGTGTTCGATCCCGGGCCGCAACATACCAAAGTCGTTAAAAATGGTACATGTACTAGCTGCTCCTCGCTTGGCACTCAGATTTACGGGGTAGAGCTAGGACTGGTGGACCCAGTGTCAGGATAATGTGACTGGGTGTAGTATCATGTAATGTGTCTGGGACATGATACTTCAGTGAGGCAGCACTATAAAAGTGAACATTGAGCTCCCCGTCGCAACCAGACACCGTCGTGATATGACTGAAAAATGGTTGAAAGCGACATTAAACCCGAATTCACACACACACACACACACACACACACCTGAAACCTTCTTAATATGCTTTTAAAAGCATTCTTTGTCTTAATTTTACCTGACTTCACTTTATCTCTCATTGTGTACCAAGTTTCACCAATGAACCAAGTCTGACAGCTGAACAAAGTTGATGGCCCAGCCCATCGGGGCTTGAAGAAATATATGGGCTGCACTATGCTTCCTCACAGAGCTAAATCCGACCCACACACGAGTACTGGTAAACCTCTGAGAGGATCTTAGCCTGCCAAGGCAAAGCGCTGCGAGTTGGACCGTCCATGCAGCTGCTTATAAACCTTATTGATTTCATTGGGAGACAGGGCTTGACATGTTATTTCATCTCAGCGTTGGGTAAAAGTCCCACAAAATTAGAAGCAACGTCTCCAAAATGACCTTAACAGTGTTAACGGGGATGTTAAACCTCAAATTAAACAAACAATAAACAAAGTTGAGATTGCATCTCTATGTTCAGTACACCAAGAAATAAGGTCAATGCCTGATGCAGATCACTTCATTTAGCTCTCTCACAACCAATATTGTCTATGTACCCATTCAGATTACTTCACGTCAGAAAAAGAAAAAAATGTTTTGCCATTTACGAACAACTGAAGTAGAAGGTGAAAAATTTCATGAAAATATAGTAAACTTTCTATATTAAGACCACCTTTGGGACTGTTCAAAAGTGATCTTTCAGACCACTTTTGAACAGTTCAAAGGTGGTCTCCCACCACAGAACACTAGATGTAGAAAATACAAAGAAAATGTATCCAAAACCTTCTAAATATGCTTTTAAAGACAGAATTTGTCTTAATTTTAGGTGGTCTTAATAGCCAAATTTCACTGCAGACATAAGGTGATAATAAAAGCTAATATTTTAAATGTTCAAAGGGCCATAACTCAAAGAGCAGAAATACCAGTGTTGATTAATAGATCTGAAACATGCTAGCTTATAGTGCTACATTTCTGTAAAATTTCACATATGGTTTTCTCAAGATAAAGAACAAACACAAGTAAACGAATTAGTTAAGTGTCCAAAGAACCATGATGCCCCATGCCACCTGGTAGCAGAATTTAAGAAAACTTCAATGCAAATTGTTTCCGCCATCGGACGTGGACAGAGAGGTGGACAGTGGCAACACTATATGGACCCGTCAAGCGATTTTGGTACTTATCGCCTATGCGAGCAGCGAAGGTTCAGGCGAGCCTGCGCATCCGTGCAGTCTGGCAAGAACCTTCGCTGCTTGCTCATACAAGTAGTGAATCAAGAGGAACCTTCAGACAGAAAGCCATATCCCTGGCCCCTCTGAATGGCTGAGCATGGGCAGCTAAAATTTGTCATGACGGAATGCTTGAAGTCACAAATTCGCTTGGCGGGGGCTCATATACCCAATCCACCATCCTGGGGCCATAACAATTAACAAAGGACCATAAGAATGTAAATCATCTGCATGTTCTCATGGTGCTTTACATTTCTGTAATAAAAGCTGCAAGCACTGCATGATGCCTGCCACTACAATAACATCAAGCAAGTGCCATATCACAGTCAAAAAGGAATTCAAAGTCATCACGAAAACACGCCTATATAATTTTGACCCCCTTGATCTCCACTTTTATATAGTAAAACTGGGGTTTCCGGGTGTATACCTTATTTTTCTTGTTTCTGCTCTAAAAAATAGATTGTGGCTACTCGTTAGAATCGCCTCGATGAGGCGGTTCTAACGAGTGCCCACAGTCTATATTTTGAGCTCTAAAAAATAGATTGTGGCTACTCGTTAGAACCGCCTCGATGAGGCGGTTCTAACGATTGCCCACAATCTATATTTTGAGCAGAAAATAAGAAAAATATCACAATTTTTCATCATAAAATTTTTATTTTTTCGGCGATAAAGGTGGCAATGTATTTGTATAGGCGTTTTTGTAATAGTAAGGATGCATTACTCTTTCCTTTAATAAAGTGGACAGTATTCCATGACTGAGATGACTTATTTTCAATGTTCAAAGGGCCGTGGCTCCAAAAGGAAGTAAACAAGATTTACAATTCTCATTTTCAGAATTTGGGGGCCTGTGTCCTTTAAAATAAAGTCAAGATCTACAAAATCTAATCATCCATAAATACAGCTGACAAGAACACATGACTGAGATGACTATTGTCAATATTCAAAGAGCCATGGCAACCAGAATACAATTCTCATTTTCAGTTTTTGGAGGCAAATGCCCTTTAAAATAAAGTCAAGGACTTCAAAATCTAATCAAATCTTTGGTCAATTGCAATGATATATTGTACCAAGTTAGATCACATTTCATTGATGTGCTTGTGAGATTGGGTGTAGTTTTTGGGAGCCTGTGGCCTTGAAAATAAAGTCAAGATCATCAAAACCTAATGGCTTTTTTCCCCCCATCCTAGAGATGGATCCAAGCGAGTTTGGTCAGAATCATTCAATAGGTTCAGGAGATATAGTGCTTCAAACAGGCTACATGATAGAAATGGCTGTGTGCAATGTTCAAGGGGTGATAACTCCAAAAGCAGGAAAATCAGAGTTATGGTTAATATGTTCTGCACATCGTCTCAGGATGCTCTACATATCTGTAAAGTTTCATGAAAATATCTCACATGTTATCAGAGTTATGGAGCGGACACGAAACTGACAGCAACAGCTATATTCAAAGTTCAAAGGGCAATACCTCAAGAGTATGAAAATCAGAGTTATGGTTCATATGTTCTGCATGTCATCTCACGGTGCTCTACATATCTGTGAAGTTTCATGAAAATATCTCCAATGGTATTGAAGTTATGGAGCAGACACGAAACTATAATAGAAATTTATACCGCAACCAGGCCTTCTAGTAACCTAACAAAGGGGGTTGAATAACTGCACGCTATAATCGATAGTGACCTATAATACCTTCTACTGACCTATAATACGTCTAGTGACCGTTAATAGACCGGACCTACTTTTCAGGTCACTAATTTACAAGTGTAAACAATAACATGCAACCTTTTATACATAGGAAAACAACGAAACTGCAAGTTAAAATCTTTGCAATATTTATTTGAACCGATTTTCAGAAATTTCAGCTAAATTCTTACCTTCTCGGCCTTTCCTGGTTTGAATGGCCCGTTGGAATAACTGCGCACTGCTACTGCAATTGAGTCTCAACCTCGAAAATAATTTCTATAGCTAAAATAAACAACTTATTTGCAGATTATCTTACATAATGTAAAGCGCTGAGAAACTTTTATTCGAGCGTCCATGTTGTTTCCTGCGTCTTTTGTGTCGTGGTGACGTCAGAAACTTAGCACTCGTTGACATCACGTTATACTACGTGTGCGCGCCATAGCACTGAATGTCGTGTAACATGCCACACTGTCTGCTGTCTTTTTTAGCTTTAATTTGCTAAATTATTGCAAAACCCCTTGATTTTTTTAATTGCAGTATAAACTAAATACATGATTAGTGTCTTTAATAATAAAATATAATCGGTTCGCCGCGACAATTTTATAGGGGCTCGCTAAAGCTCGCCCCTATAAAATTGTCTAAGGCTCACCGATTATATTTTATCATTAAAGACACTAACCATGTATTTACTATGGCTATGAGCAGACACAAACTATAATAGAAATGGCTATGTTCAATGTTCAAAGGGCAACAACTCCAAAAGTAGGAAATCAGAGTTACTGTTCATATGTTCTGCATGTCCTCTACTAGTGCTCTACCTATCTGTGAAGTTTCTTGAAAAAGTCTCCAATGGTATCAGAGTTATGGAGCGGACAGGAAGCTATGAGGCGCTGACAGACTTACGGCTGGATACTCAAAGCTTTGGAGGGTATAACATACCCTGCCATTTTTTGAATGGCGGGCCATAAAAACTAATGAATGCACCTCTTCCAGCTTACACAAGTATATAATCCAAATCACTATTTCCAGTGTTCAAAGTTCATAGCTCCAACAAGGAGTATAGTCAGAGCTACGGTTCTTGTCATGTTAAGGTACCTTACATCAGACGGTTTCTACTTCACACTGCAGACCCAAGTTAATGGTAAAAGCCACTCTTTTTCACTGTTCAAGGGCAATTATCTATATTATCCAAAAGTGAAAAAAAACACTTCCCTCTTGTGCTAACTTTTGCTGAATTGGGATGTCTGCCGTCTTCAGGCCTCATACTGACCAAGCTTTTCCATACCTGAAAAGCCCGATATTGCAGCCTTAACCCATATCCTGCCACAACAACCATTGCCTCTGCAAACAGTGTAGAAGAAGAAGCCGTCTGATCAGGATCTACACTGTTATTCAATTTGTGACCTAAATGAATACATTATATCAAGTAATTTGATTAGCTGAATGTCAGAAATGGTTATGGTCAAATAAATTAAGATTAAATAGTCATTTTAAACATAAAACAGGAGGAAAAATCAAAATCTGGAAGCCTGAAGTCAAGAAAAAAATCAAGCTCTAAAAGCCTGAAATCCTGCAAATGCCTGAAAAATATGAGGCTTGTGCCTTGCATTTACTGCAAATGGTCAGAAATGAAAGCAAAATAATTTCAAACACCATAATTTGCAGAGCTCTAATAAAAAAAAAAAAACTTTTGGTTGTTATCAATTCATTCCATACTTTATTTTATTGTTTTCTGTTATAAAAATCATTCTAACATGCCATAAACGTTTTCCCACTGAGTCCTGTGATCAATGTAGCGCATGCAGAGGGGTGGGTTTGATGATGTCACATGTAAACATGCAGTCTCACAACGTCCGTTGCAAATAAATTCATGTCTCACAATGTCGGCTGCAAATGAATTCATTTTTTTGGGGGGGGGGGGGGTATTGTTTTTGCGGCCCTTCACTCATATCAAGCCGATCGTTAATCAGGTGGGTGAAAACTGGAATACCCTGATAAAAACCACCAGATATTCCGTTGCAAAAGCTTGGCATCTCACATGTGACCCAAGCCAGACTTAAACCACAGGGGTGAGAGACCTAATGATTAAGAGTCGTCGCTCTTATCCACTAGACCACGAAGGCCTGTTCAAATGAATTCTCTGGCAAGAACATGGCACCAATGTACAAAAAGTTGCAAAGCTTTGCAATGTAACAAATTTGTTATTTTGATTTTTGACGTGGGAACATGGGATCACATTTCCCCTCCGAAATCTATATTTGCCTTACATAACGGCTTGGCAAATATTGCTCTGGATGGGGGGGGGGGGGGGGGGGGGGGGGGGGGGGAAGAGGAATGAGGTCCCATGTTCCCCATCAAGAATCAAAATAACTAATAATATCCAACTATCTCTGCTGGTGCTATGGCTTATCTGTTTCTTGACCCTTTTTGTACCAAATGGAATCTTCCTCCTTATATATAGCAGGAGTCCATTTCAAAATTTGGGGGTGTCAGAATGTGTTTTCTTCAAAATCTATTTGGAAAATGACTGAACTTTTAGCAAACAGTGGAGGCCCTGATCAGAGCAGGCGTCTGATCTGGGCCTGCACTGTTTGCCAACTACCTGTTTTGGGGTTTCTGGTAACTAAATGGGTTCAACAAAATATTCCTGCTGAACAAATTGATATAGCCACACCTGTTTCTCAATATCAACCAATCAAATGACTTGATACAAAGCATATGTTCAATTCAAAAACTGCATGACAGTGTAGATCCTGATCAGAAGCCATCTGATCTGAATCTGTGAAGTTTTTAAAGGTAGGGTTTGTCATATTCAGCTGGATGAAGGTCAAGTTTTGTTTTATGAATGTCAGTTTAAATAATGGCCGGAAATAATAAGCAATTAAAACTTAAGTGAATGAACCTTTTTTTCATTAATAATCCATGAAATTGCCATCAAACTGCAGGACCTTAACAATTAAAAATTTTCATGCTTTTTACAGCTTTGTTTTAAACAGTCATGCAATACATAGTAACAAATCTTACAATTACTGTAACAATCCTAAGTATTGGGACAGACAGGCAAAGCAAACAGTGCAGACCCTGATCAGACTGCTCCTGAAGGAGCAGTCTGATCAGGGTCTTCTCTGTTTGCCATTCTTTCTGCACCTTTTCAATTCCTTGCTGGATTGTGAAACAAATTTGTTAAAATTTTAGGGCTAGTAGAGCAAGTCCTCAGGGTGTCCAAGCGTTTAGGATTTTTACGGTAAATTGTTAGCAAGATTCTTAACTGATCCAGATGTCATTATACCGAGCCAGCACACGTCAACTACAATAAGACGTGTGCGACCAGCAGATTCGGCTGAGCAATCTACAGTAGCTACCATACATATTCGGACAGACAGGCCTGAGCAAACAAAGTAGACCAGGTGTGATGCCCCATTCTAGTGGGGTCTCATCAGGGCCTACTGTTTGCCACTCATCCAGCTAATTTAGGTACAAAATCTGCGAGTTAATTATACTCATTCAAATTTAAGAACAAGAGGGCCCAGAGGGCCCTGGTTCGCTCACCTGATCCAATGTAAAACAAATGGGCCCCGGGCAGGGTCAATTTTGGCCCCAGGGCTATAATTTGAACAATCTTGGTAGAGGTCCACAAGATGAAGCTTCATATCGAATATGAAAGACCTGGGCTTTGTGGTTTCAGAGAAGAAGATTTTAAAGGTTTACCCTGCATATAGAACTCTTTGTAAAACAAGATTTTCCCTATATAAGTCTATGTTAAACCAAAGGGCCCCGGAGCGGGGGCAATTTTGGCCCCAGGGCTATAATTTGAACAATCTTGGTAGAGGTCTACTAGCTGAAGCTTCATAACAAATATCGAAGACCTAAGCCTTGTGTTTCAGAGAAGATGATTTTTAAAGATTTTCCCTATATTAGTCTATGTAAAACCAAAGGGCCACATGGCGGGGGCATTTTTGGTCTCAGGGCTATAATTTGATCAATCTTTATAGAGGTCCACTAGCTGAAGCTTCATAACAAATATTGAAGACCTAAGCCTTGTGGTTTCAGAGAAGAAGATTTTTCAAGATTTTCCCTATATAAGCCCATGTAAAACCAAAGGGCCGAGGTGCGGGGCATTTTTGGCCCCAGCACTATAATTTGAACAATCTTGGTAGAGGTCCACAAGATGAAGCTTCATACCAAATATCAAAGACCTGGGCCTTACAGTTTCAGAGAAGAAGATTTTTAAAGATTTTCCCTATATAAGCCTATGTAAAACAAAAGGGCCCCGTTGCGGGGGCATTTTTGGCCCCAGCACTATAATTTGAACAATCTTGGTAGGGGTCCACTAGATAAAGCTTCATACCAAATATCAAAGACCTGGGCCTTGCGGTTTTAGAGAAGAAGATTTTTCAAGATTTTCCCTATATAAGCCCATGTAAAACCAAAGGGCCCCCGTGCGGGGGCATTTTTAGCTCAAGCACTATAATTTGAACAATCTTGGTAGGGGTCCACTAGATGAAGCTTCATACCAAATATCAAAGACCTGGGCCTTTCGGTTTCAGAGAAGAAGATTTTTAAAGATTTCCCCTATATAAGCCCATGTAAAACCAAAGGGCCCCGGTGCGGGGGCATTTTTGGTCCCAGCACTATAATTTGAACAATCTTGGTAGGGGTCCACTAGATGAAGCTTCATACCAAATATCAAAGACCTGGGCCTTGCGGTTTCAGAGAAGAAGATTTTTTAAGTTTTCGGTGAAAAAAATCTATTTTTGGATACTGTGACCTATATGTGCAACAGACCGGAATCATTTGAACAACTTTGAAAGGGGACCACCTAAGGATCATTCATGTGAAGTTTGGTCAAAATCCGATCAGTGGTTTAGGAGGAGATGTCGTTTGAAGAAAAAGTTTACGGACGCACTCACGCACGACGGACAAAAAGTGATCCCAAAAGCTCACCTTGTCACTACGTGACAGGTGAGCTAAAAAGTATGGTACAGGCCTCATTCTGACCTATCTCTTCCAAGCCTGAAAGGCCCGATTTTGCAGCTTTAACCCTTAAACCTCCTGAACAAGATCCCACCAAATGTCACAGGGTTGGAAAAAGAACATTGCTCGACCAGGACTGGAACCCAGGGCCTTTCGCATCTGTGCGAACACTCTACCGACTGAGCTACCGAGCCAAACAGTCGACCTTACCTTTGCAAACAGTGTAGATCCAGATCAGATGGCTTCTGAAGAAGCCATCTGATCAGGATCTACACTGTTTGCAATGCAGTTTGTGAACTGAATGATTACATTAAATCAAGTAATTTCCTTGGCTGAGTCAGAAATGGGCGTGGCTAGATAAACAAATTCAGCAGGATAAGGATTAAATAGTCAAACAGAATAAAGGAGGAAAAATCAAAATACCAAAGCCTGAAATCAAGGAAAAAATCAAGCTCTAAAAAGCCTGAAATCCTGCAAATGCCTGAAAAATACGAGGCCTGATGGTAAGGAGCTGAGATGTCCGAATAGAATATTTAGGGTACATATGCCACACAGCTCCAGATAAGGTTTTTTTTTATTTTTTCATCAGAAAGGTACTGATATTTTTTTTATCTCTGCAAGAAAAGGTATGTTGTGGGTACTCATTATAAGTGCCTTAGCGAGGCACTTCTAATGAGTACCCACATGTTTTCCTGCAGAAATAAAGAAAATAATATGTGGATACGCCCTCTCAACTGGAACTATGAAATAATTATGGTTTTTTGTTTTGTTTGATTTGAGGTTTAACCTCCCCGTCAACACTGTAAAGGTCATTTTGGAGACGTTGCTTCCAATTTTGTGGGACTTTTACCCGACATTGAGATGAAATGACATCTCAAGCCCTGTCGCCCAATGAAACCAATAGGGTTTATAAGCATGGACAGTCCAACTCGCACAGCTTTGTCTGGGCAGGCTTAGATCATCTTAGCGGTTTACTAGAACTCGTGTGTGGGTCGGTTTCAGCTCTGCATGGGCGGGACCTGCTCAGGTGTCTGAATACTTGTGGTACATATGCCAGATAGCTCCAGACAAGGCCCTTTTTTTCATCAGGAAAGGTACTGATATTTTTCTTATTTCTGCAAGAAAACATATGTTATGGGTACTCATTAGAAGTGCCTCAGTGAGGCACTTCTAATGAGTACCCACAACATGTATTCATGGAGCAATAAGAAAAATAATGTCTGGATACCCCCTCTCAACTGGGACTATGGAATTATTATGGTAAACAGTCCTTACATCTACTGCCTTCATACTATCCAAACACATAAGAAACTAGACAAAAGTGCCGAGTGGGGCACGTATACCCCCGGCCAGTGCCATCACCTCAGCTGAAACAAGAACTACAAAGGGAAATAACTCTAAAAGGCCTGACCCCTTGGCCCTTATTTTCTTTCCCACAATACAACAAGTCATACTGATCATGTTTGCAAAATTTCAAGTTTCTATGTACAGTAGTTATTGAGAAATCTTTGACACAAAATAAAAATATACACTATTAAACAGCAAGAACTACAAAGGGAAACTAGAATTTGTTTTTCTACAAAAACACAGATGTCTCCCCCGTTTTTGACTGCTAAGTATAAACTTGACATTGGAGGTATTGAGCTGGGTCTTGTGTGCAACACATCATCTAATGAAGATGAACATTTCTGCATAGTAACTTTAAAAATGTTCATAGAAAAATAAAAAAGTTATTGACCGTAAACAAAAAAAGCACTTTTTTACCTTTGACCTCTAAGTATGGCCTTGACCTTTGCGGTACAACACATCGTCTCATGATGGTTAACATTTCTGCCAAGTAATTTCATAATCCATCAAAGAATAAGGAAGTTATTGACTGTCCTTTTTTTACCTTTGACCTCTAGGTATGACCTTGACATTGGAGGTATGGACCTTGGTCTTGCACATGACTCATGGTTCAACTTTCAAGCCTCTAGCTCCAACAGTTTTTGAGATATCTTGCTGACAAGATTTTATTAAAAAAAATTCAAAGGGCAATAACTCTTGAAAGGGGCATAATCCGGATGAGAAAAAATATGTGTCAGATTATTTTCCATTAGGAATGCATATATGAAATTTCAAAACCATAGCATACACAGTTCTAAAGTTATGCTGTGCATCACTTTTAGGATTCATTACAATGGGCACAAATTACCAAAATGACAAAGGGCCATAACTCGCAAAGTATTTTTCGGAATTTTGTCAAAAGCTAATCAGTTCATATACACCACCAATATACTCAACAACTTTCAAGGCTCTAGCTCCAATAGTGTTTGAGATATTTTGCTGACAAGATTTTATTAAACAAATTTCAAAGGGCAATAACTCTTGAAAGGGGCATAATCCGGACGAGAAAAGAAATCAAGTCAGCTAATTTTTCATGAGGAACCCATATATGAAATTTCAAAACCCTAGCATATACGGTTCTAAAGTTATGCTATGCATCACTTTTAGCATACATTACAATGGGCACAAATTACCAAAATGACAAAGGGCCATAACTCACAAAGAATTTTTTTGAATTTTGTCAAAAGTTAATCAGTTCATCTACTTATCACCACCAATATATTCACCAACTTTCAAGCCTCTAGCTCCAATAGTTTTTGAGATATCTTGCTGACAAGATTTTATTAAAAGAATTTCAAAGGGCAATAACTCTTGAAAGGGGCATATTCCGGACAAGAAAAAAAATACGTGTTAGCTAATTTTCCATGAGGAATCCATATATGAAATTTCAAAACCCTAGCATACATGGTTCTAAAGTTATGCTATGCATCACTTTTAGCATACATTACAATGGGCACAAATTACCAAAATGACAAAGGGCCATAACTCACAAAGTATTTTTTGGAACTTTGTAAAAAGTTAATCAGTTCATCTACTCATCACCATCAATATAATCACCAACTTTCAAGGCTCTAGCTCCAACAGTTTTTGAGATATCTTGCTGACAAGATTTTATTCAAAAAAAAAAATTCAAAGGGCAATTACTCTTGAAGGGGGCATAATCTGGACGAGAAAAAAAATACGCGTCAGCTAATTTTCCATGAGGAATCCATATATGAAATTTCAAAACCCTAGCATTCACGGTTCTTTAGTTATGCTATGCAACAAAAGCGTAATGGATGGACGAACGGACGAACGAACCAGAACCAATATGCCCGTCAAACTTTTTCAAAGTTGGGGGCATAATAAGAAAGTTATTGACAGAACACAAAAAAGGCCCTTTTTTACCTTTAACCTCTATGTATGACCTTGACCTTTCAGGTATTAAACTGGGTCATGCGTGCAACACATCATCTCATGGTGGTTAACATTTCTGCGTAGCAATTTCAAAATCCATCTAAAAAAAAGAAAGTTATTGACCAAACACGAAAAAAGGCCCCTTTTTTACCTTTGACCTCTATGTATGACCTTGACATTTTAGGTACCAAACTGAATCATGCATGCAACACATCGTCCCATGATAGTTAACATGTTTGCCAAGTAACTTCAAATTCTATTTAAAAATAGGCAAGTTATTGACAAAACCCCAAAAAAGGCCCCTTTTTTTACCTTTGACCTCTAAGTATGACCTTGACCTTTGAGGTACCAACCTGGGTCATGCGCGCAACACATCGCCTTATATTCGTTCACATTTCTGCCATGTGATTTCAAAATCCATCTCAAAATAAGAAAGTTATTGACCAAATACGAAAAAAAGGCCCACTTTTTGACCTTTGAGGTACCGACCTGCCTCATGTGCACATCACATCGTCTCATGATTGTTAATAATTATGCCAAGTAATTTTAAAATCCATCTCAAAATTAGAAAGTTATTGACCAAATACGAAAAAAAAGCCCCTTTTTTGACCTTTGACCTCTAAGTATGACCTTAGCCTTTGAGGAACCGACCTGCCTCATGTGCACCACACATCGTCTTATGGTTGTTAATATTTCTGCCGAGTAATTTTAAAATCCATCAAAAAATAAGAAAGTTATTGACCGGACACGATTTGCCCATACATATATACATACCAACAAACTTCCAAGGGAGATAATTTAAAAGTATAAATGCGAGAGTTATGGTTCTTGCGCACTGCACGTCGTCTAATGCTGATTAATATTTATACGAAGTTTCGTGACGATAGCTCTAACGGTTTTCAAGTTACAGAGCGGACACGAAAGTGTGACAGACGGACAGACAGACGCCCGGGGGAAAAACAATATGTCTCTCCGAAAAAATTTTTTTTCGGGGGAGACATAATAACTCTAAAAGGCCTGACCCCTTGGCCCTTATTTTCTTTCCCACAATACAAGTAGTCATACTGATCATGTGTGCAAAATTTCAAGTTTCTATGTGAAGCAGTTCCTGAGATATCTTTGACACAAAATAATTTTTTACGGACACACAGACAGACAGACAGACGGAAAAGACAAAAACTATATACCCCCATTGCATACTTCGTATGCCGGGGGTATAACAACTCCAATCATACCTAATGGGATTTTTGCTTGCTGCAGAAGTCTTACTGTAGGTTTTTTTTGTGCACTTCCTCATTTACCGATCACATTTCAGACACCTAGGCCCAATTGTTCAAAGCATCATTAGCTTATTAAGCCTGTTAATGGTCAAATTGTGTACTATTCTAGTCAATATGAGCCCCGCCAAGCCAATTTGTGTCTTCGAGCATTCCGTCATGACAAATTTTAACTGCGCATGCCCAGCCATTCAGAGGGGCCAGGAATATGGCTATCTGTCTGAAGGTTCCTCTTGATTCACTGCTTGTATGAGCGAGCAGCGAAGGTTCTGGCGAGACTGCGCGGATGCGCAGGCTCGCCTGAACCTTCACTGCTTGCATAGGCGTTAAGTACCAAAATCGCTTGATGGGGCCCATATTATACCTAATACAATGGTATTTTTGCTGAAAAAGAATGTGAACAGCTTTTGCAAATGCATATGCAAAAGCTGCCCAATTTTTTCAAAAAATTATTAGCATATTTGCCATATTAAATGGTCAAAATTTTAATGATACCTTAACTAACAATGTCTAAGTTTCTAACAGCTGGCCCCCCAACTTGGCATCTCGCATGTGACCCGAGCCAGGCTCAAATCCGCAGCAGTGATAATAAGCTAGCATTGTAAAATCTTAGATATAGAAACTGCACCAGGGCTCGAGAAACTGAAGAATCCAAATCGGTCCAGCCAGATTTCGCCAAAATTGTCGATCTGTTTCGCTAATTTCCGTAAACGTCCTTGGCGATAAGCAATTTCAAAATGTGTTATGAGCGTAACGAATGACATACCACTGTTGCTCTTACACTTGTCAACGGATATGAGCACCAGTATCTCGATTATAAACAGCAATTATTGCTCACATCGTTCCGATTTCATCTACTTCCATTTTCTATGCCAGATTTCATCTACTTTCATTTTCCCAATATCCGGGTCACTCAGAACCTGAAGACCGATTCAGGAAAAGAGCCGACGTGGGGCAGTCAAAGATCAGTTCGATGGTCACTTTATAAACCTTTAAAATATTTCTTATTTCACGCATTTTATTTTGCCCAAATTGCTTTGTTTACAAATGGCGATCGATTTTGCAGCCACGTGGTCGGAAAATGACGTCATACGGTTTCCATTTACACAATACACATTAATGCGGTTGAGGACGTAACACATCCTGTTTTATGTCACTAATTTTAATAGAGCGTATTTCTAAAAAAAAAATCGCTTTGAACGGGTTAAAAAATCGAAAAAAAAATGTCTTCAATCTCGAACCAAAACATGACCAAACGAAAGTCATTGAAAATCTTACATGGCCGAACCGAGTTATAAAGAATATAAATACATATTTCACGATTACACAAGCCTGAAACAAATCGCTTTGTCTACAAATGACGACCGATATTGAAGCCACGTGATCGGAAAATCATGTCATGCGGTTTCATTGTAATTCATTCAAGGGCGTAATACACACCTGGTTTATGTTATTGGTTTCAATGGAGCGTATTTCTTAAATAAAAATATCGTTTAGAATGGGTGAAATAAGGCATTTTCTCTCAAAGGCAATGTTCAGACATGACAGGTGTGTATTGAAAATTGCGCACTGTGAAAAAAAGACACAATTTTATATTCAAATACCGGTTCTACAGTAAGCCATAAATTAATGACTTGTGTAAACAAACTAGCGTATGTCCTGTATTGATTGACCTAATTTTCTCACCTTGCCAGCTTGCCGATAAAGCCTGAGGCCAGTGTTCAGGGTTTAATAATTTGGACACATGGGTCAAATTTCGCTGCGATAAGATCAAAGAACCCGACGTGGACTTGTCCAATTTTCACCTAGTTAGATAATGAACAGGTCTAACAGCTTGTGTTGTAGGCGTTTTTTGCATACATGCTTGGATTATCAGTGGCAAACGGTCAACATAATGATTTAGTGAAAATTTTCGAACCGATTTTTTTAAAATGTTATAGAATTATGGACCAATTTTTTAATCTTCTTCTGAAGTCAAGATCGGTTTATGGAAGGCAAATTCGGACCAGAACCGGAGAACCGACATTTCCTCGAGCCCTGAACTGCACATATGTGCAGGCTGATCTGTAATGTTGTTTGCAAATGGCTAGAACAGGGAAAGTCGAAGGAAGACAACCTGTGTTATCATCTACTCTTCATCAATCAAAGCTTCAGCTTAATATTTTGCCCTAAATACAGTAAAATTCCTATATTAAGACCACCTTTGGGACTGTTCAAAAGTGGTCTTTAAGACCACTTTTGAACAGTCCCAAGGGCGGTCTCTGACCAGAGGACACTGTGGGCATAAAACACAAAGACAAATTAAGTGTAGCCTTCAAAATAAGCTTTTTAATGTAGAATTAGTCTTAATTTTAGGTGGCCTTAATAGCCGAACTGTACTGTATCTGAAAATGGATGTCTCTTATAATTTAGGCCCAAGTCCATTCTTGGATTACAGTTGATTCTTGTTATCTCAAACTTTAGTTTGACTATCAAAACCAGATCTAGTGTCTGAGATAACGTGAGTCAACTGCCGTAGATTTCGTCAAACTGATTAACAGGATGGCAACAGTGTTGATCCTGATGAGACTACTCATTATGAGCCCTCTCATCTTGATCTACATTGTTTGTTTTGTTATCTTTAACCAGTTTTCAAGCTGTAAGGGTTACAACCAAAAAAATTATACCATTAAAAAATTTTATACCCCAATCGGGAATTCTAGTAACCTGATAAAGGGGGTCGAATAACTGCACGCTATAATCGGTAGTGACCTATAATACCTTCTACTGTCAGACCTATAATACATCTAGTGACCGTTTATAGACCGGACCTACTTTTCAGGTCCCTAATTCACAAGTTTAAACAATAACATGCAATCTTTTATACCTGGGAAACCAACGAAACTGCAAGTTAAAACCTTTTGCAATATTTATTTAAAGAGATTTTCAGAAATTTCAGCTAAATTTGGTTGTTTCCTAAGTCTCTGTGGCGCTGTGACGTCAGAAACTTTGCACTTGTTGACGTCACGTTATACTACATGTGCCCTGAATGTCGTTTAACATGCCACACTGTCTGCTGTCTATTTTGCTTAAATTTGAGAAATTATTGCAAAACACCCTTGACTGATTTGAATTGCGGAATAAACTAAATACATGATTAGTGTCTTTAATAATAAAATATAATCGGTTCGCCCCTATAAAATTGTCTTAGGCTCACCGATTATATTTTATTATTAAAGACACTAACCATGTATTTACTATACCACTGCCTCAACAACAGAAATAGTAATGATACTTTTACACAATGAAGAATACATGTATATACAAATAAATTGAGCAATGATGCATGGCAATCCAAGCCAATACTCAGCCTGTCAACAGCTAATGGGTGTAGAATCACCTTGTTATAACGATAGTATTTGTTCCCACACATACCGGTAATAAAGAATTTGCCGCAATAAAGAATCCATATTAGGAGTACAGTCAAACTTCAATGGCTCGAACACCTCTTGGATCACGAAAATCTGTTCGAGACTGGGGTAGTTCGAGCCACCCAGGGCTACTGCCCGGAGGCAAAAAGGGAATACTTTTGGGACTTCTTTTCGGTGTTCTGTAATAAAAATGAATGCTGTGTGTGCTCATTGGAATCGCCTCATTGAGGCTATTCTAATGAGTACACACAGCATATATTTGCAAGCTGAAAGACGAAATTTTCTAAATTTTTCCCTCACTATTTATTATGTTGATAAATTCCCCCAAGGACTCAAGAACGGGTTCAACTCAGCCATGGTAAACATCGGTGTTTGAGCCATCAAAGTTTCACTGTAGTATAATAGGTAATAAGGGGACTTATTATTATGACCAATATTTCATATAACCACAAAATGACAATATCAATGGATTGAATCCTTAGTTCAAGTTTGGAGGTGTTAATAGAGGTATTTAACCATTGTCCTGCTGAATATTTAAATATGCCACACCCACTACCAATTATCAACCGATCAGATTACTTGAAGCAAATTATTGCAACATATTCATAAATTGAATGACAAACAATGAAGATCCTGATCAGATGGCTTCTTCAGAAGCCATCTGATCTGGATCTACATTGTTTGAAAGATAAGGCCTATCCGAGCTCAGCAGGACAAGGGTTAAGAATATTGTATTCATTACCGGTACTCCAAGAAATAAATGTATAATAATTGTTAGAATCCCCTCAGCGTCCACATTTGTTCCTGGGAGTAACAGAGGGGAAAAGTTATGACCAGTTATACTATCATCGGGATTCTTTATTGCAGCAAATTCTTTTTCAAAAGTAAACTATAAGAGAACAAATATGGTCATTATAACAAGGGTGACGGTCCTCTGTATGCAATCTTCTGTCTTGTGTTTAGCAGAAGTCTATTTCAAAATTTAGGGCTGTCGGGTTATCTTCAAAAATTTTATTTGGAAAATGGCTGAATTTTTTTGGTTGCAAACGGTGAATGTCCTGACCAGACCCTGTGTAACTGTATAACTGTTCCGAGGAAGTTGTTTGTAGGCAAAGCAATTAAAAAATTAACTAGCCAAGCCAGTTCAAATGAATACCCACCACACATGTTCTTATGGAGAACTGGCAAAAATTATCCTTTATCACTAAGAAGCCTATTTTATGGAGAAAACTTGTTCTGGAGAAAATGATCGTGTAATCACATTCAAGAATACTCAGTATCTCTTCTTCATTGATCTTCAGGTGAGCCATTAACTCATAGCTCAAGAAAAAGGCGCTGTTTTCATCCTGCTTTTTTTTTCTTATTTCTGCATAAAAAACCTACATTGTGGTTACTCATTAGAAGTGCCTCAGTGAGGCACTCCCGGAGGCGCTTCTACTGAGTACCCACAACATATGTTTATGTACACAAATAAGAAAAATAATACATGGATCAGGCCTCATACTGACAAAGCTTTTCTATGCCTGAAAGGCCTGATTTTGTAGCCTTCACTCTTATCCTGCTGAACATAACAATCTTTAACTTTCCAAACAGTGAAGATCCAGATCAGATGGCTTCTGAAGAAGTCATCTGATCAGGATCTACACTGTTTGTAATGCAGTTGGTGAACTGAATGAAAACATTATATCAAGTAATTTGACTGACCAATAGTCAGAAACTGGTGTCGCTCAATAAATTTATTATACAGGATAAGGTTTAAATGGTAATTTTTGACAGAATAACAGAAGACAAATCAAAATCTGATGCCTGAAATCAAGAAATATACTACTCAAAGTGTGATAGGGATCACTTTTTTAATTCTAAATAGTTTTGGATGAATTAATCAGCTGAATCCAAATTTGATACATAATGATAGAACACGTACCCTTCACAAAATCTAGTGATTAATTTTGTCAACCGGTACTGCATTCAAGTGTGACAACAACAACCATATTGGCACCCCCAAAATTTACCGTAACACGAAGGGATTGGACAACTGATTTTTCACAAATTTCCAAATTTGTTTAGACAAACGTGCCAAATAACGTGTATGGTGTCCCCGGGCATCAATTACAGTATGACATCGCCTACGCATGCTCGTAATCCGAGTCTGTATCCAGTTTTGTTGAATCAGCTTTCATTCAGCAACCAATGCATCTTTGAGCTCATGTTAAACTCCGTTCAGAAAATCTGAATCATTGATTTTTTCAATTCTCGCGTTTAATACTCATTTTAGCCCATACATCACTATGGGAAAGTTTTAGACCCCACCCTCCGCCGATTTCTCCAGCAACAGCACATTGCGCTAGTGGCTCCCCGTTCCTAGTGAGCCTCTATCTAGCCATTCGAATGTAAGGTGTGTCGAAACTGCATATCTATTTATAAAGTGCATCACATGGATTTGAATATTCATTATTTTACCTGACAATCATCGTCAAATGGACTTAGTCTGTGGTCCCATTTCTTTGTTTTGCAATTTTCTCCAAATAATCACAGCCTTCCCTGACTGTCGCAGAGGCATATGACCTGTTGGAGAAGTCGGCGGAGGGTCAGGTCTAAAACTTTCCCACAGAGATGTATGGGCTAAAATGAGTATTAAAAGGAAGAAACGAAAAACTCCATGATTCAGATTTTCTGAACGGAGTTTAAGTCCTCGAATGCACAGGTTGGGCTGAAACAGCACGCTGAAGCATGTCCTGCGAATGTTCAATCGGATTAAAGTCCGGTGACCGAGTAGGCTAGTCCATACGAACGATTGTCTCATGTTCCAGAACAGAATCAGTGACGTTGGCACGGTTGGGAAGGGCATTATCGTCCATCAGAATAAAGTCCGGGCCGATAGCATCTGCATAATATGGTCTCACAAACTCATCAAGAATATCATTACAGTACCTTACTGCCATTAACGTTCCGTTTTCAACGACGTACAAGTCAGTGTTACCGTTCACGCTTATCCCAGCCCAAACCATGACTGACCCCTTTCCATAGCGATCATGCTCTGCCACATCCAAGTCACCGAATCGCTCTGTAGACCTTAGCCACACTAACTGACGTTTATAAGTGAAGTTTAGACAGAATCTGGACTCCTCAGTAAACAGTACTGGCTTCAAGTTACAAACCGTCCACCTGACATGAGTTTTGGCAAAGTCCAACCGGTCTAACACGTGCTGTCTCGTCAAAGGAACACGTACAGCAGGCCTCATGGCATTAAGTCCGAACTCGTGGAGCCCGTTTCTGACAGTTTGTGTAGAAATTCGTATTCCAGTTCCGTTCCTAAGCTCGTTTTGCAAACGCGTAGCGTTCAGGAACAGTTGACGTCGAGACTGAATCAATAAGAAATGGCCCTGACTTTGAGTTGTAGCCCTTTCTCGACCCCGCCATGTCTGTGTGAAGGATTTCCATGGGTAAGATGCCAACTCCACATTCGGGAAACCACGCTCTGAGACAAATTCAGAATCCCAGCAACACGACGTTAAGAGACGCCAGATTCCAACATTCCGACGCCACGATTCATTTCTTCGGGGCTCAGACGGTTTCTTAATTGTCCTCTAGGCATTTTAGTGTTTCACAAACTCAAATGAAGTCCATTTTATGCTTGGTAAAGGAAGTTTGATTGGTCTTTTGGAAAGCAGTGCTACGCAAGATTTCGGGGGTGCATGAATTCATTTGCGAATTATGAGAAGTGTGCACTTTTGTGAGTACTGAACTGCACATGAGTTTCTGTTTAAGATATTTACCAATATACCGAGTACAAATTCTGTTAAGAATTTTTTAATTTTCAGTGCAAAATTTGGTATATAAAAAGTGATCCCTATCAAACTTTGAGTAGTATATTGAAGCTCTGAAAGCCTGAAATCCTGCAAATGCCTGAAAAATACGAGGCCTGATGGATACCCCTTCTTATCTGGGGCTGAATATGCATAAATAATCAACATGCAAGTGAAATCATCTGTACAGAGCTATGAAAGTCTTCAGGCACAATTGCATATCTGGAAGGAAACTGGTTTTGTTTTAGTACTATACACCACCGCCGCTATATAAAGTCGTCGTCGTAATAATCATCGAAATCTCCTCGACCCGCAGCGGCAATATCACCGAAGTCTGTGTCTCTCTCTGCTCTTATCACACCTTTTCCTTTCTTCTTTTTCTTCTTATCTAATTCCTGAAATGAAAGTAGGAAAATAAGACATTAAAATCCATCAATAAATGTAGGAGCCAGAGCGCTATGCCAGTTTTTTCTAAAAATAGCCACAGTAACCTTGACCTTGAGCCCAGGATCCTGAAGTCAAACTTGCTTGACATATTATCATTTTGTTTCTGTTTGTTTGTATTGGGGTCTAATGGCCCAGACAACACCTATTTAGGTCATTTTTGAGCCAGTCAGTTTACCTATCCACACTTTTCGTGGGTAGGCTTATACGTAGTACAGTGCACATTCTTTCGCCAGAAACTGACAACTGCCCTTCTTGAATCAGCGTAAGGGAGAGGATGACCATAGAAAAGATTTCATGATCAATCTCCACGAAAGAATGTTGCCGACCCCGAGACACATTATCATACCAAACATTTGTATAAAGTTACAAAATGTTCTTCTTTCAAGGGGACATAATTCTGCAATAAGGGGCTGGATCAGAATCTGGTTTCCTTTATGCACATGTTCAATGCATGTCTGAAGTGTGTATTATAAGTTTCAATGCCCTGCATCAAATACTGTAGGAGTTGCAGACACAAGAATAGTATTACAAAGTGTGACGTGAGAGAGTGTTTGAGTTTTACGTGTTACCAACAGCTAAGGTCATACAGAGACGGGACCTGGGTTTAAAGACTCATCCAAAAGTCTGGAGAAGCCCGGAATCTATCCTTCCACCCCTGGTTTACAAGGCGAGTAGCATAACCACTACACCACAGAGGCATCTACAAAGTGTGACATACATATAATTACGTACGGACGAGGGCAAAACTATATGCCCCTCCCCACTTTGTGGCGGGAGCATAAAAATCATGAATGTAATTGTAAATCTTGCAAGATTGATTGTTTTGTGTTGAGATTTTACATCCCTGTTCAACAGGGATGTAAAATCTCAACACAAAACAATCAATCTTGCAGTTGACACTATTTAGGTCATTTTGGAGACGTTGCTTCAGATTTTGTGGGACTTTTCTCTCAAGCCTTACTGCCCAAAGAAACCACTTGGGTTTAATTGGACATCAGCAAAGAAAGGCTACTGTGCTTAGTAACTTTGGGGCGACCGACAAACAACTAAGACTGGCACGATTAATCGGATATAGAGGATCTTACATGAGTGTTCATGTATTATTGAATTTATTAAACGAGTTGAGGAAAAGGGATAAAATGCGAGGCTTTGCCGAGCATTTTATTCCTTTTCCTCAAAGAGTTTAATTAATTCAATAATACATGAGCACGAATGCAAGATTCTATTTATCATATGACATTTAAAACGCATTTTATTCACGATTGTTTACAAAAATGTCAATATTCCGCCGCTAGTAAACGCAACGTCGTTAAGGACGTCGCACATGTAACATTACGGGACGTATCTAGCTTATTTGCATATTTAATCCACTAGTGGATTATCGAAAATATTACATGGCGTTATTACACTCTCAGACGCGACGTCATATGATAAAATCGATTATTCAATCGATAAATTCCTCAAAAATGATTATCATTACTGATTTGCTTGCAATCGATTATTTGATAAAGACAATTTACTACCCAAAGTTGCGCATAAAAAAGCTATATGAGTGGCAAACAGTGCAGACCAAGATGAGACGCCGCGTTCTGCGGCGTCTCATCTGGGTCTGCACTGTTTGCTCAGGCCTGTCTGTTCAAATACATATGGCAAAGTGCAGTATAGATGACTTTACGACGCCATCGGTTGCTAAGGAAAAGCGATCCCATACTGCAGTGTTCTCGTGCATGCGCAAATTACGTAGGGCAGAAAGCACTAAACAATTGTTAAAAACAGTAACCCTAGTCATGCTGGAAATGTCTTCATTTGTTTATAAAAACTGCAATCTTTCATAATTTATCCAATGTTTAAAATTTGCAATTGACATTCAATGCTATCAACGGCCCCCGCCCATTGGGGCTTGAAGAAATAAATGGGCTGCATGTTGCTTCCACGCAGAGCTGAATGCGGCCGCACACGAGTACTGGTAAACCGCTAAGAGGATCTAAGCCTGCCCAGGTAAAGCGGTGCGAGTCGGAACGTCCATGCTTATAAACCCTATTGGTTCCATTCGGCGACAGGGCTTGAGATGTCATTTATCTCAGTGTCGGGTAAAAGTCCGACAAATTTGGAAGCAACGTCTTCAAAATGCAAAATGACTAAATAGTGTTGATTGGGATGTAAACCCCAATTCAATCAAAACAAAACCAACCGCCCCAGAACCTCATCCTGTCATGTTCGAGTATTGAATTTCTTTCTGAGATTCCCACGTCATAGCTCAGCCAGGAAAGAATGTTGGGCCCACACCAATACAGCCGCTGCCGGTCGGACGTTTGCCCGCTGTTTTGTGCTGACACGGAGCATCCCATCTTGTACTACCCCTGCCCACATAGAATGTCGGGTTAGCGTCAGGCCGACAGCGATACGGTCTTACCACGTCGTATCGCTGTCGGCCCGGCGTTGGCTTGCCGTTTGTACTGGCTGGGATCATCCTATCCATACTACCCCAGCCTGCATAGAATGTCGTTCCAGCGTCGGGTCGACAGACATACGAGGTGGCAACGTCGTATCGCTGTCGGTCTGACGTTGGCCCGCAGTTTGGTGCTGGCTTGGACATCTTACCAAACCGTTTCTCATATGTGGTACTGTAAGATAATTCTGTCTGTCACATCTTAACCTGTATACTTAAGTTCATCCTTTTTCAAGAAGTATATGCGAGGCAAGATATGACTGCTACATTCACAATGGGGCATTAAATGCAGGCGTATAATGTACACTCTGGTTTTTGCAAGCAGTCACTTTTTCGGCTCAATTTAAGGCTTGATCCGGACTCACAGTTTACAAACCCAGCAAATGACATTATCAAAGAGGTTAGGTACACATAACCGAACTCAACAGTTGGCTATTTTGTGCCATAACAAAGACGTATCAGATTCGCTCGATTTTGACCATACATCCTACATGTAAAATCTTTTTCCACAGTATTTTTAATTTGTTGTTCTGCCGTTGTTGTGTTATGGCGATAATTGTTTTCGCATAGTGACTCATTTTCAAGCAATATTTACAAAAATACAGTGTCGTTTCACTTTATACTTGAGACTTTTGCCCTACACAGATTGCGCATGCGCGAAAATCAGATTGCCGTTGCCAGGAAGTGAAAGTGCCTAAAGTCTTCTATATGGTAGGAGTCATGCTCAGACAGAAAGTCAGACAGGTAAAATTATGACCAAATCTTCAGTGATTACTAATTGATTATCGCTCGCTATGACAGTAATTATAACCCATTATATTTTCAACTCCGATTAGCCAGCCCTACAAACAATTGACCAAAAAAGTCAGGCAAATCTGTACCAATTCATTATTCTGAACCAGCAGTCAAGGAGACCATTTAATGAGTACACACAACTAAGGCTGCCAGGATAGATTCCACACAAATCATTATCATTTCTGATTTGCTTTTAATCAATTACTTGATAGGTACAATTTACTACCCAAAGTTATGCCTAAAATAGCTGGATGAGTGGCAAACAGTGCAGACCCTGATGAGACGCCGCATTATGCGGCGTCTCATCTGGGTCTACACTGTTTGCTCAGGCCTGTCTGTTCAAATATACATATGGTAAAGTGCAACATATGGTAAGAGTCATGCTCAGACAGAAAGCCACACAGGTAAAATAATGACAAAAATCTTAGCGATTATAAATCGATTATCGATCGCAATGACAGGACTGATAATCGATTATCTTTTCAGCTCCGATTAGCCAGCCCTACACACAACATATATATTCAACATTTTGATAACATATTGTGCAGCATATTGCATTCTTCAAATCTCCAAAACTGGCCACTTCTCCGATGAAATTTTTTAATATTTTTTTTTATTTATCAGTTTATACTCCCAAAATGGGTTGTGGGTGCCTGTTAGAACCGCTTCATTGAGGCGGTTCAAATGAGTACCCACAACCTATGTCTTTGAGCAGAAATAAGCAAAACTAGAACTGTCAGAGGATCTGACTATAGCCCCGCTATAGCCCTGTCAGAGAAAGACTCATGAATTAAAGGTAAAGATTTGTGAGAGGGTTAAATCCCTAACAAGGTACCTACGCCTTATAGACTTTTCGCGTTATTAGATCTGAAAAACAGTCTAACTTAAAAAATAAGTTTTGGATAATGAAAAAACCACATGCACATCTTAAGACCTCTATGAAAACACCTGTAAAGTTTCAAAAGGATTGACCTAGAACTGTAAGAGGAGTTGCGGTCACAAGGTAGCTACTCCCTATACATTTTAACATTAGTAGATCTCAAAAATTGTCTTAGTTAAAAAAGGTGAAATAAGTGAAAAAAATTATTTAAGAATAATGAAAAAGAATATGCACATCTTCAGACCTATATGAAAACACCTGTAAAGTTTCAAAAGGATTGACCTAGAACTGTAAGAGGAGTTGCAGTAACAAGGTAGCTACTCCCTATACATTTTAACATTAGTAGATCTCAAAAATTGTCTAAGTTAAAAAAAGGTGAAATAAGTGAAACTAGAAATGCGTCCATAGGACACGGATGCCCCAGCCTGAAAATGTGTCTATGTTCGTATTCATCCATAGAAAGTTTAAGTTTTGGACCATTTTTTTTTTTTACCTTAGAGGTACGGATCTGGGTTTGCATGTGACACATTGCCTAATGATGGTTAACATTTCTTCAAAGTAATTTCAAAATCCATCCAGAAATAAGTAAGTTATTGAAGTTTAAGTTTCAGACCATATTTTTTACCTTTGACCTCTAAGTATGACCTTGACCTTGGAGGTACGGATCTGGGTTTGCACGTGACACATCGTCTCATGATGGTTAACATTTCTTCAAAGTAATTTCAAAATCCATCCAGAAATAAGTAAGTTATTGACTGCGTTTAAGTTTCGGACTCTTTTTTTTTACCTTTGACCTCTAAGTATGACCTTGACCTTGGAGGTACGGACCTGGGTTTTGCATGTGACACGTCGTCTCATTATGGATAACATTTCTGCAAAGTAATTTCAAAATCCATCCAGAAATAAGAAAGTTATTGACTGCGTTTAAGTTTCGGACCCCTTTTTTTGGCCTTTGACGTCTAAGTATGACCTTGACCTTGGAGGTACGGACCTGGGTTTTGCACGCACGTCGTCTCATTATGGTTAACATTTCTGCCGAGTAATTTTAAAATCCATCAAGAAATAAAGAAGTTATTGACTGCGTTTAAGTTTCGGACGCACGGACGGCCGGCCGGACAGGGGCAACGCTATATGCCCTTTCCACCATTCTTCGAAATTATTTAAGGATAATGAAACAAGAATATGCACATCTTCAGACCTATATGAAAACACCTGTTAAGTTTCAATAGGATTGACCTAGAACTGTAAGAGGAGTTGCAGTAACAAGGTAGCTACTCCCTATACATTTTAACATTAGTAGATCTCAAAAATTGTCTGAGTTAAAAAAAAGGTGAAATAAGTGAAAAAAATTATTTAAGGATAATGAAAAAAGAATATGCACATCTTCAGACCTATATGATAACACCTGTAAAGTTTCAAAAGGATTGACCTAGAACTGTAAGAGGAGTTGCGGTCACAAGGTACCCACTATCAAATATTACAGACAGACAGACAGACAGACGGAATTCCGGACAAGCCAAATCCAATAAAGCCCCCACTTTTTCAAAGGGGGCTATAAAAAATTATTTAAGGATAATGAAAAAAGAATATGCACATCTTCAGACCTATATGAAAACACCTGTAAAGTTTCAAAAGGATTGACCTAGAACTGTAAGAGGAGTTGCGGTAACAAGGTAGCTACTCCCTATACATTTTAACATTAGTAGATCTCAAAAATTGTCTAAGTTAAAAAAGGTGAAATAAGTGAAAAAAATTATTTAAGGATAATGAAAAAAGAATATGCACATCTTCAGCCCTATATGATAACACCTGTAAAGTTTCAAAAGGATTGACCTAGAACTGTAAGTGGAGTTGCGGTAACAAGGTAGCTACTCCCTATACATTTTAACATTAGTAGATCTCAAAAATTGTCTAAGTTAAAAAAGGTGAAATAAGTGAAAAAAATTATTTAAGGATAATGAAAAAAGAATATGCACATCTTCAAACCTATATGATAACACCTGTAAAGTTTCGAAAGGAATGACCTAGAACTGTAAGAGGAGTTGCGGTAACAAGGTACCCACTATCAAATATTACAGACAGACAGACAGACAGAAAGACAGACAGACAGACGGAATTCCGGACAAGCCAAATCCAATATAGCCCCCACTTTTTCAAAGCGGGGCTATAATAATGTATATCCCTGTAAATTGTCTGTATATAAACAAGGTGTTTAGAGGGGTATTCATTTCACAGACTTATTAACTCCTATCCCGCTGTTCGCGACAACCCCTATCTTTGGAAACAGTGTAGATCCAGATCAGAGAAGCCATCTGATCAGTATCTACACTGTTTGACATTGTTTATGGATTTGTAAGAATAAATTGCATCAAGTAATCTGATTGGTTCAAAGTCAGAAATGGGTGTGACTAAATTTAATATTCAGCAGGATAAGGGTCAAGGTTGGTTGGTAAATACCGGTGGTGGGAATTCCCACTGGTATTTACCGGTAATTACCGTCCTGGGAAATACTCCAAATTTCAGCAAAACTGGGAAATACTGGGATGTATGATTTTTGTTTAGTTATTTAATGAAAAACACTATTAATATTGTGTTATTTAATTGCAATTATGAACAGGTAGCTATTTTGCAACATGCCTCCCTTACATATACATGTTTGCCATAAGTCTGCTTTTACTCAACCAAACACAAACCTAAATATACAGTGATCTGTTGTTATGTAGGGTGCAGAGAGAGAGTTATTTAAAATCACTCATATGCTTAAGAAGACAAGAGGGCCCAGAGGCCCTGATATGCTCACCTGAATGTCACTGTCTCCAGTACATTCTATTTCTAACTCTGGTGGCCATCTTGTTGATCAGAATGGAACGATCTTAGCTATTTTGGTAGGGTGTCACCTAGGCAACATTCCTTTGAAGTTTGAATCAAATTGACCCAAGGGTTTAGGAAGAGTTCGCATTTGAAGCAAATTTACAATGTTTTTCTATTTTTAGCTCTGGCGGCCATTCTGTTCATCAGAGCGAGACCATTTTAGCTATTTTGGTAGAGAGTCATCTAAGCGACATTCTTATGAAGTTTGAATGTAACTGGCCCAAGGACACAGGAGTTGTTGTCGTTTGAAGATTTTTTCTATTTTTAGCCCTGGTGGCCATCTTGTTTATCAGAGTGGAATGATTTTAACTGTTTTGGTAGGGAGTCACCTGGGCAACATTCCTGTGAAGTTTGAAGCAAATATACAATGTTTTTCTATTTTTAGCTCTGGTGGCCATTTTGTTCATCGGAGCGGGATCATTTTACCTAATATGGTAGAGGGTCAAGGACACAATATTCCTGTGAAGTTTGAATCAAATTGGCCCAAGGGTACAGGAGGAGTTGTCGTTGGAAGAATTTTCTACTTTTAGCTCTGGCAGCCATTTTGTTCACTGGAGCGGAAACGTTTTAGCTATTTTGGAAGAGGGTCACCTAAGCAACATTCCTATAAAGTTTGAATTAAATTGGCCTTAAGGTACAGGAGAAGTTGTTGTTTAAAGATTTTTCTATTTTTAGCTCTGGCAGCCATCTTGTTCAGTGGAGCGGAACAATTTTAGCTATTTTTGTAGAGGGTCACCTCAGCAATATTCCTATGAAGTTTTATTGAAATTGGCTCAAGGGTTAAGGAGGAGTTAGCATTTAAAGCAAATTGTTGACACCGCACAACACACAATGGACATTGACTGATCACAATAGCATACCATGAGCACTTCATGCTCAGGTGAGCTAATAAAATACCATAATGATCCCAATATTTGGGACAGACATGCCTAGGCAAACAGTGCAGTCCCAGATCAGAATCACTTAGCTTCTTTAAGAGAGTTTGCCATTGAAACTACTTGTTTTGTATGCTTTAGTGTAACACTAAACCACAAGATTCACAACAACCCTTTGGATGTGTGAATTAAAAGGATGTTTACACTAGAAAAAGTTTGTAAGTTAGTCAAGTAATCATATCCCTAATGCTAAGAGGTGTGATAATTTACTTGTTTTTTTAGACAGGTATTAAAAGAACACAGGTAATTTAAGCATAAAAGGTCTCTTAAATCATCTACAGATACTCATTTAAGTATTAAAATTACATGTACATGAATTTTCAAGTCAAGGGAAAGTTAAAAACTAATATTTTAGAATCAGTTTGAAAAAAATTATAAACATTCTGCATGAAGATAAGGGACTATAGATGTTTCAGGTTATTCAATATTAAAAGGGCTGGAAAATTCTTCAAAACTTCACCTGTCCTACATGACTAAGTGCATGTAAACTTTGGTAAATGTTGTAAGGACTAGACAAACTTTTTAACTTCTTCATTTGTTTTGGCATTGCAAGCAGACAAGTGGAATTTTCAAGCCCTGCATAAACTTGAAATAATTTTGCTTCCTAATAGCTAGGTAGATGGGATATATTAAGCAGTCTCAATTGGTACCACCTATTTAAAATATATATTTCCCAGTATTTTCCGGTAATTCCCTGTATTTCCCGCCGCCCAGGGAAATATGAGTATTTCCCGCTTTTTTGCCAACCTCCATAAGGGTTAATATGATATTTGAGCCATCTGTGTTTGAGTGGCCGAGATTTCACTGTATCTAAAGATGACCAACTTACTTTTTGCTGTCTTTGTTTTTCATGAAATAATGAGTTTGCTGAAGTGCTTATTCTTTTTACATCCTCTAGTTCACCTGAAACATTAAAACAATAAACAACTATGTCATACAACCATGAACATTTGATGAACAAATATTGGTAAACCATTTTCAAATGCATTCAGTTTTTTGAAACCCAAAATGAGACAGAGTACAAAATGTTTCCAGTTCAGGGGTGTAAAATTCCACTCACCTGCTCGCATTTGCGAGTAAGTTTTAAGGCAGGGCGGGTAAGGTTTTCAAAACTGACCTTACTTTTTCTTCATTTTTAGCATCTAAATAAAAAGTTTAGATGATAAAGGCGAGTAAGTTTGAAGGCAATTTTACACCTCTGCAGTTGCCAGCTGAGAAAGCTAAGATACAGCACATTTTCATCTGAAAATATCTTATATAGAACTATGCAAGTTACATGTAGGCATTTTTCTCAATTGCCATCATCTTATACTGTTCTTGATTGAAGTGGTAAACATTTTTATTTTTTTATTTCAGCTCTAAAACAGACTGTAGGTACTCGTTAGAACCACATCACTGAAGTAGATTTGTTTGTTTGTATTGGAGTTTAACGGCCCAGTCAACACTATTTAGGTCATTTTTGAGCCAGTCAGTTTACCTATCCACACTTCCCTGGGCATGCTTATACGCAAGCGGTTAACCAGTTCAGTGCACATTCTTTCGCCAGAAACTGACAACTGCCCTTCTTGAATCAGCGGAAGGGAGAGAATGACCGTAGAAAAGATTTCATGATCAATCTCCACGAAAGAATGTTGCCGACCCTGGCGGGAGTCGAACCCGCGTCCTCCTGATCACCAGTCAGACGCGCATCCGACTGAGCCAACGAGGCCGGCTCACTGAAGTAGAACTAACGTAATCATCCTAAGTATTGGGACAGATAGGCTTATGCAAACAGTGCAGATCCTGATCGTTGAGTTTTACGTCTCACCAACTGCTAAGGTCATATGGAGATGGGACCTCGGTTTAAAGACTCATCCGAAAGTCTTGAGAAGCCCAAGTCCCAGGTCTACAAGGCGAGCAGTATAACCACTACATCACAAAGGCTTCTACCATTTAAATTTTTCCAAGTAAATTTTGAAGAAACGACAACCTGACATCCCTTAATTTTGGAATGGACTCTTGGTACATAAAAGGAGGAAGATAGCAGTCAGTACAAAAAGGGTTAAAGGTCATATAAAGCTGGCCATTTAACCTTTTCAATAATGTACACCGCCCTGGACATATATATGAAAACTTTAGATCCAAAAGAGATGGCTCATAATGAGCCATCTCATCTGGATCTACAGTTTGCAGAGATATCCTAACCAGTCTGTCAATAAGGTTGAAAGCGTGCACAGATATCCAAACCAGTCTACAGGGTTGAAAGGGTGCACAGATATCTGAACAAGTCTACAAGGTTGATTGAAAAGGTGCACATATATACAACCAGTCTACAGGGTTGAAAGGGTGCACAGATATCCGAACCAGTCTACAGGGTTGAAAGGGTGCACAGATATCCGAACCAGTCTACAGGGTTGAAAGGGTGCACAGACATCTGAACCAGTCTACAGGGTTGAAAGGGTGCACAGACATCTGAACCAATCTACAGGGTTGAAAGGGTGCACAGAAATCTAATCCAGTCTACAGGGTTGTAAGGGTGCACAGATATCTGAACAAGTCTACAGAGTTTAAATGGTGCACAGATATCTGAACCCGTCTACAGGGTTGAAAGGGTGCACAGTTATCTGAACCAGTCTGTCTATAAGGTTGAAAGGGTGCACAGACATCTGAACCACTCTACAGTGTTGTAGAGGTGCTCAGATATCCGAACCAGTCTGCAGGGTTGAAAGGGTGCACAGACATCTGAAGCAGTCTGTCTAATAGGTTGAAAGGGTGCACAGCCATCTGAACCAGTCTACAGTGTTGTAGGGGTGCACAGATATCCGAACCAGTCTGCAGGGTTGAAAGGGTGCACAGACATCTGAACCAGTCTGTCTATAAGGTTGAAAGCGTGCACAGATATCTGAACCAGTCTACAGGGGTGCACAGCTATCTGAACCAGTCTACAGGGTTCAAAGGGTGCACATATATCTGAACCAGTTAACAGGGTTTAAAGGGTGCACAGACATCTGAACCAGTCTGTCTATAAGGTTGAAAGCGTGCACAGATATCTGAACCAGTCTACAGGGGTGCACAGCTATCTGAACCAGTCTACAGGGTTCAAAGGGTGCACATATATCTGAACCAGTTAACAGGGTTTAAAGGGTGCACAGACATCTGAACCAGTTTACAGGGTTGAAGGGGTGGACAGATATCCGAACATGTCGGAACCAGTCTACAGGGGTGCACAGATATCTAAACCAGTCTACAGGGTTGAAAGGGTGCAGAGATCTGAACCAGTCTGTCTATAAGGTTGAAAGCGTGCACAGATATCTGAACCAGTCTACAGGGGTGCACAGCTATCTGAACCAGTCTACAGGGTTCAAAGGGTGCACATATATCTGAACCAGTTAACAGGGTTTAAAGGGTGCACAGACATCTGAACCAGTCTACAGGGTTGAAGGGGTGGACAGATATCCGAACATGTCTACAGGGTTCAAAGGGTGCACAGAGATCTGAACCAGTCTGTCTATAAGGTTGAAAGCGTGCACAGATATCCGAACCAGTCTATAGGCTTAAAAGTGTGCACAGATATCTGAACCAGTCTACAGGGTTGAAAAGATGCACCAATATACAACCAGTCTACAAGGTTGAAAGGGTGCAAGATATCTGAACCAGTCTACAGGGTTGAAAAGGTGCACAGATATATGACCAGTCTACAGGGTTGAAAGGGTGCACAGATATTCGAACCAGTCTACAGGGTTCAAAGGGTGCACAGACATCTGAACCAATCTACAGGGTTGAAAAGATGCACCGATATACGACCAGTCTACAATGTTTAAAGGGTGCACGATATCTGAACCAGTCTACAGGGTTGAAAAGGTACACAGATATATGACCAGTCTACACGGTTGAAAGGGTGCACAGATATTCGAACCAGTCTACAGGGTTCAAAGGGTGCACAGACATCTGAACCAATCTACAGGGTTGTAAGGGTGCACATATATCTGAACCAGTCTGTCTATAAGGTTGAAAGCGTGCACAGATATCTG
Source organism: Lucinisca nassula (assembly GCA_963580285.1). Lineage (NCBI taxonomy): Eukaryota > Metazoa > Mollusca > Bivalvia > Lucinida > Lucinidae > Lucinisca > Lucinisca nassula. Next base: position 18,179,584 of record OY757018.1, read on the forward strand.
AACCAGTCTACAGGGTTGAAAGGGTGCACACTGCACAGATATCAAAACCAGTCTACAGTGGTGAAAGAGTGTACAGATATCTTTACCAGTCTACAGGGTTGAATGGGTGCACACTGCACAGATATCAAAACCAGTCTACAGTGGTGAAAGGGTGCACAGATATCTGAACCAGTCTATATGGTTGAACTGCTGCACAGATATCCGAAGCAGTCTACAGGGTTGAACGGGTGCATAGATATCTGAACCAGTCTACAGGTAGAGGTGCAACAATTCACTGAATCATAAAGTTATCGGGATACATCTGCTGACCATACAGGTATCGTATCGTGAAGCAGTTTGACAATACTATGAAGACACAGCAAACAGAGCAATTTGATAGAGATGAGATGTAAACTTTCGCTGGTTTTGCATAAATTTGTGACAACACATTACAAATATGTTACTGTTTTCACTTTTATTTCCATTGGTCATGTATATTACAGTTAATTTCTACCAAAGAATTATATTTGAGTATTGCTTACAGCTGATTTTAAGAACAGAGATGCCAACCCTAAATGTTGCTTATCAGGAATATGAAAGACATTTTTCAGGAATCTGGGGACATTTTCAGGAATGCCACGTATATCACAATAAATTTAAGAACTTTACAAAATGCACATACACGAGACAAACTTCAATATCGCCTATTATGGTACCCTCTTCCTCCCTCCCATAGGCATTTATAACTGAGTTCTGTTGTTTTACATAGGTTGCTGACTTGGCCTTTCAGAAAATGTCTGTTTATAAGAAAACTTGTAAAGTACATACTTCCAAGTCTGAAATCCCAGTTAAAAAATGCCGAGACAGATTTAATTTCGCTAAGTGGTCAAAACATGACGGTTACAGTCATTCCGGCCGCCGTGTGAGATGGAAAAGTCAGTCTTACAAACATAGCAGAAAGTATAATATTCTCCTGCCTTCGATGGCTTCAGTACTGGCCACAGATTTGTATAATCTGCGATGAATTTCTGCATCACTCAACGCTTTTTGGCAGGGGAAGCCATTTTGATTTGTATCACATGTTGGGTTCTCAATCTTGCTATTTTTTAACCAGCTATAGTTACGGTTTTCCAACAAACAATGCATACACCAGTCTGTTTTTCAAGGGGAAACAATCCAATTTACTACCAGTGAACAGGTATAATATTCAACGGTGTACAGGTAGGCGCGCCTTCCATTATTTTATCCGGTACCATTTTTTTGCGGGAATTTTGATGTCCGAAATCGTTATGCGGAAATCAGACCTAAAAATCGGTACGATTCCGCAAAAATCGGAATGGTTGGCATCTCTGTAAGAATTTCTTTGCTTAAAATTTCTTTTTCATGCCAGAAAGTGTATTGCTATATATATCATATCATGACACAAATACCGTGATATGTATTGTATCTTGAGGTAACTGTATTGTTGCAGCCCTATATACCGGGTGGAAAGGGTGCACCGATATCTGAACCATTCTACAGGGTTGAAAGGGTGCATAGATATCTGAACCAGTCTACAGGGCTGAAATGGGGGAACAGGTATCTGAACCAGTCTACAGGGTTGAAATGGTGCACAGATATCTACAGGGTTGAAAAGGTGCACAGATATCTGAACCAGTCTGCAGGGTTGAGAGGGTGGACATATATCTACAGGGTTGAAAAGGTGCACAGATATCTGAACCAGTCCCCGGTCCATACAGGCTTGAAGAAATATATGGGCTGCAGGATGCTTCCACGCAGAGCTGAATCCGACCCGCACACGAGTACTGGTAAACCCCCAAGAGGATCTAAGCCTGCCCAGGTAAAGCGGTACGAGTCGGACTGTCCATGTTTCTGTATCAAAACTGTTTGCCATTCTGTCAATGATTCTGTCTAAACCCTCCATTAACAAGAATGGATGTGTCCAAATTCAAAGGTGGACCAGTCCACTTCAGAAACACAGAAACACTTTTCCTAAGCAAACTCAGACCTAACCCTTATCCTGCTGAATAAATTAATTTAGACAAGCCCAATCAAATTACTCGATATAATATAGTGAAATTCTGCTAAGACCACCCAAAATAAAGACTAATTCTACTTTATAAAGCTTATTTAGAAGGGTGCTGTTATTCTTTGAGTTTTCTGCATGCCATGTCCTCTGGTCAGGGACCAACTTTCAGACTGTTGAAAAGTGGTCTTAAGACCACTTTTGAACAGTCTGAAAGGTGGTCTTAATACAGGATTTTTACTATATTTGTTCAATTCACAAACTGAATTACAAACAGTGTAGATCCTGATGAAATGGCTTTTTCAGTAGCCATGTGATCTAAATCTACACTGTTTGCCAAGGTAGGGGTTGACATGTTCAGTGGGATAAGGGTTAAGTGCTTACCGAGTACAGTTTTCATTCTTTCCCCCAATAACTGACAACCGCCCTTCTTCAGTCAACAGAAGGGAAATAATGGCTGTAGAAAATATTTCATGATCCCCCCCAAAATCCTGCTGGACGCAGCTAGGATCAAACATATAACCTTCAGGCTCGCATTAACTGATCAACCAGGATGGCCATGGGTTGGAGAACTGGAGATATAAATAAATTTAAGGAATCTTGGTATACTATGTACAATATCATTTGTTTGTTTCTATTGCAGTTTAACAGCCCAGTCAACACTTTTTTACGTTGTTTTTGAGCCGGTCAGTTTACCTAGCCACACTTTTCCTGGACAGGCTTATACGCAAGCGGTTAACCAGTACAGAACACAATCTTTCGACAGAAACTGACAACTGCGCTTCTTGAATTAGCAGGAAGGGAGAGAATGGCCGTAGAAAAGAGTTCATAATCAATCTCCGCAAAAGAATGTTGCCAACCCCGGTAGGTAGTACAATATTGTTATACAGATACTTACAGTCAATAATAATATCTTGAATTAATTTATCTACAAAAGCACCATAATGTTTTGAAGTCTGAAATGAGAGAAAATCACATATCTTAGAAGGCATTTATAAAATTACAAAGGGACTGCAATTTTCCAACAAAGAAAATAATGAAGCCACTAAAGTTGTCTCCCTTATAAAACATAACTGCCTATTCAACTATACACGAAAAACTCAAAATTTTCCGATAAAAAATTATGACAATTTTCATATTTCTTCTCTAAACATAGATTGTGTGAACTCGTTAGAACCACCTCAGCAACGCGGTTCTGATGAGATCAACACACAATCTATGTTTTTGAGAAATAAGAAAAATAATGTATACCCCTGCAAACCCCAGTTTTATGTTATAAAAGTGGGGATTAAGGGGGTTAAATTATAAATGCATGTATTTTTTTTTATGATAGAATATCATCCCAGACACTATGATGGCAGCCTCTATAGCTAAGAGGTTAGCGCATTCCACTTATGACTGACATGTTGTGGGTTCGAACACGGCCACCAGAGACGAGGTGTTTCCTTGGACAAGACATATAATGCCACTGCCCCTCTCTACCCAGGTGTGAATGAGTAGCAGTGGTCCACTCTACCAAGGTGTGATTGGGTAGCAGTGGTCCACTCTACCCAGGTGTGAATGGGTAGCAGTGGCACTGCCTCACTCTCGCGTGCATAATAACACTTGGAATGAGTGTTCGAGAGCGATCCAAATAAGCTTGACCTCATGGTCGTCAAACTTTAAACAACATAAATCTTAAAAATATATATATCTACAGGTGTGGTGTGCAAGATGCGCGATGAACATGAGCTATCATCTTACCAATTAGGCCATAGAGGACCATCTGGACCTTTATCATCATACCAAATACAAGCCAAATCAAACATATGATTTGAAAATATGAGCTCTTAAGGGGAAGGGGAACACCTGCAAATGTATTTTTGTCTCCCATGTCACTAGGGGTCAACTCTTAGAGGAAAGAATTTGCTCCTGAGGAGCAAATTCTTTCCTTTCAGAGTAGACCCCTTTTTCAGTGGGACAGGGTACAGGAAGTCCCGAAAGTTGTCTCCCTTTGAAAAATACCAGAAAAATCTGCCATGTGTTCCCATTCCCCTTAAAAAATCTAAAATAAAATTTCTTAGTCTGTGACCTTGACCTTGAGGTCATGGGCATGGATACAGGTACTGCTGAATAAAAATTTGGGCCTTTTATTATCTATCATCATCCCAAATGTGAATCAAATCCATCAGATGGTTTGGAAAACATGAGCTCTTAAAAAACTTCTACATAAAGTTGTACAAGGCATCTTTAGCTTTGGTAGGGTGACAATCTGGACAAAAAAAAATGGGAACCCATACCCCCCCGTATAACAAGACAAGTCATATACCAAAATGTGCGTCAGGATCTGTAGTATCTGAAACTGCCGGCATAAATGATGGCGAGCTGAGAAATCCAAGATGGCGTCCAAGATGGCCGCCATAGTTGTAAATTCCAGTTTTTCATAAAATATGAATATAAATACCACAAATCATCTTACAAACTTATTTTAATTTATTTTTCTGGTGTAGAAAGAAGATTTGTGCTAGAATATAGATCAAATTGTTAGGTTTGACTTGAAAACCGGTGAAAAAATGATATTTTATTGTTTTTGTGTCTAGTTTCTTGGTGGTACATAAAAGCAATTCTGATGTTTCAAAATTTAAACAGTTTTTACATATCTATTGTTTTATTTTAACTAAGACACTATTCTAAAATACATTTAACACTATTCTAAAATACATTTATTGTTGGTTATGACTTTTTAACCATAAATTTAGCCCCAGGATTACCCCACCCACTCAGTTTACCAGTAAAATTCATTCACATAAATGCTCACACACAAGGGATTTGTAGGCATGTGCTTCATTTTAGACAGTTAAGTAGTAAAGGACACTCACAATAATGCTTAGTTCTGTTTTCATATTGTCAGGAAAACATGCCCATATGTTTTTGACCCCCTTGAACCTCACTTTTATATAGATAATTTGTTTGTTTGATTTGAGGTTTAATGTCCCCGTCAACACTGTAAAGGTCATTTTGGAGACGTTGCTTCCAATTTTGTGGGTATAGAAAACTAGGGTTTTCGGGGTGAAGCATTATTTTTCTAATTTATGCTTAAGGACATATATATAGCTTGTGGTTGTTTGACAGCATCACCACGTTGAAAGGGTTCTAACAAGTCCCCGCAGTCTATGTTTTGAACAGAAATAAGAAAAATATCATTTTTATCTGTTTTTTTTTTTTTTTTTGGGGGGGGGGGGGGGGGGGGGGAGTGGTAGTAAAATCTTCCAATGGATTTGAATTATGCGTGTTTACGTAATGTTATGCATTTGGAACACCACCTCTTTATAATACTATTTTCTGAATCCAAGCACAAACCTCTTAGTTAAACAGTGTTATATCCAAACAAAAAGGTAGAATAGTGTAAAATAACTTCCTTTACATGTTTGTTGTCATTTCTCCTATGCAATTAGTTAGGGGTTTGGGCTTTGAACAGTGTTATATAAAAATGTGTTATAAAATGATTGTGCTGTACTAATATGCCATATGAGACTACAAGTACATGTTTTAAAACTGTCATAGTCCTCGGTATAAACATGAGCTAGTATTGTAAACAAGTTCTTACAAATGTCAGTTTTTGTGTGTTTTTTTGTTTAAATTTGGCTTTAACGTCCCCGTCAACACTATTACGGTCATTTTTAGACATTGCTTCCAATTTTTTGGGACTTTTACCCGACATTGAGATGAAATAACATCTCAAGACCTACCGCCCAATGAAACCAGAAGGCTTATATGCATTGGGCGATCTGACAAACACCGCTTTGCCTGGGCAGGCTTAGTCCTTAAAAGCGGTTTATCAGTGCTCGTGTGTGTTCAGATGCAGCTCTTTGTGGAAGCACCATGCAGCCCAGTCTATTTCTCCATGCCCCGATGGGCGGGGGCGACTAACAAATGTTAGTTTGCTTGTTTGTGTTGGGGTTTAACGGCCCAGTCAACACTATTTAGGTCATTTTTGAGCTTGTCAGTTTACTTATCCACACTTTTCCTGGGCAGGCTTATACGTAAGTGATCAACCAGTACAGTGCATATTCTTTCGCCAGAAACTGACAACTGCCCTTCTTAAATCAGCGGAAGGGAGAGAATAACCGTAGAAAAAATTTCTTGATCAATCTCCATGAAAGAATGTTGCCGACCCCGGCAGGTATCGAACCCGCGTCCTCCTGATCACCATTTAGGCGCTTACAAATGTAAGACCTATTCAAACATGCTTTACTACTTGCAAGCTTGAGTACATGGTTGTACTTTCTATGAGCAAATGCAGTCATCACTACACTGATCAGGCTATTTACAACCATATCAGTTAATAGAGGGAGGCTGCTTGTGTCTGTGTTATGAGCTGTGGAATGAATAACCCAGTTTCAGGATCAACCATATGCCCTAGGTCTATAGGGCTAGGCAAATTAATCTTAGATTTTATAGCTCCCCATCAAATCAGTAGCTGATATGTACACCTGTACAAATGGAGCAAAAAAAAATAGTTGGTGGTATATGACTAGGTCTAACTCTGGATTTTTGGAGCACCATTGTTGTCTAATGTGTTTGTCTGAACAGCAAACCTACAGAAAAATTGCTGCTGCCTTAACTGGCCCTCGAGCTCCCCATCAAATCTGTAGCTGATATGTACACCTGTACAAATGGAGCAAAAAAAACCTATTAGTTGGTGGAATAATAAGATTAGGTCTAACTCTGAATTTTGGAGCACCATTGTTGTCTAATGTGTTTGTCTGAACAGCAAACCTACAGAAAAAATTGCTGCTGTCTTAACTGGCCCTGAGACATTTGACTCCATACCAAGATCTGAAATCTCTTGAAGCTTGAAGTCTGATTTAGGCATTCTTCTGGCCTATACTATGTAAAGAAAAGCAGGTATCACTTCCTGTAAGGCAATACAGACAGCATAATTGCCCTTTCATCTGGCTCTAGCTTCCTGAAAACAGTGTGAACTGGAATAACTGGTGCAGTCAGCATGAATATATATATACCCTTCCTGCCTGTCTTGAAGAATATGGTATCAACATTAAGCTGGCTAAAGTGAAACAGAAGTAGAACAAACTAGAGCTGTCAGAGGATCTGACTATAGCCCCGCTTCAGCGCTGTCAGAGAAGAAAGTTATTTAAGCTGCAGAGAAAACAGTTATGAACAAGAAATAACTGTTGAAAATTTTACATTATCTGGAAAAACTCTAAGAGTTGTGAGCCCTTGTCCCTCATTTCAATGAGCATGATACATTACCAGAATGTCCATGTTTATACTAAATTTCATCTTCCATTTTTCAATGTTCAAAGGGTAATAACTCCTAAAGTAGGCAAATCAGAGTCAGGGTTCCTGCGCTCTGCACATTGTCTCATGGTGCTTTACACTTGTGTGAAGTGTCATGAAAATATCTCAAATGGTTTGTGAGTTATGGAGCCGACACAGTCAAAATTGCCTTTTTAAATGTTCAAAGGGCAATAACTCCTAAAGTAGGCAAACCAGAGTTATGGTTCCTGCACTCTGCACATCATCTCAAGGTGCTTATTTATTTGAAGTTTCATGAAAATATCAGAAACGGTTATGGAGCGGACATAGTTAAAATTGCCATTTTTTAATATTCAAAAGCCTATAACTGAAAAAGTAGACAATCCAGAGTTTGGGTTCCTGCGCTCTGCACACGTAATATGGTGCTTTACATTTGTGTGAAGTTTCATAAAATTATCTCAAATGGTTTTTGAGTTATCGAGCAAAGACGGCTAAAATTGATATTTTTCAATATTCAAAGGGAAATAACTCAAAAATTAGGCAATCCAGAGTTATGGTTCCTGCACTCTGCACACCATCTCATGGTGTTTAATGTTTGTGTGAAGTTTCATGAAAATATGTGAATGGGTTTTAAAGTTATGGAGCGGACACCAAAATTGTTAACAGACACAGACAGACACACAGAAAATACGAAAACCAGAGTTATGGTTCTTGCGCTCTGCACATTGTCTCATAGTGCTTAACATTTGTGTGAAGTTTCATGAAATTATCTCAAACGGTTTTCGAGTTATGAAGCAGACACTGTTAAAATTGCCATTTTTCAATGTTCAAAGGGCAATAACTCCAAAAATAAGCAATGCAGAGTTATGGTTCCTGCGCTCTGCACATCGTCTCATAGTGCTTAACATTTGTGTGAAGTTTCCTAAAAATATCTCAAACGGTTTATGAGTTATGAAGCGGACACAATTAAAATTGCCATTTTTCAATGTTCAAAGGGCAATAACTCCAAAAGTAGGCAATCCACAGTTATAATTCCTTCGCTCTGCACATTGTCTTATGGTGTTTAACATTTGTGTGAAGTTTCATGAAAATATGTTAAGCAGATACAAAGTTATGGAGCCAACACAAATTAACGGAATCACGGAATTACGGAAAATGTTCAAAGGGCAATAACTCCAAAAGTAGGTTGCACATTGTCTCATAGTGCTTAACATTTGTGTGAAGTTTCATGAAATTATCTCAAACGGTTTTCGAGTTATGAAGCGGACACTGTTAAAATTGCCATTTTTCAATGTTCAAAGGGCAATAACTCCAAAAATAAGCAATGCAGAGTTATGGTTCCTGCGCTCTGCACATCGTCTCATAGTGCTTAACATTTGTGTGAAGTTTCCTAAAAATATCTCAAACGGTTTTCGAATTATGAAGCGGACACAATTAAAATTGCCATTTTTCAATGTTCAAAGGGCAATAACTCCAAAAGTAGGCAATCCACAGTTATAATTCCTTCGCTCTGCACATTGTCTTATGGTGTTTAACATTTGTGTGAAGTTTCATGAAAATATGTTAAGCAGATACAAAGTTATGGAGCCAACACAAATTAACGGAATCACGGAATTACGGAAAATGTTCAAAGGGCAATAACTCCAAAAGTAGGCAATCCACAGTTATAATTCCTTCGCTCTGCAAATTGTCTTATGGTGTTTAACATTTGTGTGAAGTTTCATGAAAATATGTTAAGCAGATACAAAGTTATGGAGCCAACACAAATTAACGGAATCACGGAATGACAGAAGGACATGGCAAATCCAATATAGCCCCACTTTTTCAAAGCGGGGCTATAAAAAATGGGTATATGGACTGACTGTGTTAACTTCCAGAGAACCTGCAAGCTGCAGGTGCAAAATCATTCTACTATCGGCTTCTTCATAGTTGTATTCGAGTTAATGCTGAGCAGCAACAACCTCACTGGATATCTTTCAGAGATTTGTTCTCAAAATAGAAGTAAAGCAATGATCAAGACTAGATACAATTAATTTACACCTCCCAACAATGACTCTAAAGGGAAAGAAACACAAACATGAAGTAACTAGAACTTAATGGAAACAACAACAGAGGAAAGCCAAAAGGACAGTTACTGTCCCACAAAATGGCAAACTGGCTATCCTGTTATATTATAGGAATCACCCACAATGAAGTTATGAACAAGCCCTTATAAGATGGTTTTTATCACGACCCATTACTGCTAAGTATGCCATGCATAGTTGCAAGCTCTACCAAACACCATACCAATACACAGGCTTATAATAAGTCTATTAACAAGATGCTGGATTTATTTCACAATGACAGTTTAAAATTTATTGAACCGTTTTTCCTGACATTTGGACAATTTTTTGTCTGTTTGTTGTTTTATTTGAAGTTCAACGTTCCCATCAACACTGTATAGGTCATTTTGGAGACGTTGCTTCCGATTTTGTGGGACTTTTACCCGACATTGAGATGAAATGACATCTCAAGCCCTGTCGCCCACTGAAACCAATACAACTTATGAGCATGGACGGTCCGACTCGCACCGCTTTGCCTAAACAGGCTTAGATCCTCTAAGGGGTTTACCAATACTCATGTGTGGTCGGTTTCAGCTCTGGGTGGAAGCATCATGCAGCCCATCTATTTTTTCAAGCCCCGATGGGCGGGGGGGGGGGGGGGGGGGGGGGGGGGGGGGCGAAGACATTTGGACGATATAACTACTGGAGATGAAGTTTCTCAAGAGATAGAGGTTTGATTAGTTGCCATAAAATGGGTCAAAAGCCATTTGAGTCATTCATGCAGGAAAGGCTCATACCCATAGCTTGTAAGGCCGTCCAAAGAACAATCTTATGAGCCTTTGCCTGGGTCAAAACTCCAGACTGAGTGATATCAGGTCAATGGCACAGGTGTCTGGGGAAACCAGTCGGCTCATTGGACTGCCACCGGTGAAGAGATATATGCTTTCTATACATCAATTCATTCATTCAAGTTCTTGTCTTTCAAAAATGCTCATGATCACGCGAGTTTGTTTACAGATGAAGAATGTATGATGTCTACCAATAAGTCGGATTTCCTTGAAAAACTAGAAAGACTTGCTGGTTGTATAGTATTCGATCAACGGGATGTCTGTACTTAAAATGTTGCAACATTCATCATGTCTCAAACTGACATATCAACAGATGGCTGATATGTTTTGGTCTTACAGTCTTCTTACCGTTATTTGAGTAGCTACCATTCATGTCGGTTTTGACAGGAATAAGGCAAACAGTCTCAAATCAAAGACCCAACAAAAGTGTGGAAAGAATGTTTCTTCACATGCGCCTGTGTCTACGAGGAAAAATATAGTAACTGGTGATTGATAGATACTTTCAAGCAGTAAAAGCAAGAACTTTACACTAGATACCTTAACGAATATTGCCATGAGCTTCTTAAGAAGAATGCTACTGTTGTTGGTGCAGGTTGAATTGAGAACAAGGCTCTGAAGTTCCGCTGATGTTGTTCCTGTTCAGCATGAACTTTTTTCCAACCGTGAAGAAGCTGATAGTGGAATGATTTGCAACCATCCGTTGCAGATTCTCTTGTTGTCAGTTCTGATACCGATGTTTTCTTCATACGTGTGCATCACTTTAACCTGCTTTATGCTGATGACAGGCAGAAAAGGTATTCATGCTGACTGCACAAGGTATATTCCAGTTTACACTGTTTTCAGGAAGCTAGAGCCAGATGAAAGGGCAATTATGCTGTCTGTATTGCCTTATGGGTTGTGATACCTGCTCTTCTTTACATAGTACAGGCAAGAAGAAGGCAATTCATGTTCTGCCTAAACCAGACTTCCAGCTTCAAGAGATTTCAGATCTTGGGACTGAGTCAAATGTCTCAGGGCTAGTTAAAGCAGCAGCAATTTCTTTTTAGTGCAAAGGTGTGCATATCAGCTACCGATTTGATGGGGAGCTATAAAACCTAAGATTAATTTGCCTAGCCCAGTAGACCTAGGGTATACAGAGTAAACCACTTAGAGATTCTAAGCATGCTCAGGAGTTGGACCGTCCTTGCATATAAAACCTTTTGGTTTAAATGTGTGGCAGGGCTTGAGATGTCATTTCATCTCAATGTCGGGGAATGCCCAACAAAAAATTTGAAGCAATGTCTCCAAAATGCAAAATGACTGATACAGTGTTGACGGGGACGCTGTACCTCGAATCAAACAAAATATAACCTGATTGTATAGCATATCCTCTTTATAACACGTTTTTATAATACAGTTTTGGATATAACACTTTATACCCCCAAAACCTAGCCAGTTACACAGCAAAAATGACAATGAAAGTCATTTTAGATCAATTTAATAAACATTATTTTGCTATTTTGTTTGGATGTAGCACTGCTTAATTAAGACGTTTAATGCTCAGATCCCGAAAACTGTGTTATAAAGAGGTGGTGTTTTCTAATGGCTGATCATATAATACATAACTAAACATTAGTTTCAATGCTCTCTCCTACTTGTTGTGCAAAATGAAATCCTCGCCTGCAAATCCCTTGAGTGTGAGTATTATGTGAATTAATTGTACTGGTAAACTGAGTGGGTGGGGTAATCCTGGGGCAAAATTTATGGTGAAAAGTCATAACAAACCATAAATGTACTTGGGAATAGTGTTAAATGTATTTTAGAATAGTGTCTTAGTTGAAATAAAACAATAGATAAATAAAAACTGTCTAAAATTTTGAAACATCAGCATTGCCTTTATGTATCACCTATGAAACTAGACACAAAAACGATGAAATGTCTTTTATTTCAACGGTTTTCAAGTCAAACCTAAAATATTGATCAATATTCTAGCACAAATCGTCTTTCTATATCAGAAAAATAAATTAAAATAAGTTTGTAAGATGATTTGTGGCAATATTATGTGAATGAATTATACTGGTAAACTGAGTGGGTGGGGTAATCCTGGGGCTAAATTGATGGTAAAAAAGTCATAACCAACCATAAATGTATTTAAGAATAGTGTTAAATGTATTTTAGAATATTGTCTTAGTTAAAATAAAACAATAGATATCTAAAAACTGTTTAAATTTTGAAACAACAGAATTGCTTTTAAGTACCACCTATGAAACTAGACACAAAAACAATAAAATATATCATTTTTTTCACCGGTTTTCAAGTCAAACCTAAAAGTTGATCTATATTCTAGCACAAATCTTCTTTCTACACCAGAAAAGTAAATTAAAATAAGTTTGTAAGATGATTTGTGGTATTTATATTCATATTTTACGAAAAACTGGAATTTACAGCTATGGCGGCCATCTTGGACGCCATCTTGGATTTCTCAGCTCGCCATCATTTATGCCAATTTATGCCGGCAGTTTCAGATACTACGGATGCTGACGAGCATTTTGGTATATGACATGTTTTGTTATACGGGGGGGGTATGGGTTACTACCAGAAATAGTGGACTTTTTGGCCCATTGTCACCGTACCACTTAACGAGTTTGTGGTCAAAGTGTTAATTGTTCTACGATTAAAATACAATATCTAATCTCTGGTATTTTTTGCTGAAAAGAAAATATGAGCAGCTTTTGCATCTGACAGCAACTTCAACTAGCCATTGTTTCATAATGGATGGTCTGTTTTACACCAAACTCGGTATGAATGTTCATTGGGCAGTAGCCTTTCAAATGCAACCTTTCATGACTTGATCATTGTTGCCATGGTAATGAGGGGGCATCTCAAAGTTGGCAAAAAGTGTGATTTCACATGAATTTTTGACCAAATCTTAATCTTCACACAGCTGTCAAGGCAACAATTAAGGGGTTTGGCACTGGCCATTTTCACTGTTTGCAGCATGTTTAATCAGCATCATTTTTGGGGCATTTTTTTTACCCCAGACACCTTCAGATATAAATTTTAGCGGCCAGTTGGGCCATACACCCAAAATTTTTCGGATGTGAGGGGAGGGGGGGGGGCTTCCCCCCCACCTTCAATCCCCCCAGAACATCTTTAGTGGATAGGCGCGCGAAAAAAACAGGTCACTTTTTAGGCAAACAAATTGTAAACCAAACATAACTATCCAGTGGTAGGAAATGCAGATTTTAGGTGCTTCTGGGGCTTAAAAGGGGGGGGGGGTGCAGACACTTAAAAACATCTGAGTGGGAAAGGGTTAATGATCGAAGGTTTAACAATATGTTATTAAACTAATGATATCATTACCAGAAGTTCTGAACAAATGCAATTCCCTGAGTTATGAAAAATTATACAATTTTGTACTGATATGTTGTGCAGCAGTGCAGACAAAATAGAAGTGAAGGCAATGATCACCTAATTAATGTGAAATGGAACTTACATTAAAACTAGTTATTTTAAGTTTTAATGCTTCTCTAAATTTATCAAACTCTTCTTCTGTGACTGGAAACATCCCATCTACACCTTCAGCATTAACACCTGTAGAATAAATGACACTCACATTAACTACATGACCATTTACATTAACTACATGGCCATTTACATTAACTACATGACCATTTACATTAACTACATGATCATTCACATTAACAACATGACCATACGCATTAACTACATGACCATTCACATTAACTACATGACCATGAAGCATTAACTACATGACCATTCACATTAACAACATGACCATACGCATTAACTACATGACCATTCACATTAACTACATGACCATGAAGCATTAACTACATGACCATTCACATTAACAACATGACCATTCACATTAACTACATGACCATTCACATTAACTACATGACCATGAAGCATTAACTACATGACCATGAAGCATTAACTACATGACCACGTGAAGCATTAACTAAATGACCATTAACTAAATGTCCATAAAGCATAGCCCAAGATAATAAGGGTATCTGTGGTGCTTCTAATGAGTACCCACACCATATGTTTTCATGCAGAAATATCATTGCAAAAATATGCCTTATCTGGAGCCAAAAAAAATAAGCAGACAACATTTTCAGGGCCCAGTTGTTCAAAGCATCGTTAGCTTAACGAGCTTGTTAGTGGTCATATTGTTAACTGTTCTAGCAAGTTTAATATGTAAAATTTTGGTATTTTTGCTGAAAAAATGTGAGCAGCTTTTGCATCCGCAAAAGCTGCTCACATTTTTTCAGCAAAAATATTAGCATATTTGCCATATTTAATGATCAAAGTTTTAGATATATGTTAACATACGTCGTTAGTTTTGAACAACTTGCCCCAGATGTAGTTTTTCTTGGCATCTTAAGGGTTAATCTGTCTCAGCTTGAGCTTTGGATTCATCACAGTGAAACTATCGCTATAACCAGTTTTCATGGGTGAGGCAAAGCTGACATGCATCACTGGGGTATCCAACTGATATTGGCTTTACAGTTGGGAAAGGCCTGCTGTCCTTGCAGCAGGTAAGGGTAGAGGGGGATAGTTGTTATTTCTTCTGTTTCTATACTTCCATTCATTTTCCTTTCTCCTGTCACTCACTTTCATCTCCTCTACTGTTTCTTCAATATCTCTTTTCTCTATTTCTCCGGGAGATGAAACAAAATGACCCACAATGGTTGACCTGTCATTATACCCAAAACAATCAATACGTGGCTTTATTGTTATATCTATTGTCTGTATAAAGAGGATACAATTAAGAAATTAATTTTATTTTTCTGCTTTTCATGAAAGTATGAATGCAGTGGGTCGCGTGCAAAGTGAATGAACAAGGAGGGTTTCATGTAAACTTTGTTAGCGACTCGTTGTCGTTCATACTTTCATGAAAAGCAGAAAAATCAAGTTAATTTTTTAAACATGTATTTACATTCTTTGCCCCTCATAACTGGGTGAGAAAATGCTAATAGGGCAAACTTTAAAGCTGCACGAGATGCGTTTGTGAAACACTGATGCCCCCGGACAGGGCATGTTAAATATGAAAGCAGCATCACTAAGCAATAGAAAAGTATGGCCAATGTTCAAGTCTTAAAAAAGTAGGTCAAGATCACAAGGTAAAAAAATATGGGATTGTTGAAAAGGTCTAGTGACATAGTATGCACATGTGAAATATGAAAGCCCTATCACTTACCAATTGAAAGTAATGGCCAATTTTAAAGTTTTTAAAAAGGAGGTCAAAAGTCAAGGTCACGAGGTCAAAAAATATGGTACCACTGGAAAGGTCTTGTGAAAAAGAATATACATGTGAAATATGAAAGCCCTACCACTTAACAATCAAACGTTATGGCCAATGTTAAAGTTTTTAAAAAGTAGGTCAAAGGTCAAGGTCAGGAGGTCAAAAATTATGGTACCACTAGAAAGGTCTTGTGACAAGGAGTGCATGTGTGAAATATGAAAGCCCTACCACTTACTAATCAAAAGTTATGGCCAGTGTTAAAGTTTTTAAAAAGTAGGTCAAAGGTCAAGGTCAGGAGGTCAAAAATTATGGTACCACTAGAAAGGTCTTGTGACAAGGAATGCACATGTGAGATATGAAAACCCTATCACATACCAATCAAAAGTTATGGCCAATGTTAATGTTTTAAAAATTTTGAAAAAAGTAGGTCAAAGGTCAAGGTGATGGTCACGAGATCAAAAATTATGGTGATAAGGTATACACATGTTGAATATGAAAGCTCTATCTATTACCATTCAAAAGTTATGCCCAATGTTAAGGTTTTTGTAGACTTAAGTTTTTTGTAGACAGACAAATGGCCAAACGGACAAACAGCCCAAAAACTATATGCCCCACAGAATCTAGATTCCGGGGGCAAAAAAATATTAACATGCTGTTTTTCTCCAAAGAAAGGAATAGGGCTGACATCATGAACGCCCATAGAGAACCATGGTTTAGATTGATGTCACTTGACGTCACTGAAAATTGTGTGACTCAGTAAGTTCATTGAAGTATGAATTACATTGCTTTCTATAGGTAACATTTACATTAGACTTTACACTGGAAATGTAAATACAGTAAAATTACGCTACTAAGACCACCTAAAATTATGACTAAATCTGCTTTTAAAAGCTTATTTAGAAGGTTTCCATTACTCTATATCCAGTGTCTTCTCATAAGAGACCACCTTTGGGACTGTTCATAAGTGGTCTTTCAAACCACTTTTGAACAGCCCCAAAGGTGGTCTTAATATAGGAATTTTACTGAATTATGCATGTTGGACATCTTACCAAACGCCTCTTTTGCCAGTTTTAGATCTGATTCTTCCTGCATTTTTTTCAATCTCTCAGCTTCAGATTGCTTCTCTTCTTTCGTTAATTCTTTGGCCTCTTCTTTCTGCAGCATAATGCAAGGTGTTAGCGCATATTACCTGAACAGAAGGAGTCACAAATCATATTTTACAGACGGCATAATGACAATATTTGTTCCTATAAAATTGTCCTTATAAGGAATTTGTTAATATAAAGAATTCCAGTATTTGTTTGATTTGAGGTTTAACCTCCCCATCAACACTGTAAAGGTCATTTTGGAGACATTGCTTCCAATTTTGTGGGACTTTTACCAGACATTGGGGTGAAATGACATCTCCAAGTCCTGTAGCCCAATGAAACCAATAGGGTTTATAAGCATGGACAGATTGAAATTCGCACCACCTTGCCTGGGCAAGCTTAGATCCTCCAAGCCATTTACCAGTACTCGTGTGCGGGTCGGTTTCAGCTCTGCGTGGAAGCATCATGCAGCCCATACATTTCTTCAAGCCCCGGTGGGCGGGGGCCGAAAGAATCCCAGTAAGGAGTATGATAGGTAATAAAGGGCCTTCTCCCCCTCATTACTCCAAGAAACAAATGTTTTAGATATTTGTTGGAATCGCCTCGATGAGGCGATTCCAACAAATATCTAAAACATTTGTTTCTTGGAGTATTAGATTACAGGAATCTTTCATGACTATGGGCTCAATATGGACATTTCCAACCCAAAGGAAGCCGCCTGGGTCTACACTGTTTGCCATTCTGTCTGCACTTTCTGGACTCCTGCAGGATCGTGAAAACAAATTTGTTAAAATTTTAGGATAATTACAGCAAGTCCTAAAGGTGTCCGAATTTATTTGGATTCTTAAGGTAGATTATATAAAATCAAAGCAGGCCTACCTCAGTAGCTCAGTCAGATGCGTGTCTGACTGGTGATCAGGACGCAGGTTCAATCCTGCAAGGGTCGGCAACATTCTTTCGTGGAGATTGATCATGGAATCTTTTCTATGGTAATTGTCTCCCTTCGGCTGATTCAACTTCAAGAAGGGCAGTTGTCAGTTTCTGGCAAAAGAATGTGCACCGTACCGGTTAACCACTTGGAAATGTGTGGATAGGTAGACTGCCCAGCTCAAAAATGACCTAAAATAGTGTTGACTGGGCTGTCAAACCCCAATACAAACAAACAAATAGAATCAAAGCAGTGACCTCTCTGAGTGTAGGCTGGAAAAAATAGTCCTATATTGGGACTTAACCCTTATCCCACTGCATAAATTAATTTAGCCACACCCATTTCTGCCTTTGAACCAATCAGATTACTTCATGTATTTTATTCCTACAAATTTACAAACTGAATGTCTGTGTAGATCCTGATCAGATGGCGTGAAGAGCCGGATAAGGGTTAAACTGTTTTGCTAAACCATTAAACTCCTGGTTTTAAGCAAACTGTAGACCCTGACTAGACAACTTGTCTGATCTGGGTCTACACTGTTTGCTTATATCCCTACACACCAGCTGAACTAAAGCCATCATATGGTTTGGAAACTGGAAAGCATGAGCTGTTTTAACATAAATGCAGAAGCAGACACTGGATGTTGTGCAATAATCTTGGACTTTGTCCAGGTGAGCTAAAATGATGACAGGAGGTCCATGAGGGACCTAATTTGCTCACCCCGAGTTATAATGTAATATCATGAGAGATAATCAATCTGATGATGGTTCAGTGCAGAACTACAGCAACTGCCTTTTATTTTTATAGCTGGAACAGTTTGCACTTACCAATTTATTAAGGGGGGAGCACTTGTCTAAATGTCATTGTAAAAATAAAAGCAAAGACAGAACTGGCGGCCAACTTTCTCTGAGACCTTGAAGTCATGGGCAGGGTCGTTGGTATGGGTAAATGAGACTTGGGACCTGTATCTATCATCATTCCAAATATGAAGCCAATCTAAAAATATGAGCCCTAAAACTTTAAAAGCATAATAAGACTAAGTCTGTGACCTTGACCTTGAGGTCATGGGTGGGGGTATATACAACTTTGGACCTGTAACTATCATCATACCAAATATGAAGAAAATCTATATGGTTTGGTGAGTATGAGCTCTTAATAAACTTTAAATAAAAAATTTCTTTGTCTGTGACCTTGACCTTTAGGGCACGTGCATGGGTGGGGGTATTGGACCAGTATCAATCATCATACCAAATATAAACTTAATTCACCATACGATTTGGAAAATATAAACTCTTAAAATATCTAATTAAAAAATTCTAAGTCTGCGACATTGACCTTGAGCTGATGGGCATGGGTGGGGGTATCGCTGAATAAAATGGACAGGTATCTAACATCATACCAAATACATGTTTGTATAAACTCAATCCATCACAAGATTTGGAAAATATCAACTCTTCAAATATCTAATTAACAAGAGGCTCAATGAGCCTAAACCGCTCACCTGAGGAACTTAAGTTTTAACAATTCACAGACTTGACTACTAAATCTGCTAATAGAATCCAGCCCATTGACCCTTACAGGATATAAGTCATGATTATTGCATTGCATTCCAAGTTTGAGACTTCTAGCTTCTATAGTTCCTGAGAAATCTTTGACGAAAATTTAACATTGGTCAAAATGGAGAGAAAGAAGAATGAAAGAACAGATGAACAAATAAGCTGAGAAAGCCCAATGTCTCTTACACAAAATAAGTCATCATTATTCTATTGAATACCAAATTTGATGCTTCTAGCTTTTATAGTTCCTGAGAAATCTTTGATTAAAAATTTAACATTGGTCTATTATCTCTATATGGAGAGAAAGAAGAATGAAGGAACAAATGAACCAGACTAGCTCCAAAACCTAATGCAGCCTTTCCCCTTGCCCAATGGTGCTACACATAAAATTTAAACAAGATTGATCGACTGCCTTCTGAGATATGCTTCATTGAAAGTGTGGACGACGGATGGACGGACGACAGACGACGGACTCCGGAGCCTTGGTATTCTATCGGCTCACTGGAGCCTTTGGCTCAGGTAAGCTAAAAATTCAAGTCGCTATTTCTGTCACAACATTTTCCCTACGTTAAGTCTACGGGCAAATTTTTTTGTCTCTCAAGGTCACGTAACTCCGAGGTCAATATTCCGATTCGGCCCAAAATCGAACTTAACCGAGATTTTATGCCTGTCCTCGTTACCTGCAAGTTTGAAGCTGATATGAATAAAAATAAAGTTGCTATCGTGGTCACAACGTATTTTTTTATGCTCAAGGACAGGTAACTCCAAGGCAAATAATCCGATTCGGCCCAAAATCGAACTTAACCGAGATTTTATGTCTGTCCTCGTTACCTGCAAGTTTGAAGCTGATCTGAAAAAAATTCAAGTCGCTATCGTAGTCACAACATTTTCCCTATGTAAAGTCTATGGGCAAATTTTTTGTCGCTCAAGGTCATGTAACTCCGAGGTCAATATTCCGATTTGAACTTAACTGAGATTTTATGCCTGTCCACGTTACCTGCAAGTTTGAAGCTGATCTGAATAAAAATAAAGTTGCTATCGTGGTCACAACGTATTTTTTTATGCTCAAGGGCAGGTAACTCCAAGGCAAATAATCCGATTCGGCCCAAAATCTAACTTAACCGAGATTTTATGTCTGTCCTCGTTACCTGCAAGTTTGAAACTGATCTGAAAAAAATTCAAGTCGCTATCGTAGTCGCAACATTTTCCCTAATTAAGTCTATGGGCAAATTTTTTGTCGCTCAAGGTCACGTAACTCCGAGGTCAATATTCCGATTTGGCCCAAAACTAAACTTAACCGAGATTTTATGCCTGTCCTCATTATCTGCAAGTTTGAAGCTGATAAGAATAAAAATAAAGTTGCTATCATGGTCACAACGTATTTTTTTATGCTCAAGGACAGGTAACTCCAAGGCAAATAATCCGATTCGGCCCAAAATCGAACTTAACCGAGATTTTATGTCTGTCCTCGTTACCTGCAAGTTTGAAGCTGATCTGAAAAAATTCAAGTCGCTATCGCAGTCACAACATTTTCCCTATGTAAAGTCTATGGGCAAATTTTTTGTCGCTCAAGGTCATGTAACTCCGAGGTCAATATTCCGATTTGAACTTAACTGAGATTTTATGCCTGTCCACGTTACCTGCAAGTTTGAAGCTGATCTGAATAAAAATAAAGTTGCTATCGTGGTCACAACGTATTTTTTTATGCTCAAGGGCAGGTAACTCCAAGGCAAATAATCCGATTCGGCCCAAAATCTAACTTAACCGAGATTTTATGTCTGTCCTCGTTACCTGCAAGTTTGACGCTGATCTGAAAAAAATTCAAGTCGCTATCGTAGTCGCAACATTTTCACTATGTTAAGTCTATGGGCAAATTTTTTGTCGCTCAAGGTCACGTAACTCCGAGGTCAATATTCCGATTTGGCCCAAAATCGAACTTAACCGGGATTTTATGCCTGTCCTCGTAATCTGCAAGTTTGAAGCTGATCTGAATAAAAATAAAGTTGCTATCGTGGTCACAACGTATTTTTTCATGCTCAAGGGCAGGTAACTCCAAGGCAAATAATCCGATTCGGCCCAAAATCGAACTTAACCGTGATTTTATGTCTGTCCTCGTTACCTGCAAGTTTGAAGCTGATCTGAAAATAATTCAAGTCGCTATCGTAGTCACAACATTTTCTCTATGTTAAGTCTATGGGCAAATTTTTTGTCGCTCAAGGTCTCATAACTCCGCGGTCAATATTCCGATTCTGCCCAAAATCGAACTTAACCGAGATTTTATGCCTGTCCTCGTTACTAGCTACAGTGATGACAACATTTTCCCCATGTTAAGTCGATAGGCAATTTTTCGGGCGCTCAAGGGGACGTAACTCTTGAGTGAATTATCTGATTCGGCCCAAAATCGAACTTGATCGAGATTTTATGCCTGTACTGGTTATCTGCAAGAATGAAGTCGATCAGAAAAAAATTGACGGAGCTAGAGTGATGACAAGCTTTTTCCTATGTGAAGTCTATGGGAGCTAGATGTTGCCATGGCAACCAGAGTTCCACTCAGATCTGCCTGAAAACCTAATGAAGCCTTTCCACTTGCCCAATAATGCGACACATGAAATTTGATCAAAGTTGGCCAAGTAGTCTTTAAGATATACATTTTTGAAATTCCCATTAACCCTAATGCAAAAACACACAAGGGCAGGTAACTCCTAAGTGAATGATCCGATTCTGCCAGTTATCGAACTTGACCGAGATTTCATGGCTGTGCTGGTTATCTACAAGAATACAGCCAATCTGAAAATAATTGAAGCAGCTACGGTGATGACAACATTCTCCCCATGTTAAGTCAATAGGCAATTTTTTCAACGCTCAAGGGCACGTAACTTCTGAGTGAATAATCCGATTCAACCCAAAATCGAACTTGATCGAGATTTCATGCCTGTCCTCGTTATCTGCAAGAATGAAGTCGATCAGAAAAAAATTGACGGAGCTAGAGTGATGACAAGCTTTTTCCTAACGCTCAAGGGCACGTAACTCCTGAGTGAATAATCCGATTCAGCCCAAAATCGAACTTGATCGAGATTTCATGCCTGTCCTCGTTATCTGCAAGAATGAAGTCGATCAGAAAAAAATTGAGCTAGAGTGATGACAAGCTTTTTCCTATGTTAAGCCTATGGGAGCTCTTTGTTGCTGTGGCAACCAGAGTTCCCATCTGATCTGCACGAAAACCTAATACAGCCTTTCCCCCTACCTGATGATGGTTCATATGAAATTTGATCAAGGCCAGCTCACTGGTTCCAGAGATATACTTCGTTGAAAGTGTGGACGACGGACGACGGCTCGTGGTATACTAATACCTCACATGAGCCTTCGGCTCAGGTGAGCTAAAAAATTGACGGAGCTAGAGTGATGACAAGCTTTTTCCTATGTGAAGTCTATGGGAGCTAGATGTTGCCATGGCAACCAGAGTTCCACTCAGATCTGCCTGTAAACCTAATGAAGCCTTTCCACTTGCCCAATAATGCGACGCATGAAATTTGATCAAAGTTGGCCAAGTAGTCTTTAAGATATACATTTTTGAAATTCCCATTAACCCTAATGCAAAAACACACAAGGGCAGGTAACTCCTAAGTGAATGATCCGATTCTGCCAGTTATAGAACTTGACCCAGATTTCATGGCTGTGCTGGTTATCTGCAAGAATAAAGCCAATCTGAAAATAATTGAAGCAGCTACGGTGATGACAACATTCTCCCCATGTTAAGTCAATAGGCAATTTTTTCAACGCTCAAGGGCACGTAACTCCTGAGTGAATAATCCGATTCAGCCCAAAATCGAACTTGATCGAGATATCATGCCTGTCCTCGTTATCTGCAAGAATGAAGTCAATCAGAAAAAAATTGACGGAGCTAGAGTGATGACAAGCTTTTTCCTAATTCCCATTAACCCTAATGCAAAAACACACAAGGGCAGGTAACTCCTAAGTGAATGATCCGATTCTGCCAGTCATCGAACTTGACCGAGATTTCATGGCTGTGCTGGTTATCTGCAAGAATAAAGCCAATCTGAAAATAATTGAAGCAGCTACGGTGATGACAACATTCTCCCCATGTTAAGTCAATAGGCAATTTTTTCAACGCTCAAGGGCACGTGACTCCTGAGTGAATAATCCGATTCAGCCCAAAATCGAACTTGATTGAGATTTCATGCCTGTCCTCGTTATCTGCAAGAATGAAGTCAATCAGAAAAAAATTGACGGAGCTAGAGTGATGACAAACTTTTTCCTATGTTAAGTCTATGGGAGCTATTTGTTGCCATGGCAACCAGAGTTCCAATCCGATCTGCCCGAAAACAGTATGCAGCCTTTCTCCCTACCTGATAATGCTTCACATGAAATTTGATCAAGATTGGCCCACTGGTTCCGGAGATATACTTCTTTGAAAGTGTGGACGACGGACGACGACGGACGACGGATGCCGGCTCGTGGTATACTAATACCTCACATGAGCCTTCGGCTCAGGTGAGCTAAAAATTTCTAAGTCTGTGACCTTGACCTTGAAGCCATAGGCATGAGTGGGGGTATTGCCAAATAAACATTTGGACCTGTATCTATCATCATAGCATATATAAGCCAAATCCATAGTATGGTTTGGAAAATTTGAGCTCTTTAACATCTTTTTTTTTTTGGTTTGGGTTTTACGGCCCTTTCAAGATTATTTCACTCATATCGAGCCGATCGTTAATCAGAGGTGGGCCAAAACCTGAGTACCCGGAGAAAAACCACCTGACCTTCCGTTGCAGAACTTGGCGTCTCACCCGTGGCCCGAGCGAGGCTCGAACCTACGGCGGTGAGAGACCTAATGACTAAGAGTCAGCGCTCTTATCCCCTAGGCCATGGAGGCCCGTTCTTTAAAATCTTTAACATTAAAATTGTCTAAGTCTGTGACCTTGACCTTGAGGTCATAGGCATGGGTGGGGGTATTGCTGAATAAAACATTGTATCTATATCTATCATCATATGAACCAAAGCCATCATAAAAGTTCAGGTTCTACCAGGTACAAATACCTTAACTGGAGTCTTTAACATGAAAAATTTCTAAGTCCATGACCTTGACCTTGAGGTCATGTGTATGGGTATTGCTGAATAAAATTTTGGACCTATATCTACAATCATACCAAATATGAACTAATTCCATCAAGTGGTTAGGAAAATATAAGTTCTAAAATGTTCAGGTCTACCTGTTACAAAAACCTTAACCTGAGTCTTTAACATTGAAAATTTCTAAGGCTTATACGTAAGCGGTTAACCAGTACAGTGCACAATCTTTCACCAGAAATTGTCAACTGCCCTTCTTGAATCAGCGGAAGGGGGAGAATGACCGTAGAAAAGATTTCATGATCAATCGACAAGAAAGAATGTTGCTGACCCCGGAAGGATCGAACCCCGTGTCCTCCTGATCACCAGTCAGACGCGCATCCGACTGAGCTACCGAGGCTGGCCATTGTAGGCCTTTTATTTGAGGAGATGCGGAACTTTGGCATAAAATGCGTCAAAGTCACTGAAGCATAAAATATAGGTCAAGGTCGCTGCAAAGTCAGAACATCTAGGAGAAGCAATATGCAAGATTTGATGGTTGTAGGCCTTTTTTTAGGATATCTGGAACATCGACGTAATTTGTGTCAAAGTCACTAGAGCGTGAAATATAGGTAAAGGTCACCTGGTCAAGGTGCTTGCTTAGTCAGGAGCTCAGGGAGATGTTTCATGCAAAGTTTGATGGTTGTTTAGTCTTTTACTTGATTACACTAACTTTGACATAAATGTCAAACCTCAATGTAATGGTCAAAGTCACTGGAGCGCAAAATATGGGTCAAGGTCACCAGATCAAGGTGCCTACAAAGTCAGAAGGCCAGGGAGATGTTTCATGCAAGGTCTGATGGCTGATCAGCTTTGTCGTTGATTTTAATACAAACGTAGCAGGTGCAACAAAACCTATCCCTGATTCATCACCAAATACAAATTATCTAGTCTGCTGAATATCCTTCAATTATCCCCCAATACCCAGATGAAGGCCCAGTTATTCAAAGCATTGTTAGCTTAATGGGCTTGTTAGTGGTGAAATTGTTAATTGTTCTAGAGCAAGTGCACTGTCTAATATACTGGTATTTTTGCTGAAAAAATGAGAGCAGCAAAAGCTGCTAAAATTTTTTCAGCAAAAATATTAGTATACATGTATTTGCCATATTAAGTGATCAAAGTTTTAACGATTTGTTAACTAATGACGTCATTTGTTTTGAACAAATGCCCCGTTTCTATGAATATATACCTCTTTCTGCTCGGCAGCTGCTCTTGCCGCCTCTTTCTCGGCTATTCTCTCGGCAAGTGGTTTCTTTTTCTTCCGTTGTACTGCTCGTATAACATTATCTGAAATATTCAGTACACAAAAACATAACAGTAGGGCTGGCTAATCGGAGCTGAAAAGAAAATCGATTATCATTCTTGTCTTTGGGATCTATAAGTAATCACGGAAGATTTGGTTACAATTTTACCTGTCTGGCTTTCTGTCTGAGCATGACTCCTACTTTATGCTGTACTTTGCCATATGTATTTGAACAGACAGACCTGAGCAAACAGTGTAGACCCAGATGAGTTGCCGCAGAAGGCGGCATCCCATCTGGGTCTGCACTGTTTGCCACTCATACAGCTATTTTAGGCACAACTTTGGGTAGTAAATTGTACTTATCAAATAATCGATTGCAAGCAAATCAGTAATGATAATCATTCTTGTGGAATTTATCAATTGAATAATCGATTATCTGATTAATCGTGCCAGTCTTACATAACAGTCAAACTTTATAACTGGAATACGTTTGGGACCAACCAGATATTTATGGCATGCTTCTGAAGCACCAATAAAGTGGGTATAAAATCTCTCTGCGATGCTTTCTTTCACCATTTGTCAACCCATCGTATACTAGTGGACACTTCCATTGCTATCTTTTGTTTGTTTGTTTGGTTTGAGGTTTAACATCCCCGTCAACACTGTAAAGGTCATTTTGGAGACGTTGCTTCCAATTCTGTGGGACTCATTTACCCGATACTTGAGATGAAATGACATCTCAAGTCCTGCCGCCCAATGAAACCAGTAGGGTTTATAGGCAAGGACCGGCCGACTCGCACCGCTTTGCCTGGGCAGGCTTAAATCCTCTAAGCGGTTTACCAGTACTCGTGTGCGGGCCGGTTTCAGCTATGCGTGGAAGCATCATGCAGCTCATCTATTTCTTCAAGCCCCGATGGGTGGGGGTGGTCCATTGCTATCTGTTGGACAAGTCCATTTGTCATATAAGGGGCAGAAGGCCTATTTTTGGTTCTTATTTCTATTTTTGATGAAAAATTCTGTTAGCAAATTGTCTAGCTTTTCACATTTATATGGGAAAGGTTTTTTACAGGATTTTATGGTATACCATCGAAAATACCCGTTTTTCTATTTTTCTACTTTCTTACCTTTGACCTTGGTGCCATATTGGGTGTCACAAAAAAGTAGCCAACTGCCATCTACATGCCATGTACTATCCACATGCAATGTTTCAAAAGTGTAACTTCAGTGGTTGCAAAAGAGATCCATTTTCAAGAAACGTGACAGATGGATGGACAGACAGACATACGGACAGACAGACGGACGAACTGACAACCACTCGACTCTGGTACGAAAACAATATACCCGATTCTTCTTCGAAAAAGCGAGTATAATTATTCATGCATGCTATTGCTCCATCAATTATATTCAAGATATTAGACAAAATCACTGAACCATGATAAAAAGGCCAAAATGACCTACACATAATGTTAGTTCATCATGTCACATGATGATCAAACTTAAAATAGATTATATTTTAAGTTCACCCATCATGTGAAATGATGGAACTAATATCCTAGGTATGAAATTTCTATCATCATACCAAATCAGAAACAAATCAATGATGGATTGATCTCTTGAAAAGCATGAACGTAAACGTGGACCCTGACAACAATGCCAGGGCAGTTACTAGTGCATTGTGCACAACAATAGCTTTTCCTGTACTTCATCCAGGTGAGCTAGAGAGAAATAACTCATAGCATCAGGGTACTTCGTGATAATTGAAGGATAGTTTTCCTTATTTCTCCATATAAACCAACAGGTATGCTGTGGGTATTCATTAGAACCGCCTCGCCGAGGCGGTTCTAATGAATACCCAAAGCATAGGTTATTTTAGAGGACTGGCAAAAACTATCCTTCAATTGTCACAAAATATGAACCTTATCTGTTGGTTTTATCATGCGGACTGAACAAATTATTTGTCTAAATCGCGACGGAAGTAAGGGCGAGGATTGTGGCCACGTAAAATCGATTTAAGCCCCCCAGTGGAAATCATTCCACTGATCGTTCCAAGGCGGTTCTTCTGTGGCAGTTTATTTATGGTGTTGTTTGTTACTGTGTGTATCACTTGTGTCTTTTTATTTTGGATGGCCATATGGCCATTTTGTGGGAAAGTAACTGTCCTTATGGCCTTCCTATGTTTAGGTTTCCATTATGGTCTGGTCGCTTAATGTTTGTGTTTCTTTCCCTTTGGTGTCTTTGATGGGTGGAGTAAGTTAATTGTATCGATTCCTGATCTTTGTTTTACTTCTACTTTGTAACTAGTGTACCTGTGCTACCAGAATCACTCCCGGACTTCTTGTCCTGCTCTTCATCATCATCAGCATCCCAACTGTCCTGTAAAATTATTCATGAATGCTTACCAATTCTGTGTGGGAAACACCAAAATGGATGCTGGCAAACAGTACAGGCTAAGATCAGACACCATGGAATGCAGTGATTTTCCTAGTGCAATTTTGGGGCCGGTATTCGGCCCCTATTTTTCCCAATTTAGAGACAGATATTCCCAAATTTTATAATAAATTTCCCAATTTCTGATGTTGTGCTACATTTTGATAAAAATTTCATGAAAATTGAAGCAAAATTGACAAAGTTTCAGCTGATTTAAATTCCCAACTATAAATATAAGCGAGCTGTTTTTCCGGAACCCAGCGGCCCCTGGACCTGATTCTGAAGGGTAGGAAAATCCCTGGAATGTGACATCTGATCAGGATCTTCACTGCTTGCACTGCAGAAAGCCATTTTCAAAATAATTGTTTTCAAAGATAACACAACCTGAACATCAGGGCTTGGAGAAATAGATTGGGCTGCATGGTACTTCCACGCAGAGCTGAAACTGACCACACACCGCTTTGTCTGGGCAGGCTTAGTTCCTCTAAGCGGTTTACCAGTACTCTTGTGCGGATTTATTTCCTGTGACTGCAACCATCCACATTTTACCAGAACTCTAATGTTACTCTACAGCACACCCGTCACAATTATTTTTTAACACGGACAACCCTGTGGTCTAGTTGTTTGGGTATGCTGTGTTTCCAAACATGACCCCACGCTCCCCAATGATGTGGCATACAGGAAATGGATCCACCTGGTTTCACTTATTTGCCTACAAGAAACTTTTAGGTGACGTGGCAATCAATTTTATACCTGTATAATGTCACGGAAACAGCTATCCCCACTATTTGCGCATATCTGTGGTGGTCGTTACAGATAAAATTATTTTTATCATGCCCACCCCTCAAAGTCGGATTGGTTCAAAATGATTACGCTGGGTGTTCTGTACATACACTCCAGTTTTGCAGGATGGAAGCCTCACAGTAATCATGTTATTACAGTAAAAAATGATTATCCATGCACAGGGTTCCCGGTAAATGCTCCGATTACAGTTAATGTCCCGATTAGAAGGAAGGTGCACTTTGTGCAGGGCCTGACAAATACATTGACCAGCTGCCCGGGACAAGTTCAAATCTTGGCTAGGAAATTTTACCCAAAAAAAATGTATGGAGTGTTAACCTTAATTGCATTATCTGCTGGTTCCTTGTCTGAACTTTATCAGTGTTGGTAAAACAGGTAACCAGAAACACCTGACCTTTCAACTTTCAAGGTCAGGGGGGTCTGGTTACCTGTTTTTCCAATATATATTGACAAATGTGCAAGCTAGCGGTGAAACGATTCATTGCAATCGTATCGTATCGTGATATTTTTGCTGATGATATGCATATCGTATCGTGAGGCTAATATCGTGATACCTGACGATACGCCAAAAGGTTGAATTTCCAAAGAAAATGACAGCTTTAACATATTTCAAGACCATTTTCATAACAAATTACAAAGATCTTAATTGTTACTGAGATACATTGATCACTTCTATGACAAATATGGGCACCTTACAGAGGCTATGTTACACAAGATTGAACTCTGAGATGGTTTTGAGCTGGTTTGAAAATTTTCGAGCGGTGATTTAAGCAAGAAAGTACTATCATATGTATCATATCGTGAGGCAAGTATCGCGATACGTCTTCGTATTGTGCGGTGACTGTATCATTACAGCCCTAGTGCAAGCTGGGAGCCAGCAAATAATAGGGAATGCTGCAATTCTGAGCCAATAACTGATGGGTAAGTGGCTGAATCTTGGGATTTGTCAGGCTCTGTTTGTGGCATTGACCATGTTCACCCTTGCAAATGATTAACCATAGCTCCAGATAAGACGCTTTTTTTATCAAAACACTACTGATATTTTTCTAATTTCTGCATGAACACATTTGTTGTGGGTACTCATTAGAAGTGTGCCTTGCTGGTGCTCCTTATGAGTACAGGACATTCATTTTCTTTTTTCTCTCTTCTATTACTGCTACTCGCTCACAACTGAGCATTACGAGGTGCTGATGATTGTGTAGCTAAATTTACCTCTTTGGTTAGAGCTAGGGACTAACTTCCCACATCACAGGTCCTGGTGTATGAATGTCATTTGACGTGTCACCAGTAACAATTCTGATTCTGATACGAGCCACGCCTACGGAACGATATAATGCGTAACCATTGGTTAAGAACGTGAAGCAATTAGAGCGACATCCGATTAGGAATTAGATCGTTAAAAAAGGTAAAGAAACTGTGCAGTTTCTGTGTTTCATAAGTTATATAATTTTTACGAGGAAGTTATTTAAAAAACGGGGAATTACATTCAGGAGCCCATTGATATCGGCATCTTTGGAGTAAATACCAAATCCCGTACTTCACACATTTTGGCTAAATTTAGTTTCTCCTGCTGAAGGTGAACTCAAGCATTAGAAAACGAGTGGTTTTTCGAGGTGTTTGTTGCCTTTTATTTATTACTGCGCTTTGCTACAAGTTCAGCGTATTAACATGCACACACAATAAACATATATGGTTAAATGTGTTGTGGATATTTTGCTTGTCAATGCAGCACTAGCGAGAAATCACCACGGAAAAGGTCGAAAAAGGTTGGTTACGCATTAGATCTATAGAAATGATAACAAAACTTGCAACTATAAAGCGGATCTGTTTCCATATCCACGGCCCCAGAATCACCCGCACCTTGTTCTACGGAACCATTTTTAGCCAACCTGATAAGCAGTGCGCTATTGATTCGATAATGACATAGTATTTTATGGAAACATTTTCAGTCTCCAGAATCATAGTACCGAATGATTTTCACGGACTTTTACGCTGTGTTTGTTTTATCAATGGTCCGGTAATTGACTGAAATGAAATAAAACAGGTTTTGGAGTTTTAATTTCTGCGAAGAACTCCTCATCTGCCAAAATTTGCTGGTTAAGCATTAGATCGTCTGGTTGAGCATTCGATAACCAGAGGAGAAAATCAAACCAGTTGCTGCCTAAGTAAATGCCAGCAGCTTACTACAATAAAAGGTGGTCTACATATGATTTCTGAATTGTGTTAAAATAACCAGAGAAAGAAAGCTGTGATGAAAAATACTTTTCTGGACAAGACCATTAAATGTCTGGGCATCATGCTTATCTGACCGAATGACGCACCGATTCATAAATAAGAGGTCATTACTTGCTTTTGTAGAAAACAAAATGGCCAGCTTACGCTTTGTAATGGCGATTAAATCTATATCCGGATGGGACGGCCATTAATGAACCGTCTCATCCGAGAATCAAAGCTGTTCGCCATCCTGTAAATGAATTTGACTAAATCCCCTATTAACAAGAATTGCCCAAAATAAAACAAATTGAGAGAACCCGTTTAAGAAACTCAGGCGTGAAAGGCTAAGGGTAAGATCGTTAACACTGCAGATACGAAACACTATTTGGCTTATGTAGGAGAAAATAAAATACCGTAAAGGCGTAGTAACGCGACACAAAAGACGTAATAACGCAACAAAGGCGTAGAAACGCAAAACAAAAGACGCAGTAACGCCAATTAGAAGGCGAAGCTACGCAAAAAAAGGCGTAGTAACGCAAAAACAAGGCGTAGTAACGCGAAAAAGTGCATACTAATGCAAAAGAAAGACGTAGTAACGCAAAAGAAAGGCGCAGTGATGCGAATCAAAGGCGTTTTTACGCGAATCAAAAGGCGTAGTAATGCGAAAAAAGGCATAGTAACGCAAAAGAAAGGCGTATTTGTTTTAGCTCGCCTCTGCAAAGCAAATAGGTAGCCGAATACCCTACTCCTGGGACTGCGCATGCCCCCAAAATATATGTCTGTATCATGATCGATAACCCAGATCGGAGATCCCGTGAGTTCTATGCTAACTGTCAAAACGATAAGATAAAGATATTGTCTAAAACCAACTTCTTATTAATACAAACAGCGCAAGAATGACACACCATGTATTCTTAATCATGTTAATCAAGACGAACTAGAATCCATTTGTAAAATTTATAAATTTTGAGTAAACAGGAGGACAGGTGCGTTCATTAAATAAATTGAGAGAAGTAAGTAAATAAGTCAGTCAGTCAGTCAGTAAATAAGTAAGGACTTTATTTAGTGAGGGTAGCAACATTTAGCACATACAAAAATACATATAATAGCTAATCTTCCACGAGGCCCTCAGCTAATTTTCCATGATCTAATCTTCCTTCTTAATAAAACATACACGCTATAACATTTTGTTTCATCGGCAGTGTCATTTTTAGATATGAGTAAAAAATATAGATATAATAAATTGATAGAACATACAAGTTATAATATTTTCTTTCATCTGCAGTATCATGTTTAGATATGAAGAATTTTTGAAACCGTTTTGAATATGGAGCAATATTTTCTCACGGATGTATCTAGGCAGTGATTAGGCAGTTTACATTAAGCCAAAAGTCCAGTTTTTTGTTCACTATCGACCGACTATTGATAATATTGTATTTAGTACTAAAAAGGTTGTAGACATTTGTTTTCTCCACATCATTTTGTTTCTTTGAATAATCATTACGAAAACACGCCTATACAAATACAATGTAACCTTTATCGCCAAAAAAAACGAAAATTTTAAGATGAAAAATTGTGATATTTTTCTCATTTCTGCACAAAATATAATGTGATTTAAAAAAAAACAACAACAACAAAGGACTGGTGGGTCTATTGCCTCCGAGTATATAGGTAGGAGAAATAGTCTTAAACTGTTTCATTAATCTCTTAAATTCCAGTGTCCAATCAAATAGTGTACATCTTCACCAGACGCCGGATTCTGCAGCGTCTGATCAGGGTCTACACTCTTTGCCAAGCCCATCCTATGTTTCCAAGATAACCATCTTTAGTTTTTCACAACAGTCTGACCTCACTGCGACTATTTTCATTCTAATAGTTTTCCCGACAAGTCAGTGATATTCACGTGCACTTAAGCATAGAACAGCTTTTCTTCTGAGCACCTTTGGGTCGATTGACAAACAATTCCCAGTGGAATTCTTTTCACTGACTGTTACAAGGCGGTTCTTCTTTGGCGGTTTATTTATGTTATTGTTCGTCACTGATTGTATGTATCGCATTTTGGATAGCCAGCTGGTATTGATTCCTGATCATTGCTTTACTTCTATTTTTTATAAGCACCAAGTTTATAATCATGGGTGTCTTATGCTCAACCTGGCTCTCTAATGCTTTACCATAGAAACACGATATAGATTTAATCGCCATTAAAAAGCGTAAGCTGGCCATTTTGTTTTCTACAAAAGCAAGTAATGACCTCTTATTTATGAATCTGTGCGTCATTCGGTCAGATAAGCATGATACCCAGACATTTAATGGTCTTGTCCAGAAAAGTATTTTTCATCACGGCTTTCTTTCTCTGGTGATTTTAACATAATTTAGAAATCATATGTAGACCACCTTTTATTGTAGTAAGCTGCTGGCATTTACTTAGGCAGCAACTGATATTTGCTCCTCTCTGGCTATCGAATGCTTAACCAGACAATCTAATGCTTAACCAGCAAATTTTGGCAGATGAGGAGTTCTTCGCAGAAATTAAAACTCCAAAACCTGTTTAATTTCATTTCAGGCAATTACCGGACCATTGATAAAACAAACACAGCGTAAAAGTCAGTGAAAATCATTCGGTACTATGATTCTGGAGACTGAAAATGTTTCCATAAAATACTATGTCATTATCGAATCAATAGCGCACTGCTTATCAGGTTGGCTAAAAATGGTTCCGTAGAACAAGGTGCGGGTGATTCTGGGGCCGTGGAGATGAAAACAGATCCGCTTTATAGATGCAAGTTTTGTTATCATTTCTGTAGATCTAATGCGTAATCAACCATTTTCGACCTTTTCCGTGGTGATTTCTCGCTAGTGCTGCATTGACAAGCAAAATATCCACAACACATATAACCATATATGTTTATTGTGTGTGCATGTTAATACGCTGAACTTGTAGCAAAGCGCAGTAATAAATAAAAGGCAACAAACACCTCGAAAAACCGCTCGTTTTCTAAGGCTTGAGTTCTCCTTCAGCAGGAGAAACTAAATTTAGCCAAAATGTGTGAAGTACGGGATTTGGTATTTACTCCAAAGATGCCGATATCAATGGGCTCCTGAATGTAATTCCCCGTTTTTTAAATAACTTCCTCGTAAAAATTATATAACTTATGAAACACAGAAACTGCACAGTTTCTTTACCTTTTTTAGCGATCTAATTCCTAACCGGATGTCGCTCTAATTGCTTCACGTTCTTAACCAATGGTTACGCATTCTATCGTTCCGTAGGCGTGCGAGCAGGATTTCCTGGGTGGTAACCAGTACATTTTTTTTTTAAGCAATGTGGATGGATTTAGGGACATCTCGGCCCCTAACAAACTCAGCCCCTACAAACTCGGCCCCTGACCAACTCGGCCCCTATTATTATTATTATTATTATTATTATTATTATTATTATTATTATATTTGCCCAAAATATATTTTTTAGTTTGGGTAAAGGTGGAAGGTTAGCAACAGATAACCTAAAATAATACATACTTGTGTCAGTGTTTGTCTTTTCAAAACTGAAGATTTTCATATTTATTGGACTGTTATGCATACTCAGGTAACTGATAATTAAATTAAAAATCCTTTAAATGGATTATCTTGAGTAAATCACTGACACGTGCCTGTCGATTGGATTATTATTATTTGATAATTGGGTGGGAAATACTGAGTAATCATCGTAACCATTGCAAGTCTTTAAAACGTCATGAGAACACCTGAAAATTGCACGTGCGAATAACAAATGCGCAGATCAGCCTGCGCATCTGCACACTCCGATCAGCGCTTTTTCCCCTGATTGGATAGTATCATTACTAAGGCTGCTGTACGCTAATCCGCTTCTCAGAATAAGCAGGTAGGGTTTTTGCATATGCGAATATTAAATGCGCAGATCAGCCTGCGCATCTGCACACTCTGATCAGCGCTTTTCCCCCTGATTGGATAGTATCATTACTAAGGCTGCTGAACGCTAATCTGCTTCTCAGAGTAAGCAGGTAGGGTTTTTGCATATGCGAATAATAAATGCGCATATCAGCCTGCCCATCTCGCACTTTGATCTGTGCTGTTGTTCCCTGCTTGGACTACGGCTTCTGAGACTAAGCAGGTAGCAGTTAGTTGAAATGCAGATATGAATCGGGCTGAGCTGCATATGAAGTTAAGAACATCGCAGAGACGCCTCATTTTTAAGAGCAGAAATGAGAAAATTTCTCGCTGCTTGGATAGTATGAAAATTGCACGTGCGAACAACAAATGCGTTGATCAGCCTGCGCATCCGCACACTCTGATCAGGCTTGTTTACCAGTACTCGTGTGCGGTCGGATTTCAGCTATGCGTGGAAGCATCATGCAGCCCATCTATTTCTTCAAGCCCCGATGGTCGGGGCCGTTTTACGTCCGGACCTCGTTATAGCACGATTCATTACAGCACGAATTCGGATATAACACGGTTTTGGTTTGGACCCCAAATTTTCCTCAACCAACATTTATAAATATTATCCATGGATTGTAGCAGGTTTTAAGCACAACAACTTTATTTTCCTCTCACTTTTGACTGCGGTAGCTAACACGGTAGCTAACACGGTTTATAACGGTACTTTTTGATATTTAGTGCAGGCCTCCCGCAGAGTTGAATATACAGTATATAAACTTGTTTAGCTTGACACGCATGATAAACATGAAATGCCATCGGCACAATCAAAAGTGTTGGCTTAGTGAGATAAAGAGATTAAAGAATTCAGTTACGCAACCGGAAAAATATTTATCACGCTCTGTTAAGGATCACTGCTCAGCAGAAATTTTAAACATCGATGCAGACGATGTGATCGGTCAACTGCAATAAAACTCATTTTCTAGAGCCGCATGTAAAAGAAAGTAAAATTTATTCCAACTTAAAAGCAAATGATAAAACATATTCAAGATCGATTTTCGCGGTAAAAAAATCATTCAAAGACTAAAATATAGACACATCCAAACACTACGTCATCGCTCAATAATACTATTTGCCGGGACGTACCGGTGGTGGGCAAAAAACGTATTTGGCGGTTTATCGCCATTGTAAATGCGATGTTATTTTCTGTAAACTTGTATTTTGTTTGGACTCGAAACGACAAATTTGAGCTTTAAACTTTTATAATAGACATTTCTTAGCTAGTAATTATTGGTTTCTAGAAAATTTGAGGATGTTTTTGATGATAATTACCTGTTAAACTTATGCAGGTAACGAGGCAGGACGGTCTGAATTATTTGTATTAAAAATGCGCAAAACGAATGACTAAATGCGGAAGATGCATGAATGAACTCTAAAATATATATATCTACCCATTTAAAGTGTTATTCGATCGATTTTCTGTGACAGTCAACTAAAATATACGGTACCCGTAATATTAAACCAATTTACAATGTGTTTATATGGAACCAGGGGCTTTTTGCCAACCACGAAATATCGTTATCGGAAGAAAAAACAATTTTGCGCATGCGCAATGACAGGAAAACAAAGTCATGTGTCAAAACATTGGATCCGTCTATTAAGGGTAAGACATTTCAAGGGAAGTAATTCAAATTTCTTCTAAGCGTTGATCATTTTCCTGTTCCGAACCCTAACCCGGTAATTTCACCATTGAAATGTATTAACGGTACTGTAGTTCGGTACGGTTCCGGACGCTCAGTTACAACAAAATTAGCCGGGAACCAGCTATCAAAATGGCGTCATACTCGGTGTCAGATCGGACGATTTCTGGATACAAGAGGGCCCTGAATCTCTCACCTGAGAATAAGTGTCTCCAGTACATTCTAGGCCCAAGGGCTATAATTTGAACAAACTTGGTAATGGTCCACTAGATGAAGCTTCATACCAAATATCAAAGACCTGGGCCTTCTGGTTTCAGACAAGAAGATTTTTAAAGGTTTTCTCTATATAAGATTATGAAAAACCAAAGGGTCCTCGGTGTCAGATCGGACGATTTCTGGATACAAGAGGGCCCAGAGGGCCCTGAATCTCTCACCTGAGAATAAGTGTCTCCAGTACATTCTAGGCCCAAGGGCTATAATTTGAACAAACTTGGTAATGGTCCACTAGATGAAGCTTCATACCAAATATCAAAGACCTGGGCCTTCTGGTTTCAGACAAGAAGATTTTTAAAGGTTTTCTCTATATAAGATTATGAAAAACCAAAGGGTCCCGGGGTGGGGGCATTTTTTGCCCCAGGGCAATAATTTGGACAATCTTGAAAGAGGTCCACTAGATGAAGCTTCACTACAAATACCAAAGATCTGGGCCTTGCGGTTTCAGAGAAGGAGATTTTTAAAGATTTTCCCGGTATAAGCCTATGTAAAACCAAAGGCCCCCGGGGCGGGGCATTTTTGGCCCCAATGCTATAATTTGAACAATCTTAGTAAAGTCCACCAGGTAAAGCTTCACACCAAATATTAAAGACCTGGGCCTTGTGGTTTCAGGGAAGAAGATTTTTTCAAGATTTTCCCTGTATAAGCCTATGTAAAACCATAGGCCCCAGGGGCGGGGGCATTTTGGCCCCCAGGGCTATAATTTGAACAATCTTGGTAGAGGTCAACTAGATGAAGCTTCACACCAAATATGAAAGATCTGGGCCTTGCGGTTTCAGAGAAGAAAATTTTTAAAGATTTTCCCTGTATAAGCCTATGTAAAACCAAAGCCCCCGGGGCGGGGGCATTTTTGGCCCCAAGGCTATAATTTGAATAATCTTAGTAGAGGTCCACCAGGTAAAGCTTCACACAAAAAATTAAAGACGTGGGCCTTGTGGTTTCAGAGAAGAAGATTTTTTAATGATTTTCCCTGTATAAGCCTATGTAAAACCATAGGCCCCCAGGGCGGGGGCATTTTGGCCCCCAGTGCTATAATTTGAACAATCTTGGTAGAGGTCCACTAGATGAAGCTTCACACCAAATATCAAAGATCTGGGCCTTGCGGTTTCAGAGAAGATTTTTAAAGATTTTCCCTGTATAAGCCTATGTAAAACCAAAGGCCCCCGGGGCGGGGGCATTTTGGCCCCCCAGGGCTATAATTTGAACAATCTTAGTGAAAGTCCACCAGGTAAAGCTTCACACCAAATATTAAAGACCTGGGCCTTGTGGTTTCAGAGAAGGAGATTTTTAATGATTTTCCCTATATAAGTCCATGTAAAACCAAAGGCCCCCGTTGCGGGGGCATTTTGGCCCCCAGGGCTATAATTTGAACAATCTTGGTAGAGGTCCATTAGATGAAGCTTCACACCAAATATCAAAGATCTGGGCCTTGCGGTTTCAGAGAAGAAGATTTTTAAAGATTTTCCCTGTATAAGCCTTTGTAAAACCAAAGGCCTCCGGGGCCGGGGCATTTTTGGCCCAAAAGCTATAATTTGAACAATCTTAGTAGAGGTCCAGCAGGTAAAGCTTCACACCAAATATTAAAGTACTGGGCCTTGTGGTTTCAGAGAACAAGATTTTTTAATGATTTTCCCTATATAAGCCTATGTAAAATCATAGGCCCCCGGGGCGGGGGCGTTTTGGCCCCCAGGGCTATAATTTGAACAATCTTGAAAGAGGTCCACTAGATGAAGCTTCACACCAATTATCAAAGATCTGGGCCTTGCTGTTTCAGAGAAGAAGATTTTTAAAGATTTTCCCTGTATAAGCCTATGTAAAACCAAAGGCCCCCGGGGCGGGGGCATTTTTGGCCCCAAGGCTATAATTTGAACAATCTTAGTAGAGGTCTACCAGGTAAAGCTTCACACCAAATATTAAAGACCTGGGCCTTGTGGTTTCAGAGAAGAAGATTTTTTAATGATTTTCCCTATATAAGCCCATGTTAAACCAAAGGCCCCCGGGGCGGGGGCATTTTGGCCCCCAGGGCTATAATTTGAACAATCTTGGTAGAGGTCCATTACATGAAGCTTCATACCAAATATCGAAGACCTGGGCCTTGCGGTTTCAGAGAAGAAGATTTTTTAAGTTTTCGTTTAAAAAATCTATTTTTAGCTCCTGTGACCTAGATGTGCAATGGACCGGAACCATTTGAACAACTTTGAAAGGGGACCACCTAATGATCATTCCTGTGAAGTTTGGTCAAAATCCGATCAGTGCTTTAAGAGGAGATGTCATTTGAAGAAAAAGTTTACGCACACACACACGCACGCACACACTGACGACGGACGAAAAGTGATCACAAAAGCTCACCTTGTCACTACGTGACAGGTGAGCTAATAAAACATGGTTTATCAGCTGGTTTCGATTGAAGTGACTTGTTTGACTTGATGGGCCATGGTATTTACTGCCACTGATTAGTCCTAAACACATTTTAGTCGGGAAATACGGTCATTAACTAGACCGCACATCATCATGTTTGGGAAACTATTGATCACCATTGTGTCAATGGTTGATCTGTGACAAATATGGTCGGCGTTTATAACACGGTTCGGTTAACTAACACGGTCCGTTGGTTGGACCCAGAGTTCCGTGTTATAACGAGGTTGAGGTGTATGTATTTATGAATCGGGCCGAGCTGCATATCAAGTTAAGAACGTCGCGGAGACGCCTTATTTTTAAGAGCAGAAATGAGAAAATTTCTCGCTGCTTGGATAGTATGAAAATTGCACGTGCGAATTACAAATGCGCAGATCAGCCTGTGCATTTGCGCACTCTGATTAGCGCTTTTGTTCCCTGTTTGGATAGTATGATTACTAATGCTGCTGTATGCAAAATTTATGCCTCTGAACGACTAACCAGGTAGATCTAGGTCTAATATTAGGAGCTGAAATAGGAAGATTGATGCAGGTTGCTACATCAATGAATATGATAATGACCAGTAATTAAGTAAATTAATGGATGGATCGATGGATGGACACCAAAATTATACATTTATATATTTAATCTATTTTCTTTTTAAGATTTTTAAGTTTTTTTTGTTATTTTTATTTTCAATATGTAAGTATATATTTTAAAACACAACACTATTATTATCATTACTACTATACAAAAGGGGCCGAGTTTGTCAGGGGCCGAGTTCGTTAGGGGCCGAGTTGTCCAGTTACCTGTGGATGAAGTGCCTTGCTCAAGGGCACAACACTTTGGTCAGCGTGAGGCTTGAACCCGCAACCTCTTGATCACAAATCTGATGCGCTGCCACTGCACCAAAGCATGTATTTTTGTGTAAAAATAAGAAAAATAATATGTGTATAACCCCTCTGATTTTTAGATTTGAATTTCTTCTCTCTCATCGGTTAGATTTTCGGAATTCTAGCATTTTTTTAGTTAAAAACTTAATTAAAACTTGAAGTTTTTAACTTAAACTTACCTCGTAGAATCCATTTTTGGGGGGTTTCAAGGCCAAAAAACGCGTATTTTTCATTTTTTTCCCCGCCGCTCGTGCTCTTCTTATATAGAACCTGGCAGTATTATACACATGCTTTTCACCATAAAAAATCATACTTTATTGGGGACCGGCATGCTGGAAGTGTCCCCCCTCTTATCTAGGGCTATGTTAACGCTGCCCAGAATCAAACATGGGGCTTCTATCATCAGAGGCAAGTGCATAACCACTGAGCTACCATTCAAAAGATAAATTGCAGCAGAATGCCGACAGAATCAGAATTGTTAGTCACTGATGACACATCAATATGATCAAATGTCATTCATTAGAATTTTTACTCGGGTAAATCACAGTATTGTGGCCACCTAGGTTGCACCTGGTAGCAAAAAATCAACTTTGCACAATTCTTATAAAAACATTTTTTTCATAGGGGTTAGTATCCTAAATGTATATCATTTGCAGCTTTTCGGGCGGAG
Organism: Lucinisca nassula; assembly: GCA_963580285.1. Lineage (NCBI taxonomy): Eukaryota > Metazoa > Mollusca > Bivalvia > Lucinida > Lucinidae > Lucinisca > Lucinisca nassula. Next base: position 18,220,197 of record OY757018.1, read on the forward strand.
AGTGGTACAAATGTGTTTTTTGATGCTTCACATGTATGTGGGTGGAAAGTGGTTACGGACACTACAGGGTGTGCATAACACTATAGCTAAACAACATTAACCATATTAAACTTTATTAACTTTGCTTTAAACATGACTAGGAACACTAACAAGTAAAAATAATCAGTCTTTGCAAAAGTAATAAAGCTTGAAGAAAAAATAATGCACATAAGTTGCCATCACTGTTCAAGACACACAAATAATAAGCCAAAACTTTGTTATGATAATCCGGATAAGCCAATCATTCCAAATAAAACTTATTTAAACTAGACATCAAAGTCATATGTACAAACTGAAAACAAGATGTAGTTCTTTGGACATAAGTTGAATGGAAAAAAATCAGAAGATTTATCACAGCTAAAATGGTTACGGACACTACAAATTTAACAATGCTTCATTTTTTTCAAATTTCAATCAACTGTTTACTTTTTTTAAAGAAATATGCAGTGAAAAAATATAAAATAAATTACAAAATAAATTAAACAGGAAAATATTTGCTGGAATGTTTGAAATTTAACATAGAAGGTCCCAATAAACGGAAACACATAATGTACAAAAAAGTTAAACCCTGATTTAAGAATATAAAATTAATATGCTAAGCAAATCAAATAGAAATTAATTCATAACACAATTTAAGCCAACATATAGGATGAAAATTTGATAAATATCCAGCAACTTTTAAATTTTGAAAATTAAGTGGTGCAAAATGTTATGGACACTACAGCATTTTTAGGCAAATCAAATAGCTAAATCGTACATTCATGTATCAGGTCTTTGTATAAAGCAAATTTAATTTAAAATGGTCTCCAAAATCAGATGATAAGTAAAAAAAAAACCAAAAAAAAAACACACCAGGAATGTACATTTTTCAACTATTAATTGTCAACAAAAGCAAACATTATTTTTTGTTGTTACATAGGCCCCCTGCCCATCGAGGCTTGAAGAAATAGATGAGCTGCATGATGCCTCCAGGATTAGCTAATACCAACCGCACAGAAATACTGGTAAACCACTTAGAGGATCTAAGCCTGCCCAGTCATAATGGTGCAAGTCAGACCTTCTGTGCTTATAAACCCTATTCGTTTCATTGGGCAACAGGGCTTTAGATGTCATTTTATCTCAATATCGGGTAAAAGTCCCACAAAATTGGAAGCAACATCTCGAAAATGACCTATACAGTGTTGACAGGGACGTTAAACCTCAAATAAAACAAAAAAAAAACTTACTGTATATATAGCTATGTAAAATTGTCAGACATGTTAACTATTTGATACAAAGAAGTAGATGTATATAATTGACCCCCGCCCATCGGGGCTTGAAGAAATAGATGGACTGCATGATGCTTCCACGCAGAGCTGAAACCGACCCACACACGCGTACTGGTAGACCGCTTAGAGGATCTAAGCCTGCCCAGGCAAAGCAGTGGGAGTTGGCCCGTCCATGCTTATAAACCCTATTGGTTTCATTGGGCAGCAGGGCTTGAGATGTCATTTCATCTCAATGTCGGGTAAAAGTCCCACAAAATTGGAAGCAACGTCTCCAAAATGACCTATACAGTGTTAACGGGGACGTTAAACCTCAAATCAAACAAAAGATGTATATGATGCAAAATAATTTTGGTTTACAATTTCAGTATAGCTTTTACAATTGCCCTGTGATGAAGACTAGAATTTGATAAACATAACAGTTAATAATTCAATATATTAACAAGTTAAAGGTTAAAAATTTGAAATTTGAACATTTCATGTTAGGTAAGGAGACTAGAATTTGATAAACATAACAACAATTAACAATTTAGCATACATGCATTTACAAGTTAAAAGCTAGAAATTTGAACATTTCATGATTGAAAAAATAGATCGGGTTGCATGGTGCTTCCATGCAGAGCTGAATCCGACCGCACATGAGACTTACATACAGAATCACTTTGCCTGGACAGACTTAGACCTTCTAAAATATGTGTACTGGTAAACGGCTTAAGTTTAAACCTGCCCAGGCAAAGTGCTGAGAGTCAGACTGCCCATGCATATTAACCCTATTGGTTTCATTGGGCGACCGGCCTTGAGATGTCATTTCATCTAAGCGCGGGGTAAAAAAATCCACAAAATTAGAGGCAACATCTCAAAAAATTAAAATGACCTATATAGTGTTGATGGGGCCTTTAAACCTCAGTCCCTGCCCTTCGGGCGTGGTGAAATAGATTGGGGTGTATGATGCTTCCACACAGAGCTGAAGCCGACCACCCATGAATACTGGCAAATCAACTGCTTAGAGGGTCCAAGCCTGCCTAGAAACAGTGTGCAAGTCAGACAGTCCATGCTTATAAACCTTATTGGTTTCATTTGGCGGTAGAGCTTGGGATGTCATTTCATCTCAGTGTCGGGTAAAAGTCTCACAAATTGGAAGCAATGTCTCCAAAATGACCTATATAGTGTTGACGGGGACATTAAACCTAAAATCAAACAAACAATGAGGCAGTTCTAATGAGCACCAACAGGTTATGTTTGGAGTTCAAACCAGTAAAATATCGTAAATCAAAAAGTAACTATTTTAAAGATAGAAAAGAAAAGAACACGGGTGTGTTATTGTAATGTGAAAAAAAAAACACGCCAAAAAAAACAGCGACAATAAACCAATAAATTAAGAGTTAAAATTGATACAGGAATATGTGTTTCAAAGAAACTGGAATATAAGTATAATGCTTAAACTAGATATTGAAATTTCTTGTAGTGTCCGTAACCAATTTAGTTCTTGAGAGATGTATCAAAACTTCAGATATTCAACGCCTATGGAATGTATTAATTTAAAGAACTGCTAGTATTTTTGCACAAGCCTACCTTGTTTGTAAAATAAAACCAGAACGTTCATGCAGTTTTGCCATGCTGGCCCCCTAATTATATGATTTTCTATTAAATTATGAAACAAAAATTAAATAAACAATAATAATAATAATTCCAGTGGCTATTTTAGCATCCAGTGCATTATTTCTAGATGAAGTTAAAACTTATACCTGCCAATGATCAGACATTTATTCACAAATGTTACTGATGTGTGACCCCATAGATAATGGTTACGGACACTACAAGAACATAGTAGCTGATTACTTATCCTCTGCAGATACCCTTGGGACTTTGCTAATTAGATTCTTCTACTTTATTATTATAGAGAATACTTACTCTGTCATAAAACTTCAAAACAAGACAGTCAACAACCATGTAGACACACCAGTTTTATTTTTTTTCATGGAGATGCAATTTTTTAAAATAATTGCACAATTTTGCATCAAAAAGTGTACATTGTTGTGTCTTCCATTTGGAACAATTGAGTTATAATTGATTAGTCTGAAGACATATAATATCTTTTTGAAAAGTATTATTAAAGTAATGTTTCCCAGATTTTAATATCGATATCAGTAAAAAGGCGTTTGTTTTCAGGTTACGGACACTACAGCATTTTTGTAGTGTCCGTAACCACAAAATCGTTCACAGAGGATGATTAGTTGTTGGAAAAAATACTAATTGTGTTTCATTAAAGGTTATTATACACAAAGTATTAAAAACAGAATTTTTTATTCAAACAAAGCTACTGGCAGTAACAAAATGTATCATGGTTACGGACACTACCACTTTTTTTTTGACTGTTGTTTTCCTGATAAGTGATCCTGAAATTTATTAATAATCAGCAGGGGAGAACAATATGATTTCTGCCACTATGGCATTCTTAATAGATCATTTTTAAGGAATTTCAATAAAGTAAACACCACTCTCTTATGGGTATGGTGTGCATAACCAGAGGGTTGTGTTCAAAGTCTTGAAATGTATAACGAAGTACCGCCTCTATAATTATGGTGATATCTTGAAAAGTTTTCAGCGCATATCAAGAAATTATATATCAAAATTTTCTTCAGACAATTTTCTATATTACTGAAATTGAAAAAATAACCTGTTTGCCATGTATTATTATTTAAAATTTGTTTGTAAAATGGTATTTTTTAAAGTGCAACCCATAACGGTGAAAATATGCCATTTTGGGGGGTCTTTGATGGCTGCTGACAATATGAAAAAGTAGCTAGACCATTCATTTATTTTGAACATCTGAGCCACATGCCTTGCTAAGTTTCTATGGAATAAATTCAAATTTAAAGTCAAATCTCTGACAGTAAGGCTGATATAACATGCTGAAATTAAAAAAAGCCACAATATTGTGATTCACCCGACTGGTGAATGACATTCATTCACCTAACCGGAGTCCCAAGTTGTACTGAGGACTGACTCCAGTTACAGTCCAGTACCCTTATAGCCGGTGAGTCTCAGGGTACCCTACCCGGAGCCAGTTCCTGCTGAATAAACGAATGCCTGCACTACAAAAAAATTGGGTGGGGTACCTTCACTTCGTCGTCATCTTCCCCTTCCCATCTATCTGTAGCTGGACCTTTTGGAGCCTGGGGCTCAAAATCATCAGCATCTGAAAGAACATCAAACCATTAGTTTTAACGGAGTTTTAATTTCATAATGGTCTCGAACGGTTACAATATGTTCTCCACATGTCTTACCCCACTCATCCGCCGACATTTTGGATTTCCGAAAAGTAACGACAGTCGAAGGTGGTTCGGTCAAATATATTTTTTTATTTTTTTTTTTTTTTTTCTCTTTATCGTTGAACTAAAAATTAAATAATTTTTTGACAAGGAAGAAAGAAATTAAAAAAAAAAAAAAAACATACGCAATGATGAATGTCATTAAGTGGATGAATGTCATTAAGTTGTTGTTGTTGTTGTATATCTATAAGGCATTTTATCGCTGCCTATAAACTCATGGTATCCCTTATGCACCTATTACCGGTGTAGACTAATTACCGGTGTATTCCGTTACAATCCGAATTGTTATCGCGTGCGTTATTATCGTTCGGAACTTCCCCCTTTATTATTTACAAGACACTTTTCCCTATGTCTAAAAAGGCAAAAATATAACAGAAATTTCTTGTTCTCAGGGTATATGATTTCTTTTATATGTAGTCATAAATCATGATGTATGTTCTGTCATGTGTTATTAATAAAATGATATACTTCATTAAACATGCTGTAGAAACAGAAAAAAAAGTTTTTAAACAGGCCCTTCTTGCTTTCATTTTGAAGGACAATAACTATTTCATTTCAGAATCTCATCACATGTAGACCCTTTTACCCAAATAATTTTCTACATGATTTGTTCACATATACACCGGTAATTAGTAACACTGGACATTGGGAATGGTGGAAGGGGTGGGCCTATAAAAATAAAGCATTTGGCCGGTTGGTATTTATATTTTAAAATATATTGTTTGTATCCGTTGAAGGAATAAAATAAAAGTTAATCTAGACACACTTTATCTGAATCAGTTGAATAGTTTGTTTTGTATACCGACTTGAACACTTAATACACCGGTAATTAGTAACACCAGTATACTTAAGTTAGTCACTTGTGCATTTCCCTATGTGAAAAACACATGATGCTCATATTACAATGACCTTCAAAATCTTTTAGTGCTCCTGATGTATTCCATCAGTGCATCTGTCAGTTCCTTCCTTCCTTGCTTACTAATGTCTTCAATCATGCCTGTCAACACTTTCAAGTTAATGTCTGTTACCAATTTCACCTCCTCCCTGGCCAGAATCTCTTCCACATTATACTCTAAAGTATCCCTTTCTGATTTAAATCTCTGACAGTGGAAAAGAAAATGATCCACATTCTCTTTCATGTTGCATGTCTCGCACAAACTTGACTGATCTTTGTTAATTTTTGCCTGGTGATCATTTAAGATTGAATGTCCACACAGCAACTGATTTACTGCAGAGAAAGTCCTTCTGTCCCTATCTCCATGACAGATCCTTTTTCCCACTTCCCCAATTATTTCCTGCAATACGTTCACTTTATCTGAGCACTTGTACCTTCTTTCCCATTTTTCCCTTCCCTGTGATTTACACTCCCGTACTGCTTCTTTCTTGTCCAGGGTCGGTTTTACCTCATTATTTTTAATCATCTCTGATGCTGCCGCCTTTGCTTGTTGATCTGCCAACTCATTCCCCTCAATATCTTTGTGTCCCGGCACCCAATGAACTTTGACAATATTCTCCCTACACCTTACCTTTGCTAAACTCTCCTTGATGCTGAGAACTGTTTCAATCTTGTTAGTTGGCATTTCAGTACTGAAAGCAGTCTTAATAGCTGGTTGACAATCGGTCAGAATATGAACTACTCTGCCTTTGAAGTCTAGATCAGCCAAGAATTCTAGCCCGATCTGTATACCTACCAATTCTCCAGTATAATTATTACCTATAGGAGAAACTCCCTTGTTCATCAAAACTGGTGTGCTGGAGTAACCCTCTAGGTAGACCACAGCACCAGCTCCAGTCGGACCTGGATTACCTAATGCTGAACCATCTGTGAACATTAATACATCATTTTTATCACAATTGCTCAGAAGCTCTAATATATTTTCTTTCTGTTCTTCCTTGGAGAATGTGAATTCTTCCTTGTGTACACTTCCTGTTTCTTTGATGAGCCCCATCAATTCCTTGGTATATCTGAATTCCTTCTCAATGTTCTCAAACTCTAACATTCCTTTCAATTCTCTAAACCTAGACATCAATAAATGAAAAATAGTAGCTCTTCTACCCACAGTCTTATCCCCCTCTATCCATTCATCAAACTCTTCCCTGAGAGGATCATCTTCATACTTGGCACTGATTCTGATGACTTCTTGTGCTTGTCTTATCTTCAGCTGTAGGTCTATAGGCATGGTGTTTGTCAAGACTTCCAAAGCTTCTGTGCTGGTACTGTTCAAACAACCTGATGCCTTTAGCATCGCTGACCTCTGAACCTTTCCAAACTCCTTACTGCATTCTTCAAGGGACTCGACTGTCACCGCTGCTCCATACTCCATCACCGGAAGAACCAAGGATTTGTAGAGTCTCATGTATACTGTTTGGCTGCATCCTCTTTGTCCTTGAACGAAATTATCAAGACATTTCAAGGCACTGAAACCAGCCTTTGTTTTCTGTTGAATATGTTCGTGAAAGTTTAATTTATCGTCTACTGTGACACCCAGAATTTTCTTTGAATTGGTTGTTTTTAAAACACTCTCGCCTAACTTCACCTCTGCCTTCACTTCTGAATCTCTGCCGTTATGTTTAAATACCATTATCTCTGTCTTATCTGGTGCAATCAACATATTCCATCTCCTACACCAATCTACCACAGATGCCAGTTTATCATTCAACGCAGCACAACTTTCCGCCACTGATGTATTACTTTCCCAAACACAGCTATCATCTGCAAATTCTGCATGATTACCTACCACTTCCTTCATTGAATCACTTGTATACAGATTACAAAGCACTGGACTGATAACTGATCCTTGCGGTATGCCTACTGCAGACTGGAATGTAGGAGATGTAAAATTGTTCACTTTCAGGAAGTACTTCCGGTCTATAAGGAAGTTTTTAAGGTATAGCCATAATCTGCCAGTAATCCCACTTTCAAATGCCTTTCTCAATAAACCTGCTCTCCATATTCTTTCATAGCAAGACTCATAATCCATCACTGCGAGCACTGTACTTTCCTTCCTATTCCTTGCTTCTGAAGCTGAATTACACAGCCTTAAAAGAGACTGAACACATGACTTTTGCTTCCTATATGCGTACTGAGTTCTTGCTATACCACCTTCAATTTCCAACTTCCAAATCAGTCTTTTGCTGCACCGTCCTTCGGATCGGGACGTTAACTGGAGGCCCCCTGTGCAGGGAGATCCATCCCCTGTGCAGGTTAAAGATCCCTACCGTAATTACATGATTACTGTGTAGGCTTTCATCCTGCAAAAACTGGAGTGTATGTAATATACACCTGCGGTAATGGTCAAATGTGACCGTCGCAGTATCAGAAGATAGATAGAAATGAATAAGCCTAACTAAACACCGAAAGACGTTTGGGGGGGGGGGGGTCTGCCTTAAAACAGTAATGATGCGTAATGTAGCGTAAAGATGAACACTTTATGCCTGAAAATGCCAGACCGCGTTTGCGGTGGCCGATCTAGGTCTGCACTGTATGCCTGCGTCCCATTTATTGGACGCCATGAGATAGAGCTCAGCCTATGACTAGTGGAGGTGTGACTCTCCTCGAATCATATGCAGGCACAAGCCAGTACAAACGAGCGCCCACAACCTATTATGTTTGCAGGTTGAATAAGAAAAAATATCACGGATTTTCATCGGAGAGAAAACTGGAGTTTATGGAGGGCGGTTCTAAAGAGCGCTCTCAACCGGGTCTGCCTTAAAACAGTAATGATGCGTAATCAGAATCAGAATTGTTACTGGTGACACGTCAAATGACATTCATACACCAGGACCTGTGACATGGGAAGTTAGTCCCTAGCTCTAACCAAAGGTGACAGGACATCTCGGCCCCTAACAAAGTCGGCCGCTGACAAAGTCGGCCTCTAGCAAACTCGGCCCCTACGAAGTCGGCCCCTGACAAACTCGGCCCCTAAAATTAGAATATGTATATATTAGTGTTGGAATTGACTTAATCAAACGATTACACATATTTTTGATGTACATATGCCTAATTACCTTTTGAACTCTTTTTGATGACATTATGAGTAACCCATCTCACATGAGTTAAATGAACCTAATGCCGTTGATTGATGTCCACTGTCACTCACCTTCCGATGTAATTAATAAATTAATTGATTGATTAGTGTGTAATTACATCTCTGTCACTGGTATGTTCTGTTGCGCACTAACAAAAATTGAACCATTTTGTTTGTATTATCATTTGCAGGGTTTGACCATTCCACAGACATTAGCCTTTTTTCTATTAATACCAATGATTTTGATTGTTTGACACACCCGTCAACATTGTATAGGTCATTTTGGAGAAGTTGCTTCCAATTTTGTGGGGCTTTTACCCGACCTAAACCCATGAGGTACTGGTGTGTTCATTTAAGAAATGAATTTTATTTATCTATCTATCTATCTTCATATACTGAGTCGGTCATACTTGGCCATTACCTCAGTTGGGTGGTGCGCTAAATTTAGAATTTAGCAAAAAAAAAAACTGAATGAGTTCTTAAAACTATTTACAATCTGCTTTCAGAGGTGTACTAAAAACGCACACCTCTGAGTCCCAATCGACACCATGCGGGCTTTGAACTCCTCTGCAGTTTTGGCATTTACCAAAGAGGAGGAAAGACTGTTCCACTGAGGAATAGTTCTAGGGAAGAAAGAATTCTTCAGGGCATCACTTTAGGCCTGGTACCTACGATATTGACTGTTGTTTAGTTTTGATGCCCTTGTTTGAGTTGAAGTAGTCACAGGGGTCAAGTATTTATCTTTATTAAGAGACACTGTGTCAGAGTGTATCTTATACAAGAAGGTTAAAGAGGACTGTCGCGACGGGCCTCCAACGATTGCAACTCCAGCTCATCGAGCATTTCACCAACACTACTTCTGTTCCGCTATCGCCTGCAGGTCCATCGGGTAGCCGTCCTCTGAACCTTCTCAGCCTGTTGAACCTGAGTTTTAACATGGGGATGTCAAACAGGAAATGCATACTCTAGTTGAGGTCTAACCAAGGTCCTTTGTCTGCCTAGGTGCAAAAGCCAAATTGCGTCGTAGAAACCCTAATGTCCTAGTTGCCTTAGAGGCTGTTCAAGAAAGCATGAGGCCCCGCCCGTCGGGGCTTGAAGAAATATATGGGCTGCATGATGCTTCCACGCAGAGCTGAAACCGACCAGCACACGAGTACTGGTAAACCGCTTAGAGGATCTAAGCCTGTTCAGGCAAAGCGATGCGAGTCGGCCCGTCCATGCTTATAAACCCTATTGGTTTCATTGGGTGGCAGGGCTTGAGATGTCATTTCATGTAAATGTCGGGTGAAAAGTAGAAGTAAAACAAAGATCAGGGATTGATACAATTAACTTACTCCACCCATAAACGAAAGTCCAACAAAATTGGAAGCAACGTCTCCCAAATGACTTTTACAGTGTTGACGGGGACGTTAAACCGCAAATCAAACAAAAAACAGATCATGAAAGTATGAAAGCAGCGGATCGCCTGCAAAGTAACTTAACACCGGCTGGGTTCATATAAACGTTGCTAGCGCTACGCTGTCATTCATACTTTCATGAACGGCAGAAAAATTAAGATTCTTTCTTAAAACATTATTTTTCTTATATCTGCTAAACAAACAGATTGTGAGTACTCGATAGAACCATCGAGGCGGTTCTATCGATCGAGCCCCCGTAATCTATGTTTCGAGCAAAAATAAGAAAAATATCACATTTTTTTTTCTTCTTAAAGTTTCAATTTTTGACCCAAAATTGACAATGTATTGTATAGGAGTGTTTTCGTAATGAACGTCGCCAACGCACAACCAGATCGTGGAGAACCATGTATATCATGACCTATATTGTTTTCTATTTGTTTTTGTTTGTTTGAATTAGGGTTAAACGACACAGTCAACACTATTTAGGTCATTTTTAAGACGGTGCTTCCAATTTTGTGGGACTTTCTCCCGACATTGAGATGAAATGACATCTCAAGCCCTGCCGCCCGATGAAACATGAAACATATATTTCTTATTTCTGCTATAAACATAGATTTTGGGTACTTGTTACAACCACATTGACAGGGCGATTCCAACAACTCCCAACAATCTATGTTTTTGAGCAAACAGATTTGGGTGCTTGTAAAAACGGCATCGACGAGGCGGTTCTTACAAGAACCAACAATCTATGTTTTTGAGAAGAAAAAAAGTAAATTTATATAAACCCTTATAAACCCCAGTTTTACTATATAAATGTGAGGTTGCATGTGGTCAAAATTATATAGGCATGTTTACGTGATGCCACACTCAATTCCAACACCGTCCCAATTACAGCATGGGTTTCCGCGATCTTTTATCGCGGTTAAAGATTCGTATTAAAAACGATAAATATGCTCAAACTTTCTGTGAAACTACCTATCCACCTTCCAAATTGATTCTCGGAAACAGAAACATTGTATTTTAGGACCTAAATGCTGCTAGGGACTGAGTGTTTGGGGACGGAGTTGAATGGGGGCCGAGTTTGCTAGGGGCCGAGTTTGTCAGGGGCCGGGTTTGTCATGGGCCGAGTTTGTTAGGGGCCGAGATGTCCATAAATCTAACCAAAGATGTAAACTTAGCTACACAATCCTCAGCACCTTCAGCCGTCAAAATAATAGAATCGGGAAGGGCATTCCAATCTCTAATGGTTCGGGGGAAAAACGATTCTTTATAAATATCCGTTCTTGCAGTAAGGGTCTGAAACGTCATTGAATGGTGTTTTCTACAGTGTCTAGCCGGGGGAACAAGGTCATCTGTTGGAATGCTGGCAGCACCCTTTAGACCTTTGTATAAGAGCATGAGCCTACTGTCTCTTCTCCGTTTCTTGAGAGACTCCCATCTTAATTTTCCTAGAATTCCAGTCATGCTCCCAGTTTCAAAGCAATAATTTCCAGTTACAAATCTAGCAGCTCTATTCTGAACTTTTTCAATTTCTTCATTAAGGACCACTCCGCTTGGGTCCCAGATGCAACTACCATATTCCAAGATTGGGCGAACAAGTCCCCTGTATGCTGTCTCTTTCACATCCTGAGGACACTGATGAAGATTACGCCTCAGGAAACCAAGTGTTCTATTCGCCTTTGTACACATATTGCTAATGTGTGTATGCCATCTCAAATCGTGAGTGATTGTCACACCAAGGTATTTAATGGAATTCACATTTTCGAGGACCGTTCCCTCTAAGGTGTAAGAAGCCTCAACTTTATTAGATCTCTTCCTTGTTATCTGCATATAAGCGTAATGTAGCGTAATGATGCGTAATGTAGCGTAATGTAGCGTAAAGATAAACATTTTATGTCCGAAAATGCCTGACCGCGGTTGCAATGGCCGATCTAGGTATGCACTGTATGCCTTCGTCCCATTTATTGGACGTCAATGTTATTAATATTATAATATAATTTATTGGACGTCTCAACCTGTGACTCGTGGAGGTGTGACTAGGACTTGTTGCCATTCCTCGAATCATATGCAGGTATTCTAACGAGCGCCCACAACCTATGTCTGCAGTTATCTCGGATTTCATCAGAGAACACTGGGGTTTATTGGGGAGGGATGGAGTATACATTATTTTTTTCTGCTCCAAGACATAGGTCGTGGGTACGCGTTAAAAACACCCCAACAAGGCAGTTCTAACGAGCGCTCTCAACCTATGTTTGCAGTAAGAAAACGAAAACGATCACAGATTTTCATCAGAAAAGTAGCCAGTTTGGAGATGTGAAAAAATGTTATATATCGCACGGGTATGTTACCCTAATGAGAAACAAAGAAAGAAAGAGAAAGAAAAAGTAGAGAAAAAACTTGCAGGCATACAGTGCAGGTGTAAATGGTTATCTTAGATCAAATTTAGGCAAAAACTGCATTACGCATCATTATGAAAGAAAGAAACAAACAAAGAAAGAAAGAACATCACGTGAACAACTCCGTGGAATGAAGTCCCCTTTAAACCCCATTCCAAAACATAGGTTGTGGGTACTCGTTAGAACGGCGAGGCGGTTCTAACAAACGCACGCCCACAACCTATGTTTGCTGTATGAATAAGAAACTATCACGAATGTTCATCAGAGAGAAAACTGGGATTTATGTTTTTTGTTGTTGTTTTTAGCTCACCTGACCTAAGGTCATGGTGAGCTTTTGTGACTGTGAGATGTCCGGCGTCGTCGTGCGTTGTCCGTCGTCCGTGCGTAAACTTTTCTTGTGAACAACTTTTCTTGTGAACATAATAGAGGTCACAGTTTTGGGTCAGTCATCATCGAACTTGGTCAAAATGATCATCTTGTCAATATCTCGGTCAAGTTCGAATATGGGTCATGTCGGGTCAAAATGTAGGTCAGTAGGTCAATTCATAGAAAAACCTTGTGAACACACAAGAGGCCACAAATTTGGTCCGATCATCATCAAACTTGTTCAGAATAGTCATCTTGACAATATCTCGGTCAAGTTTGAATATGGTTCATGTCGGGTCAAAAAGTAGGTCAATTGGTCAAATCATAGAAAAACCTTTTGAAAACACTAGAGGCCACAGATTTGGTCCCATAATCAGCATGCTTACTCGGAATGATTATCTTGACAGTATCTCAGTCAAGTTCAAATATGGTCATGTCGAGTCAAAAAGTAGGCCCTACTTTATCATAACTTTTGAACCATTTCAGATGGAGCCTTCGTATTTGGCATGTATATTCCTTGTGACAAGGGCTTCACATCCATACAAAAAGTTTGACCTGTGACCTTTACCTTTGACCTGCTTGATCATAACTTTTGAACCATTTGAGCTAGAGCCTTCATATTTGGCATTTATGTTCCTTCTGGCAAGGCCCTTACTATATTGCCAACCATTTCATTTCCATGGTGTGGATCAGGTGAGCGATCCTGGGGCATCATGGCCCTCTTGTTTTTTTGTTTTTTTTGTTGTTTTTTTGTGTGTGTGTTTTTTTTTTCTCACAGCTCCAAGACCCAGGTTGTGGGTACTCGTTAGAAACGCCTGAATGAGGCAGCTCCAACGAACGCTCTCAACCTATGTTTGAAGTATGGGAAAGATAACTATCACAGACCATTATCAGGAAAACAGCCAGTTTGGAGATGTGAAAAAAATGCTATATATTGCACGGGTATGATATCATAAGCAAAATTTGCATCTTTACGCTACATTATGCATCATTACCCCACATTAAATCAAAGCACTGAGGGTATTGGTGTGTCTAGTGTATCTGAGTGTAGGTTGGGAAAATGATACTGAACGATATCCTTTAACCATGCACTGTAAGCAAATAGTGACGACCCTGATAAGGGACACACTGTTTGCCAAGCCCAACCCATGATTCCAGCTCTGCTTCTATAGTTATATCGTAAATAAACGTAAGGCGGTGACCTGACTACAATAAAAATTAACGTTCCTATTTTCTCCAGCACTGAAAGAGCTATTTGCCCTAGCCGGCCTTGGTAGCTCAGTCGGATGCGCGTATGACTGGTGATCAGGCGGCCGCGGGTTCGATACCTGCGGGTGTCGCCAATATTCTTTTGTGGAGATTGACAATGAAATATTTCCACGGTCATTCGCTGCCTTCCGCTGATTCAAGAAGGCAGGTTTCAGTTTCAGAATGTGCACTGTACTGTTATAAGCCTGTGGAGGAAAAGTGTGGATAGGTAAACTGACCGGCTCACAAATAAGCTGAATAGTGTTAACTGGGCCGTTACACTCACAAAACAAGACATAAAACTGCTGATACTTCCAAAAGAGTAATATCCACAAAAATAGAAAGTTTTTTTTTCTTTGTCACATGGACTCCAGTACAGAGAGAGAGAGAGAGAGAGAGAGAGAGAGAGAGAGAGAGAGAGGTGGAAAACACTCTGGAGCGCGGAAACTGAAAAAGATCAGATGAACGGACTTCAGCGTGTGAAGTTTAATGGCTTTACAATTCGGCATGTGTCTTTAATGACAGTTTTGAATGATGTATTGTCTGCTTTAATTGATATGCTGCTAATATCCATAATGACATTTTGTTAAACAATGGACATCCGCCAATCTCACTTCAGGTGTGAAAATCTTCAATTAATAATCAACACAAACACCTATAATCGTGCGCCCAATTAACGAAGGTGCGAAAATCATTTAATATTAGAAAGAAAGAAAGAAAGAAAGAAAGAAAGAAGAAAAAAAATGAACTGAAAGAAAAAATGGGGTTTAAGGGGGGATTCATTGTTTTTGCTAAAGAAAAAGCAAACAACAAAAACATAAAAAACAATGAGGCGATTATAATCGGCACCATCAATCTATATTTGGACTAGCAATAAGAAAATATCGAAAATGTCTCTGAAAATGCTAGTTCTAGGTTTGAGAAGGATGCTATTTTAGTACACTGATGTGATGGAGTAACAACTATATCTAAATAAAAACATTTGAAACAGGACTGAGCAAACAGGAAAACCGCGCCTGATTTGTTTGTTTCATTTGAGGTTTAAATTTAGGCACTGTTTTGTGCCCCATTCTACACACAGGCGGAGGTCCATATGTCATGCAACTCTGACCATTTTTACCAAAAGCAACTCAGAAGATGACCGGCTCTGTATTTGAAGATAGATAGAAGAGAAGTTTTTTATAATAATTTGGCTCTTTACGCAATTTTAGCATCACACATTCGTTAAGTTGATCTCCACTATGGATCGCGAAAACCTCACTGAGAGTTTAGTAGTTTGGGTATCATGATACGGGGAAAAACGGGGAAAAATTATTGAAGCTTTTAGCTCCACTTCTAGATATTTAGATGATTTATTAAATATTGATAATACCTATTTCGATGGTTTGATCAGTCAGATTTACCCCCTAGAACTTCAATTAAATAAAGCAAATTCTTCTGATACCGAGGCCCCGTTTTTGGATTTACATCTATCTATTGTAGATGGGTTTGTTTCGTGCAAAATTTATAATAAACGGGATGACTTTGATTTTGAGATTGTAAATTTTCCTTTTTTGGATGGTGATGTTCCTCGTGCGCCATCCTATGGCGTTTATATTTCGCAATTAATTCGATTTGCCAGAGTGTGTAGTCATGTAACTGACTTCAACACTCGTAATAAATTATTAACGGCTAAACTCCTTAATCAGGGTTATCGGTACCATAAATTACGCAAAGCATTTTCAAAATTTTATAGACGCCATTCTGATTTAATTTAAAAATTCAATATTGGACTTAAATCTCTTCTGCAACAAGGTCTATCGGAACCCGAATTTTATGGTGACTTAGTATATAAATTCAGAAAAATATATAACCGCAATGACTTCAGCACCCAATTTCGTAAAATCATTCTTCGATATAAAAAGATTGGGTACAACATGGATGTTATACGACAGACTGCATGCATGGTAGTTAACCCAATCACGGTTGGCAACTTTGCTTTCCTCTTTAATTGCACGCCGGTGGGTCAGGCCTCAGATTCTATGACGGCTCCAACGTAAAGGCTTATTGAGAATTAGAGAGATATTATTCTTGGAAATGTTGGTTGGTGCCTGATGCTCTGTCTCTGGTTGGGCCCATCGGAGTCTAACTGTTGGTTTTCTTTTGCTCCAGCATTTCAGTGGTTTCTTGCTGTCGAGTCCTCACCGTTGTCTCACCTCTGTGGTTCTTTGATTTTTTGTGTTCACGGAGATGTTGCACTGATGAGTTAGGAGGCCTTCATGCGGACTGAACAAATTATTTGTCTAAATCGCGACGGAAGTAAGGGCGAGGATTGTGGCCACGTAAAATCGATTTAAGCCCCCCCCCCCCCCCAGTGGAAATCTTCCACTGACCGTGCCAAGGCGGCTCTTCTGTGGCGATTTATTTATGTTGTTGTTTGTTACTTACTGTGTGTATCACATGTGTCTTTTAATTTCGGATGGCCATATGGCCATTTTGTGGGAAAGTAACTGTCCTTATGGCCTTCCTTTGTTTAGGTTTCCATTATGGTCTGGTCGCTTAATGTTTGTATTTCTTTCCCTTTGGTGTCTTTTATGGGTGGAGTAAGTTAATTGTATCAATTCCTGATCTTTGTTTTACTTCTACTTTGCATATCAGGGCTGTTTTGTTTGTGCCTTGTGGCGGCTGTAAAAGGTTTCCCCGTACATGCATTTAATGCTCTTATTTTTCCAATCCTCAGGGATTGCTTATGCAATTGCTTTTCACTGTTCCATCAATTGACATCCTTTAGATACCTGTTGAAGGTCATTATTAAACCGATGTTCGTTCCTCGTTGTATAACAACTGCTTGTTTGACATCCCTGTACTTTAAGTAGACTAAGATGTTTTGTGGGCTTTTGTTGTACCTTCCTTCTATTCGAAGGAATCTTCTTCAGTAATTTTATATGCTGTTTTATTTATTTATTTAATAACCGGTATGAACATCGCTTTAGTTTTGACGGTATCACAACCTTATTAACCCAAATGAGTTTCACAAATACATTTAAAATATCAATTTCACCCCTTAGGTTACACTCTGCGTCTTCTGTACGGATTCCCCATTCTATTAAGAACTTTAATACTATGTTGCCTTCGGTATTGGTTAGACCCTTAAATTTGTCTTCTGTAACTTCAGTTAATCTCAAAGGAGCAGGCAATACCAATGTTTTTGGGAGTAGTCTTCGTATAAGACTATCTCCTCTCAAATCGCCCATCCTTCGAAAATATACTAATCCCGTGGAAAAGAAGTGGAATGTATCCTAGTATTTCTAAGTGCAATGCCAAGAGGTGCAGATGTTGTTCGCATTTAAGCACTGCGTCTACCGTTACTTCATCTGTAAACGGTAGACGCTTCTCTGTAGTTAACATGTCTGATTTGACATGACAGTCTACAGATTTAATTTATCTAATTACTTGACGTGCTGCAAACTGTAATATGCAGTACGTCGGTCAAACTAACCGCATGCTTAAAACTAGATTGAACGAGCATTATCGTAGAATGGGTAAGCCTAAGAAAACTGACACTTTCTTGTACCGTCACTTTCGACGTACAGGTCATTCTGTAAATAACATTGTTATACAACCAGTTGAAAAATTTTATTACGATGCAAATTCTACATCTAGATTCAATATAATCAAAAGACATGAAGCTGAACTGAAATGGATTCAATTTTTACAGAACCCTTTTCCACTGGGATTTAATGACAACATTTATCATGAGGGTAATATTTCCAGAATGCCGGACTTTGATATTTTCTCACTCCTGGAATGTCGAAAACGCAGAACTAGATCTCACGGCACCAGGAAAAATGGTAACTTTAAACGTAAATCACGTGCGTTTAAACGAAACAATACTAGACTGAAGTGACTGTCAATTATATTATTAAATCATGGACGCCACTCTATGCTTTCATTTTTAAGTTCATTACCCATTTCTGTTTTACGTCTTCTGGACACCGAGGCGAATAAATTCTACGATAGTTCTCATCAGTTATACATGTATGATGCGGCTCTCTTAACTAGAGGCTATACTCAGCATACTCTCCATCCTTACATTGATTCTGAAATTAATCATAAACGCCATTTCTTCAAAATATCCTTCATTAATAAGGGTATGGATTTTATAGATTTGCCCAGTATCTTCCGTGAGAGATCGGTGCTTTCTTCCATTCCTGCTTATTTTCAAAATACTGAAACACCAATAATTTGCTATAAATATAACAAACCTGTTAGATCTATCATTTTTAATTTCAATAAACTTGTTTCAGATCTTGATATTGACACTAATACTCCTGATTCATGTGATTGTAAAAACTCAAAGTATTGCTATCCTGCTGCTAGTCATGTAATTACTGGCAATTTGAAAATTATTTCTGATTCTAGGATAAGGAATATAATTTCTAAAGGACCGAAATATCGGTTTCCTTCTAAAATTGATTTCAGTAAATGTAGAGATGAAATCGCTGCTTCCTTGAATGAATTCGGTAATCGATGGTGTAAGCGAGAGTATGTTGAGCATAAAGCCCTTAAGGACTGGAAACTTAGCATTTTAAAAGTAGTGAATCAACGCATTTCTTTCTATTCTCAAAATACTAACTTATTACCTCCTAAGCCCAAGACGTCTTTACGTCATCTTAAACTAGGTATTCAAGAATTTCATAAGAAGTTTGTTTTGGCCCCTGCAGACAAGGCCGCTAACAACGTCGTCGTTGTGTGACGGCTCCACTATGTGAACACGCTTAAGCAGGAGCTTGGTGGTACTAAGGCCTATGAACTTCAGCCTTTAGCTGAAGAGAGAGCTATAGTAGATAAACATGTTTGTCTTTCAGCCACCAAGTTTGCTGTGTGTGTTAACGAAGGCCAAGACAAGCTTCCCACGCTATACTGGTTACCAAAACTTCATAAAAGACCTTACAAAGCACGGTTTATTGCAAATTCTAGCTCTTGCACTACCACTGAACTTTCTAAATTATTAACTTCCTGTCTTACTGCTATTACAACGCATGTAATTAAATATTGTGATAAAGTCTTTGAAAGATCAGGAAGAAATCTGTTTTGGTCTATAAAAAATTCGAATGAGGTTTTAAATAAATTGAAATCCAGACATTTTCGTGCTTCAAGTCTGTCTACTTACGATTTTTCCACTCTTTACACTACACTTCCTCATAATCTTATAAAAGAAAAGCTTAATGATTTAATTGAATGGGCTTTTCACAGAGAAGATTCTCTCTATCTTGCATGTAATGTCAGAAATGCATTTTTCACTTCTAAAGATCATAAGAATTATACACTTTGATCATGTCAGAAAGTGTGTGATGCCCTCACCTTTCTACTTGACAATATTTATATTAGATTCGGTACGAAGTTATTTAGACAAATTGTGGGTATTCCGATGGGTACGAATTGCGCACCTCTTGTGGCTGATCTGTTCTTGTATTGTTATGAAAGAGACTTCATGTTGCCGCTTTCCATTGATAACCAATCTGAAATTATTGAAGCTTTTAGCTCCACTTCTAGATATTTAGATGATTTATTAAATATTGATAATACCTATTTCGATGGTTTGATCAGTCAGATTTACCCCCCAGAACTTCAATTAAATAAAGCAAATTCTTCTGATACCGAGGCCCCGTTTTTGGATTTACATCTATCTATTGTAGATGGGTTTGTTTCGTGCAAAATTTATGATAAACGTGATGACTTTGATTTTGAGATTGTAAATTTTCCTTTTTTGGATGGTGATGTTCCTCGTGCGCCATCCTATGGCGTTTATATTTCGCAATTAATTCGATTTGCTAGAGTGTGTAGTCATGTAACTGACTTCAACACTCGTAATAAATTATTAACTGCTAAACTCCTTAATCAGGGTTATCGGTACCATAAACTACGCAAAGCATTTTCAAAATTTTATAGACGCCATTCTGATTTAATTTCAAAATTCAATATTGGACTTAAATCTCTTCTGCAACAAGGTATATCGGAACCCGAATTTTATGGTGACTTAGTATATAAATTCGGAAAAATATATAACCGCAATGACTTCAGCACCCAATTTCGTTAAATCATTCTTCGCTATAAAAAGATTGGGTACAACATGGATGTTATACGACAGACTGCATGCATGGTAGTTAACCCAATCACGGTTGGCAACTTTGCTTCCCTCTTTAATTGCACGCCGGTGGGTCAGGCCTCAGATTCTATGACGGCTCCAACGTAAAGGCTTATTGAGAATTAGAGAGATCTAATTATTGGTAATGTTGGTTGGTGCCTGATGCTCTGTCTCTGGTTGGGCCCATCGGAGTCTAACTGTTGGTTTTCTTTTGCTCCAGCATTTCAGTGGTTTCTTGCTGTCGAGTCCTCACCGTTGTCTCACCTCTGTGGTTCTTTGAT
This sequence comes from Lucinisca nassula, assembly GCA_963580285.1. NCBI lineage: Eukaryota > Metazoa > Mollusca > Bivalvia > Lucinida > Lucinidae > Lucinisca > Lucinisca nassula. The sequence continues at coordinate 18,240,676 of OY757018.1, forward strand.
TTTTTGTGTTCACGGAGATGTTGCACTGATGAGTTAGGAGGCCTTCATGCGGACTGAACAAATTATTTGTCTAAATCGCGACGGAAGTAAGGGCGAGGATTGTGGCCACGTAAAATCGATTTAAGCCCCCCAGTGGAAATCTTCCACTGACCGTTCCAAGGCGGCTCTTCTGTGGCGATTTATTTATGTTGTTGTTTGTTACTTACTGTGTGTATCACTTGTGTCTTTTAATTTTGGATGGCCATATGGCCATTTTGTGGGAAAGTAACTGTCCTTATGGCCTTCCTTTGTTTAGGTTTCCATTATGGTCTGGTCGCTTAATGTTTGTATTTCTTTCCCTTTGGTGTCTTTTATGGGTGGAGTAAGTTAATTGTATCAATTCCTGATCTTTGTTTTACTTCTACTTTATCTGTTCTGGAGTATTTATAAATTAATAAAATATGCTATATTACGCATCAGTATGCCCTTTAAGGCATCATTACACCACATTACGCATCATTACTCCACATTACACATCATAACGCCACATTATGCATCATTACTGTATTTTGGTACATCGCTCTCAAACTATGTCTGAAATATGAAAAAGAAAACTATCACAGATCTTCATCAGAAAAGTCGCCAGTTTTGAGATGTGTAAAAATGCTATATATCTCACGGGTTTGTTGTCATAAGCAAAAATTTGCATCTTTACGCTATACTATGCATCATTACGCCACATCAAATCATAGCACGGAGAGTACTGGTGGGTCTTCTGTCTGTGTAGGTTTGGAAAATGATCCTGAACGGTAACTAAGACTGCTAACATCTATTTTCATACCGTGGTATCAGAACTTGAGTTTACAACAATGTCACTTAAAGTGTAATAATCAATTTTACACATTAAGTGCACGCCATGTGCAAAAAGGCGGTTTATTTATGTTGTTGTTTGTTACTTACTGTGTGTATCACTTGTGTCTTTTTATTTTGGATGGCCATATGGCCATTTTGTGGGAAAGTAACTGTCCTTATGGCCTTCCTTTGTTTAGGTTTCCATTATGGTCGGGTCGCTTAATGTTTGTGTTTCTTTCCCTTTGCTGTCTTTGATGGGTGGAGTAAGTTAATTGTATCGATTCCAGATCTTTGTTTTACTTCTACTTTGTCGGAACCAAGGTAGGAATAGCAACATAACGTTTTATACTTTCTTTTCATTTTTCCCATTAGTTTATGCATAAGAAAACAAACATTTTAGCTAACATACATATAACAAAGCATTATACTGACACGACGTCGCATACTCTTTGTGTGCCTATAACCTGTTTGATAGCATACATTACGAAAACACACCTATTCAAATATACTGGAAAAATTTACGACCCAAAAAATAAAATTGTTCTGATAAAAAAATCTGGTATTTTACAAATTTTTGCTCCGCTTCGGTTCTAACCAGTACCCACGTATTGTGTATTTTGTCGCGGAAATAAGAAAAATAATGTGCATCTCTGTACATTACGAAGGCACGCCTACACACACACACACACACACACACACACACACACACACACACACACACAAATTCAGATGAAAAATTCTGATATTTTTCATATTTCTGGTTAAATCAAGAAATTGTGGGAATTCATTAGGACCACCTTGACGAGCGGTTCTAACAAATACCCAAATCTTTGTTTTTTCGTTTAGCTGAAATAAGAAAATAATGTATACCCCTGTAAACTCGAGTTACACGCCGCCTTTAATTAACAATCACAATTATTCTCACCTCGGTTAATATGTGATTATAAGTTATTAAGAATCAACGTAGTGGATTATCGCCTTTGTCAAAGCAAATGACGAAGTAATTAACGTGCACCTGTTCTCACAGTTAACCAATTATACCGACTGCTAAATTTTAAAACGACCACATCTCTCTCTCTCTCTCTCTCTCTCTCTCTCTCTCTCTCTCTCTCTCTCTCTCTCTCTCTCTCTCTCTAGCCCGTCCATACATCACCAATGGATTTCAAGAAGCAGAAGGATAGCAGATTCCAATACCTTTAAGTCATATATTAAAGGATGGAGTTGTGCACAGCGTAGGTGTGCCCATTGCCGACAAGGATTTGACCCGCTTTCTGCACCCTCTGGCTTATTCCAGTGTTTCCCAGTTCCTTCTTGCCTACATTTATTTACTTTCGCTTTGTTAATCAGTTGCTCATTTACTAGATTTTTTTTCTTCCTTTGATCCTGTTTTTACCTTCCCTTGATCCCTTAAGTTCTAATGTATCTATAACGTTTAGTACTACTATATTATTACAATCATCTATGTATATCCTAATCTACTTGTTACATGTTCTTTTGCATGCTCTTAATTTGAAACCATTGTATGCATGTGCTTTGTATTAGTATCCCTCTTTTTAGCTGTTGTATATTATTTCCAGGCTGTGATATTTCTAATATGTTATATAGGAGATGGAAAAAAGCTTTAAGCTTGTGTTAACATGTTGTAAAACCAAACCGAATTTAAATAAACTTGACTTGACTTGACTCTTTGGGTGTCATTTGGCGTGTCACCATGAACAGTTCAGATTCAGATCCGTTCGTTCGCCAAAGATAAGATAAGATAAGGTTTATTTTGAGTGGGCAAGATATAAAACATATTATCATATTGAACTTTTGAACCGACCATGTCCGTCCATCCACCCGTCAGTCCATCCATCCATCCATTAATCCGTCCATCCCGTCTACCCATGTTCTCTATCCATACATACATTCATTCACTCATCCATCTCCGTATATTCAACCGTCAGTTCGTCCATCCGTCCATCTACAAATGCACAACTGCATCCATTCATTCATTTTCACTAATTCATCCATCTGTCTGTTTACCCATTCATTCCGTTGGTCACTCCCTTAAAAATATATGCTAATGGACAGACTCACACATCAGATGTATACAAAGCAAACACTCTCAACCAGCAGTTTCAATCAGTTTTCAGTCCCAAGTCCCCCATAAGTTTGAAAGCCCTTGCCCAAATGACTCTGCAGGACCTGCATGATTCCGGAGTCGCCCTGCCCTTTCAGCCCAGCCCTTATACGAATATGCCTGACATTCAAATCTCAGCCAATGGTATTGAATGCCTTCTTAAAAAGCTCAACCCCCATAAGGCATCAGGTCCAGACCAGCTGAAACCTATAGTACTTCAAAACCTCTACAAAGAGCTAGCCCCAATCCTCCAAATAATTTTCCAAAAGTCTATTGACCAGGGAAAATTGCCCACCATATGGAAAGAGGCCAATGTATCCCCCATATTCAAAAAGGGGGATAAAACTGATCCTGCAAACTATCACCCTATCTCCCTAACATGTGTTCTATGCAAAGTGCTAGAACACAATGTCGCTTCCAGTATGTCCAAGCACTTCAACAGCCAGAACATTCTTTATGAACTACAGCATGGGTTCCGAGAAAGGCGTTCCTGCGAGACCCAATTAATCATGTTGATAGATGAATTATCTAGAAACATGCAATTAAGAAAACAGACTGATTTAATTTTACTGGATTTCAGCAAAGCTCTTGACAAAGTCGCCCACGAAAAACTCTTACAAAAACTTCACTACTACGGCATCAGGGGCGGCACTCTAAATTGGATCAAAAATTTCTTAGATAACAGGTCACAGTCTGTTGTCACTAATGGTACCAACTCCAGCATTATCCCGGTCTCCTCTGGTGTCCCGCAGGGCTCTGTTCTCGGACCTATACTGTTTCTTGCATACATAAATGACCTCCCAGAGTTGGTTAGGTCAAAAGTCCGACTCTTTGCTGACGACACAGCAATGTACTTATGCATTAGCTCATTGTCTGAAACAAACCTCCTTCAAGAAGATCTCTGCAAATTGGAGCTATGGGAAAAGGCCTGGGACATGAACTTCAACCCGACAAAATGTCAGGTTTTACATGTCACCAGGCTGAAGACACCCATTCCCTCCAAATACTTCCTCCATAACACTGAACTTGAAAGTGTGTCTGCTGCAAAGTACCTTGGGGTCACCATATCTGACGACCTCAGCTGGGGAACGCACATAGACAATATTACAAAAAAGGCAAATCAAACCCTAGGCTTTATCAAAAGAAATATCAAAGTACACAACCAAGACCTTAAGTCCACAGCATACAAAACCCTTGTCCGACCGCAATTGGAATGTGCTTCCAGTGTCTGGTCACCCCATACAGCTACAGATATCTACAAACTTGAATCTGTCCAACGCAGAGCTGCCAGGTGGGCCACACGAGACTATAGGTACACATCAAGTGTTACAGCTATGCTTGGAAAACTCCAATGGCGTCCACTAGATCAGAGACGCATCGATAATCGCCTTATCATGCTATACAAGGTCACGCATGACCTTGTTGCAATCCCTGTCTCAGATTACCTCACACCCAATCGCAGAGAGTCGAAATTTATCCACCCTTTGGCATACAAGCAAATCCCTACCCAGACCAACTATCACAAGTATAGCTTCTTCCCAAGATCAGTTATACACTGGAACGCTCTTCCAGCCTATATTGTTTTGCTACCAACCTTGGCACAGTTCTGTCATGCTGTCTGCCAGGTGGTGCATGTGTCCCCCTAAGCCACCAGATTCTATTTTTATCTTTTAACTATACTAACTTTCTTTTCGCACTGTATAAACTTATTTCACCTACTTTGCTTACCTTTTATTTCAGCTAACCCCCTTTAGCACTTGGTATACCGGATACCCTTCTGTTGTCCTCTTATGAGGTTTAGAAGTATCGGAAGAAAGAAAGAAAGAAAAATATATTTGCGGCGAAACGACCCACGGGCGAAACGACTCAATGGCAAAACGACTCATCAGATAAGGGCGAAACAACCCACCCCGAAATAAGGGCGAAACGACCAACGGGCGAAAAGACCCGGATTCCACTGCTTGGGAGAATGCCCCCCCCCCCCCGCACATTCCGGACATTACCTTCCGGACATATCAGACATTAGTATGCACCGGAAAAAAATATTCCGGTGTTTTGTATGACCATCAGGATTGTTTACAAATGGCGACCATGATCATGATAACTAGTTTTCGCGACAAAAAGTCGACATAATTGAGATTTATCATCCTTTCTTGCATTTAAACAAACTTTTCATGGTTCCATGACCATGCCAGCAGGGGTCATGCATACATGTATACAAATACCCACAATCTTTGTGGGTATCAAAATAAAGGGTACGTTTACTAACCGGAATGGACCGGAATGGACCCAATAACCGGAACGGACCTGGAATAACCGGAACGGACCTTTATTTTAGTCATAAGTTAGAGAATTATATGTCTTTGGTCATATGTATTCTGCTATTAAGTGTAGGTTGACTTTAGAAGTATGCTTTAGGAAATACTGGATTTTACCCTGGAATAGTCTTGACCTAGTCTATGCTATTGACGGAATTCTCTTTAAAATATCTGTGTGATATAATGGTACCTCTTAATGGACCATAACTAACTTTTTTTTCAGGCAAATAACTGATTTCTTTTTCTCCGTATTTTTTTGCACCAAACAGATAGTGGGTGCTCGTTAGAACTGTCTCAACAGATGCGGTTCTAACAAGTATCCACAATCTATGTTTTTGTGCCAGAATTCAGAAATAAATATATACCATTGTAAACCCCACTTTTCTCTATATCAAGTGGAATTTACAGTGTTCACATATTCAAGTATTTCTTGAATCCAAGGTATTCGTATCATGTGTATTTGTATGGAAGACAAATGACCAAAAACGAAATGTATAGTAATCTATGTTTATAATTTGTTTGCACAGTTGTCACAATTGAACATTGCCACTTTTACTGATATAATTTAATGGTTTTATTAGGGTTGGTCTATACCGCGAAAGGAACCTTCCTTTCGCGAAAGGAAGGTTCCTTTCGCGAAAGGAAGATTTTGGCTACGAAAGGAACTTTTTTTTTAGTAAATAAACACAATTTTGGAAAAAAGACCAATATTTCCATTATTTTTTTTTAATAATGAGCACCGTGGAAGCTTTTGACTATTATGGGATATATGCATTGTTTGTCTTGCGACATAAATAATCAGGACTTGCTCCATTCGCAACGTTTTTCTTTCTACGGAAGGGAGTTTGTGTGACATTACAGACTTTATAATTATTTGTGTATTAAATCATTTTGTTTTTTATATAATTGCTGATTAGATACCTTTTGGTAATCCATAAGACTACATGAATTTTTTTCATGAGAATTTTTGAAAATATTTTATACACACTATCTACCTTCCTTTCGTGAAAGCAATCTTTCGCAAAAGGAAGAGTTCGTTTACCAAATCTTTATCTGAAACAACTTTGAGATAATTTGATGTCAAATGAGATCCCGTCCCAATGAATAAGCGACCTGTCATGTTAGCCTATAGATAATTTATTATCCATAGTTTCCAGCTGGCACCGCACAAGAGCGAACGCATGATAAATGCATAAGGATTATCTCCAGTATGAATAGTTTAGTGTCTTTATTTTGACTGACGTCGCTCTTGTGTCGCGTGGAGGTCTGACTAGGTCTTGTTGCTGTAACCGAGGCACACCATTTCTTAGCCTATCGATTTCAGCAACCATTGCCAGCCCCCCCCCCCCCCCCCCCCGCCCTTTTTGTTATATACATGGATTTTTTGGCCGATTTTTTTCTTCATTTTTTTTTTCTTTTTTTTTTTTTATTTATTTATTTATTTTATTTTTTTTTTTTACATTTTCTTTTCTCGGGGGTTGTTTATACGCACTCTTGAAACACGTATAACCAACTTCCGATAATTTTCCAATGCATAACAATATTTTCTCTTATAACTTAGGTGTCTATGTTAAAGCACGGTAGTTGTGTCGCCCCCGCCCATAGGGGCTTGAAGAAATATATGGGCTACATGATGCTGCCACGCAGAGCTGAATCCGGCCCTCACACTAGTACCGGTAACCCGCTTAGAGGATCTAAGCCTGTCCAGGAACAGCGGTGCGAGGCGGACCGCCCATGCTAATAAACCCTACTGGTTTCATTGGGCGACAGGGCTTGAGATGTCATTTCATCTCAATGTCGGGTAAAGTCCCACAAAATTGGAAGCAACGTCTCCAAAATGAACTTTACAGTGTTGACGGGGACGTTAAACCTCAAATCAAACAAACAAATAAAGCACAGTTGTAAGGGCTAGAAGCCACAGCCTGACCACTTGAGGTGAACAGTTGTATCCTGACTTTGCTTTAATTTTACTTTACTAAAACTAACACATTTATTTACAATATTTGGGGCTAGAAGCCACAGCCTGTTCACTTGAGGTGACCAGTTGTATCCCGAAGCTGTAAATATGTCATTGAATTTATTTTGGTGTGTGTACAAAGTCGGGGCTAGAAGCAACAGCCTTGTCGCTTGGGGTGACAAGTTGTTTCCCAACTTTGTACAACAACTCATTATGTAACAAACAACCCACTTGAGGTGGTCTTGGTTTTATGGAGTCAGTGAAATACTGTTATGCATTGGAAAAATGTAAATGGAATATATGTTATAGCACAGTACAAACAGATACATACACTTATATACATTAAAATTCCGATATTAAGACCACCTTTTGGACTATTCAAACGTGGTCTTTAAAACCACTTTTGAACAGTCCCGAAGGTGGTCTCCGACCAGAGGACACTGTAAGCAGAAAACATCAAGAAATAATAACTGTTACCTTCTAACAGTCCCTAAGGTGGTCTCCGACCAGGGGACACTGTAAGCAGAAAACACTTTAATTTTGTTTTTCCTTTTTCCCCAGCCGATGGTGCATAGAAACAAGAGCGCGTGCCATCTTTAGACAATATCATATTTGGGTGTGCCTTTCCTTTGTCTGAACGAAATCTTTTCATTCTCTTATCCCTTTGTTCTTGGAAAAATTCAACAAAATCCGACACGCAGTAAACAAGGGTCTCAGAAAGAAATTGGGCTCTAGTTTCATCGACGTGGGGAAAAAAATCAGATACTCCCGCCACTACGACGACGATCAAGTTCACCCTGGGTTCAAACAGGGTGGAATGCATCTTCTGAAATGCATAATCGAGGGGTGTTTCGACAGCTACCTGTCTGGTTAGAAGCTGCACAAAGGCCCTTTTTAGGGCCGCAATATCACTCTGAGAGAAAACCTTTATATGTCAAACTCTAAAATGTTCTAGGCCCTAAACAAACCCTTTAATTACTCTAAAATATATAACGGCCCCCGCCCATAGGGGCTTGAAGAAAATTGGGCTGCATGATGCTTCCACGCAGAGCTGAATCCGGCCCGCACACTTTCGCGAAAGGAACCTTATATACAATATATCATATAAAAAAAGACAAAAAAGTATAAGTAACTCCTTTTTTTACAATTGAATTTTATTAAAACATGTTTTTGACATCTAATGATTGTTTAACAGTGGTAAAAACTTCCTTTCGCAGAAAAAAACTTCCTTTCGTAGAAGAAACTTCCTTTCGCGAAAGGAACCTGATATACAATATATCAAATAAAAAAAGTCAAAAATAGTCTAAGAAACTCCTTTTTACAATGAAATGTTATTAAAACATGTTTTTGACATCTAATGATTGTTTAATAGTGGTAAAAAACTTCCTTTCGTAGAAAAAAACTTCCTTTCGTAGAAGAAACTTCCTTTCGCGAAAGGAACCTGATATGCAATATATCTAATAAAAAACAAGTCAAAAATAGTCTAAGTAACTCCTTTTTACAATGAAATGTTATTAAAACATGTTTTTGAAATCTAGAGATTGTTTAATAGTGGTAACAAACTTCCTTTCATAGAAAAAACCTTCCTTTGGTAGAAGAAACTTCCTATCGCGAAAGTAACCTGATATACAATATATCAAATAAAAAAAAGTCAAAAATAGTCTAAGTAACTCCTTTTTACAATGAAATGTTATAAAAACATGTTTTTGACATCTAATGATTGTTTAATAGTGGTAAAAAACTTCCTTTCGTAGAAAAAAAAACACTTCCTTTCCAAAGGGCCCCGGGGCGGGGGCATTCGTGGCCCGGGGGCTATAATGTGAACACTCTTGGTAGAGGTCCACTAGATGAAGCTCCATACCAAATATCAAAGACAAGGGCCTTGCAGTTCCGGAGAAGAAGATTTTTAAAGATTTCCCTATATAAGACTTTGTAAAACCAAAGACTCTCGGGGCAGGGGCATTTTTGGCCACAGAGCTATAATTTCAACAATCTTGATAGAGGTTCACTAGATGATTTTTTAAATCAAATATCAAAGACCTAGGCCTTGTGGTTTCACAGAACAAGATTTTTAAAAATTTTCCTTATATAAGTCTATGTAAAACCAAAGGGCCCCCGAGACTGGGGCATTTTTGGTCTCAGGGCTATAATGTGAATAATCCTGGTAGAGGTCCACTAGATGAAGCTTCTTACCAAATATCGAAGACCTAGGCCTTGTGGTTTCAGAAGAAGATTTTTAAAGATTTTCCCTATATAAGTCTATGTAAAATCAAAGGGCCATGGAGCAGGGGCATTTTTGGCAACAGCCATATAATTTGAACAATCTTGGTAGAGGTTTACAAGATGAAGCTTCATACAAAATATCAAAGTACTTGGCCTTGCGGTTTCAGAGAAGAAGATTTTTTAAGATTTTCCTTATATAAGCCCATGTAAAACCAAAGAGCCCCAGAGCGGGGGCATTTTTGGCCCAAGTACTATAATTTGAACAATCTTGGTAGGGGTCCACTAGATGAAGCTTCATACCAAATAGCAAAGACCTGGGCCTTACGGTTTCAGAGAAATAGATTTTTCGTGAATATTCTGAGAAGTCAGAAATAAATTATTAGTTTAGACTCAAATTCTAGACAGGTTTTTAATTATTTGGACCTCATTTTGATTTGTATCAGTCCTTGAATCGACTGCCTGTTCGAAATTCGCAAAATTTCAGTATGCTTCCTCTGGCTTTCGTTGCCGGATCATTACAGGGTCACTGATGAGGCTTTAGTAGCCGAAACTACGTAGTATGACCCATCTTCTTTCTTATGAATATTTTCATTGCTCTTAAAGGAACTCATTTTTGATTTTTATTTCCCTTTATAAGCACATGTAAAACCAAAGGGCCCCGGGGCGGGGGCATTTGTGGCCCAAGCATTATAATTTGAACAATCGTGGTGGGGGTCCACTAGATGAAGCTTCATACCAAATTTCAAAGACCTTGGCCTTGCGGTTTCAGAGAAGAAGATTTTTAAAGATTTTCCCTATATTAGTCCATGTAAAACCAAAGGGCCCCGAGGCGGGTGCATTTTTTGGCCCAAGCGCAATAATTTGAACAATCTTGGTAGGGGTCCACTAGATGTAGCTTCGTACCAAATATCAAAGACCTGGGCCTTGCTGTTTCAGAGAAGAAGATTTTTTAAGTTTTTTTCCTATATAAGCCCATGTAAAACCAAAGGGCCCCAGGGCGGGGCATTTTTGGCCCAAGCACTATAATTTGAACAATCTTGGTAGGGGTCCACTAGATGAAGCTTCATACCAAATATCAAAGATCTGGGCCTTGCGGTTTCAGAGAAGAAGATTTTTTCCAGATTTTCCCTATATAAGCCCATGTAAAACCAAAGGGCCCCGGGGCGGGGGCATTTTTGGCCCCAGCATTATAATTTGAACAATCTTGGTAGGGGTCCACTAGATGAAGCTTCATACCAAATTTCAAAGACCTGGGCCTTATGGTTTCAGAGAAGAAGATTTTTTAAGTTTTCGGTGAAAAAAATCTATTTTTGGCTCCTGTGACCTAGATGTGCAACGGACCGGAATCATTTGAACAATTTTCAAAGGGGACAACCTAAGGATCATTCCTGTGAAGTTTGGTCAAAATCCGATCAGTGGTTTAGGAGGAGATGTCGTTTGAAGAAATTGTTTACGAACAGATGACAGACAAAAAGTGATCCTAATATAAAACACAAGAGGGCCATGATGGCCCTGGATCGCTCACCTGATCCATAGTGTAACAAGTGGGCCCCAGAGAGGGCCATTATTGGCCCCAGGGCTTTAATGTGCATAATGTTGAGGGAGGTCTTAAAGGTAAAGCTTCATACCAAACATCAACAATGGCTATAATTTGAACAATCTTGGCACAGGTCCACTAGATGAAGCTACACATCAAATATCAAAGACCTGTGCCTAGCGGTTTCAGAGAAGAAGATTTTTTAAGATTTTGCCTATGTAAGCCTATGTAAAACCAAAGGGCCCCGGGACGGGGGCATTTTTTGCCCCAGCACTATAATTTGAACAATCTTGGTAGAGGTCCACTAGATTAAGCTTCATACTAAATATCAAAGTCCTGGGCCTTGTGATTTCAGAGAAGAAGATTTTCAAAGATTTTCCCTATATAAGCCCATGTAAAACCAAAGGGCCCCGGGGCGGGGGCATTTTTGGCCCCAGCACTATAATTTGAACAATCTTGGTAGGGGTCCACTAGATGAAGCTTCATACCAAATATCAAAGACCTGGGCCTTGTGGTTTCAGAGGAGAAGATTTTTAAAGATTTTCCCTATATAAGCCAATGTAAAACCAAAGGGCCCTGTGGCGGGGGCATTTTTTGTCCCAGCACTATAATTTGAACAATCTTGGTAGGAGTCCACTAGATAAAGCTTCATACCAAATATCAAAGTCCTGGGCCTTGTGGTTTCAGAGAAGAAGATTTTTAAAGATTTTCCCTATAAAAGCCAATGTAAAACCAAAGGGCCCCGGGGCGGGGGCATTTTTGGCCCCAGCACTATAATTTGAACAACCTTGGTAGGGGTCCACTAGATGAAGCTTCATACCAAATATCAAAGACCTGGGCCTTGTGGTTTCAGAGGAGAAGATTTTTAAAGATTTTCCCTATATAAGCCAATGTAAAACCAAAGGGCCCCATGGCGGGGGAATTTTTTGTCCCAGCACTATAATTTGAACAACCTTTGTAGGGGTCCACTAGATGAAGCTTCATACCAAATATCAAAGTCCTTGGCCTTGTGGTTTCAGAGAAGAAGGTTTTTAAAGATTTTCCCTATATAAGCCTATGTAAAACCACAGGGCCCCGGGGCGGGGGCATTTTTGGCCCCAGCACTATAATTTGAACAATCTTGGTAGGGGTCCACTAGATGAAGCTTCATACCAAATATCAAAGTCCTTGGCCTTGTGGTTTCAGAGAAGAAGATTTTTAAAGATTTTCCCTATATAAGCCTATGTAAAACCAAAGGGCCCCGGGGCGGGGGCATTTTTGGCCCCAGCACTATAATTTGAACAACCTTGGTAGGGGTCCACTAGATGAAGCTTCATACCAAATATCAAAGTCCTGGGCCTTGTGGTTTCAGAGAAGAAGGTTTTTAAAGATTTTCCCTATATAAGCCTATGTAAAACCACAGGGCCCCGGGGCGGGGGCATTTTTGGCCCCAGCACTATAATTTGAACAATCTTGGTAGGGGTCCACTAGATGAAGCTTCATACCAAATATCAAAGACCTGGGCCTTGTGGTTTCAGAGAAGAAGATTTTCAAAGATTTTCCCTATATAAGCCTATGTAAAACCAAAGGGCCCCGGGGCGGGGGCATTTTTGGCCACATCACTATAATTTGAACAATCTAGATGTGCAACGGACCGGAACCATTTGAACAACTTTGAAAGGGGACCACCTAAGGATCATTCCTGTGAAGTTTGGTCAAAATCCGATCAGTGGTTTAGGGGGAGATGTCTTTTAAAGAAATTGTTTACGGACGCACGGACGCACGCACGGACGGACGCACGCACGCACGACGGACGACGGACAAAAAATGATCCCAAAAGCTCACCTCGTCACTACGTGACGGTGAGCTAAAAATTGCCCCCAAACGGTATTTTCATTTTTCCGGGAGTTTTATCCTGAATTTCGTGAGGCGTGAGAAAAACTATTTTTCCGGGAGTCTCCCGCGATTTTCGGGAAACTTAACATGTCTGAGCACATCAAAAGCGCAACACAGACAGGAGCGGTATCCGACAAAACATAGAAAGACAAAAGAAAGAACCGACATAACATAGACGCGTCATAAGACAGAAGCGACCATTAATAGAAAGACAATTAGTAGAAAGACAAAAGAAAGAAAGTTATCTACCTTTTGTCGCACCTGACCAATATTGTTAATTACCAGCCAGTCATTGATTAGTTATTGAGCGTCGCTTATAATTATGATGACTATTGTAACATTGCTTGTGATATAAAGTACCAGTATAATTATTGTTTTTTTTTATTGTTGAACTAAAATGAGTTAAGAGTACCGGTACTATGTGTTCACTTGTTCATTCTTTTTTTTAACCGAGTTATATTTGTGAAAACCGTTATTTTACTGGTCATTAAGACCTAGTTTTGAATAGTTAGTCGAAATAGTCGGCAATGGAACTTTTACAAACACAGAAAGGAAAGCCTCGAATTGACTATGGAAAGTAGAAGTAAAACAAAGATCAGGAATCGATACAATTAACTTACTCCACCCATCAAAGACACTAAAGGGAAAGAAACACAAACATTAAGCGACCGGACCATAATGGAAACCTAAACAAAGGAAGGCCATAAGGACAGTTACTTTCCCACAAAATGGCCATATGGCCATCCAAAATTAAAAGACACGAGTGATACACACAGTAAGTAACAAACAACAACATAAATAAATCGCCACAGAAGAACCGCATTTGAACGGTCAGTGGAAAGATTTCCACTGGGGGGCTTAAATCGATTTTACGTGGCCACAATCCTCGCCCTTACTTCCGTCGCGATTTAGACAAATAATTTGTTCAGTCCGCATGAAGGCCTCCTAACTCATCAGTGCAACATCTACGTGAACAAAAAAAAATCAAAGAACCACAGAGGTGAGACAACGGTGAGGACTCGACAGCAAGAAACCACTGAAATGCTGGAGCAAAAGAAAACCAACAGTTAGACTCCGATGGGCCCGACCGAAGCCTGCTGATGCTGCACCGACTAAATTTTTGTGGATGAAAAAATATATATAAATATTTATTTGCAATGATTGTGTCAATAAAATTTTTTGAAAAATTTTCTATGTTTTTTTTTTCTACGTTTTTTCTACGTTTTTTCTATCTTATTTTTCTATGTTGTGTCGTTCCGTCTTTTGTCGCGTCTATGTTATGTCCGGTCTACGTTTTGTCTTTCTATGTTTTGTCATGAACCCGACAGGAGACAGTGGTATTAGAGGACTGACGGTAATGTAATGTTCGGCACTTTCTGGAGAGATATATCATTAAAATTAAGGATAAATAGGAATTTCAGTGTAGCACTAATGAGTATTTGATTACTGATGGAAATTTTATGAGCTTTTATTATGCAAATAAGATGTGACCGTCCCTACCCAGCCGGGCTTCTCAACATCGAGAAACGGGACCCCCTTGAACCCACTTTTACATTGTAAAATGGGGTTTACATGGGTAAACATTATTTTTCCTAGTTTAACTTTCTACACTTTTCCGGGCAGACTTGTACGTAAGTGGTTATACTAGTAAAGTACACATTCTTTCACCAGAAGCTGACAACTGTCCCTCTTTTATCAACGGAAGTAAGAGAATGACCGATGAAAACATTCCCTGGTCAATCTTCACGAAAGAATGTTGCCGACCACCAGTCAGACGCCGATCCGACAGAGGTACCGCTCACTTATTAAGACCAGATGTTTGCTCCTGAGCATTGACCAGTGATATCTTTAAATCTATAAAAATTAAATAGGCTTCATGGTGCTATTTACAAACGCCTGGTTTAATCTAGGCTTAATTTTAGCGCCTTTGAGTGAGTATAATACAGAATCTTTCATCCAAAATTGCCTCCTCTCATTCTTAATTTCCCTACTACCTCATATATTCAGCATATTCATTTGATAATTGGATAAAATAATGATTTTAAAGGTCCGTTCCGGTTATTCTAGGTCCGTTCCGGTTATTGGGTCCATTCCGGTCCATTCTGGTTAGTAAACGTACCGCAAAATATTGATTAATAATTTATTTTTTGCAGTGGGTATAATTCGATGGCTTAGCGCAAAACTAGGCTAAGTCAGTTTTGTGAAATTTTACAGGAGAGCGAAAAAAGCCGAAAAAACTGTTTATCTTTTTTTCTTTTTGTAACATAGACTTTGGCCATGTATGCTGTTATATATGTTATTTTTCATGATCATAATCATTTTCAAGTTAAACTATGCCTAAATAGCTTAAAATTGTAAATTTGAGTTAGTCATAGTTTTGGGCTGAAAATCGACTAGCTAGTGAAAAGAATCTTGGCGCAAAACTATGACTAAGTCAAGTTAGATATAGTATTGCACTCAAAATTGATAAAATTTTGAAGGAATGGGATAAAAAAACTGCTCTTAGTCAAGCTGAATAAATTTCATAAAATAAATTTTAAACTATTTTGTGACTGAAATAATAAAAAAATGCCTAAATAAGCTTTTTAATACATAAAGCCCAGTATTATCAATCGTTTAGATGATTCAACAGTTCAAACTCCCAAAACAACAACAAAATTCAATAACTATCGTTGTTGTTGTTGTATATCTATAAGGCATTTTTTCGCTGCCTATAAACTCATGGTACTTAAGTAAGTCACTTGTGCATTTCCCTATGTGAAAAACACATGATGCTCATAATACAATGACCTTCAAAATCTTTTAGTGCTCCTGATGTATTCCATCAGTGCATCTGTCAGTTCCTTCCTTCCTTGCTTATTAATGTCTTCAATCATGCCTGTCAACACTTTCAAGTTAATGTCTGTTACCAATTTCACCTCCTCCCTGGCCAGAATCTCTTCTACATTATACTCTAAAGTATCCCTTTCTGATTTAAATCTCTGACAGTGAAAAAGAAAATGATCCACATTCTCTTTCATGTTGCATGTCTCGCACAAACTTGACTGATCTTTGTTAACTTTTGCCTGGTGATCATTTAAGATTGAATGTCCACACAGCACCTGATTTACTGCAGAGAAAGTCCTTCTGTCCCTATCTCCATGACAGATCCTTTTTCCCACTTCCCCAATTATATCCTGCAATACGTTCACTTTGTCTGAGCACTTGTACCTTCTTTCCCATTTTTCCCTTCCCTGTGATTTACACTCCCGTACTGCTTCTTTCTTGTCCAGGGTCGGTTGTACCTCATTATTTTTAATCATCTCTGTTGCTGCCGCCTTTGCTTGTTGATCTGCCAACTCATTCCCCTCAATATCTTTGTGTCCCGGCACCCAATGAACTTTGACAATATTCTCCCTACACCTTACCTTTGCTAAACTCTCCTTGATGCTGAGAACTGTTTCAATCTTGTTAGTTGGCATTTCAGTACTGAAAGCAGTCTTAATAGCTGGTTGACAATCGGTCAGAATATGAACTACTCTGCCTTTGAAGTCTAGATCAGCCAAGAATTCTAGCCCGATCTGTATACCTACCAGTTCTCCAGTATAATTGTTACCTATAGGAGAAACTCCCTTGTTCATCAAAACTGGTGTGCTGGAGTAACCCTGGCACCAGCTCCAGTCGGACCTGGATTACATAATGCTGATCCATCTGTGAACATTAATACATCGTTTTTATCACAATTGCTAAGAAGCTCTAATATATTTTCTTTCTGTTCTTCCTTGGAGAATGTGAATTCTTCCTTGTGTACACTTCCTGTCTCTTTGATGAGCCCCATCAATTCCTTGGTATATCTGAATTCCTTCTCAATGTTCTCAAACTCTAACATTCCCTTCAATTCCCTAAACCTAGACATCAGTAAATGAAAAATAGTAGCTCTTCTACCCACAGTTTTATCCCCCTCTATCTATTCATCAAACTCTTCCCTGAGAGGATCATCTTCATACTTGGCACTGATTCTGATGACTTCTTGTGCTTGTCTTATCTTCAGCTGTAGGTCTATAGGCATGGTGTTTGTCAAGACTTCCAAAGCTTCTGTGCTGGTACTGTTCAAACAACCTGATGCCTTTAGCATCGCTGACCTCTGAACCTTTCCAAACTCCTTACTGCTTTCTTCAAGGGACTCGACTGTCACAGCTGCTCCATACTCCATCACCGGAAGAACCAAGGATTTGTAGAGTCTCATATACACTGTTTGGCTGCATCCTCTATGTCCTTGAACGAAATTATCAAGACATTTCAAGGCACTGAAACCAGCCTTTGTTTTCTGTTGAATATGTTCGTGAAAGTTTAATTTATCGTCTACTGTGACACCCAGAATTTTCTTTGAATTGGTTGTTTTTAAAACACTCTCGCCTAACTTCACCTCTGCCTTCACTTCTGAATCTCTGCCGTTATGTTTAAATACCATTATCTCCGTCTTATCCGGTGCAATCAACATATTCCATCTCCTACACCAATCTACCACAGATGCCAGTTTATCATTCAACGCAGCACAACTTTCCGCCACTGATGTATTACTTTCCCAAACACAGCTATCATCTGCAAATTCTGCATGATTACCTACCACTTCCTTCATTGAATCACTTGTATACAGATTACAAAGCACTGGACTGATAACTGATCCTTGCGGTATGCCTACTGCAGACTGGAATGTAGGAGATGTAAAATTGTTCACTTTCAGGAAGTACTTCCGATCTATAAGGAAGTTTTTAAGGTATAGCCATAATCTGCCAGTAATCCCACTTTCAAATGCCTTTTTCAATAAACCTGCTCTCCATATTCTTTCATAGCAAGACTCATAATCCATCACTGCGAGCACTGTACTTTCCTTCCTATTCCTTGCTTCTGAAACTGAATTACACAGCCTTAAAAGAGACTGAACACATGACTTTTGCTTCCTATATGCGTACTGAGTTCTTGCTATACCACCTTCAATTACCAACTTCCAAATCAGTCTTTTGCTGATAACTCTTTCCATAATCTTACCTATCACACTTTCTAAAGTAATTGGCCTATACGATCTAACACTGTTATAGTTTGTCTTTCCGGGTTTGGGAAGCATTACCTTTGGGTCTAACTTGAAATCATCAGGCAGTACACCGTTGGACCAGCATTTCTGTATTAAATAGTGTAAACCTTTCACAATGGCTTCACCACCCCTTTTCAATAAAATATTAAACACTTTTTCTTCAGGGCTAGGTGCACTATTATTTTGCAGTTGAGAAATTGCTGCTTCCACTTCTTCAATGTGAATATCACTATTTTCATGACCACATGTTTCTGAGAAATTTTCCTCTTGAATCACCGTTTCCTCTAACCTTAATCTATCCATCATCTCCTCTTCCACTGAATTGAACCACTTTTCATCAAAATCCTTCACATCTAAGGTCTCCTTACCATACCTACCTTTCAATTCTACAAAAATCTCTTCATCTGACACAGCCAATGAACCATCGTCTGTAACAATTGGTTGCACAACTGACTTAGTCTTATCTTTTCTCACTGCGTTTATCACTTTCCAAAACTGATCAGGCTTATGAGGATCCATCATATCTACCATCTCAGTCAAATAATTTTCTCTAGCCTTGATTTCCTCCTCTTTGAATAATTTATATATTTCCTGCACTCTATTCTCATTTGCTTCATCTTTGCGTTTTGCAAACATTCTTCTAGCCCTCTTGAAATCCTTTGCTAATTTGCTCAATGTTGAGTTCCACCACCCTTTACTGTGACAACACACTTTCTTCTTTGGAATATACTCTTCCACATTCTGATGTATCGCCTCTATGAGGTCTTTGTAGTCATCATTCACATCTGTGTCATTCGTTCTGTTGTCCAGCCATTCATCAATAGAATCTGTGCAAACACTTTCCCAATGATCCCAATCAGTATTTTTGAAATCCAACTTCTCACAGATATCATCTTCCATATACTCACCAAGTCTAAATGTGATCAAACTGTGGTCTGTATTAAGATACACTTCCTGTTGTACTCTCCATTCTGATAATTTATTCCTTAAAATGGTACTTGTTATGGTCAAATCTATGATTCTATCCTTTCTAGTAGGTGTTGAATTGTTAGCAACAGTCAGATCTTTATCCATCAAAAACTCAAACAACTGATTCCCCAACTTATTTGCATCTCTGTCAAACCAGTATGGATGATGTGCATTGAAATCACCAATAATAACAACTGGTAAAGACTCTGTCATCAGCTTGCTTACAATTTTCATTAAAACATCTAGACTCTTTGTATCATTTGGTGGAATATAGACTGACCCTAATACAAAATTACACTCCTTTGAATAGATATTACACCACACAGCTTCTACCTTCTCCTTGTCGAACTCTTTTCTCTCGAAAACTTTAATATTTTTAGCTATCAGCATTGCTGCACCACCTCCTCTTTCTTGATTTCTTTCTGTAGCTATCCAATTCCACTTTCTTTTTATGTTATCTTTGATAGCATTTTCAGGATGCCATATTTCAGATAGACCTAATATCTGAACTTTCTGTTTCTCACATGCCTGTTCAACTAAACTAAAAGAAGTATTTAATGATCTAATATTAGCATACGCAATTTTCATTTTTATCTATCCATGTATCCAGAACTGTCAGACTAAATGTGCATGTATACAAGATTTTTTATTTCCTAAAACAATACTATTGTCACTATCTAAACCAAAAATAGTAGTCTAGAATTACCACTTCCCAGTACCTATACAAGGCAAGATGCTTTCATCCTCATATAACTTAAGCAAACAAGTATGTAAATACATGCTGTATATAAAAGAATAAAATTCAACAAAAAATAAACACAAACAAATAAATAAATAATAAAAAGAATAGCTTAACAATATATTTCTATACTATAACTTAAACTACTTGATCACTGCCTCCTGCTAAGAAGCCTCTCCCTAATGGCTATATATACAGGACAATCAGCTGAACTTGCACGGTGAGAATTTCCACAATTTACACAGTGAGAACCAACCACACACCTACCCTACTATCGTTTAGATATTCTTATTCAAACTAGATTCTAAGCACTAAGAAGCATTTTAATTTTCATTTTATCATAAAATGACTGATTTAACTCATTTTAAATGGATCTTTGGCAAGTACAAGCCCAGATCAGGGCCTTCAGTGTTAGCATAAAGTTCAACTATTTTTTAATCACTTTCTCTGGTACCCCTAAATAGCAAGACTGACTCCTCTTATATAAAGGGTGAAGATTTTATTCAGCACACAATGGGTTGGTCACATCTATGAACAATCATTAACCGGGCCGGCCTCGGTAGCTCAGTCGGATGCGCATCTGACTGGTGCATTACAATAACACACCCGTGCGATAAAGTGCATTTCTTCACATCTCCAAAATGACTACTTTTCTGATGAAAATCCATGATATTTTTCGTATTTTAACTGCAAACATAGGTTGTGGGTGCTCGTTAGAACCGCCTCATTGAGGTGGTTCTAACGAGTACCCACAACATATGTCTTGGAGCAGAAATAAGAAAAATAATGTATACCCCCGTACACCCCAGTTTCCTCTATATAAAGTGGGGTTTAGGGGGTGTTCATCTTACGAACTTGTTCACGTAATGGATCAGGAGGACGCTGGTTCGATACCTGCCAAGGTCGGCAAAATTCTTTTGTGGAGATTGATCATGAAATCTTTTCTAAGGTCATTCTCTCCCTTCCGCTGATTCAAGAAGGGCAGTTGTCAGTTTCTGGCGAAAGAAAGTGCACTGTACTGGTTAACCGCTTACGTATAAGCCTGCCCAGAAAAAGTGTGGTTAGGTAAACCGACCGGCTCAAAAATGACCTAAGATAGTGTTGACTGGGCTGTTAAACTCCAATACAAAGCAACAAACAAACAAACAATTTATTAACTAGTAAGCATTTAAATTTTTCCCACACTGTTTTTATCCTGATTGTTGTTTGTTATTATCGAGTGGATTGCAAATATTAATTCATGCTGATGAAGCCGGGGTGAATAAATATTTGCATCTACCTAAAATTTAATTTTAACTAGAAAACATGATGTATCTTTATAGAAAAGTTTTCCAAAGGACCCTCTGGACATGGACATCGACAAAGTAAATGCTTCAAATGAGATCAAATGCAGGCTTCAGTACAGGCCAGATATTTTCAACCAAAAACTTTTGCAGTGGCAAACAGTGTAGACTCTTATCAGACTGCTCATTTGAAAGCTGTCTCGTCTATTCTCTTGACTCTTTAGTGTCTGAATATTTAGGGTAAATACCTCATTGAAGATACATGTACTTATGCTGAAATTTCCAGAAAAATTTTATAGATAATATTAGAAATAAGATCCATAAATGGTCACCTTTCTTTATAATATATACATTTTGGCAGCTATCTTGATGTAATGAATAGTGTTATAAAGAGGCTATGATTGAGTACATTGTGCATGCTAGATAGTTCACAAACTACATGTAATTTCTTTCATAAAGCTTGGGTCTGAAATTGGTGTCAATAGCACAGGGTTGCAGTAAAAATGAGGGTCAGACAGTTTGTCTAACCCTTATCCTTCAGAACATGACATCTACCTTTGCAAACAATGTAGATCCAGATCATACGGCTTCTGGCCATCCAATCAGTATCTACACTGTCATGAATTTTGTGAATTGAATGAGTATAGTGATTGGCTGATAGTCAGCAATGGGTGTGGCTTTATTCATTCATTCAGCAGGATAAGGTCTAACCAGCTATGAACTAAATAGGATCTCATGGGAAAGAACATAAAACATGTGATAGGCATGTGGGATCAAACTGGACTTGCATAAGGAAATAAGATATCTGTACTTCTCAAATGATATCATTGGATACATGTTATGAGGTCTATCAAGCACAATATCTTACACACTCAAAAGAGTGTGTACCCTTCTTAACTCCTGAGCTAGATCTAGGAACTGCACTGGACCATTGTACCAGTAGTCATACTTAATGGCTACTATATTTGGACTCCTGGATTTTATTTTAAATGACCTTACATCTGACCAGCAAATTTTGTTTCTGTTCAAACCAAGAGCAAACTTTTAAGAAGTTTTGAAACTGAATCTTACTCAAAGATAAGTTAGAAAGAGGTATTCAAACAGCGTTTGTAATACAAGCTGGATTCAAAGACCTTGGGAGTCATTTGCTGCTCCTCAAGGTTAAAACATGCGGCCACAAAAGAACCATCTTTACTTTCTTACTTTTTTTGTTTGTCATTTGGCTAAAACTATGTTCTTAATTTGACTCCTCATAGTGTAATTGATATTTTCTTGTCATTTAGGATCATTGGTTCCATTGTGGCATTTTGAAAATACTTCAGTGTCACTGACAAGTCCTGGGTGGCCAAAACTGGCTAGTCTGGCCCAGAAAAACATTTACACTTCATATTTTTACAGTTCTGTAGTGAATTCCTTGCTTTCATATAACATATTCCATTTTTTTCTATTTCTCTCTGATTTTGTCCAAACTTGTAACACTTTTGAAAGAGTTACATAAATCTCAGCATTCCTTCATAGCCGAAAAGCTGGAGAAGCCCCTGATTGAACCCATGATCCCTTGTTAATGAGGCGAGTAGCATAGCCACTGCACCATGGAGGCTTAGAACTACATTTTTGTAGTAGTGGCTTTCTACATAAGATTAACCCTACCTTGTGGGATTCTATTAGGTCTGTTACAATGACAGAATGTGTTGAGATCAATGCTAAAGAAAAGATTAGAGAGTGCTGGAGATGGTTCGATCTCCACAAGCGCCTAGTATTGTTTCCTTGAGCAAGAGACTTTATCCACATTACTTAGTACTGGTTTCTACCCAGAGGAAAGAGTGCCACATGGAAGATTAGTACTGGTTTACTAATGTGTTACCCTCTATAAATGAAGTTGATTATTATTATTATTATTATTATTTCATATCTGCTGAAGTATGGAATGATTTCTTATTGCCCCAATACTGTGCTTGACATTTGCTGTGAAAGATTTTGAAAATTATGCTTGGCCTTATTCAAAATGACCTTTTAGTTTTTATTTGCAGTATATCGGCAGCTATTTTAATGTGGTGAAAGACTGAGAGATGAGTTTAATATCATGTTCTTAACCTGTGTTGTCAACTGAGTCTTATCATTTTTATGACCTATGCACCCTAAGCATACAAGTTGTGCAAAAAAGTTATTGTCAACAATGCCAGACAAAAGTTATATTTTTCAGTCGACAACAAAACTGGCACTTTTGAAAATATCTGTCAACTCAGCTGATGCTGCTGTTGACTGACTGACAATCAGCAGCCTCTTTTTTGTTTGTTTGTATGTTAATGTCTCATAGATCAAAAGGCTCAGTCGACACCACAGGCAAAATAACCCTGTTACCTATGTGGGAGAGCTTACGAAATTCAAAACGTAATGTAACTATGCAAAAAACTTCATTAATTTCACATGAAAATTATTAACAATTTCACAGCAACATAATCTTTGCTGATTGTTCACATAATAAATTAAATCATGAACTGTTGGGCTTTGGGTTTGCAATCCTTTCAATATTTCACTTATTTTGAGCAGATCACACGATCCAAGTGAGGCTAAAATCCACAATGGTGAGAAGTAAGGGTAGAACTTTGGGCAATGTTGTTATTTCTTCTGTTTCTATATTTCCATTCATTTTCATTTCTCTCCTGTCCCTCACTTTGATCTCCTTTACCATCTCTACTATCGTTTTTTCTCCTTTTCTTTGGGAGATGACACAAAATGACCATCAAGGGTTGATGTGTCGACAAACACAAAACAATCAAACAATCAACTGAATGATCAACCATTCTCTTTGGACTTATGTTATGTTTTGTTTGATTTGAGGTTTAACGTCCCCGTCAACACGGTAAAGGTCATTTTGGAGACGTTGCTCACAATTTTGTGGGACTTTTACCCGACATTGAGATGAAAAGACATCTCAAGCCCTGTCGCCCAATGAAACCAATAGGGTTTATTAGCATGGATGGTCCGCCTCGCGCCGTAGTTCCTGGACAGGCTTAGATCCTCCAAGTGGTTTACCAGTACTAGTGTGCAGGCCGGATTCAGCTCTGCGTGGAAGCATCATTCATGCAGCCCATATATTTCTTCAAGCCCCTATGGGCGGGGGCCGATTTGGACTAATGTAAAGCAGGATGATGTTTTGAAATTTAGGGATGTCAGGTTGAAAATTTTTTGGAATTTATTTAGGGCTGTTCTTTTAAAGGGTTATCCTTTGGAAGAAAAGAACTGAAAAGTATGGAGTGTACAGTTTTCTGGGCCAGACAAGCCAGTTTCAGCCAATTAGGCCTCGTCAGTGACCTGCAGATATTTTCACAATTCCACAAAGGAATCAATGTCGAATGATCCCAAAGGGCAAGAATACTACACTTTGGTGAAGGGCAGGGAAACTTTTCATTGCCACCACACATTCCCTGAACATCATCTGTAGTGACGTTAAATATATTCTATAAAAGGGTCATCCTTTGGAAGCACAAAATGCACCACAGGACTGAAAAGTATGGAGTGAACATGTTTTCTGGGCCAGACTAGCTAGACAATGAACCTTTGTCTGAACCTTTTTAAGGCGATGATCAGACACTACATTCTGTGGTAATGATCAGTGGGTGCACTCTTTGCCAATGATCCCTTTCCATTAGGCCACAAGGCCTGTATAAAGTAAGTGAATTGACAGCTTTATCAAGTGATACTTGTATATTAATTATTATGCTGCTGCAGGTTTCTTTTGTGTTTACCCCACCCACTCATTTTTCATCGAAATAACATGCTGTTGACCCTCATTAGTTTACTTCACAAAAATGTAAATACTTGCTAATCATCTTGTTGAATCTGTTATTTTCTCCTGTAAAATTCAAATGTTGGCGGGAAGTAAACTTCGGAATTTCATTCTGAAGTCAAGGATGGGTTCTGAGTTTGAATATTTCTTGATTTTCTTTTTCTCTCTTTTTTTTCGATGATATTCTTCAGTGGCCTTTGTTTTCAAAAAGACACATTTTTATATATCATATATTAAGGCAGAAAAAAAGAATTAAAAATTATTAAATTATTTTATTATAATCCTTGTTATTCTTGCTCAGTGCAAAACCCTATCTAAGTCAAGTTAGTAAGGGTTTTGCACTAACAATTCTTTCGAATTTTATGCAACTGTTAGTGCAAAACCATACCTAACTCCAGTTAGATATAGTTTTGCACTGACAATAAAAACATTTTGACTTAGCATATTTTATTAAAAATTAAATATCTTTGCAAATACTGGGAATATATTTACAATTTTTTGACAGATTTAAGAGGACTTCTCAAGCTTTTAAAATTCATGAAAAAACTGAGTTTGGGAAAAAATGGAGTTAGCCTAGTTTTGCGCTGAGCCATCGAATTGGTTAACTGTTAGAAATGAAAATCACTACCTTAACCTCCCTACTGTTGTCAAATGACCATGCCCAATTTATTGGGGAACCATTTGCGTAACGACATCGTTTCTAGTTAACTGTGAGAACAAGTGTATGTTAATCACTTCGTCATTTGCTTTGACAAAGGCAAAAGAAAAGAAAATTTGTCACAAATACATGTCACAGTGGTAATTTCAGCTAAAATTAAAGATTGAGCCGCAGAGGTGTGCATTTTAATAGGATACCTGTGTTCTGATTGTAAATAGTTTTAATGGCTCATCCAGCGTTATTGGGGGAAAACCGAAAACAAACTTTTACCGGATATAACCGAAAACAAATTCTCATAACCAAAAACAAACTATGTCACCAATTTTACCATGATTATTGTACATTTAGACATATACATGTTTAAATGATATGTAAATAGATAATATGACCAAGTTTTGGAGAATAATTTGAAATAATAACGATTTTATTGCCTTGTTTAAATAAAATTTTCATATATGGAGGGATCTACACTGCTTGTACTAACAGTTTGCCTTGTAGTCTGTGATCTAAATGAATATATTATACTTATTAACTTGATCGTTTGATAGTCAGAAATGTTTGTGACTAAACAATTTATTTAGCAGGATTCTGCTTAAGAAATTTAGTCAAAATGGTTCATCTGGCTGGCCATCATGTGGTCCCAGGTTAGCTAACTGCCCAACCAGTAACCTCAGGATCAGCAGGGTATGGCTTTAGAAATTTTGTATAATAAGAAAAAAAATCATATAACCAATAAAAAGTAGTCCCCGCCCATCGGAGCTTGAAGAAATCGATGGGCTACATGATGCTTCCACGCAGAGCTGAAAACGACCCACACACAAGTACTAGTAAACCGCTTAGAGGATCTAAGCCTACGCAGGTAATACCGTGTGAGTCACTCCGTCCATGCTTATAAACCCTATTGGTTTCTTTGGGCGCCTGGGCTTGAGATGTCATTTCATCTCAACGTCGGGTAAAAGTCCCACATAATTTGAAGAAACGTCTCCAAAATGACCTTTTCAGTGTTGACGGGGACATTAAACCTCAAATCAAACAAACAAACAATAACCAATAAAATGATTGTTTGGAGATATGAAAGTATGCACTCTAGTCAACTGATGTGTTACTTAAAGTTTAAAAGGCATGTCAACACTATTTAGGTCATATCAAGGGAGTCAATTACTGAATCACATTTTCCTGGATAGGCTTAGCCACATATACTCTTAACTAGTCCAGTGCAGATTCTTTTGTTATAAAACTGATAACTGCCCTTCTTGGAGTGTCACACTTGAAAGGATTTAATGATCAATCTTCATGAAAAGATGTTCCTAGCTGGGCCGTTATCAAACCATTGACCTCCTGATGACCAGTGAGACGCGCATCAGAAGGATATACTCGATGTATTTTTATGCCCCCGCATAGGATGATGCCGGGGGCATAGAGTTTTCGGTTTTCCATATGTGCGTCCGTGGGTACGTGCGTACGGCTGTCCGAATGTACGTCTGTGGGTATGTGCGTACGGTTGTCCAAATGTACGTCCTTCTGTACGAAAGTGTATACGTACGGACGTAATCCTGTTAGACTCAGGTTAAGGTTTTTGTACAAGGTATAACTTGAGCTCATATTTTCCAAACCATACAATAGATTTGGTTTATATTTAGTATGATGATAGATATAGGTCCAAAGTTTTATTCAGCAATTCCCCCCCCCCCCATACCCATGACCTCAAGGTCAAGGTTGTGGACTTTGAAATTGTTAATGTTTAAGACCCAGGTTAAGGTATTTGTACCAGGTAGAGCTTGAGCTCATATTTTCATAACAATACAATGGATTTAGTTTATATTTACTATAATGATACATATAGGTCCAATGGTTTATTCAGCAATACCTCCACCCATACCCATGACCTCAAGGTCAAGGTCACAGAGTTAGAAAATTTTTAATGTTTAAGACTTTGGTTAAGGTATTTGTACCACCAATTTCAATATAACTTCAAACAAATGTTCCTTATAATAATATCTCGTGCAAGTTCGACTTTTAAGGTCATGCCCTCAAGGTCAAGGTCACTGTGGCTATTTTTAGGAAAACTTTGTCATCGCTATAGCGCCTACATTTCTTCACCAATTTCAATATAACGTCACACAAATGTTCCTTGTAAAAATATCTCGAGCGAGTTCGACTTTCAAGGCCATGGCCTCAAGGTCAAGGTCACTGTGGCTATTTTTAGAAAACTTTGTCATCACTCTAGCGCCTATATTTCTTCACTGATCTCAATATAACTTCACACAAATGTTCCTTATAAAAATATCTCGAGCGTGTTTGACTTTCACGGTCATGGCCTCAAGGTCAAGGTCACTGTGGCTATTTTTAGAAAAAACTTTGTCATCGCTCTAGCGCTTACATTTCTAGACCAATTTCAATATAACTTCACACAGATGTTCCTTATGACAATATCTCCAGTGAGTTCCACTTTCAAGGTCAAGGTCACTGTGGCTATTTTTAGAAAAACTTTGTCAGCCCTCTAGCGCTTACATTTCTTCACTGATTTCAATATAACTTCACACAAATGTTACTTATGACAATATCTCGAGCCATTTCGACTTTCAAGGTCAAGGTCACTGGCTATTTTTAGAAAAACTTTGTCATCGCTCTAGTGCCTGCATTTCTTCACTGATTTCAATATAACTTCACACAAATTTTCCTTATGGCAATACCTCGAACGAGTTCGACTCTCAAGGTCAAGGTCACTGTGGCTATTTTTAGAAAAACTTTGTCATTGCTCTAGCGCTTACATTTTTTCACCAATTTCAATATTACTTCACACAATTGTTCCTTAGAACAATATCTCTAGGGAGTTCCACTTTCAAGGTCAAGGTCACTCTGTGGCTATTTTAAGAAAAAACTTTGTCATTGCTCTAGCACTTACATTTTTTCACCAATTTCAATATAACTTCACACAAATGTTCCTTATGACAACATCTCGAGCTATTTTGACTTTCAAGATCAAGGTCACTGTGGCTATTTTTAGAAAAACTTTGTCATCGCTCTAGCGCCTACATTTATTGATGGATTTTAATAGAACTTTACACAAAAGATGCTTATGATAATATCTTGAGCAAGATCTACTTTCGTGGTCATGGCCTCAAGTCAAGGTCACTATGGTTTTTTTCATAGAAACATTGTCATCACTCTAGAACGTATATTTATTGATGGATTTTTAAACAAACTTTACACAAATATTGCATATGATAATATCTCAAGCAAGTTGTCTAGTGTGAGGGGATTTGTATCGCATGCAATGTCTTGTTTATTTTATATTTTTTGAGAGTTCATATCTCGTGAACCATGTCATGGATTTGCTCCATATTTGGAATGATGATAGATACAGGTCAAAATTTCATTCAGCCATAACCCTGCCCCATGACCTAAAGGGGCAGGGGTGGGGTTGAGGTAGGCCCCTGGGCGGGGGCATTTGTGTTGTATTGACATATTTCTAGTTTATATACAAAATTTCTTATGCTGTATCCTGCTGAATAAATCAATTTAGTCACACCCATTCCTGACTATCCATGTACAAGCTATAATGTATTTATTTAAATCAAAAACAGCTATTTTTGACTAAATTTCTTAAGCAGAATCCTGCTAAATAAATTGCTTTAGTCACAAACATTTCTGACTTTCAAACAATCAAGTTACTAAGTATAATGTATTCATTTAGATCACAAACAACAAGGCAAACAGTTAGTACAAGCAATGTAGATCCCAGTCCATGTATGAAAATTATATAAATAATGCAATGAAATCGTTATTATTTCAAATTATTATACCAACCATGGCCATATTATTGGTTTATGTCTAAATGTACAATAAACATGGTGTAATTGGTGATATAGTTTGTTTTCGGTTATGAGAATTTGTTTTCAGTTATTTCCGGTAAAAGTTTGTTTTCGGTTTTCCCGAATACCCCTCATCCAGTGATGATTTTTTCTTTTATGTTAAATTCTAAATTTAGCCACCAACCTAACTGAGGCAATGGCCAAATATGACCGACTCAGTATGAGAAGATAGATAACACTTAGTATTTGTTTATACTGACGTCAAATGGCATTCTCTTTTTTTTCTCCTATTACTGCTACTCGCTCACATCTGAGCATTACGAGCAGGACTTCCTGGGTGGTGACCAGTACTATTTTTTAAGCAATGTGGATGCAGTGCCTTGCTCAAGGACACAACAATGGTCAGCATGAGGATCAAACCCGCAACCTCTCGATCACAAATCCGATGCGCTTCCACTGAACCAAAAGGGTTATCCTTTGGAAGCAAGGAATACACCACAGAACTGGGCAGACTTAGATCCTCTAATTGGTTTACCGGTAATTGTGTGCGGTCGGATCCTATAAAACTGCGATGTCCGATAAAACAGATAAAACGTCCCAAATCCCAGTTAAACTATGTACAGGTCATCGTTGATCTAGTAAGGTCGCAATAGTAGAGAAGGCTGGCTTGAGAGGTCTTCCCTGAATTCCTGGGCATGGGTAACAGTGCTCTGTAGCCAATTCCAATCGCTGATGGTACGGGGGTAGAATGAAAATTCGTAGACGTCTTTGTTTGCCTGTAATTGATGCAGACGCTGGGGTCCGCTCGTACGGCTGTCATTTGGTTGGATGCAGTCAGTATTGACATCAACCAGACCACGCTGGATAAGGAACAAAATAGACAGTCTGTCCGTGTATCGTCTATGCTGAAGTGAAACTTCTAACCTTTTAGTACCGGCCCCGATAGCTCAGTTGGTAGAGTGTCCGCTCCGGGGAACGGGAGGTCTCGGGTTCGATCCCGGGCCGCGACATACCAAAGTCGTTAAAAATGGCACTAGCTGCTCCTCGTTTGGCACTCAGATTTACGGGGTAGAGCTAGGACTGGTCGATCCAGTGTCAGGATAATGTGACTGGGTGTGGTATCATGTAATGTGTCTGGGACATGATACTTCAGTGAGGCAGCACTATAAAAGTGAGCATTGAGCTCCCTGTCGCAACCAGACACCATCGTGATATGACTGAAAAATTGTTGAAAGCGACGTTAAACCCGAATTCACACACACACACACACTAACCTTTTAGCAGCTTTAGGCTTACCATAGAGAAACCCGGGGATAACAAACACAGACCATATGTGTCCATTCTGAGCTGCTTTTAGCCAAAGATGCCCATGGATCCCTGCCCTTATTAACCAATGTGCTGTCCGTCTCCAGAGGTTTATTTTCCTGTCAATATCTACTTTTCCAGATGTATTTCTGCTGAGTCAGTTATGCCAACACAGGATTTGGAAATCTAAGTCACACAGTGACTCTTTCTACTGTAGTTATAAACAAGAGTTTGGCTTCTTGTTGAGTGTTCAAATGAAGTATCTTCCATTTTTTTTCCGTATCCCATACATGACGTACCATGACTTGCATGTCTGCTTCAGAATGTGATAAAAGGGCCATGTAAACAGCAACATGATTATGAGGTGTACTTATTTGAAGCAAATTTTTATACAGAGATATACATATGTATCTTTCAACTGTAGCAGGAGTAGATTGTTATATTGCATTTGTAATGATCTGTAGACAGATCCAGACCCTGTCTTACACCCTGTCATTGATTGGGTGGGACCTTAAGTGTATACAGTCGAACTTCAATGGCTCGAACACCTTTGGGACCTCAAAAATTTGTTCGAGACTGGGGTAGTTCGAGCCACTGAGGGTTACTGCCAGGAGGCATAACAAGATACTTTTGGACATCTTTTCGGTGTTCTATAATGAAAATGTATGCTGTGTGTACTCATTAGAATCGCCTCATAGAGGCGATTCTAATGAGTACACACAGCACTATGAGGCGATTCTAATGAGTACACACAGCATACATTTGTAATAAAAAAGATAAAACTCTCCTCAATTACCCACCCCACCCTCACCCACTATTTGTTGTGTAGAGCATTTCCCTATAGGGACTCAGGAACTAGTTCGACTCAGCCCTGGTAAACGAGCAATCGGTGTTCGAGCCATCAAAGTTTCACTGTATTTGCTAAGGCAAGGGTTGTTTTGTTCATCAGGATAAGGGTGAAAACATTTTTTGCATATTTTATTTCAGGATAGTAGCTGATTATCTTTGAAGCATAGT
This sequence comes from Lucinisca nassula, assembly GCA_963580285.1. Lineage (NCBI taxonomy): Eukaryota > Metazoa > Mollusca > Bivalvia > Lucinida > Lucinidae > Lucinisca > Lucinisca nassula. The sequence goes on from OY757018.1 coordinate 18,272,186, forward strand.
GAGGAAGTTTGAAAGTGATAACAATGAGCAGTAGAAAGCCAGGCAAACTTACAGCTTCTGGAGCAAAACCAAAACGGGTAGGAGAATATATGACCAAAGACAATCAAAGTCATCACATTAACAAGTCTGTGTCCTTTATACAGAGAAAAATGGGGTTTACAGGGGTTTTCATTTCTTTCTTATTTCTGTTCCAAGACACAGGTTGTGGGTACTCGTTAGAACCGCCTCGATGAGGAAGTTCAAATGAGCAACCACAAGCTATGTTTGGGCATTAATCAGAAAATTTTGACAAATTTTCATCAGAAAAAATACAAAAGAATGTACTCACTGTGTCTCACAGAAATGCTATCCTAATGAGTGTCTTCAGACATACACATAGCTAAGACTCAGATGATACTTTGAATTTGTGCAGTCTAGTTAGCCAGCTGAGTGCTGATTGCATGGTTGCCCATTGACTCTTACCTACATTAGCCAGATATATTGAAAGCTGGGCTTGAGATGTCATTTCATCTCAATGTCGGGTAAAAGTCCCACAAAATTGGAACCACGTCTCCAAAATGACCTATACTGTGTTGATGGGGACGTTAAACCTCAAATCAGACAATCAAAACAAAATTTTGAAAGCTGTATTCAGACTGAGGTTATACATAGCGATTTGGGCCTTTATTAAGTGACCATGTATAATGAGCTTTATTCTGACTGAGGTTATATATGGCCACTAAATGAGCAGAAAAAAGAAATGAAGACAATAATAAGTCAGTAAGTGACTTAAGACTTTAATTATCGAAGGTTACAACATTTAGCACGTACATAAAAACATGTACTAGCTGATCTTCCATGAGGCCTCAATGATTGATACAATAACCTCACACTCTCATCCAGAAACCTTGTTTTTAGCCTTCATTGATTGCCCATGTACATGTATAATGAGCTGTATACTGACTGAGTTTGCCGGCCTCGGTAGCTCAGTCAGATGCGGGTCTGACTAGTGATCAGGAGCATGCAGGTTCGATACCTGCCAGGGTCGGCAACATTCTTTCGTGGAGATTGATCATGAAACCTTTTCTACGGTCATGCTCTCCTTTCCGCTGATTCCAGAAGGACAGTTGTCAGTTTCTGGGGGAAAGAAAGTGCACTGTACTGGTTAACCGTTTATGTTTAAGCCTGCCCAGGAAAAGTGTGGATAGTTAATCTGACCGGCTCAAAAATGACTAAAAATAGTGTTGACTGGGCCATTAAACTCCAATACAAACAATCTGACTGAGTTTATACGCACAAAGGAGATTTATTTTATGTCAAGTATTAATACTCACATTGATTTGAGACTTTTTTGAGTGCCCCTGTCTTAAAAGAAATGGTTTCTGACTTAGTTTTATACACATGGTGATTTGAAACTATTTTGAGTGCCTATGTTTGAAGAATTGTATTCTGACTGAGGTTATACAAATTGATTTGAGACTTTATTGAGTGCCCATGTATAATGAGCTGTATTCTGACTGAGGTTATACAAATTGATTTGAGACTTTATTGAGTGCCCATGCATAATGCGCTGTATTCTGACTGAGGTTATACAAATTGATTTGAGACTTTATTGAGTGCCCATGTATAATGAGCTGTATTCTGACTGAGGTTATACAAATTGATTTGAGACTTTATTGAGTGCCCATGTATAATGGGCTGTATTCCGACTTAGGTTATACACACAGTGATTTGAGACTTTAGGTTATATACACAGTGATTTGAGACTTTATTGAGTGCCCTTGTATAATGAGCTGTATTCCGACTGAGGTTATACACACAGTGATTTGAGCCTTTAATGAGTTCCCATGTATATTGAGCTGTATTCTGACAGGTTATACACACAATGATTTGAGACAATATTGAGTGCCCATGTATAATGAGCTGTATCCTGACCGAGGTTATACACAGTGATTTCAGGCTTTATTGAGTTCCCCGGTATAATGAGCTGTATTCTGACTGAGGTTATACTCAGTGATTTGAGACTTTATTGAGTTCCCATGTGTAATGAGCTGTATTCTGACAGGTTATACACAGTGATTTGAGGCTTTAATGAGTCCCCATGTATAATGAGCTGTATTCTGACTTTGGTTACACACAGAGTGATTTGAGACTTTATTGAGTTCCCATGTGTAATGAGCTGTTTTTTTGACTCAGTTTATACACAGAGTGATTTGAGACTATTGTGTGCCCATGTATAATGAGCTGTATTCTGGCTGACGTTTTACACAGAGTGATATAGCCTTAATTGGGTGACAGGGTGCCAATGTTTGAAGAGCATTATTCTGAGGATTTGAATTTTTATTCTGTGCCCATGTTTGAAGATCTGTATTCTGAGTTAGGTTATACATAGAACTGTTTGTGGCTCCCCTTTCATTCATTCAGTGGTGTTATTACTTCAAGTGCCAGGAAGTGCACTTTAAAGTCATTTGAGGTGATACTTTTGCTGTTATTTTTGTTGTATATCTGCGAATTTGTTGTGAGTTGTTTAGTATTTTCTAATGGTCTGACCACCCTGTGTATGGAGGAGAGGGCTATTAAAGTATTTGTTCCATTTCATAAACACTCATATTTTTTCTTGTTTTTATGTATGTTTCCCCTTCCTCTTGGTGTCAAGAGTGGGCTGCGTATTGTGATTGTGGCGCCCCTGGATCTTTCTTTTATTTTTTTTATTTAGTGCCCATGTTTGAAGAGTTGTATTCTGAGTGAGATTATACACATAATGATTTGCCACCAGGGCAGGCTGCACTGAAAGACATCCAGCCTGCAACCTACTAAATAATCTTTTTAAAGCAGAATTAGTCTTAATTTTAGGTGCTCTTAACAGCGGAATTTCACTGTATTTGAATAGGGGTGTTTTCCTAACTCTTATCTTGCTGTTCATGACAACCCCTATCTTGCAAACAGTGTAGATCCAGATCAGATGGCTTCTGAAGAAGCCATATGATCAGGATCTACACTGTTTGACATTCAGTTTATGAATTTGTAGGAATACATTACATCAAGTAATCTGATTAGTTCAAAGTCAGAAATGGGTGTGGCTAAACTGAATATTCAGCAAGAGAAGGGGTAATGGACAAGTTGTCTTTTGACAGGGTTCGTTACTTAATATTATGTCTGGTGTCACATGTTTGCTTTACTCATCTCCTATAATAGGTAACATCAAAGGGTGGTGCAGAAAGCAAAGCTGTGGTTCCACGTGGGTCCAGAGCAGTGGGTCCCAGGTCTGTACCTGGTCCAGTGGCCATGATGAAAGAGCAGGGCATGCTGGTACCCGAAGGTAACTACTGTAATGTCCCCTGCGACAAGGGATATATTGATTTTGTGGCAGATTCAGTTTGCATTAGCATTAGCATTGGCACTTTGAAGCACTATATCTCCTGAAGCAAAGTACCGGTATATATTCTTACCAAACTTTCATGATTGTATCACTAAGATGGGGGAAAACAGTGATGCCTTGGATGAATTGTCAAGATCACAGTCTCGCAATGACTGCCAAATATGGGCCAAAATAGCTTGTCTGCACCATATGTCTCCTGCACAAACATTGATTTTGTGGCGGATCCAGTTTGCATTAGCATCGGCGTTGGCAATGGCTTTTTGAAGCACTATATCTCCTGAAGCAAAGGATGGGTTCTTACCAAACTTGCATGGTTGTATCACTAGGATTGGGAAAAAACAGTGGTTACAGGTATTCAAACACACTGATTTTGTGGCAGATCTAGTTTGCATTAGCAGCGGCACTGTATCTCCTGAAACAAAGGATGGATTCTTACCAAACTTGCATGGTTGTATCACTAAGACGGGGTTAAACAGTGATTAGGTTTTGATGGCCTTGATTTCATTTTCACATCACGAAAACATGCCTAGTATATACTTTTGACACCCTCAAATCCCATCGTATATAGTGAAACTAGGGTTTACCTGGGTATACATAATGTTCTTTTTTTTGCTCAATACGTTGATTGTCAATACTCATTAGAACCGCTTCGCAGAGGCGGTTCTTACGAGTACCCGCAGTCTATGTTTAGAGCACAAATTTGAAAAGTATTGGCGTTAATTATTGGAAAATTTTCCCATTTTTTCGGTGGCGTCATTCTCAGTATATTTCAATAGGTGTTGTCGTGATGAGATCACCGTCTCACAGTGCCTGTCAAGTATGGGCAAGAAAAAGCATGTCTGCACCATATCTCCTATGCAGATTAATGATCTTTGGTCAAACTTAGCACAGACTAATACCATTGCAACCTACCAAAGACTTGATTCTCATATCTCCTGAACACACAGATGAATTTTTACCAAACATGCATGGATGATATCACTAGTATATGTGGAAAACAGTGATTAGGTTTTGATAGCCTTGACTTAGTTTACTAGGTCACAGGTTTCAAATCCTTTCAAATTTGGACCCAAAAATGTTTGTCAGCAGGCTATCCATTGAACTTTGGGTCAATGTAGCATTGCAACTTACCTAAGCCTTGATTTTCTATAAAATAAATAGAAAAATATTTTTTAGCTCACCTGTCACGTAGTGACGAGGTGAGCTTTTGGGATCACTTTTTGTCCGTCGTCCGTCGTGCGTGCGTCCGTGCGTCCGTGCGTCCGTCCGTAAACAATTTCAAATAAGTATATCTCCAATACCCCATGGCCAATCTTGATCAAATTTCATGTGAATCATCATCAGGTAGGGGGAAAGGCTGCATAAGGTTTTTGGGCTGATCAGATTGGAATTCTGGTTGCCATGGCAACATATAGTTCCCATAGACTTATAATGGGAAAACATTTAAAAAATCTTCTTCTCTGAAACCACAGGGCCCAGAGCTTAGATATTAAGCATGTAGCAAGGGCAAGTGGTCAACTACATAATTCCTGCCAATCATGCCCCTCGGTGCCAAATGGGCCACGCCCTAGGGCCCCTTCGCTCCCATAGACTAATAATGAAAAAAAAAAGCTTCAAAAATCTTCTTCTCTGAAACCACAGGGCCCAGAGCTTAGATATTTAGCATGTAGCAATGGCAAGTGGTCACCTACATAATTCCTGCCAATCATGCCCCTGGGTTCAAAAATGGCCACGCCCCGGGGCCCCTTTGCTCCCGTAGACTCATAATGGAAAAAAGCTTCAAAAATCTTCTTCTCTGAAACCACAGGGCCCAGAGCTTATATATTTAGCATGTAGCAATGCCAGGTGGGCACCTACATAATTCCTGCCAATCATGCCCCTGGGTTCCAAATGGGCCACACCCCGGGGCCCCTTCGCTCCCATAGACTCATAATGGAAAAAAAGCTTCAAAAATCTTCTTCTCTGAAACCACAGGGCCCAAAGCTTATATATTTAGCATGTAGCAATGGCAGGTGGTCACCTACATAATTCCTGCCAATCATGTCCCTGGGTTCCAAATGGGCCACGCCCCGGGCCCCTTCGCTCCCATAGACTCATAATGGAAAAAAAGCTTCAAAAATCTTCTTCTCTGAAACCACAGGGCCCAGAGCTGATATATTTAGCATGTAGTAACAGCAAGTGGTCACCTTCATAATTCCTGCCAATCATGCCCCTGGTGTCCAAACGGACCACGCCCCGGGGCCCATTAGCTCCTATAGACTCATAATGGAAAAAAAGCTTCAAAAATCTTCTTCTCTGAAACCACAGGGCCCAGAGCTTATATATTTAGCATGTAGCAATGCCAGGTGGTCACCTACATAATTCCTGCCAATCATGCCCCTGGGTTCCAAATGGGCCACGCCCCGGGGCCCCTTCGCTCCCATAGACTCATAATGGGGAAAAAAGCTTCAAAAATCTTCTTCTCTGAAACCACAGGGCCCAGAGCTTATATATTTAGCATGTAGCAATGGCAGGTGGTCACCTACATAATTCCTGCCAATCATGCCCCTGGGTTCTTCGCTCCCATAGACTCATAATGGAAAAAAGCTTCAAAAATCTTCTTCTCTGAAACCACAGGGCCCAGAGCTTAGATATTTAGCATGTAGCAATGGCAAGTGGTAACCTATATAATTCCTGCCAATCATGCCCCTGGGGTCGAAATTGGCCACACCCCTTGGCCACTTAGCTCCTATATACTCATAATGGAAAACAAAGGTACAAAAATCTTCTTCTCTGAAACCACAGGGCCCAGAGCTTAGATATTTAGTATGTAGCAACGGGAAGTGGTCACCAACATAATTCCTGCCAATCATGCCCCTTGGTTCCAAATGGGCCACGCCCCCGGGCCCCTTCGCTCCCATAGACTCAAAATGGAAAAAAAGCTTCAAAAATCTTCTCCTCTGAAACAGTAGGGCCCAGAGCTTAGGTATTTAGCATGTAGCAACGGCAAGTGGTCACCTACATAATTCCTGCCAATCATGCTCCTGGGGTCCAAATTGGCCACGCCCGCGGGCCCCTTAGCTCCCATTGACTCATAATAGAAAAAAGCTTCAAAAATCTTCTTCTCTGAAACCACAGGGCCCAGAGCTTAGATATTTAGCATGTAGCAACAGCAAGTGGTCACCTACATAATTCATGCCAATCATGCCCCTGTGGTCAAAACGAGCCACGCCCTGGGGCCCCTTAGCTCCTATAGACTCATAATGGAAAAAATGCTTCAAAAATCTTTTTCTCTGAAACCACAGGGCCCAGAGCTTAGATAATTAGCATGTGGCAATGGCAAGTGGTCACCTGCATAAATCCTGCCAATCATGCCCCTGGGGTCCAAATGGGCCACGCCCCGGGGCCCCTTAGCTCCCCTAGACTCATAATGGAAAAAAGCTTCAAAAATCTTCTTCTCTGAAACTACAGGGCCCAGAGCTTAGATATTTAGCATGTGGCAATGACAAGTGGTCACCTGCATAAATCCTGCCAATCATGCCCCTCGGGTCCAAATGGGCCACACCCTGGGACCCCCTTAGCTCCCATAAGACTCAAAATGGAGAAAAGCCTCAAAAATCTTCTTCTCTGAAACCATAGGGCCCAGAGCTTAGATATTTAGCATGTAGCAACGGCAAGTGATCACCTACATATTTCCTGCTAATCATGCCCCTGTGGCCCCTTAACTCCAACAAACTTATAATGGAAAAAAAGCTTCAAACATCTTCTTTGAAACCATGAAATACAGACCTTAGATATTTAGTATATAGCAACACAAAATGATCACCTTCATAAATCCTGCCAACCATGCCCTTTGGGTCAAATCGGCCAAGCCCCAGGGCTTATTAGCTTCTATATACTTATACTGAAAAAAAAACTTAAAAAAAAATCTTCTTTTCCAAAACCATAAGGCACAGATTTTGTTTGATTTGAGGTTTTACCTCCCTGTCAACACTGTACAGGTCATTTTGGAGATGTCTCTTCCAATTTTGTGGGACTTTTTACCCGACATTGAGATAAATTACATCTCAAGCCCTGTCGCCCAATGAAACCAATAGGGTTTATACGCATGGACACCGCTTTGCCTGAGCTTAGATATTTAATATGTAGCAATGTCAAGTGGTCTCCTACACTAATGATTTTCTGGTACACAGGTGAGCGATATAGGGCCATTGGGCCCTCTTGTTTTTTTTTGCGATAAATACCAATATTTCATGGAATGTGCTGAAAACATATTTTGAGTGTGTTGATAACATTGGAAATTTTCAGGAGTGCAAAGCATTTGACCAACAGCTGTCCAGTTTCAGCGCATTGCCAAATTCACATATAAAATAAAAAGAAAATCAACTGTTTTTGGCTAAATACCAAACATATTTCATCTTGCGTTTTGAAAACGTCAGTATTTTCTCTCGTGCTTTGTGCTAGTGAAAATTTTGATGTTTTCAACACTCTCAATGAAATATTTTTTGGTATGTATCTGAAAAAAGTGAAAATATTCTATTTAATATCATGTTAAAAATCTGTTAATGAATAACTTAATAAACCTTACTTTATGTACAGCATGATGCTTTAATTACCAGTTTAATCCTAAGGATTAGGACACACAGGCCTAATTTAATTGCACGCCGGTGGGTCAGGCCTCAGATTCTATGACGGTTCCAACGTAAAGGCTTATTGAGAATTAGAGAGATCTAATTCAAGGTAATGTTGGTTGGTGCCTGATGCTCTGTCTCTGGTCGGACCCATCGGAGTCTAACTGTTGGTTTTCTTTTGCTCCAGCATTTCAGTGGTTTCTTGCTGTCTAGTCCTCACCGTTGTCTCACCTCTGTGGTTCTTTTATTAATTGTGTTCACGGAGATGTTGCACTGATGAGTTAGGAGGCCTACATGCGGACTGAACAAGTTATTTGTCTAAATCGCGACGGAAGTAAGGGCGAGGATTGTGGCCACTTAAAATAAATTTAAGCCCCCCAGTGGAAATCTTTCCGCTGACCGTTCCAAGGCAGTTCTTCTATGGCGTTTTATTTATGCTGTTGTTCGTTACTTACTGCGTGTATCACTTGTGTCTTTTTTATTTTGGATGGCCATATGGCCATTTTGTGGGAAAGTAACTGTCCTTATGGCCTTCCTTCGTGTAGGCTTCCATTATGGTCTGGTCGCTTCGTGTTTGTGTTTCTTTCCCCTTGGTGTCTTTGATGGGTGGAGTAAGTTAATTGTATCGATTCCTGATCTTTGTTTTACTTCTACTAAGCAAACAGTGCAGGCCAAAGGACCAGCCTGATCCGGGCCAACACTGTTTGCCATTCTTTCTGCACCTTTTGGACACCTTGTTGAATCGTGAAACAAATCTGTTAAAATTTAAGGAGAATTACAGCAAGTCCTCAAAGTGTCCGAATCTTTTGAAATTTTACAGTATTATGGCAGTTCTAACAAGCACCAACAATCTATTTTTGAAGCTGAAATTGGATAAATATTACATTTTTGTCAGAAATACACCATTTCCACAGCTATGAAAGATAAATAAAATCCATTATTGTTGTTCAGTGTGGACACAGAAATCCCAACCCGATTGTCCAGCTGTCACCTGGGATCGAGGCTCTGCCGAGTTTTCCACATGACCACTAAACTGTGGGTTTGAATTTCCTGTCCCCGCTAAACTAAATAATCGATTATTTGTCTCACATATATGTACAGTCTGAGTATGACAATTTGATTGCAGCCTTTGTCTTCAGGAAGCTTGAGACCAAGTGTTAAAACCAAAACTTTTAACAAAGTGGAGACATTTGGTTTCAAATTTAATTAAATAGCACATACTCACACTTGAGTTTTTTATTCAGAAAAAAAAGAAGTTTATGATTATGAATTGTTGTTTCACCAGCTAACCTCACTGGGGTAGAAAGCTCATGATAGCCAATACTTTGGAATGCTATGACATCAGAGTTGCGCATGAGCTATCCCATATGACTGCTAATATGAGCTGGATTTCTGTCTCCTGTGGTTGCCAAATTGCCCGATGTCGGATGAATTTTGCCAGTAGCAAGCAGACACAGTTATGTCTCACTCTCACAGGCATTGATATGTGAGAAAACTTTATAATCCTAATATGCATTGAAAATGTGAGCGTTTCCTTTGACACATAGAGAAGAAAAGTCACTCATATATTGTTTTCCATAATGTCTTCAGGGTACACAATGAGGAAGATAGAGCCAGCTAAGAACTATGATGTAGAATCGTTTGCAAGGGCCATGAACCCTGATTTTGCACCTCGGCTGAAAAAATTGTTCGATCCAGAAACAGAAGCAGCGGTACAGGCACAGAAAACAGGTAGCAATGTAACTAATGTTTATCGTCTAACTGTGAAAGCTTCTCTGTTTGTTTCTTTTAAGAAATGAAACGTAGAAGTAAAACAAAGATCAGGAACCGATACAATTAACTTACTCCACCCATCAAAGACACCAAAGGGAAAGAAACAGAAACATGAAGCGACCAGACCATAATGGAAACCTAAACAAAGTAAGGCCATAAGCACAGTGAGTTTTCCACAAAATGGCCAAATGGCCATCCAAAAAAAAAAAATAACCCACAAGTGATACACACATTAAGTAACAAACAACAACATAAATAAACCGCCACAGAAGAAGTATAAAACCCGGGAGTAACGCCAGGAGCCAGGAGTAAAATCCGGGAGTAAATTTTGACAATCGAATAAAGGTACTAAACATTCACATATCTGGATGAAATTTGGATCTAAAGTAGAATATAGACTATTCTTTAAAATGCATAAAAGTTTTTAACATTATTATTAAGTACTTTTCAAGATATGAACCGAAATCTACGACCATGTCGCAAAATTCCACCCCCCCCCCCCCTCCCCCCGGGAGTAACTTTTGCGGTGTTGACGATGTCAAGCATTTTGCAAAATATGTTCAGTCTGGCGTTTCTTCAAGAATTTCTTTATGTATTATCAATTAAAAACATATCAGAGATGAGAAAAATGCAAAAGTAAAGTTATTCCATCGCTCCGTCTGGTAAATAATCGACCCGGGAGTGAGCCGGGAGTAATTTCTGGGTTGAAATCGGCGTTTATTTGCCTTATTCTCGGTCTTATTGGTTTTCTTTCTACTTAACTGCGTCGGTCACATTTGACCATTACCGTAAGTGTACATTACATACACTGCAGGTTTGCAGGATGAAAGCCTACACATTAAACATATAATTAAGGTAAGGATCTTGAACTGCACAGGGAATGGTTCTCCCTGCACAGGGGGGGGGGGGGGGGGGCTCCAGTTAAGTTGAGTTAACGTCCCGATCCGAAGGACGGTGCACTTTATGACATTCATCCCTGCAAAAGATGCCAATGGAGCGTGTTCAAACACCGAAATTTTATCCCTGCTGCCAGAGATCAAACCCGGGACCTCTAGCATCAGAGGCAAGTGCACTAACCACTGAGTTATCAAGCTCCACGATAGCTTATATCACATGCATATTGTATTTCTTAAACGTTTGTCAGCAGAATGGCTGAGTTTCAGCATGGAGAACATGTATTTATTTACTTGTCATATCGGGGCTCGACACACATCCAACCCTTTATGTGACCCGGGAACATTTACATTTGGCGCTATTTGTTTTATGGCCATATAACGTAGAAACGATGCCACAAATTACCCCTGCAGTCTGATCAGTGCGTTTGCTATTATCCGTCGGGGTAGTATGACTACGTTTAATAAATACTATGTATGTGACATTGGCGATAACGCAAATAAACGCCGATTTCAACCGAAATTACTCCCGGCTTACTCCCGGTTAAATTACTTACATCAGGGAGCGATGAAATAACTTTATTTTTGTATTTTTCTAATCTTTGATATGTTTTAATTGATAAAACATAAACCTATTCTTGTAGCAATCCAAGACCGAACATATTTTGCAAAATGCTTGACATTCGGCTTTATTGTCCTACGTCATATCCGGTCAATATCAGTTCTACTTCCGCTTAGCAACGCCTTACTCGGTGAATGCTCGTCCATAGCGACCATATAAAGCAAAGCGTAATTGACCGTGAAAGCTCATTTGCATGTCTGTAATTTGTGTCAACATGTCGCACTAGTATTATGACCGTTTGCCTGATGAAGCAAAAGTCCGTTATGATCGTAAATTGGAGGCAATTTACATGAATGAATGTCCAAACAGGCTGGCGCATGGGTTAAAAATCCGACGCCCGATTTTGAATGGGTTTGATTTGGATAGGCACCTTATTGATTCACCAGCAAAGTGAAATTAAATAATTGTCCAAATGATTTCTAAGTTTACAAATTTAGTTAATTTAAGAAAGAAGATGCCTTGTTCAGAATTCTGTAGCGAACCCCCGCCAGATATAAGTTTAAAAAAAACAACAACAACAAAAAAATCGATTTTCCTGACATTGTGAATTTAATAAAGACAATATACATGTTATTTTTTATTTATTTATTTATAGATCTGCACTAAAGTACTTTATCTTTTTTCACATGCCTATTCAAATGTGCTGAAATTTTTATCAACTGAAAACTTGAAAAAAACGAGTACCCACATTGTAGGTTTGGAGCAGAACGTACACTTCTCTATGCCCCATTTATTTCCCTGTATAAAATTGTGGGGTTTAAGGGTGGGGTCAAATCTATAAAGGCATGTTTTATGATGTAATAAAATATGTGGGGGGAATACAAAATTTCTTTATCATAGTCCCAAGACATAGACTGTGGGTACACGTTAGAACCGCCTCAATTAGTACCCACAACATATGCCAGGCTTGCACGCACAAATGATTACACCTACTGCAGTTTTTTTTAACTCCTTATAATTTTTCGACGAAACTTTGAACACCAAATTGTGACTTAATGTAAATTTGAAGATTTTTTCGACGAATTCTACCAAAAACTGGTTCGATGAACAGTATCATTTGCTGGAAAGATACATTAAACCAAGTGGTCTTACGGCCCCCGCCCATCCAGGCTTGAAGACATACATGGGTTTGATAATGCTTCCGCGCAGACCTGAAACCGACCTGCACACGAGTACTGGTAAACCTCTTAGAACTAAGCTTTTCCAGGCAAAGTGGTTGGAGTCGGACCACCCATGTTTATAAACCCTATTGGCTTCATTGGGCGACAGGGCTTGAGATGTCACTTCATCAAAAAGTCTGGTAAAATTCCCACAAAATTGGAAACAACGTCTCCAAAATGACCTTTACTGTGTTGACGGGGACGTTAAACCTCAAATCAAACAAAACAAACCAAGTGGTCTTCAACCAAATGTCACGAAAGTCTTCCAAGCAGAGCTGCACGAGCACTGGTAAGCTACATAGTAGGTTTAAGTCTGCCACTGGACGACAGGGCTGGAGATGTCATTCATTTCAGTGACCAGAAAAAAGCCCCACAAAATTGGAAGCAGCGCCTTGGTATGACGTGCTGTTGACAGGGATGCTAAACCTCAACCATTTTTTTCACTTCGTCCTACAAAAACTTTTAGCCTGCGGGACAACAGTCTTACGAGTAAAGAAAAGTCTAAGTAAAGAAATTAATATTCTGACCAAAATATGCATTCAGTCCTACAGGTACTGATAAAATCCTACAAAAGATTTAGGGAAGGTGATCTAAAACCCTTGTTGAAAACAAAAACCCATTCCTTTGCAAACAGTGTAGGCCCAGATCAGATGGCTTCTTATAAAGACATTCTGATCATGATCTAGGCATTCTGTTTGTTGTTGCTGTATATCCATAATACATTTTATCGCTGCTTATAACCACTAGAAATATCTTGTGCACAGATATTCAGATTGTGAGGCGGCCTCAGTAGCTCAGTCTGATGTTTGTTTTTTGTTTTGTTTGTTTTGATGTTTAACGTCCCCGTCAACATTGTAAAGGTCATTTTGGAGACGTTGCTTCCAATTCTGTGGGACTTTTACCCGACATTGAGATGAAATGACATCTCAAGCCCTGTCGCCCATGGAAACCAATCAGATTTATAAGCATGGACGGACTGACTCGCACCGCATTGCCTTGGCAGGCTTAGATCGTCTAAGCGGTTAACCAGTACTCGTGTGCTGTCGGTTGCAGCTCTGTGTGGAAGCATCATGCAGCCCATCTATTTCTTCAAGCCCCGATGAGCAGGGGTGACTGGTGATCGGGATGTGGTTTCCATACCTATAAGTTTCTGGCTAATGTGCACTGTACTGGTTAACCACTTACGTATAAGCCTGTCCAGGAAGTGTGGATAGTTAAACTTGTCAGATCAAATGACCTAAATAATGTTGACTTGGCTGTAAAATCCAAAGCAAACAAAATAAAACAGTTTGTGAAATGAATAAATACCCGGGATCTATCGAGTAATGCATTGTTTACAGTTACATATGGCTGTAGCAAAATGATTTATTCAGGACCAAAAAAAAAAAATATCGGTTGAAAAAGACAGATTATTTACATGACAAAAAGTGTGCAGAACACAGTACTGTGTGTTTGTCAGGTTCCAGTTTTGTGCCGTCTTGGTTGACTCTCTTGCAGGCAGTTACCCATTTTTCAAATCGTACCGGATCAGCTGGAAACAGGTGAAATGCCACTTTCAGTGGATTCATCATGTTGTTATTCGTACATCCAATCGAACAACAACTTTAAGGAATCTTTTCTTAAAACGTTTTCTTTGTGAAACCAACAAAACAAGCGTGTTAACACAGTGCAATTTGTGTGCAACAAAGGGTATCAAGGTCAGTGGACTGCTTTTGTTGTCACCATAATGGTTGGTTGCTATGCGGGATGAACATCCGAAGTAATCCGATTGAGCAAAGTGCCCGGATAACAAAAATCACGAATCGTCAATACCGCAAAAGCTACTCCCGGGAGAAAATTTTGCGACATGGTCATATATTTCGGTTCATATCGTGAAAAGTACTCGATTATAATATAAAACTTATATGAATTTTAAAGAGGAGTCTATATTCTACTTTTGATCCAAGTTTTATCCAAATATGTGAATGTTTAATACCTTTATTCGATTGTCAAAATTTACTCACGGATTTTACTCCCGGCTCCCGGCTGTTATTCCCGGGTTTTATACTTGGTGAGTGGCTTAAATCGATTTTACATGGCCATAATCCTCGCCCTTACCTCTGTCGGGGTATACACTAATTTTGTTTAGTCCGCATGAAGGCTTCCTAACTCCTCAGTGTAACATCTCTGAGAAAATACAAATAAAAAAAACTACAGAGATGAAACAAGGTTGAGGACTCGACAGCATACAACAACATAATTGCTGGAGCAAAAGAAAACCAACAGTTAGACTCCGAGGGGCCCGACCAAAGACGGAGCAGTTTATTTTTAACATTCATTATTGGAATGCATTTTATTTTTGTGGATTTTATCGATGTGTTGAGTCACTCACTGACTGCATGCTATTAAAGTTTGTGTGTGATTTGCCAGAGTTTACACATCGATAAAAGCCACAAAAATGATAATCCATTCCTTAAAATGCCAACTCTGTCATCGAAAGTTTAACCTTTATCTTTCTGTTCACGACAACCCCTATCTTTGCTAACAATGTAGATCAAGATCAGATGGCATCTGAAGAAGCCATCTGATCAGGATCTACACTGTTTGGCATTCAGTTTATGAAATTTGTAGCAATAAATTACATCAAGTAATCTGATTCGTTGATAGACAGAAATGGGTGTTTCTTAGATGAATATCCAGCAAGTTAAGTGTTAAAATTGCTAATAAATTGGTAAATTATAGGAATTCTTTCGAAAGCATAAGAATGGTCTTACCAACAGCCATGGGGGAATATAAGAATCTTATATGGGTGTGAGGGGTGGATGGAAAAATCCGTCCCGAGGGGCCCTGACCGGCATCATGAGGCTTGCCGAGTGATGCCGAACAGTGATCCCGAAGGACGGATTTTTCTATTCACCCCTCACACCCATATTGGATTCTTTTTCTTGCATACCTTCCATTTCTTAGCGTCGATTTTAAATGCTGCAGTCCTTTCGGTTACCAACGTCTGCCACATTGTGTTGAATGTTTAGTGATGTGCATACGAGGTCGTAATCAAACAGTGCATATATTAAACACGCGATTATATTCGATTTTTGGTCGGAACACCAGGGTCAGAACATAAATTTCTATCCCAGGGTAAAATCAAGGATTTCCTTGTCTGGAGTGCAAGAATGATTATTCAGTTAGGAGCTGCCCTTTTTGAAGTATACCGAAGCGAAAAATAATGTCAAGTCTTTGAATTCAGTTTATTTGTCTTCAGAGATTTATGCAGCCCCCACCCATCGGGGCTTCAAGAAACAGATAGGCTGCATGATGCTTCCACACATGACTGAAACCGACCGCACCCAAATACTGGTAAATCACTTAGACTGCCCAGGAAAAGCGGTCAGACCGTCCAGGCTTATAAACCCTATTGGTTTCATTGATGACAGGGCTAGAGATGTTCTTTCATCTCAATTTCAGATAAAGTCCTGCAAAATTGGAAGCAACGTCTCCAAAATGACCTATAGTGTTGTTGGCGATGTTAAACCTCAAATCAAACGAAAAATCAAAGTTTTACATTATCGATTATTGCCCATCTTTTTATCGAACGCCATCGACGCCGGGTCATATATAATATCCAAATATGTGAATGTTTAATACCTTTATTCGATTGTCAAAATTTATATTGTAGATGGATTTATTTCGTGCAAAATTTATGATAAACGCGATGACTTTGATTTTGAGATTGTAAATTTTCCTTTTTTGGATGGTGATGTTCCTCGTGCGCCATCCTATGGCGTTTATATTTCGCAATTAATTCGATTTGCTAGAGTGTGTAGTCATGTTACTGACTTCAACACTCGTAATAAATTATTAACGGCTAAACTCCTTAATCAGGGTTATCGGTACCATAAACTACACAAAGCCTTTTCAAAATTTTATAGACGCCATTCTGATTTAATTTCAAAATTCAATATTGGACTTAAATCTCTTCTGCAACAAGGTCTATCGGAACCCGAATTTTATGGTGACTTAGTATATAAATTCAGAAAAATACATAACCGCAATGACTTCAGCACCCAATTTCGTAAAATCATTCTTCGATATAAAAAGATTGGGTACAACATGGATATTATACGACAGACTGCATGCATGGTAGTTAACCCAATCACGGTTGGCAACTTTGCTTCCCTCTTTAATTGCACGCCGGTGGGTCAGGCCTCAGATTCTATGACGGCTCCAACGTAAAGGCTTATCGAAAATTAGAGAGATAATGTTGGTTGGTGCCTGATGCTCTGTCTCTGGTCAGGCTCATCGGAGTCTAACTGTTGGTTTTCTTTTGCTCCAGCATTTCTGTGGTTTCTTGCTGTCGAGTCCTCACCGTTGTCTCACCTCCGTGGTTCTTTGATTTTTGTGTTCACGGAGATGTTGCACTGATGAGTTAGGAGGCCTTCATGCAGACTGAACAAATTATTTGTCTAAATCGCGACGGAAGTAAGGGCGAGGATTGTGGCCACGTAAAATCGATTTAAGCCCCCCAGTGGAAATCTTCCACTGACCGTTCCAAGGCGGCTCTTCTGTGGCGATTTATTTATGTTGTTGTTTGTTACTTACTGTGTGTATCACTTGTGTCTTTTGGTTTTGGATGGCCATATGGCCATTTTGTGGGAAAGTAACTGTCCTTATGGCCTTCCTTTGTTTAGGTTTCCATTATGGTCTGGTCGCTTAATGTTTGTATTTCTTTCCCTTTGGTGTCTTTTATGGGTGGAGTAAGTTAATTGTATCAATTCCTGATCTTTGTTTTACTTCTACTTTGACACAGAAGTTCTGAACTTGGCATACAGCATTCGGGACTCTGAGGGCCCAGCTTTAGTCAAATGATGACCTTTGGTTGACCTTGATCTATTTTATGTCAAGGCTAAATATTTGGTCACTAAAACGTTTGTATGAGAAAAAACCTAAAACAGTGGATTTTTTCTGATTTTATCGTAGCACATGGCATCAAAATTAAAATTTGCAATCAGCTGAATGAAAGTTTATCAGTATCAAACGTCATGTCCTGAATGCCTCAGATTCGGCATATTAATCTTCTTCTTCTCTAAACTGCTTGGCTGATTAAAACAAAATTACATGTGGAGCCTCTATGGGATGGAAGATAAAAGTTTGTTCATGAGATCTGGGTCACATGACGGCCAGTATGCTCATATATGTTAAAATCTCTAATGGCCAATGACTTTGAAACCCGGTATGCAGCAGTGGGGACGTGGACCTTGACAAGTTTGCTAAATTTGACCCTTGGTTGATGTAGCTTGACCCATTTTACGTCCAGGTCAAATTTGGTCAATTAGGCTTTTGTATGGAAAAATATGAAACAGGATTTTCCTGACTTTGTTGCAGCCTATGATATATGCAGCCAGCAAAATAACAGAGGTCAAGGCCATTTACTAGCTTTGGTCCTGTGCCCCTCAAATACAGTATTTTTCATTTTTCTAAAACCACTGTGGCATCACATGAACAAGTCCGTGAAATGAAGACCCCACCCCGTCTAAACCCCACTTTATATAGAGAAAACGGGGGTATATGGGGACTTATTTTTTCTCAAAAATCTAGATTGTGGGTACTTGTTAGAACTGCCTCATTGAGGCGGTTCTAACGAGCACCCACAATCTATGTTGAAAGCAGAAAAAGAAAGACGTTATCATTTTCACCTCAAATTTGTCATTTCTGAACCTTGTTGGACAACATTATTTCACACGGACATGTTTTCCTAATGGTGATTGAAACCAAGTTGCAGATAGAGCATCAATGGTGCCGAGAAGTTGAAGTTTGAGGGATCTGTGACACATGACCATAATTGATGCAGTGGTCATATTTGTAAATGGTAAAGAGTATTTCAAATTCTTCATCTCAGGTTTTTTGATTGATTTGAGGTTTAACGTCCCCGTCATCACTGTAAAGGTCATTTTGGAGATGCTGCTTCCAATTTTGTGGGACTTTTATCCGACACTGAGATGAAATGACTTCTCAAGCCCTGTCGCCCAATGAAACCCATAGGGTTTATTACCATGGACGGTCCGCCTCGCACCACTGTTCCTGGACAGGCTTAGATTCTCTAAGCGGTTTACCAGTACTAGTGTGCGGGCCAGATTCAGCTCTGCGTGGAAGCATCATGCAGCCCATATATTTCTTCAAGCCCCTATGGGCGGGGGCAAAACTCTTCATCTCAGGACCTGAAAGAGCTGGGTATGCAGCATTGGGCAACCTGAAAGGTTTGCAGCATTGGAAGTTTGTCCAAATTATAGAGCTTTTTTAAACAATACTTGTGTGGAAACATCAAAAGCAATGGAATTTCAAGATAATTTATCAGCAATGCCATCACATCTTTCTCAACTGTCAGAGTAAGTTAATTGTATCAATTCCTGATCTTTGTTTTACTTCTACTTTGTATATCAGGGCTGTTTTGTTTGTGCCGTGTGGCGGCTGTAAAAGGTCTCCCCGTACATGCATTTAATGCTCTTATTTTTCCAATTCTCAGGGATTGCTTATACAATTGCTTTTCACTGTTCCATCAATTGAGCCTTCATGCGGACTGAACAAATTATTTGTCTAAATCGCGACGGAAGTAAGGGCGAGGATTGTGGCCACGTAAAGTCGATTTAAGCCCCCAGTGGAAATCTTCCACTGACCGTTCCAAGGGGGCTCTTCTGTGGCGATTTATTTATGTTGTTGTTTGTTACTTACTGTATGTATCACTTGTGTCTTTTGGTTTTGGATGGCCATATGGCCATTTTGTGGGAAAGTCACTGTCCTTATGGCCTTCCTTTTTTTTTGGTTTTCCATTATGGTCTGGTCGCTTAATGTTTGTATTTCTTTCCCTTTGGTGTCTTTTATGGGTGGAGTAAGTTAATTGTATCAATTCCTGATCTTTGTTTTACTTCTACTTTACAAAGTTGAAATTTAGTACACGCATGGCAGTTGGTTGATATATCCTGTTTACCGGAATCAGAGCCAAGGGTCCATAACTCTTTGAGTAAGATCACTTGATAAGTTTTACAACAGTACTGACCATTAATAAAACATTTCTGTAAGAGATTTCTCAGAAATGACAAAAGCTGTAAAGTTGAAACTTTGTACACATATGGACAATGCTCTGATGTACTCTGTCACATAAGGCCAAGAGCTTTTGACTCATCTCTTGAAACGTTTGCCATTTATGAAAAAAAATCTCAACATCTGTGTTGAAACCTAGAACACACATGAACAGTGGGCAGATGTATTGTAATACCAGAATCAGGGCCAAGGGCCCATAATCCTTGGATTTAAATCCCTTGATAGGTTTTTCCATTTTCCTTAGATGAAAAATGAGTAATTATACAATTCACCATTATTAAAGTTAGTTGAAAGCTGTAGCTTGAAACTTGGTATACACCTGGAAAGTAGGTTGATGTTCTGTGTATACCAGAATCAGGGTCAAGGGTCTATAACTGTTGGAGTTACATCCCTTGATAGGTTTTACAATTTGAATGAATGAAAACAAACCTTGTCGTACTTTTCTCAAGAATGGTAATAGTTACAAACTTGAATCCCGGTACACACAGGGACAATTGGCTGATATATTGTGTACATTTATACTGGAATTAGGGTCAACTCTTTGAGTTAATTCCCTTTAAAGGTTTTACGATTTGTCCCTAATTAAATTTTTGTATCAGTTTTCTACAGAACTTTAAAGCTTAAAACATGGACACTGGGTTGGTGTATTGTTCATACCGGGATCAGGGCCAATGTCCCATAACTCTTTGAGTTAAATCCCTTGACAGCTTTTGCAATTTGCCATAAATGAAACATTCTTGTTACAGATTCTCAGGAACTTTGAAAGCTACAAAGATGAAACATGGTACACATATGGACAGTGGGTTGATGTATTGTGTATACCGAATTCAGGGCCATGGGGCTATAACTCTTCGAGTTACATCCTTTGATGGGATTTGCAATTTGCCATTAATGAAAAAATTTCATCTCAGTTTTCGCAAGAACTGTAAGGTTACAAAGTTGAACAGTGGTACACATATGGTCACTTACAAACCATAATCAGGGCCAAAAGCCCATAACTGATGGAGTTATAACATCCCTTGATAGGGTTTACCTTGCCATTTTACCATGTCCTGCAGTGATGTGATTTTGAAGCTTCAATTAAAAAAATATCAACACTATAGATCTTCACTTCAGATAGTGCATCAATGGGGCTCTGACAGCTCTAGTTTTTCTAAAAAAGCACTAAAACTATATTGGGGTCAGTGGCAAAAATACAGGTTATATCTGTTTCATCATAACTTACATTTCTGTTGGGTCATATCTTCCAAATTGTCAATTATTGAGGTGTCAGCTGTTTGATAAATGTTTACAAAGCCAAAGCTGAGTGACATCATTTCAACAAGTCCATGGAATGAACACCCCTCTGAACCCAACTAACGAGCACCCAAAACCTATGTTTGGAGTATAAATAAGAAAAAATCACAAATTTTATCAGAAAAATGATTGGCAGTTGTATAGACAACCTTGAATGAGTCATGCTGGGTAAAAACAACCCTCAGCTGAAAAGGTGTCTTCAAGCTGTGCTCAAATGGGAAACAAACCACTTTCGTATTACTCAGTGGTTACCATATTTACCCTATTTATTCGGACACCTAATGGCCCCCGCCCATCGGGTCTTGGAGAAATAGATTGGGCTGCATGGTGATTTCATGCAGAGCTGAAACCAACCGCACATGAGTAATGGTAAATCGCTAAGAGGGTCTGAGCCAGCCCAGGCAAAGTGTTGTGAGTCAGACCGTCCATGCATATAAACCTTATTGGACCCCAGGGCTTGAGAAGTCATTTCATCGCAGTGTCATGTAAACTGAAAAACTCCCACAAAATTTGAAGCAATATCTCCAAAATGAACTATATAGTGCTGATGGGGACGTTAATTTCATATCAAACAAACGAAATTTGGACTCATCAACTCTATCATACATCTTCTAAAATTTGAAATTAGTACAGTTTACTGCCCGATGTTGTGTTTAAGAATGACAGAATGAGTGGCAAACAGTGTAGACCCTGATGAGATGCCGCATTTTGCGGCGTCTCATCTGGACCTACACTGTTTTCTCAGGCCTGTCTGTCCGAAAACATACAGTAAATATAGTATTCATGCAGTCTTTTAGTCCTGTACAAAGAAACTATGGGTCAAAAGACTTCAATATAGTGCACAGCAATCACCCAAGACCCTCTGACCTGAGTTGTTGCTGGGTGCGCATACTAGATGATCCTTTTTGAGTCGATTATTTGCCAATTGAGAAAAAGTTATTAAGGTCAAGTTTTATGTATAAGAATTTATTACTCTGATTCCCACTTTCACCCCACTGGGTGACTTAATAATGCTATTAATATCTTGTTTATTCTTCTTAAAGAAGCTTCTGGAAAAATGAGTCACAGATTAACTTCAGTTGGTAAACACCTTGTTTACTCGGAATCTTACAGAAAGTTCACAATTGCATTATTTTTAGAAAATTACCTAATCTTATTCCACAGCCATCTGGAACGTTCTAGAGAAATCTTTAGGTTTATAAAAGAGTTTGATATTTTTCTTTGAGTCAGAATTTAGAGTTTAGAGTTTGGTGGGTGTTAATAAAAGTTATCTCTGAATACTGTGTTGGATTGTTTAAGGATATTATTTTTAATTTCGGACTGTGAATTCTGTGGGATCAAGGAGATAAATTAATCCAAGGATATTTCATAACAGAGCTAAGTACAATAAATCTCTATCTTCAACAGGTTAAAAATAGTTTATAAATGAATTTTGTTAAATTTTTCCAAAATGCTCATTTGCTTTATCTTTCTGCCACGCCTGGCTCGTAACACAAGAAAATGTAAATGATGTCACCACCAAACTTTACACACATTGACTGGCAACGTGATTTGATACCAAACAAACGTCGTTATTGAAAATGTCCATAATCTCTCATGCCATATTGATTCAAATAATACATTCTTCAGTCTTTGTTACAAAAGCAAAATCTAGTATGTATTTATTTATTTTCTTATTTATTGCCATTTACTGAAATGTTACAAATAAAACAATAATAGCATTAAGAGAAAATGTAGCATACACATCCAGCAACAACTCAGATAAGTCAGCATATGCACACAGTCTATAATGTTCATAGTCTTCTCACTGCCAGATAATCTTAGGCTAAATATTGTGTATGCATTTTACATTAATTTAAGCTCGCATCATGGAAACAAGAATCTATAATTGTGGTAAAATGCATAAAATTTACTCAGCCCCATACTTACATGTGGAAAATACCTTCACACGTGTCATGAATATTAAAGTTATGTTGCATACACATTTGCTAATAAATGCTGTTTAGGACATTATGATCTGGTTGCTCCTTATGTTAGACTATAGTTTCTTAATCTAGGAACGTTGAAAGTAAATGTCTGAACCTTTGTTTTAAATTATATCAAATTGCACCCAAATTATACATACCCTGTACTTCTTATTCAAGCTCATAAACTGCATGAAACTTGTTTTTTTTTTCAATTCATCTTAATCAACATTATATATTATCCAAAATATCAGTTTATGAAAAAATTAATAGGCCAGTAAAGTTGCTTTTGGCAATAAAGTAAGAAAATTTAATCAACAATAAATATTATACAAAATATCTTTTTTTTTTTTTTTTGGAAAAAAATCCATGGCCCAGTAAAGTTGCTGCTGGCAATAAAGTAAGAAAATGCTACAATTTTCAACGGATTTCCATTGCTTTCTGTATAAATCAATGACTTTTTCATGCACTTCTGGCACCTAATTAATCTCTGTGACATATCTTTTTCATTGCATTTCTCGATGCAAAATAAGATGAACTTGTTTGAAAAAAAAATGGAAAAGATTCTATGGATAGCCCATTTACCCGGTACGTATATTCTTGACCTAAAGCACAGAAGTTTTACATTGTTGATGTCCAATTGTTTATCACTGATATGTATGAAATCCAGGCGAAGGTTATATAGAAGATCATACATGAGTGTTCATGTATTATTGAATTTATTAAAGGAGTTGAGGAAAAGGGATAAAATGCGAAGCTTTGCCGAGCAAGATTCTATTTATCATATGACATTAAAATGCATTTTATGCACGATTTTTCAATAAAAGTGTCAATATTCCACCATTAATAAACGTGACGTCGTTACGAACGTCATACATTTAATGTTACAGGACGTATATAACTAATTTGCATATTTAATCCACTAGTGGATTATCAAATTTAATACATGGCCTTATTACATTCTCAGACTCGACGTCATATGATAGGAAATAGCTGCACTTGTCTTACAGTTGTGACATCAGTTTTCTGTGTAATGTGGGTCTGTAGATCTGTTAAACATTGTCTGTCTCATGTGTTGGACATTGGGAAATAGTGTAGACCAAGAACAGTGATGCTGCATAAAGTTGCATCTTATCTTGATCATCAAGCAGTGTCTGATCAGGGTTTACTTATAGTTAAGGAATTTAAGGGTTTAAAGAAACAGTCTTTGTTCAGGACCATTTTCCCAGCCTGCAATCAGAGACAATCAACCCACCAGTGCTGTCAGTGCTTTGATTTGAGCCAGCGCATGACAGAACCTACAATAAGACATGTGCGCCCAGCGAAGACTCAGATCAGCTTGCGCATCCATATAGTCTAACCAGAGACGTCTCTTGCTGCATGGAGGAGCATTGGGCCCTTAGTTATCCTTAGAGCACACAACAAAGACTCTGATCCGACTGCACAGATGCACAGGCTGATCTGAGTCTTCGTTGGGTGCACATGTCTTACTGTATTTTGTCATGTGCTGGCTCATTTGTTTTGTGTGTGTCAGTCTCTACTCTATCATTCTGCAATTAACATTTATATTGTACTTTATTCTCATAGGAATATACATTGGCTGGAGATGTCCAGAGTTCAAACATGATTG
Organism: Lucinisca nassula; assembly: GCA_963580285.1. Lineage (NCBI taxonomy): Eukaryota > Metazoa > Mollusca > Bivalvia > Lucinida > Lucinidae > Lucinisca > Lucinisca nassula. The sequence continues at coordinate 18,296,566 of OY757018.1, forward strand.
TCAGAGGGTGAATGATATGTCAAAATGTTTTTGTGGACATTTACTCGGAGAACATGGCAGATATACAGGTAAGCAAACCATTGCAGCTTGGCCAGAATGTTTTACGGGCATCTAATGGGTATTTGATGTGTAAAGGAGAACTGGTAGAATGAATATGTAAGCTGGCCCATCTGATATGAATGCATAGAATAGGTGAATAGTGAAGAGTTTATAACAAACAAAGAGGTTCTATATATATCTGGACACATACACAGGTGAATATGCCCAGTTTTACATGTCATATGTGCCCAGTTTTCTATTGGCCGGCTTCTATGGATTATCATCACATGAACAAGTCCTTGAAATAAAGACCCCGCTAAACCCCACTTTATATAGAGAAATGGGGTTTACAGGGGTATACATTATTTTACTTGTTTCTGCTCCAAGACATGGGTTGTGGGTACTCAATGAGGCGGTTCTAACGAGCACCAACAACCTATGTTTGGCGTGTCAGTAAGAAAAATATCACAATTTTTCATCGTAAAAGTAGCCATTTTTCAGTTATGAATGAATGCATTATGTCACATGGGTGTGTTATCTTAATGTTTGGAGCCTCACCTGACTGGGGGCTTCCATCATTTTTGGAACATGCAGCATTCTTTCATTGAGATCGATCTGCTGCAAGACATAGGTTGTGGGTACCTGTTTAACATTTGGCCAGACTCCATTTTTGGGGGTTTTCACTTAAAATACATCACTAAAAAAGTAAATAACATCTATTTCTTTTAGAGTACAAGTACACATCCTTAACATAGCAGAAAAATATGATTGAAAGAGTTTGTACCCTTAAAGGTTAACCAATTCTCTTAAAGGTAAAAGCTTTCAAGTTCCTTGTAATCAGTGTAGATGTAAAGCATATGCCTGGATCCCTTCAAGACCAGAAGATGTAGGGGAGTTTTGGATGCAGAGACGGAGGGATTTTGACCCAAGCACATGGAGGGCCAAATGTAGGTGTAAACATACCCATGAAGAGCATGAGCCATCAGGGATCAGAAGGTGTAAGAAAGGTAGGTATCAAGTTAATTTATACATTTTATGAAATGCCAATCACGTCAGGCCATCTGCGGATTACCTTAAAAGTAATTTTTTAGCTCGGCTGTTTTCGAAGAAAACGACAAGGTATTGTCATAGCTCTGGCGTCGTCTGCGTCGTCACCGTCAGTGTGAAAAAACTTGGACATTTTGTAATATCTCTGTCATTACTAAACATACTTACTTGAAACTCGGACAAGTTGTTTACTATGAAAATGGGAACTCATACCAATAGGTGAGGTAACCCTCAAAATATTTTGCCACAGTTATGCCCCTTTTTCGACTTAGAATTTTTGTTTTCTTAAAGAAACTGCAGCCGAGCATCGCACCCGCATGCGGTGCTCTTGTTTTGCCAACATTGTGGACGCAGATCGGAGCAGTCTGATGTGGGACCAGTCTGTTTGCCTATTGAAAAAATATTTTTGAAAAGTTTGCAAAAAAATTCAGCAGACGACATATTAAGCAGATGGCATTTTCAGATGTAATTTTTCTCAGTGTCTTAAGGGTTAATTGATACATTTTGTACTTAATGGAATCATCCACTTTGCATATAGCAGAATACTTTTAAGCATGGTACCTTAAAGGAGTCCAAATTTCTGTTCATCCGTTGGTTGGTTCTTCGTCAAAACGTCAATATTTGCAACAACCCTCGCGTTTGCCCTTATGTTCAAGTCAATTTCCCAAGAACTATAAGAGTTCATTAATGATACTCAGTTCAAACTTGAACCTAGGGATGGCAACTTTAAAGCAAGCATCCATATTTGACCTGGACTTACATTTCAGGATTCACTGACTTTGTGAACAATTGCGGTCACCTAATGTTCAAGTCCATTTGTCAAGAGCTATAAGAGCTTCATTAATGATACTTGGTACAAACTTGCAACTAGGGATGGTTACTTGAATACAAGCATCCATTTTTGACCTTGACAGTTGGATTTCGAGGTTCACTGACGTTGTGATCGATTGTGCCAACCCTAGCTTTCACTGTACTGTTCAAAACAAAGTCCCTAGAAAATAAGAGCCTCATCAATGATTCTTGGAACAAACTTGCATCTAGATATGATAACCTTTATACAAGCATCCATGTTTGAGCTTGACCTACATTTAATGATTCACTGACTTTGTGCCCCGACAGGCACAGCTTGGCCTTTGGTGGAATTTGTGTGAGATTTAAGGATACCAGGTTTAGATGATTTTAGCAGTGTCTGATCTGGGACTGCTCTGTTTGCAGGTGACCTGTTTAGGGGTTTACAGTTCAAAATGGGTTAAAGTTGTTATTTTCTACACACCTTGATGTTTGAGATATTAAGGGGAATGGGAACACCTGGCAGATTTTCCGCCATTCTTCAAAAGGAGACAACTTTTTGGACTTCCTGTTCACTTTTATATAAGCCCTGTCCCACTGAAAAAAGAGTTGACCCCTTTTGACATGGGAGACAAAAGTACTTTTGCATAAGTTGGTTCGAGCCATTGAGTGTTAATCAGGGCACTGGATGAGAAATGTTTGTTTGATTTAAGGTTTAGCATCCCCGTCAACACTGTAAAGGTCATTTTGGAGACGTTGCTTCCAATTTTGTGGGACTTTTACCCGACATTGAGATGAAATGACATCTCATGCCCTGTCGCCCAATGAAACCAATAGGGGTATTAGCATGGACGGTACGCCTCGCACCGCGGTTCCTGGACAGGCTTAGATCCTCTAAGCGGTTTACCAGTACTAGTGTGTGGGCCGGATTCAGCTCTGCGTGGAAGCATCGTGCAACCCATATACTTCTTCAAGCCCCTATGGGCGGGGGCGGGCACTGGATGAGAAGACAAAGTGGTTATAATATTTCTATCTTCTGTAAAATATGCCCTAAAAATCCTTAAAAATTGGACTCCTTGAGGACTTGCTATAGTTGTCCTAAAGTTTGAAGATCCAGCAAGGAGTCTTAAAGGTGCAGACAGAATGGCAAACAGTGTAGACCTTGATCAGACTGCTCCTTCAGGAACAGTCTGATCTGGGTCTGCACTGTTTGCTTAGGCCTATCTGTCCCAGTAGGATCATTATGGTATATAGGATCATTATGGTATAATGATAAGTTGTGTGACAGTTGTGCATGCTGTTCTGTGTGTTTGTAGGTTGCACCGGTCTTAATGTAGGTTTTGTTCTGCAATTACTCAAATAGAATTTTCTCTTTGCATCACAGCACCATACCTTTCAACTGATTTTTATTGCCGCAGTTTTGAAGCTATTATTTTGATGCCCTTAATTTTGATGCCCTTAAACCCCACTTTTATACATTAAAACTGAGATCTAAGGGTATACATTATTTTCTTATTTCTGCTTAAAAGCTAGATTGTGGGTACTCGTAAGAACCACATTGCTGAGGCATTTTTTAATGCGTACCCATAGTCTATGTTTTGAGCAGAAATATAAAAAAATCAAACTGTCTAATCTGATAAATTTCAGTTTTTGGTTGTAAAAATTTCAATATACATATATAGTACTTGAATAGGCATGTTTTCGTGTTTTTAGCTCACCTGTCACGTAGTGACGAGCTGAGGTTTTGGGATCACTTTTTGTCCGTTGTCCTCCGTGTGTGCGTGCGTCCGTGCATAAACAATTTCTTCAAACAACATCTACTCCTAAACCATTGATCGGATTTTGACCAAACTTCACAGGAATGATCCTTATAGTATAGTGGGTCGTCCGTCGTCCGTCTTTCCTTTGTCCGTCAACACTTTTGAGCAGCTATATCTCTACAGCCTGCATGCTGATCTCAATCATTTCTTATCTGTAGCATGCCTCTGGTGGGGCATTGATTACATAAGCTTTTTTTTTTAAATCGCATGAAAACTTTGGTTGCTATGGCAATCACAAGGTCCCATAGACTTCCAATGGGAAAATGCTTGTCATCAACGTAGCCCCTTCAGTTTTGATCGGATCTTTCTGAAACTTATATATAAGGTGGCTGGGGATAAAACCTCGGATGAGTTCGAAAACCGGCCATGTCGGCTCATTTATCATAGAGTTATGTCCCTTTGATTGCTGAAAATGCCGATTTTTGACCTTGTCATCACCGAAGCCCCTTCAGTTTTGATCGGATCTGTCTGAAACTTATATGTAAGGTGGGTGGGAAAACCGACCAAGTCGGCCCATTTATCTTAGAGTAACATCCCTTTGATTGCTGAAAATGCTGATTTTTGACCTTGTCATAACCGTAGCTTTTTCAGTTTTGATCGAATCTTTCTGAAACTTATATGTAACTGGGCTGGGGATAAAACCTAGGGTGAGTTCGAAAACCCACCAAGTCGCCCCATTTACTATATAATTATGTCCCTTTGATGGCTGAAAATGTCGATTTTTGACCTTGTCATCACTGTAGCCCCTTCAGTTTTGATTGGATCTTTCTGAAACTTATATGTAAGGTGACTGGGGAAAAGACCTAGGATGAGTTCGAATACCCGCCAGGTTGGCCCATTTATCATAGAGTAACGTCCCTCTGATTGCTGAAAATGTCGATTTTTGACCTTGAAAATGCTTGTCATCACCGTAGCCCCTTCATTTTTGATCGGATCTTTCTGAAACTTATATATAAGGTGGCTGGGGATAAATCCTCAGATGAGTTCTAAAACCGGCCAAGTCGGCCCATTTATCATAGAGTTACGTGCCTTTGATTGCTGAAAATGCCAATTAATGACCTTGTCATCTCCGTAGCCCCTTCAGTTTTGATCAGATCTTTCTGAAACTTATATGTAAGGTGGCTGGGGATAAAATCTCGGATGAGTTCTAAAACTGACCAAGTCGGCCCATTTATCGTAGAGTGACATCCCTTTGATTGCTGAAAATGCTGATTTTTGACCTTGTCATCACCGTACCCCTTTCAGTTTTGATCGAATCTTTCTGAAACTTATATGTAAAGTGGCTGGGGATAAAACCTCTGATCAGTTCGAAAACCGGCCAAGTCGCCCCATTTACTATATAGTTATGTCCTTTTGTTGGCTGCAAATGTCAATTTTTGACCTTGTCATCACCGTAGCCCCTTCAGTTTTGATCATATCTTTCTGAAACTTGTATGTAAGGTGACTGGGGATAAAACCTATGATGAGTTCGAATACCTGCCAAGTTGGCCCATTTATCATAGAGTAACGTCCCTTTGATTGCTGAAAATGCCGATTTTTGACATTTTCATCTCCGTAGCCCCTTCAGTTTTGATCAGATCTTTCTGAAACTTATATGTAAGGTGGCTGAGGATAAAATCTCGGATGAGTTCGAAAAACCGACCAAGTCACCCCATTTATTGTAGAGTAACATCCCTTTGATTGCTGAAAATGATGATTTTTAGCTCCACTGGCCAAAGGCCAGCGGGGCTATTGTCATGGCCCTGTGTCCGTCGTGCGTCCGTGCGTCCGTGATGTCGTGCGTATGTGCGTTAACTTTTTCTTTAAACATCTTCTCCTCCTAAACTACTGGGCCAATTGTAACCAAACTTCACAGGAATGTGCTTACATAGTCCTCTTCTAAATTCCTTCAAAGAATTTTGTTACACCCAGAATTCTGGTTGCCATGGCAACAAAACCCCAAAAAATTAAAAATCTTTAAAAATCTTCTCCTCCAAAACCACCTGTTGGATTTCATTTTTATTTTGCATGACTGTTCCTTGGGTTGACCTCTTTCAGATTCCTTGAAGAAATTTTGATCCGACAAAAAACATGGCCGCCATGGGCGGGGCTTATTTTCCCTATTTAACATATAGTGTAATGCTAAAACATCTTCTCCTCCTAAACTATTGGGCCCATTGTAACCAAACTTCACAGGAATGTTCCTTACTTAGTCCTCTTCTAAATTCCTTCATAGAATTTTGTTACACCCAGAACTCTGGTTGCCATGGCAACAAAACAACACAAAATATTAAAAATCTTTAAAAATCTTCTCCTCCAAAACCACCTGTTGGATTTCATTTTTATTTTGCATGAATGTTCCTTGGGTGTACCCCTTTCAGATTCCTTGAAGAAATTTTGATCCGACAAAAAACATGACTGCCATGGGCGGGGCTTATTTTCCCTATTTAACATATAGTGTAATGCTAAAACATCTTCTCCTCCTAAACTACTGGGCCAATTGTAACCAAACTTCACAGGAATGTTCCTTACTTAGTCCTCTTCTAAATTCCTTCAAAGAATTTTGTTACACCCAGAACTCTGGTTGCCATGGCAACAAAACCACACAAAAAATTAAAAATCTTTAAACATCTTCTCCTCCAAACCCACCTGTTGGATTTCATTATCCCCTCGCACAACATAGTTGTGAGGGGGGATATAGCATTTGTCCCGTACGTACGTACGTAGGTACGTACTTTTGTCATCGCTCTAGCGCCACGTACGTACGTACTTTTGTCATCGCTCTAGCGCCACGTACGTACGTACTTTTGTCATCGCTCTAGCGCCTACATTTTTTGACCGATTTTAATATAACTTCACACAAACCTTCCTTACGACAATATCTGGAGCAAGATCGACTTTCAAGGTCATGACCTCAAGATCAAGGTCACTCTGGCTATTTTTTGAACAACTTTGTCATGGCTCTAGCGCCTACATTTCTCCCCCAATTTCAATATAACTTCAAACAAATGATCCTTATAAAAATATCTCGAGCCACTTGGACTTTCAAGGTCATGACCTCAAGGTCAAGGTCACTGTGGCTATTTTTAGAAAAACATTGTCAACGCTCTAGCGCTTACATTTCTTCACCAATTTCAATATAACTTCACACAAATGATCCTTATAAAAACATCTTGAGCGAGTTCCAATTTCAAGGTCATGGCTTCTAGGTCAAGGTCACAGTGGCTATTTTAAGAAAAACTTTGTCATCGCTCTAGCTCCTACATTTCTTCACTGATTTCAATATAACTTCACACAAATGTTCCTTATGACAATATCTTGAGCGAGTTGGACTTTCAAGGTCATGACCTCAAGGTCAAGGTTACTGTGGCTATTTTTAGAAAAACATTTTCATCGCTCTAGCGCCTACATTTCTTCACCAATTTCAATATAACTTCACACAAATGTTCCTTATAAAAATATCTCCAGCGAGTTCGACTTTCCAACTCATGGCCTCAAGGTCAGGGTCACTGTGGCTATTTTTAGAAAAAACTTTGTCATCGCTCTATCGCCTATATTTCTTCACTGATTTCAATATAACTTCACACAAATGTTCCTTATGACAATATCTCAAGCGGGTTAGACTATCAATGTCAAGGCCTCAAGGTCAAGGTCAAGGTCACTGTGGCTATTTTTTAGAAAAACTTTGTCATCGCTCTGGCGTTTACATTTCTTCACCAATTTCAATATAACTTCATACAAATGTTCCTTTTGACAATATCTCTTGCGAGTTCCACTTTCAAGGTCAAGGTCACTGTGTCTATTTTTAGAAAAACTTCGTCATTCCTCTAGCGCTTACATTTCTTCATCGATTTCAATATAACTTCACACAAATGTTCCTTATGACAATATCTCACCATTTCGACTTTCAAGGTCAAGGTCACTATGGCTATTTTTAGAAAACATTGTTATCGCTCTAGCGCCTACATTTCTTCACTGATTTCAATATAACTTCACACAAATGTTGCTTATGACAATACCTCGAACGAGTTTGACTTTCAAGGTCAAGGTCACTGTGGCTATTTTTAGAAAAACTTTGTCATTGCTCTAGCGCTTACATTTTTTTCACCAATTTCAATATTACTTCACACAAATGTTCCTTATAACAATATCTCTAGTGAGTTCCACTTTCAAGGTCAAGGTCACTGTGGCTATTTTTTAGAAAAACTTTGTCATGGCTCTAGCGCTTACATTTCTTCATCCATTTCAATATAACTTCACACAACTGTTCCTTATGACAATACCTCGAGCGAGTTTGACTTTCAAGGTCAAGGTCACTGTGGCTATTTTTAGAAAAACTTTGTCATTGCTCTAGTGACTACATTTTTTCACAAATTTCAATATAACTTCACACAAATTTTCCTTATGACAATATCTCGAGCTATTTAGACTTTCAAGGTCAAGGTCACTGTGGCTATTTTTAGAAAAACTTTGTCATCGCTCTAGCGCCTACATTTAATGATGGATTGTAATAGAACTTCACACAAATGTTTCTTAGGATAATATCTCGACTTACTTCGACTTTCAAGGTCATGACCTCAAAGTCAAGGTCACTGTGGCTATCTTTAGAAAAACTTTGTCATCACTCTTCCGCCTACATTTATTAACAGATTTTAATATAACTTCACACAAAAGATGCTTATGATAATATCTTGAGCAAGATCTACTTTCGTGGTCATGGCCTCAAGTCAAGGTCACTATGGCTATTTTTAGAGAAACGTCATCACTCTAGAATGTACATTTATTGGAGGATTTTTAAACAAATTTTACACAAATGTTGCATATGATAATATCTCAAGCAAGTTGGACTTTTGCCATTTCAGTGTTTTCCACACACGAAGTTGTCTAGTGTGAGGGGATTTGTATCGCATGCGATGCCTTGTTTTTATTTTGCATGAATGTTCCTTGGGTGGACCTCTTTTAGATTCCTTGAAGAAATTTTGATCCGACAAAAAACATGGCCGCCATGGGCGGGGCTTATTTTCACTATTTAACATATAACATAATGCTAAAAAATCATTTTCTGCAAAAGTACTTGTGGGATTTCATTGTAATTTGCATGAATTGTCCTTGGGTGGACTGTTGTCAGATTCCTTGAAAAAAATTTGATCTTACAAAAAAACATGGCAGCCATGGGCGAGGCTTATTTTCACTATATAACATATAGTGTAATGCTGAAAATATTTTCTGCAAAAGTTCTTGTTTTATTTCATAGTTATTTGGCATGCATGTTCCTTGGGTGGACCTCTGTCAAATTCCTTGAAGAAATTTTGATCCGACATAAAACATGGCTGCAGTGGGCGGGGTTTATTTTCACTATATAACATGTAGTGTAATGTTAAAAAAGTCTTCTCTTCTTCAAAAGTTCTTGTTTATTTATTTATTTATTTATTTAAAAGTACCTTCCTGTATCTGAATTAATCTCCTCCAATTTTGCTGACTATCACATATCTATAGAGGTCCACCTACAAATTGTCATTCTAAAATTCAAAACATCAGAAATTTCACATGCCCATCACACTGGTGATAGAACTGATGTTTTCAACACAAACTCTATTTATACGACTTGATGTTTCAAAATAAATTCAAAATACTGAGGGAGATTGATTTATTAGACCTAATTATACTACAGTGTCAACAGTTCTCCAGATCCCTGAGGGTTAAAATGGCTTAGTTGAAAAGGGAGGCATACCGAATCCGACGGAGGAAAGGAAAAAATAAATAAATAAATAAAGAAATAAAAACATAAATCTGTTCATTTTTTAGCTCCACCGGCCAAAGACCGGCGGGTCTTATGTTATATGTTTTGGCCCTGTGTCTGTTGTGCGTCTGTGCGGTTGTGCATCCATGCGTTAACTTTTTTCTTTAAACATTTCCTCCTTAACTACTTGGTCGATTGTAACCAAACTTCACAGGAATGTTTCTCACATAGTCCTCTTCTGAATTCCTTCAAAAAATTTTGTTACATGCAGAACAAAATGGCATCGAAAGCAAAAAAAAAAATATTTAAAAATCTTCTCCTCCAAAACCGCTCAATGGATTTTATTCTTATTTTGCATGAATGTTCCTTGGGTGGACCTCTGTCAGATTCCTTGAAGAAATTCGGATCAGGCAAAAAACATGGCCACCATGGCCATGCCCCACATGACTGCCATGGCCATGCCCCACATGACTGCCATGGCCATGCCCCTTGGCTCATTAGCTGTCAAAGACTTATATGGGGAAAAGTTTTAAAAACCTTCTCCTCCAAAACCACTCAACGAAATGGATTCCATTCTTACTTTGCATGAATGTTCCTTGGGTGGACCTCTGTCAGATTCCTTGAAGCAATTTTGATCAGACAAAAAACATGGCCGCCATGGACACGCCCATTGGCTAATTAGCTTCCATAGACTCATAAAGGGATCTTTTTTTTTTTTTAATCTTCTCCTCCAAAACCGCTAAATGGATTTCGTTCTTAATTTTCATGAATGTTCCTTGTGTCTACCCTTGTCAGATTCATTGAAGAAATTTTGATCAGACAAAAAACTTGGCCGCCTTGGCCACCACCTTTGGCTCATTAGCTTCCATAGACCAATAAACGGAAAAAACTTCTTCTCTGAAACCATAAAGCCTAAAGCTAAGACATTTACAGTAAAACCTGTCTTAGTGGCCACCTCTATTAAGCAAGCAACCTGTCTTAAGCAAGCAGGCATTCAGTTCCCAAGAAATGCAGATGTGTTAAATTTCACCTGTATTAAGCAAGAACCTGTCTTAAGCAAGCATATTTTGACTATCCCTTAGGCACTTGCTTAATACAGGTTGAACTGTAGTATGTAGCAAAGTTATGTGGTCACCTACTAAGTCCTGCGAACTATGACTCTTGAGTCCAAATTGGCAACGCCCCGGTGCTTAGTAGCTCCCATAGACTAATAATGACAAAATCTTGAAACTTTTCTCCTCTGAAACCATAAGGCCAAGAGCTTAGTATGTAGCAACTTGAAGTATTCATCTGCATAAATCCTGCCAACTATGCCCCTGGGGTCCAAATTGGCCACACCCTGAGGCCAATAAGCTCCCATAGACTTATACTGGGAAAAACTGACAAAAATCTTCTCTGAAACCATCAGTGCCCAGAGCTTAGATATTAAGTATGCAGCAACGTCAAGTGGTCACTCAAATAAATCCTGCCAACAATGCCCCTGGGGTAAAAAATTGGTCACTCCCAGAGGCATATTAGTTCCCATAGACTTATAATAGGAAAAACTTAAAAAAGTCTTCTTCTCTGAAACCATAAGGCCCAGAGCTTTAGATATTTAGAACGGAGCAATGCCAAATGGTCACTCACATAAATCCTGCCAACCGTGGCTCTGGGGTCCAAAAAATATAGAATGGACATTCCTTGGGTGGATCACTTATTTCTTTTTTACCCATTGCATGCGGGAAAACCCAAAATGGGTACCTTGGCAAACAGTGTTTGCCCAGATCAGACCCCACAGAACACCATGTCTGATCAGGGCCTGCACTATTTGCTAACAGAATTTTCCATCAAAAATAGAAAAAAAATAGGCCTGACACCCCTTATATGACAAATGGACTGGTCCAACATATAGCAATAGAAGAGTCCACTAGTATACCATTGGTTAATGTAATAAATATGACAATTGTCTGAAGTTAGCCGGTGGAGCGACAGGCCCTCTTGGGCCTCTTGTTGACTTTGTCATCACTGTAGCCCTTTCAGTTTTGATCGAATCTTTGTGAAACTTATATGTAAGATGGCTGGGGATAAAATCTCGGATGAGTTTGAAAATCGGCCAAGTTGCCCTATTTACCATATAGTTATGTCCCTTTGATGGCTGAAAATGTCGATTTTTGACCTTGTCATCACCGTAGCCCCTTCAGTTTTGATCAGATCTTTCTGAAACTTATATGTAAGGTGACTGGGGATAAAACCCAGGATGAGTTCGAATACAGGCCAAGTTGGACCATTTATCATAGATTTAAGTCCCTTTGATTGCTGAAAATGCTGATTTTTGACCTTGTCATCACCATAGCCCCTTCAGTTTTGATCGGATCTTTCTGAAACTTACCGGGTATATGTTAGGTGGCTGGGGATAAAATCTGGGATGAGGTCGAAAACAGGCCAAGTCAGCCCTTTTATCGTAGAGTTAAGTCCCTTTTGATGGCTGAAAATGTTGATTTTTGACCTTGTCATCACTGTAGCCCCTTCAGTTTTGATCGGATTTTTCTGAAACTTATATGTCAGGTGACTGGGGATGAAACCTCAGATGAGTTCGAAAACTGGCCAAGTCGGCCCATTTATCTGGCTGGGAATAAAACCTTGGACGAGTTTGAATACTGGCGAAGTCGGCACATTTATCATAGAGTTACGTGCTATTGATTGCTTAAAAATGCCTATTTTCGACCTTGTTAGCACTGCTGCCCCTTCAGTTTTGATCAGATCTGCATGAAATTTACAAACAAATGAGTCATGCAAAAAAGCTCAGAGGAGTTTGAAAACTCGTGAGGTTTGCCTATTTGCCACAGATTAACATCCCTTTGATTGCAGCAGTTAATTGCTTATTTTTGAACTTGTCATCACCATAGCCTCATCAGTTTATATCGGATCTTCTTAGCAAGTCAGGAATAAAAGCATGAATGAGTTTAAAAACGTGTGAGGTCAGCCTATTTATCATAGAGTTACATTCTACTTGATTTGGAGAAATTGCTTACCCTGTCATCACCATGTCCTTCCATTAATCCTTCAGTAAAGGCTGGCACTTCCTGAAACTTTGAATCTGTTAGCTCAGGTGAGCGATACAGGACCAGCTTGGTCCTCTTGTTTTACTGAAAATTTAAAAAATCTTCTTCTCTGAAACTGCATGGTCCAGGTCTTTGAAATTTGGTATGATGCTTCATCTAGTGGACCTCTACCAAGATTGTTGAAATTATAGCCCTGGGGCCAAAAATGCCCCCGCTCAGGGGCCCACCAGTTTTACATAGACTTATATAGGGAAAACCTTTAAAAATCTTCTTCTCTGAAACCAGAAGGCCCAGGTCTTTGATATTTGGCAAGAAGCTTCATCTAGTGGACCTCTACCAAGATTGTTCAAATATAGTCCTGGGGCCAATAATGTCCCCGCGCCGGGGCCCACTGGTTTCACATAGGCATATATAGGGCAAACCTTTAAAAATCTTCTTGTCTGAAACCAGAAGGCCTAGGTCTTTGTTATTGGGCATGACTCTTCATCTAGTGGACCTCTACCAAGATTGTTCAAATTATAGCCCTGGGGCCATAAATCCCTCGCGCCGGGACCCACTGGTTTCTCATAGGCTTTTACACGGATAACCTTTAAAAAATCTTTTTGTCTGAAACCAGAAGGCCCAGGTCTTTGATATTTGGTATGAAGCTTCATCTAATGTACCTCTACCAAGATTGTTCAAATTATAGCCTTTGGGCCGAAAATGTCCCCGCGCCTGGACCCACAAGTTTTACATAGGCTTATATAGGAAAAAACCTTTAAAAATCTTCTTGTCTGAAAGCAGAAGGCCCAGGTCTTTGATATTTGGCATGAAGCTTCATGTAGTGGACCTCTGCTGAGATTGTTCAAATTATAGCCCTGACATCAAAAATGTCCCCGCACCAGGGTCCGCTGGTTTTACATAGGCTTATACTTTTAAAAATCTTCTTTTCTGAAACCAGAAGGCCCAGGTCTTTGATATTTGGTATGAAGCTTCATCCATTGGACTGCTACCAATTTTGTTCAAATTATAGCCCTTGGGCCAAGAATGCACCAGAGACACTGATACTCAGGTGAGCGATTCAGGGCCCTCTTGTTAATGATCTTTGGATACATGCCAATTCTCTATAAATAACTTCAGAACTATAAATACATGTAATGTGACCTTGATATGTTATATATAGGTAAGTCAGAATAAAAAATAATAATTCCATATTTATGTTTCTTTTCTGGTCAACTTAAACAACTGATTTTTATTGCACAAGTTTTGAAGCTATTATTTTTTAAGTTGTACATATACCCCGTTCCAGAAATTTCAACAAAACATTGTGTACATCTGGGCCAAATTGTTCAAATCTAACAAAGTCATTAGTTAACATATCATTAGAACTTTGTTCATTTTTTTTTCAAATTAACTAACATTATTGCAGCAAAAACTGAGAACAGCTTGACCACTAACAAGCTCATTAAGCTAACAATGCTTTGGACAACTGGACCCTAGGACCTAGGAGTGCTAAAGAAAATGTTTCTTCTGACATTTACACACTGTTAAAACTCAGGTCAGCTTACCCATTCATGCAGTCTGATCAGAGTCTTAGGTAATTCCTGTATAATAAGACCCTATTCATCGTTTTGCAACTCAACAGGGTTCCTTACAGGAATGCAGCTTTAGCATAGTGTATAGATGGGCGTGAGTTCAGGACTAGTTGGTGCCCCGGCATATGAAGACCTGAAGAAGTAGGTTGGGCTGCATTGTGCTTCTACTTTTGAGTACTGGTAAACCACTTAGAAGCTATAAGCCTGCACAGAAAAAGTGATGCAAGTCGGACTGTCCCATAAACCCTATCAGTTTCTTTGGGTGGTAGGGCTTGAGATGTTATATCATCTCAATGTCAGGTAAGTCCTACAAAAGTGTTCAAAATGACCTGGCGGGGAAGATAAACCACAACAAATCAGGAGTTTGCCATTTATGCGCTATATGAACATAGTCAGGGAATACTGTGCTCAGTGGACAGGTGTTCAAAGTTAACATATAATTAACCCATATATGACAATGGAATATTCTACCTAATGAGTTTAGAGTGCTTCATTTACAATTGTAGGGGTGTCAGGTTTCTTTTTGTTTGTGGCATATTTTACAAAAAATGAATGCTCTTTAAGCAAACAGCGTAGACCCAGATCAGACACCCCATTCTGTGGCATCTGATCTGGGTCTGCACTGTTTACCAATGTCCTAGGAAAGGGCCACTAGGTATTATATGGGTTACAGTTTATCATTCAAAATGGCAAATAAACTTCAGAAAAGAAGTATATTTATCCTGAAAAATGTGAGTAGATTTTGCATAAATACCATTCAACTTTAATTTTTCTAAAAATTGCAAATTAACTTAAGAAAGAATAGAATTATTCGTTTGCTGAAAAACGTTAATAGCTTTTACAAATGCAAAAGCTACTCACATTATTTCAGCAAAAGCTACTCATTTTTTCATCAACAATGTCACTCTACCAGATATTGAGCTTGTTAGAATAGGTGATATTTTGAACTTTCGTGACTTCATTAAGCTAACAATGCTTTGAACATATGGCCCCAGATAGCTTAGGCATGTAGGTTGATTTTTGTTTTCTACGAGGGTGCATGTTCTAAGATCCGTATTTGCTTGTCATGGCACACACATCGTGTTAACAAGTGGGTATAATGAACACCCCTCTAAACCCAACATTATGTAGAAAAAAATGGGGTTTACAGGGGTATACACTGTATATTATTTTCCTTATTTCTACTCCAAGACAAAGGTTGTGGGTACCCATTAGTGGCTGATGAGCACCCTCAACCTATGTTTTCAGTATAAATAAAAATATTAAAAATTTTTAGCAGAAAATTAACGAGTTTGGAGATCTGAAAGAATGCACCATGTCACAAAGATTTGTTATCATAATGAGACCTGGTTTTGCTTGTCATGGCATACAGGTTTTGTCCTTACAAATTTTCAGGCTGTGGTTGTGGTCATTTTGTTTCCAACTTTCTATGTGCTGCGTGTGATAAACATTGGGAAGATCATGAAACTTTCTTTGAAACAGAGGATGTCAGGGTACAGAATGGCCTGCCAGTTGGTAAGTAACATGTCCACCTCTTCATAATGTGGCTTAGTGGATGAGAATACTTATTCTTAATTATTAGGTCTCTCGGCACCGTTGGTTTGAGCTTGGCTCGGGTCACATGTGAGATGCCAAGTTCTGCAGTGGAAGGTCAGGTGGTTTTTGCCAGGTACTCTGGTTTTCACCCACCTCTTATTAACGATTGGCTTTATATGAGTGAAATCATTTTGAAAGCGCTGTAAAAATGACAAAACAACAACAAACTCTTCATAACACTATTATTGGGGTCCAAAACAGAAACAACTGAGTTATATCCAAAAAGAAAATGTATAGATATATAGAATCAAAGTACTGAAAGTACTGAGGAAAGTTGATTTAAGAGGAATAATTATTATGATAACACTGTCAGTCGTAGATCAAGCAGTTATCTAGATATTTTGTTGAGAAGGTCCCAGAGGGTTAAAAAATTTGACGAAGAAAAAAATAATTCATCGATTGTTTAGAGTGTAACGACAGGTCAACCTTTGTGGATCATTTTTCTCTTCTCCAAGAGAAAGGGGGAAAAGAGATAGTAGAGGAGCTGATAGTGAGGGACAGAGGAGAAAGAGGAAAATGAATGGAAGTGTAAAAACAAAAGAAATAACAACCCAAATGTAAGTCAGTATCAGCTGGACTCCCCAGTGACACAAGATACACATCACCTTTGCCTTACCTAACCATCCCCATGAAAAAAAAGGAAGAAAGGAAGAAAGATAAACATGTCTGCATATTTCTTCATGGTAAAACCACAAATCTATAAATAAGCTCAGTACATTCTGTGCGTGTATCATCTGCTAATAATCTTACAGAGAAGTTCTTTTACTGGGCACATGACGTCTTAGCAGCGTCGCATCAACGTCGCGTTAGTAATATGGTATATTGAGCCTCTCCCACACACAAAAAAAATTTTTTTAGCTTCTCCAGACCACCCTAAAAAAATAGCTTCTCCAGACCCCCCTAAAAAAATTTTTTTAGCTTTTCTCCCCACTATAAAAAATTTTTATCTCCTTCCAAGACACTTAAAAATTTTTTTTTCTTCGTACCCCCCTACTAGAGTGACAAAAATAGAAAAGAAAAAAAAAAACATACACTTTGAGAAAATCAAAAATGAGAAAAGAAAAAAAATGGGGTAAGGGAGTACAGTGACAAAAAATGGGTGAGGGGTGGGTGAAAAAAAAAGTGAAGGGAGTACAGTGACAAAAATGGGTGAGGGGTGGGTGAAAAAAAAAAAAAAAAAAAACACCTACCAGAGTGACCTCAGAAAAATTGTAAAAATGAAAAGTGAAAAAATCTGTAAAAATAAAAACTGGTGAGCCAGTGGGTTTAGACTAATAAAAGTGGGTTTTGAGATCAAACCGACCATCCCAAACCCACTTTCAGGGAGATCAAACCGACCATCCCAAACCCACTTTTAGACTCCAAAAAAAAAAAACACCCGTTAGAGGGGCCCCCCGAGACATGATAAAAAATGAAAAAAAGGGAGTACTAAAAATTACGAAAGGGGGTTGGAGGGAGAGGTGAAAAAAAGTGAAGGGAGTACAGTGCAAAAATGATGGAGGGGTGGGGTGAAAAAAACAAGACTGCTGTTTAATCTGTCCTAATTTTTACGGCTGTACGAAACTTATCTAAAAATAGTAAACACTCCTTATACGGATATACACTATTATAACCCCAAGGTTAACTTTATAGTAAACAAGCCTTATAAGGCATAATACTACACTGGAAACCCAATTTATCATATTATTTATATATAAAAATACAACCATATTTACAAAGCGTTATCATAAATTTTGCGGGAAAAGTTACAGGCCTGATACTTCAGCCGCTAATATCACTAACAAAAAATCACCGCTTATATCACAAACAATAAATCAAAGTACTCTCATTTAATTTCTAGTTTCATTTTGGCATTTAAAAAAGAAAATCCTCTTTGGAAAGACCTTCTATCCTGCTCAGGTATTTCTCTCAAACCATATCCAAGGCATCTTCTTCATTGAGTCCGCCATTAAGATATGAAGTCAGCTGATGATCTGTGTGCTTTAGGCGCATAGTTAATCATTTCAAGCTTCCGAGGTAACAGGCCTGTTGTTTGTACTTTTAAGATTATAAAGTTTTTACATGTCAAAAGAAAAGGCATGAAATGTTTTCGACATAACTATTCACACTGAGGGAACAATTTTGGATCAATAACATGTGGACTGATTTTTGGCAAACAGTGCAGGTCCAGATCAGATGCCTCAGAACGTGGTAAAGTTTTACCTTTATAGGTTTTTTCAGTCGCTGGCCCAATACCCGTATCATATCAAAGTCAATGTACCGTTTATCAGAGGAATTTCTAAACCCCATTCATAAAACTAATACGGTGACGTCAATCGATAGCTAAAAATCACATTATTTCTTACTGTCATTCCCTATTCAGAATATTTCAATAACTATTCAGTGGAAGCATTAATCAAATTATTGGATCAATACACATTATAGCAGGAAAAAATGTACCTTTCTCGAAACCACAAATAAGAGAAAGTGTACCTTCAGCCAGTCTGACTGCTACAGTAAGGCAGATTGAACACATATGAAGAAATTAAATAGGTATCATTTTTTTTAAAATGTATCATACAATTGAAGTCGTATTTAGTAAGGAATGTGTACATATTACAAACACTTAAGGCGTCTGATCTGGGTCTGCACGTAAAAAAATGTATGGTGTACATTCTTTCATATTTCGGGTAATAAAGGTCTGAAAGTCGTAATCAAAGTACAGAAAGGCTTGAAAGTCGTAATCAAAGTACAGAAAGGCTTGAAAATCGTAATCAAAGTACAGAAAGGTCTGAAAATCGTAATCAAAGTACAGAAAGGTCTGAAAGTTAATCAAAGTACAGAAAGGTCTGAAAGTTAATCAAAGCATTGAAAGGACAGTGAATGCGTAGCTTTTAACAGGCAAAGAATTAGAATGGAAATAAAATGAAGAAATCTGCATATTTAGTTTACGCTCCTATAAATAGGTGGTGGGTCATTATTGACTATTATAACTTTATTGAATAAAATCAAGCATCTCCTATTTTTTTTTTTACCTCAGCTAAAGCCTGGGCCTTGCCTTCCTCAATAAGTTTTTTTCTTTCCGTTTCACTTAATCCTGTTTGTTTTGAATGTATGCAATCTTTCAGTTTATTATATTTATCTAATTCATCTAAAATCAACTTAAATTCATTTTCAGATATCTGCCCATCTGTCAAAGCCTTAGAAATCAAGTCTTTTATACTATTCAATTTACTGTCAGCAATAGTTTTAATTTCATAATGTTTTTGTGTTTTTGCGTGTAATTTGCGTCTCACTAACTTAACACAAACACCCAGAGATCCACACACAACAGCAGCAATTTCCAACGGCAACATAATTGGAACAGTTAAACCAACACCAGCCATAATAACACTTGAAGAAATTAATGCAGTATCAACACAATCAGTAATATTAATTCCACGTTTATACTTTTTGTATAATGCCTTTCTTACATCTCTCTCTTTTATTAATTGTTTTTCTATTTCTGATATCTTTTGTAATCTATAATTTTGTCCGTCTTCATTAGGTAAATCTGGATATAAATTCGGGGCTGTAGGTTGCTTCATTTTTATATATATTTTTTGAATTCAATTAATAACGAGGCAACACTATTAACTACAGTTTGATTAGCCCCCAGACTTATAAAATTAATAACACTTCCAGCTTCAACAAAAAATGGTTTATCAAAATTATCATGTTTTCTTGGTGTTGTATGCAAAGTAATCTCACACCCACTTATAACTACCCCATCCACCAACACACCAACTCGCACTTCACCACTTGACCTTTCACTCGACAGGCTAATACCTGTAATATAACCACGTCTCATCATAACATAACCAACTTTTGGCTCTCTACCTGCATTTCCAAATGAAAACACCTCACCTCTAATTAAAGGGCCTTTTGATTCAGCACTTATTGTAATGTCTTCATTTATATGAATGTTTTGTAATCTACTATTTAAATCTGTAAATTTTCTATGCAAATCATTAACACGTAAAGTCAAATCATTCGATGTAGAATCAAATGTTGTAAACTTTTTAACACCAAATATACTCATTTTTATACAATAATTATATAATTTCTAACACACAATTAATTGGCAATCCATTGTTGTTTATTTTTTCTCCAAGAGAATCACAAACGCTTATACTTAATTCTGAAATATCACCATGTGCTAATTGTTTATATTCCGGATTACTAAATCGTGTATGAACAATATCACCAAACGATTTATTTTCAACAGAAACAACACCAAGAATATTACTAGGAGCACCATCAAAGAAATTGCAAGCACTATTTATCTGCTCAAGATGAATATATAGTTGTTTATAAGGTGCACAATTTAACGGTTTTTCTCCCTCATATGTTTGATTTGCGTTAAATCGTCTTTTATTTCCGAAGCCTAACATCTCTTTTAATTCTTTGCTTATTTTTAAATCAACGGTCGATGTTAAAAACACTATGCCATTTGTTTCATTCACAGATAATACAATATTATTATTTTGAAATATACCTGCTATTTGTTGGAAACTGTAAAATCCTGAAGGTAAACGTATTGCTTTATCTGTTCCTTTTTGGATGTATTCATCAATTAAATTATACCAACCTATGGTATAAGTAAAACTCTTCAATCCAATTCTCTTATTTCCACATTTATTATCTATATATTGTTGTAAATATATTGTTTTATTAATATCGGAAATTGTGTGATACATTTTTTACACATAAAAAATGATACCAAAAGAATTCAAGTACAATCCCAATGCATCATATAACCACAATACTAAATATACCAAAAAGAATATTGAACTTGTAAAACAAACAATTTATGTTAACAAAGATGACCATTTTCCAGTAACGTTTCTCAACTTATTTCAAAAATATCAAAATCCAACATTACACACCAATGAACCGTGGAATACATGGCTTCATTCATCATTTGACTGGTGGCAATGTCAATTAAATTTTGCCGTCTGGTGTGCCACTACAGGATGTGGTGTAAGTTATCAAGACCATTTGCAAAACAAAGGATTAACTAAAACAGTATATACATTTCATGTTTATTATTGTATTGTTCGTATTTTGAAAGAACTTAAAACACCTTTACCGACAGATGCATCATTCTGTTATTACAAAAACCCATACGACAAAGCAACATACCAAAAATTATGCAATGAATTCGATGTTTCGCCTAGCACGGATTGGAGGCAAAAACTGGAAAGTAGTTCTAAATGTAGTGGTCTCGGGAGTTACACACAATATTTTAAACCAGATGGAAAATACAGACAAGATCATCGAAGTGATGGGCCATTCTTTAATATAAACGACAAAATAGAACATACAGTAGATATAAGTGAGGCATGGACAATGTTTATATTAGACAAATCAAAAGGATTAACAAAAACAGGTATTGAACGAATTAACGAAAGTATTAGAACGTTTGTATGGGCACTATTAGGAGCACAATCCCAAACACGTGTAGAAATACTAAAAATAGGCACAGGATTTGATGCTCAAAAACAGTTCTTAGCAAATGTTGAAGATGCAATTAACAGTCCAATCGATTTGCCTACTCAAATATCAAAATATCAAAATGTATTGAAATACGCAAGAAGTAAAGTTGATTACACATATGGACTTGGTCTCTATATGTCTCCCAGTGATATGATATTGCAAATTGGCACTATCGCTGGATATAATAATAAAATTGTAATTGCAACATCGGAGTGCTCTCTTGGTTTCAATAATGATGTAAATGTTAAACCTGTTGCACCTCATACACAACCTGCAACTATACAAGGTACACCAACAAAGAAATCTCTACCAGAACCAAAACATCAGGAAACAAAAACAAAGAAATCTCTACAAGAACCCGTTGAAAAGAAAGAATCAACACAACACGAAGACAACAAAACAGCATTAATAGTAGGAAGTATAGTAATAGGTATTGTTGCTATCTATTGGATTTACTAATATACTCTCTTGCAGCTGCATACAATAACCCTACAACAAGGAGAAGCAATGCCCAGAGATGTTCGCCAAACCAGTTAACCACTTTTCCAGTAGTAGATAACAGCCAAGACACAATGGCACCAATAATACCCGGTAGTGCTGCTGCTGCTTTACCTGCTAGATTAGCTAATAGTTTAGCAAGATTACTTAATTGTTTTTTTACCCATTCTTTTACTCCACCCTGTGATGAAGGTGGTTTAGGGGTTATAGACCCACCACCAGTAGTAGGAATAATTGCCTCAACAATAACGCCAATAATCATTCCAAAAGCAGTTAAAATACTAACAATTGTAATTCCTTGTTCTCTAAATAATGTTTTAATTCTCTCGCCTAATGTTGTGTCTTCTTTCAAAACTTTATTTATAGTTTCTTTTATTCTGTTTACTTGGGTACGTAATTTATCTCTATTAATAGTAATTACTTCTAATCTTGAACTTTTGTCAATCTCTAAATCTCTTAATCTCCCCTCTATTCTTTTTATTTGATATTTATCGTTGTCTGATTTGGCTCGTTCTAATTTTCTCTCTTCTTTTGCTATATCTTCGTTAGTGTTACTCAGTTTTGCCAAGTTATTCGTGAGCTCTTCTTTAACAGTTGTCATTGCTTCTTTAAGACCATCATATTCTCTTTTTGGCATAAATGACATTTGTACCCCATCTTCATCAATTAATGATGTTTCTAATTCTTCTATTGTTTCGGCTGCATTAGGCAAATTATCCATTTCTATTGTATCAACATTGGGCAAGTTATTTTCTACAGTTTGTAATTTTGCAATATTCTGTGGTGTTAATAATGGTTTTAGAGTTTTGTAATCAGGTAAGAATAATAAGTCTCTAATTGCTCGTGTTCCACCCGTACCAATTTTACCCGCTAAAGTACTCAAGCTTATAAACTTACCACCACCTCTTTTGACAGTAAGTTGAAATTTTTGATCACCAACCACTAAATATAGTGTTTTATAATCATCACCAAGTTCAAAGTTTGAATAATCAATATATTCTGAGTCTAACCCATACTTTTCTTTTATAAACTCGTAATATTCTTTAACTTTAGATTGTTTCAGTTTTACTATTAATTGTGTTCTTGTATCAACATCACTGCCGGCAGCAATAATAGCATCACTTAGGCTTTGTATAGTTCTATTTAATTCATCATTATCATCTTCATCTTCATCTTCATCTTCATCACCATAATCATCATCTTCAAATGTAGGATTCTCAAAATTAAATCCTTCCGCCATTTTTAATTATTAAATTTTTCCTTTAAAAAATGTCGACCTATGGAAATAAATTAAACCATTACAGAAAAATAAGAGTACCATTTGGGGTAAGAGGAATCCGTCAAAGTGTAGTGATAACCAATAATCCGTCAACTATTGATCAAAATCAACAATTATTAGTGAGATTTCCTAATCTAAGTAGTAATGATGTTATTGTTCCCGGAACAGTCAGATTAGCATTTGAAATTGAACTAATCTCTAAAGATGCAAATGCAACTATATTCCCAAACATAGGAAGAGCAATAATTAAGAAAACAACAATTAGGATAAGTGGAAATGAAGTTATGTCCATTGATGATAGTGACATCTATCATTGTTATACTGATCTCTGGAAGTCTCCTTCAGAACGCGTAAATATGGCATACCAAGGCATTGGCAAACCAAACATGTTGAAACATAGAGTTGGCGCAGAAAACGCAACAGGGGATAAAGAAGATCAAGCCATCGCAAAAGCATATGGAAACAGGTTTTGTATTCCACTTGATTTTGAATTATTGGAAACCCATATGCCATTTTATCAAGCAGGACTCGGCGATAGACTTGAATATGAACTTACATTCAATGATTATAATAAAGTAATTAAATCAGGCGATGCAACTTCATCTTATACAATCAAAAATATTTGTTTGGAATTTGATATGGTTTCTAATACTGATTTAGCAGGAGAAATAAGACGGCAAGTTGATGGTAAAATGGTTATTTTGTATGACCGAATACTAAGACACAGAAAAATAACTAAAAACAAATCTGATACACTATGGAATATTAATTTAAATGTTCCAGCTAAAAGTATGAAAGGGATTCTATTGTTATTTGAAGATCCTGAAAGGACCAGCACGGAAGAATATTACAATCCTGAAATAACAAAAGTAGAAATGACAATAGAAGGAATCCCAAATCAATTATACAGTCAAGGAATGAAAGCATATCAACAGTGGGATGAGATAAATAAATTCTTTGCGTTAAATTCAAAAAGAAATAGAGAAACAAGTATGGTCATTAAAGATTTATATTTTACTGATACAACGTTAGAGAAATATCTAACGACCAATTATGCATTATGGTTAGATTTACGTTCAACGGATGATAATACACTTCACGGTTCAGGAAGAAGAATTGAAAATGCATCAGAAGGCATCACAATACAAATAACGAAAGAAGCAGGAGCAGATAAGCCAATAAATGTTTATTTATTTGTAATACAGGATGCACAAATTAATTTTGAAGATGGTAGATTTAAAGAAGCAAATTATTAATCAATAAAAATGGAACTACCTAAATATCCACACTGTGCAATTATTTGTGGCCAAACTGGTTGTGGAAAGACTGAATTTGTTTTAGACTTACTTGAAGGCAGATATAGAGGTGTATTTAGTCATATTGTTATACTTTGCCCAACCATTCAATGGAACAAGGCATACAAAAATCGTGATTGGATTGGTGATGTTAGAAAACCAAAAACAAAAAATATTATAATCGTAAACCCAATAATCAAAGGTGAAGAAAAACTGCAAGAACTACTAAGAATGTTTTTTAATAAATTTGCCGGTTCCACAACCCTGTACATCATTGATGATTGTAGTGCAACAAAAGAACTAACAAAGAAAAAAGACATGTTGTCTGAACTTGCTTTTTCAGGCAGACACGCAGAACAATCAGTCTGGGTTATATCGCAAAGATACAATTCAGTTTTGAAAGATTTAAGAGAACAAACAAAATGGTTATGTATGTTCTACACAAAAGATAGAGATAGTTTTGAAAATTGTTTGAGAGAGAATGATGTTATTCCTACACTGGAAGACCGACAAAGAATAAAGGAAGAACTAAAAAAAAAGAAACATCGTAAATTAATTTTGAAAACCGACCAACCTACTGATTATTGGGTGGTTGATTAAGTAATGCTTAAGTAATGCTTAAGTAATGCTTTAGTAATGCTATAGTAATGCTTAAGTAATGCTTAAAAAATAAGCAATAAAAAGCAATGCTTCTTGAAACACTAACAATTATAACAAACACTGCAGTCTTATCAATAGTTGGATATATAATATTTAATTATTTTAAAATTAAAAATAAATTTTATAAAGTAAAAAATAAACTATATAAAATGAACGCCGAAGAATTATTGAAAGATGTTGAGTTACCAGAACAAAAAGATGACCATGAAGACAAAAAACGTGAAAGACTATCAGCCCTTGTTGCTGGTGGAGGAAGCAAACAATATCTTGGTAAAGACTTACAAATGTCAGACATTGATACAATGACACCAGAACAAATAGAAAAACTATACCGTAGATACGAAGCAAGACTTGGTGCAAGTATGACTAAGACGTTGGGGAATTCTTTTATAAATTTGTATGTTATGGGTGTGTCAAAGTATCTCAATGTTACTAACCCACCTAAATTAATACAAGACTTAGAGGAAGACCCTTTTATCAATCATGCTTTAACAAGTACTTGTTGTGAATTGTATTATAGATATGGAATGTATCTTGCTCCTTTTACTGCAATGTTAACAACAGCGAGACATATTGATTTCACTGATAAAAAAAATGAAAATATTGACTTAAAAAAAGATGAATGAAATTGTTGAAGAAAAACCTAAAATAAAAAACCCAAAAAGAGTATCTGCTGGTAAAAAAGGTGCAGAAGCAAAAAGATTAAAAGCTGAATTAAAAAGAAAAGAAATGGAAACAATGAAAAAAGAAAACATACAATTAAAATCTAAAACAAAAGATGATTTAAAAATAACAAAAGATGATAATGATGAATTAAAAATAACAAAAGATGATGAAGTTCAACGTGTAAATATATACAAAAATTATATACCTTTATGTCTTGTAGTAGGGGTTGTTGGAATGGGATTATATATATATACTGCTAAATCAAATAAACAAGTTACTACACCAGAACCTGTTCCAAAGAGAAAGGAAAAGAAAGAAATAGATCCATTTGAGTTTAAGTAATCAAAAAAATTCTTATAAAAATGGCAACACAAATTGATGGAAAACAAATAGTAAACATGTTATATCATGCTGGAGTGGAAACACTTTTAACGGTTGGATATGCAGAATTAGGAAGAAAACTATTGAAAAGACCACCACCAAAAGTAGATTTTAATATGACTGATATTGGTATGTTATCCATTGATATATTACTCGCAATGGCTACCAGAGATATGTTGGTTAAACACAATATTATTCCTGCTAATATTATGAAATAAAATATTTATAAAATGGCGAGCGCAGTGGTGATGATGATTGGTGGAGCAGTAGTGAATGCCTTTGCTTTTTCAGGTAGTAATTATTTGTTTTCACATATTGGAAAAGATGCAGATAAAGAGAGAGAAAGACATGATAAGGCAATGGAACAATTAGAAGCAGCACAAGCAAAATGGAGTAAAGAAAGAACACAAAGATTAGATTTTATTAATGAACAATTACAAAAAGAACATCATGCAGTTCAGAAATTTGATGATGTTGACCAAGCAATGAAACAATATTATTATGTTACAGGAGGTAAAGATTTACAGGCATTACCTCCGGATCCTACATTAAATGATTATTATACCCCATCAGAAGACCAGAAAAATAGAGAGATTGCATTTGTTGTTGGTGGTATGGCATTAACTGGATTTGTTGCATGGAAATTAAATAAAATATAAAGATTCAATTCCATAAGGTTGTGTATCTATTCCATTATCACATATATATCTTTTATCATCAAAAGGGGATAATCCTATTTTAATCATTTCATTCAAGTATATTTTATGTTTTTTGTGCACTAAATTAAACATTGTTTTATGAATTACTTTTTTATTTTTTAAACATACCTCATATGATTCTGTATTTATTTCTTTTTTAGTTGTTTTATTAACTCCTTTCGCAAGACATTTAAATTTAATAACAGAATCTTCCAAATATTCATATCCATACATTTTACTTCTTATACCTATAAACTTTGTCATTATATTTCCTCCTAATTCATCTTTAAATTTTCCAATTACTTTCTTGTTATCATTTGAATACAGAGAATGATCTTTTGGGTAATTAGAAGTATCTAAATGATCTTTTATTTTGTCTAAATCAGAATAAAGATCCTCTGTGAATATATTTAATACAAACGCATCGGTGTCGCTATATAAAAGTTCATTATTAGGAAAATATTTCTCAATAATTTTATAGTAAAACTTATACATTACTAATTTTGAATAATCTAAAACACACATTCCTAAATAGATTGGTTTATTAAAATACATTGATTTATAATTAAATAATACAGCTTTAAAATCATTATTAAAATCTATAATATCTTTAAAATTATCTAATGAAGCTAATCGTTTTAGTTTTTCAGGAGCATTTACTAATTCTACTCTACATCTATTAGAAATATCTTCCATTGTTTTTCCGTAAAATGAGTTGTTCATTAATTTCCAAAAATCTTTTTCAAAATCATTTTCTGCTTTTGTTCTCATCTCTGTATTAAAATCAATATAAGATTTTAACCAAGCTTTATGATTAAAAGATATTATACTATGAATTCTAGTTACTTTTATTCCAAGAGAAATATAATATTTAAGAATATCATAATGCGCTATATATTCTTTTTTGTCATGAAGGTCTAATATTAATTTTTCAACTTTACCCAATCGATCATTATGCTGTTTTAAGAAATCTCTTGAATAATCTGATATTTCTTCTTCATCTATTTTCCTTTTTATAGGCATAGGAGGAAATTTTCTTAATTTGATTTTCGTTATATCATCATATTCTAAATCCACTTTAAAAACCATTCCAACATCTTCGTTACATTTATCTAAGTAATAATTTATATTTTGGCTTTTTACTTCTTCCCATTTAAAATTTTTATAAGGAAGTTTTTCTGACATCCCAACGCCATATAAGTTATTAGCATCGGTATACCATAGATAATTCGGATTTTTTATTTCTTTATTTTCATTTGTATATTTATTATTTACCTCGACATATCTTGAACCTAATACTCCAGAAAATCCACCTCTTATTCCTTCTCTCCACATATCTAACATATCCTTTTCATAAATTAAATCTAATTCTATTCCGGTATATTTTAATCCTGCATTCCATGATAATCCAGGCGCAGAATAACAATAAGCTGGATCTATTTCATAATGTTTTAAACATATATTTCTAAAATTTTCAAATACATCAGCAAGTATTAAAACATCAAGTTTCTGATAAAGCATTAAATAATCTTCAAATGTTTTACAGTATTTATTGAATATTTTTTTTCCATGTTCATACTCTTTATCCGAAATATCTTTTTGATATAGTACAGAATAAAATTCTTCCTTATCTGGGAATTCTTCTAGTTTTAATTTTTCAAAAGAATCAAAAAAATCATAAGGGAATACACCTTTAAAACTTCTTTCACCATTTTCATGATATTTTAAATCCTCAAATAAACATTCATTCGATAATTCTCTTTTAAGTATTTTATATTGTTCATCTTTTAATGTTTTTGATAAATTATCTATACTACTTAATAGGAATCTAAAACTGTCTTTAAAAACTAACTTAAAATATTGATCACCATAAGTTATTGATATATAATTTTCACTATCCTTTGGTAATACTTTTACTTTTTTGTATTCTGTTTCATGTTTTAATAATTCTTCTGTTATAAAATGAAAATCATATCCACTTCCATTATGAAAAAAGATTGGGAATTGTTTTCCATCCCTTGATTCTAATCTATTACAACTGGAGCAAGAAATTCCTCTGAATTTCCCAGATAGATGATTATGTTCAATTATCTTTTCTTCTTTTTCTAAATACTTATTACATAAATAACAGTTATCCGAAAGTTCTTCTTTTTCTCCTTTAAAATTCTTTTTGCCATTGTGATAAGCCCATTTAATTTTATCATTATAAAACAAACATGTTTCAATAAAATCTTTTTCTGCAGTTTCACTTGGTGTATAATTTATATTTTTATTTGGTATGATTTCAGGATATTGAGAAACTAATTGTAAATTAAACGAAACTATCTTTTGTTCTTGTAAATTGATTGTATTATCTTTAAAGGTTAATTTAATACTTTCTCTTTTTATCTTTTGTTTTAATCTCTCACTTAGTTTCTTAATTTTTACTTCATTTACTTCACAATACTTTTTTATTTCATAATCACTTACTTCTATAGGTCTTCCATCCTCAATCCATTTATCAACTATTTTATCTATTAAATTATTGAAATACTTTTCAATGTATTTTTCTTTAATTTTATCCAAATATCTTTTAGTTTGTTGATCGACTATTCTATTATGAATATAATTATGATAAATTCTTTTAGATTTTTTTTTAGATATCTCTTGTTCTTTCATTATCTTATTTATAATCATATTCCTTACTTTAGAATTAACATTGTGTGATTTACTTTTAATTCTCAGTTTATTTATTTGTTTCCTGAGTTCATTATCTAGAAAATTTAACTTTATATTAATTGATTCAAAGTCTGCATATCCAACAAATGGTAATTTTAATTTAAAATGATGATTTTCAAATTTACACTTACTTCCTTCTTTTGGCATACTATATTTCATAGGTTTATTTTTTTCACAATTTTTCGTATGTTTTTTCAGAGCATTTTCAGTAGTATATGAAGCAGTAATACAATTTCTACAATGATATCTTTTATGATGATTATGATTAAGATAAGCATTAAAATTTTTAATTAAACAATAATGTTTCTTTTCTCCTAAAGTAACATATAATAAATCTATAACATATTTTCTATCTTTAAATTTACTTCTATACATTGGATATATATCACGTAAGTTTTTTTCTTGAATTGATTTTTCAAAGTCATATTCTACAGGATCAAAAAGTTCATTTTCAATCCCAAATACGTTGATAGCTATATCTTCATTTTGTTTTTCAAATCTTTCAATTGAAACAATACTTACTGGAGATTTAATATTATCCATATTTAACCATTCTAAAAAAGGTTTATAAATTGTGGCTCTTGCGGGGTATTTATTCATATATTTAAATACATCTGATAATGAAGTATTTTCTTCTGATTTCTCTTTATATAATATTCCAGCAATTACACTATAAGCAAAACAATTATCGTCCTTATTTTGAATATTTAATAGACTATTAAATTTTATTCCTAAATCAAAATAAGAAGATCCATTCAAACTTTTAACTCTGACTACTTTTACTTCTGTGTTTTCTATTTCATTAAAAATTAACCCGGATTCTTTTCCTTGATGTTCTTCTTCCCATGCTTTATACTTTTCAATAATAGAATTATAAACTTCATTAAATTCGTTTTGTGCTTGAAGTTTTATAAATCCACTATTAAAATGTCTTTCTATTTTTTCATCCATGGCAAAAGGTTTTGAGTAAATAGTTTTTATTATTAAATTAAATTTTACATTTGGAAATGATAAGACTAATCTTTTAACGTCTGGTTTGATCTTCTTGAAATAATCATTTATATTAATTCCACTTTTTTGAATAACTTCTGTAATATAATTCTTCGGAGTTTTCTTGGGTCCCATTTATAAAGGATAAATTTTTATTAGGTATATTTTTTATAATTTATTTTCTAAGTAATACTCGTGTGGATAATTAGGATTTCTAAGTAGAAATTCTTGATAAGCTTGTTTATACTTATCTTTATTATTCATATAATACATTCGTTTTATAGGTTTATTACATTGTTTACATGCACATTTAACTCCAAATGGTTTGTCTTTTGCTTTGTGATATTCACTTAATAATTTATACTCATTACATTTTGTACAAATTTTTCCTTCTGTCATTTTTTAAGAATCAATTTTTAATATAATTAAAATGGAGCATCCAAAAATATATTGTTTACGTTGTAAAAAGCATACTGAAAATGATTCAGTGAAACAAGTAACAACAGCCAATAATAGACAGATGTTAAAAGGTAAATGTTCTGAGTGTGGATCCAACAAAAATAGATTCATATCCGATAAAGAAAAAATAACAAATACATTAGCAGATGAATTACATCGTAGAGTTATAAAATCTTTTCCTAAAAGACGTGTTTATGTTCATTCAATAGATCAAACATGGGCGGTTGATTTGGCAGATATGCAACAATATTCAAAACAAAATAAACACTATAAATATTTATTAGCTGTTATAGACGTTTTTAGTAAATATGGTTGGTTAATTCCTTTAAAAAATAAAACAGGAGTAACAGTAAGTGAAGCATTTAAAACATTATTTAAAGAAAGAAAACCGATGTTCATCTGGTCAGATAAAGGATCTGAATTTTATAATCGACAAGTAAAAGAATTGTTAAAAGATAATAATATAAAGTTATATTCAACTGAGAATGAAGAAAAATCTAGTGTAGTAGAACGATGGATAGGCACTATGAAACAACATATGTATAAATATTTTACTGCAAATGAAACTACTAAATATTATGATATATTAGATGAATTAGTTGAAAATTATAATAATACAGTACATTCTTCTATTAAAATGACACCTGTTGAAGCAAGTAAAATAGAAAATGAATTAACAGTGTATAAAAATTTATATCCTGAAAATGATGAGAAAATTAAAAAACCTAAATTCAAAGTTGGGGATAGAGTTAGAATAGCAAAAAAGAAAGGTAAATTTGAAAAGGGTTATACAACTCGTTGGACAAGAGAAATATTTGTAATTGAAGAAGTTTTAAATACAGATCCTGTTACTTATAAAATAAATGATTTAAAAGGTGAAGAAATAAAAGGTAGTTTTTATGAACAAGAATTACAGATTACTGAGTTTTAGATATTTTTTTATTATATACACAAACCCTCATTTTTTTATTTTTGTGTTATTTTTTTTTCTCTCTTTCTCACCCCCTCCATCATTTTTGCACTGTACTCCCTTCACTTTTTTTCACCTCTCCCTCCAACCCCCTTTCGTAATTTTTAGTACTCCCTTTTTTTTCATTTTTTATCATTTCTCGGGGGGCCCCTCTAGCGGGTGTTTTTTTTTTTGGAGTCTAAAAGTGGGTTTGGGATGGTCGGTTTGATCTCCCTGAAAGTGGGTTTGGGATGGTCGGTTTGATCTCAAAACCCACTTTTATTAGTCTAAACCCACTGGCTCACCAGTTTTTATTTTTACAGATTTTTTCACTTTTCATTTTTACAATTTTTCTGAGGTCACTCTGGTAGGTGTTTTTTTTTTTTTTTTTTTTTTCACCCACCCCTCACCCATTTTTGTCACTGTACTCCCTTCACTTTTTTTTTCACCCACCCCTCACCCATTTTTTGTCACTGTACTCCCTTACCCCATTTTTTTTCTTTTCTCATTTTTGATTTTCTCAAAGTGTATGTTTTTTTTTCTTTTCTATTTTTGTCACTCTAGTAGGGGGGTACGAAGAAAAAAAAATTTTTAAGTGTCTTGGAAGGAGATAAAAATTTTTTATAGTGGGGAGAAAAGCTAAAAAAATTTTTTTAGGGGGGTCTGGAGAAGCTATTTTTTTAGGGTGGTCTGGAGAAGCTAAAAAAATTTTTTTTTGTGTGTGGGAGAGGCTCAATATACCATATTACTAATCTGTCCTAATTTTTACGGCTGTACGAAACTTATCTAAAAATAGTAAACACTCCTTATACGGATATACACTATTATAACCCCAAGGTTAACTTTATAGTAAACAAGCCTTATAAGGCATAATACTACACTGGAAACCCAATTTATCATATTATTTATATATAAAAATACAACCATATTTACAAAGCGTTATCATAAATTTTGCGGGAAAAGTTACAGGCCTGATACTTCAGCCGCTAATATCACTAACAAAAAATCACCGCTTATATCACAAACAATAAATCAAAGTACTCTCATTTAATTTCTAGTTTCATTTTGGCATTTAAAAAAGAAAATCCTCTTTGGAAAGACCTTCTATCCTGCTCAGGTATTTCTCTCAAACCATATCCAAGGCATCTTCTTCATTGAGTCCGCCATTAAGATATGAAGTCAGCTGATGATCTGTGTGCTTTAGGCGCATAGTTAATCATTTCAAGCTTCCGAGGTAACAGGCCTGTTGTTTGTACTTTTAAGATTATAAAGTTTTTACATGTCAAAAGAAAAGGCATGAAATGTTTTCGACATAACTATTCACACTGAGGGAACAATTTTGGATCAATAACATGTGGACTGATTTTTGGCAAACAGTGCAGGTCCAGATCAGATGCCTCAGAACGTGGTAAAGTTTTACCTTTATAGGTTTTTTCAGTCGCTGGCCCAATACCCGTATCATATCAAAGTCAATGTACCGTTTATCAGAGGAATTTCTAAACCCCATTCATAAAACTAATACGGTGACGTCAATCGATAGCTAAAAATCACATTATTTCTTACTGTCATTCCCTATTCAGAATATTTCAATAACTATTCAGTGGAAGCATTAATCAAATTATTGGATCAATACACATTATAGCAGGAAAAAATGTACCTTTCTCGAAACCACAAATAAGAGAAAGTGTACCTTCAGCCAGTCTGACTGCTACAGTAAGGCAGATTGAACACATATGAAGAAATTAAATAGGTATCATTTTTTTTAAAATGTATCATACAATTGAAGTCGTATTTAGTAAGGAATGTGTACATATTACAAACACTTAAGGCGTCTGATCTGGGTCTGCACGTAAAAAATGTATGGTGTACATTCTTTCATATTTCGGGTAATAAAGGTCTGAAAATCGTAATCAAAGTACAGAAAGGTCTGAAAATCGTAATCAAAGTACAGAAAGGTCTGAAAATCGTAATCAAAGTACAGAAAGGTCTGAAAATCGTAATCAAAGTACAGAAAGGTCTGAAAGTTAATCAAAGTTCAGAAAGGACCGTGTATGCGTAGCTTTTAACAAATGCATATTTAGTTTACGCTCCTATAAATAGGTGGTGGGTCATTATTGACTATTATAACTTTATTGAATAAAATCAAGCATCTCCTATTTTTTTTTTACCTCAGCTAAAGCTTGGGCCTTGCCTTCTTCAATAAGTTTTTTTCTTTCCGTCTCACTTAATCCTGTTTGTTTTGAATGTATGCTATCTTTCAGTTTATTATATTTGTCTAATTCATCTAAAATCAATTTAAATTCATTTTCAGATATCTGCCCATCTGTCAAAGCCTTAGAAATCAAGTCTTTTATACTATTCAATTTACTGTCAGCAATAGTTTTAATCTCATAATGTTTTTGTGTTTTTGCGTGTAATTTGCGTCTCACTAACTTAACACAAACACCCAGAGATCCACACACAACAGCAGCAATTTCCAACGGCAACATAATTGGAACAGTTAAACCAACACCAGCCATAATAACACTTGAAGAAATTAATGCAGTATCAACACAATCTGTAATATTAATTCCACGTTTATACTTTTTGTATAATGCCTTTCTTACATCTCTCTCTTTTATTAATTGTTTTTCTATTTCTGATATCTTTTGTAATCTATAATTTTGTCCGTCTTCATTAGGTAAATCTGGATATAAATTCGGGGCTGTAGGTTGCTTCATTTTTATATATATTTTTTGAATTCAATTAATAACGAGGCAACACTATTAACTACAGTTTGATTAGCCCCCAGACTTATAAAATTAATAACACTTCCAGCTTCAACAAAAAATGGTTTATCAAAATTATCATGTTTTCTTGGTGTTGTATGCAAAGTAATCTCACACCCACTTATAACTACCCCATCCACCAACACACCAACTCGCACTTCACCACTTGACCTTTCACTCGACAGGCTAATACCTGTAATATAACCACGTCTCATCATAACATAACCAACTTTTGGCTCTCTACCTGCATTTCCAAATGAAAACACCTCACCTCTAATTAAAGGGCCTTTTGATTCAGCACTTATTGTAATGTCTTCATTTATATGAATGTTTTGTAATCTACTATTTAAATCTGTAAATTTTCTATGCAAATCATTAACACGTAAAGTCAAATCATTCGATGTAGAATCAAATGTTGTAAACTTTTTAACACCAAATATACTCATTTTTATACAATAATTATATAATTTCTAACACACAATTAATTGGCAATCCATTGTTGTTTATTTTTTCTCCAAGAGAATCACAAACGCTTATACTTAATTCTGAAATATCACCATGTGCTAATTGTTTATATTCCGGATTACTAAATCGTGTATGAACAATATCACCAAACGATTTATTTTCAACAGAAACAACACCAAGAATATTACTAGGAGCACCATCAAAGAAATTGCAAGCACTATTTATCTGCTCAAGATGAATATATAGTTGTTTATAAGGTGCACAATTTAACGGTTTTTCTCCCTCATATGTTTGATTTGCGTTAAATCGTCTTTTATTTCCGAAGCCTAACATCTCTTTTAATTCTTTGCTTATTTTTAAATCAACGGTCGATGTTAAAAACACTATGCCATTTGTTTCATTCACAGATAATACAATATTATTATTTTGAAATATACCTGCTATTTGTTGGAAACTGTAAAATCCTGAAGGTAAACGTATTGCTTTATCTGTTCCTTTTTGGATGTATTCATCAATTAAATTATACCAACCTATGGTATAAGTAAAACTCTTCAATCCAATTCTCTTATTTCCACATTTATTATCTATATATTGTTGTAAATATATTGTTTTATTAATATCGGAAATTGTGTGATACATTTTTTACACATAAAAAATGATACCAAAAGAATTCAAGTACAATCCCAATGCATCATATAACCACAATACTAAATATACCAAAAAGAATATTGAACTTGTAAAACAAACAATTTATGTTAACAAAGATGACCATTTTCCAGTAACGTTTCTCAACTTATTTCAAAAATATCAAAATCCAACATTACACACCAATGAACCGTGGAATACATGGCTTCATTCATCATTTGACTGGTGGCAATGTCAATTAAATTTTGCCGTCTGGTGTGCCACTACAGGATGTGGTGTAAGTTATCAAGACCATTTGCAAAACAAAGGATTAACTAAAACAGTATATACATTTCATGTTTATTATTGTATTGTTCGTATTTTGAAAGAACTTAAAACACCTTTACCGACAGATGCATCATTCTGTTATTACAAAAACCCATACGACAAAGCAACATACCAAAAATTATGCAATGAATTCGATGTTTCACCTAGCACGGATTGGAGGCAAAAACTGGAAAGTAGTTCTAAATGTAGTGGTCTCGGGAGTTACACACAATATTTTAAACCAGATGGAAAATACAGACAAGATCATCAAAGTGATGGGCCATTCTTTAATCCAAATGATAAAATAGAACATACAATAGATATAAGTGAGGCATGGACAATGTTTATATTAGACAAATCAGAAGGATTAACAAAACCAGGTGTTGAACGAATTAACGAAAGTATTAGAATGTTTGTATGGGCTCTATTAGGCGCACAATCCCAAACACGTGTAGAAATACTAAAAATAGGCACAGGATTTGATGCTCAAAAACAGTTCTTAGCAAATGTTGAAGATGCAATTAACAGTCCAATCGATTTGCCTACTCAAATATCAAAATATCAAAATGTATTGAAATACGCAAGAAGTAAAGTTGATTACACATATGGACTTGGTCTCTATATGTCTCCCAGTGATATGATATTGCAAATTGGCACTATCGCTGGATATAATAATAAAATTGTAATTGCAACATCGGAGTGCTCTCTTGGTTT
This sequence comes from Lucinisca nassula, assembly GCA_963580285.1. NCBI lineage: Eukaryota > Metazoa > Mollusca > Bivalvia > Lucinida > Lucinidae > Lucinisca > Lucinisca nassula. Next base: position 18,333,199 of record OY757018.1, read on the forward strand.
CAATAATGATGTAAATGTTAAACCTGTTGCACCTCATACACAACCTGCAACTATACAAGGTACACCAACAAAGAAATCTCTACCAGAACCAAAACATCAGGAAACAAAAACAAAGAAATCTCTACAAGAACCCGTTGAAAAGAAAGAATCAACACAACACGAAGACAACAAAACAGCATTAATAGTAGGAAGTATAGTAATAGGTATTGTTGCTATCTATTGGATTTACTAATATACTCTCTTGCAGCTGCATACAATAACCCTACAACAAGGAGAAGCAATGCCCAGAGATGTTCGCCAAACCAGTTAACCACTTTTCCAGTAGTAGATAACAGCCAAGACACAATGGCACCAATAATACCCGGTAGTGCTGCTGCTGCTTTACCTGCTAGATTAGCTAATAGTTTAGCAAGATTACTTAATTGTTTTTTTACCCATTCTTTTACTCCACCCTGTGATGAAGGTGGTTTAGGGGTTATAGACCCACCACCAGTAGTAGGAATAATTGCCTCAACAATAACGCCAATAATCATTCCAAAAGCAGTTAAAATACTAACAATTGTAATTCCTTGTTCTCTAAATAATGTTTTAATTCTCTCGCCTAATGTTGTGTCTTCTTTCAAAACTTTATTTATAGTTTCTTTTATTCTGTTTACTTGGGTACGTAATTTATCTCTATTAATAGTAATTACTTCTAATCTTGAACTTTTGTCAATCTCTAAATCTCTTAATCTCCCCTCTATTCTTTTTATTTGATATTTATCGTTGTCTGATTTGGCTCGTTCTAATTTTCTCTCTTCTTTTGCTATATCTTCGTTAGTGTTACTCAGTTTTGCCAAGTTATTCGTGAGCTCTTCTTTAACAGTTGTCATTGCTTCTTTAAGACCATCATATTCTCTTTTTGGCATAAATGACATTTGTACCCCATCTTCATCAATTAATGATGTTTCTAATTCTTCTATTGTTTCGGCTGCATTAGGCAAATTATCCATTTCTATTGTATCAACATTGGGCAAGTTATTTTCTACAGTTTGTAATTTTGCAATATTCTGTGGTGTTAATAATGGTTTTAGAGTTTTGTAATCAAGTAAGAATAATAAGTCTCTAATTGCTCGTGTTCCACCCGTACCAATTTTACCCGCTAAAGTACTCAAGCTTATAAACTTACCACCACCTCTTTTGACAGTAAGTTGAAATTTTTGATCACCAACCACTAAATATAGTGTTTTATAATCATCACCAAGTTCAAAGTTTGAATAATCAATATATTCTGAGTCTAACCCATACTTTTCTTTTATAAACTCGTAATATTCTTTAACTTTAGATTGTTTCAGTTTTACTATTAATTGTGTTCTTGTATCAACATCACTGCCGGCAGCAATAATAGCATCACTTAGGCTTTGTATAGTTCTATTTAATTCATCATTATCATCTTCATCTTCATCTTCATCTTCATCACCATAATCATCATCTTCAAATGTAGGATTCTCAAAATTAAATCCTTCCGCCATTTTTAATTATTAAATTTTTCCTTTAAAAAATGTCGACCTATGGAAATAAATTAAACCATTACAGAAAAATAAGAGTACCATTTGGGGTAAGAGGAATCCGTCAAAGTGTAGTGATAACCAATAATCCGTCAACTATTGATCAAAATCAACAATTATTAGTGAGATTTCCTAATCTAAGTAGTAATGATGTTATTGTTCCCGGAACAGTCAGATTAGCATTTGAAATTGAACTAATCTCTAAAGATGCAAATGCAACTATATTCCCAAACATAGGAAGAGCAATAATTAAGAAAACAACAATTAGGATAAGTGGAAATGAAGTTATGTCCATTGATGATAGTGACATCTATCATTGTTATACTGATCTCTGGAAGTCTCCTTCAGAACGCGTAAATATGGCATACCAAGGCATTGGCAAACCAAACATGTTGAAACATAGAGTTGGCGCAGAAAACGCAACAGGGGATAAAGAAGATCAAGCCATCGCAAAAGCATATGGAAACAGGTTTTGTATTCCACTTGATTTTGAATTATTGGAAACCCATATGCCATTTTATCAAGCAGGACTCGGCGATAGACTTGAATATGAACTTACATTCAATGATTATAATAAAGTAATTAAATCAGGCGATGCAACTTCATCTTATACAATCAAAAATATTTGTTTGGAATTTGATATGGTTTCTAATACTGATTTAGCAGGAGAAATAAGACGGCAAGTTGATGGTAAAATGGTTATTTTGTATGACCGAATACTAAGACACAGAAAAATAACTAAAAACAAATCTGATACACTATGGAATATTAATTTAAATGTTCCAGCTAAAAGTATGAAAGGGATTCTATTGTTATTTGAAGATCCTGAAAGGACCAGCACGGAAGAATATTACAATCCTGAAATAACAAAAGTAGAAATGACAATAGAAGGAATCCCAAATCAATTATACAGTCAAGGAATGAAAGCATATCAACAGTGGGATGAGATAAATAAATTCTTTGCGTTAAATTCAAAAAGAAATAGAGAAACAAGTATGGTCATTAAAGATTTATATTTTACTGATACAACGTTAGAGAAATATCTAACGACCAATTATGCATTATGGTTAGATTTACGTTCAACGGATGATAATACACTTCACGGTTCAGGAAGAAGAATTGAAAATGCATCAGAAGGCATCACAATACAAATAACGAAAGAAGCAGGAGCAGATAAGCCAATAAATGTTTATTTATTTGTAATACAGGATGCACAAATTAATTTTGAAGATGGTAGATTTAAAGAAGCAAATTATTAATCAATAAAAATGGAACTACCTAAATATCCACACTGTGCAATTATTTGTGGCCAAACTGGTTGTGGAAAGACTGAATTTGTTTTAGACTTACTTGAAGGCAGATATAGAGGTGTATTTAGTCATATTGTTATACTTTGCCCAACCATTCAATGGAACAAGGCATACAAAAATCGTGATTGGATTGGTGATGTTAGAAAACCAAAAACAAAAAATATTATAATCGTAAACCCAATAATCAAAGGTGAAGAAAAACTGCAAGAACTACTAAGAATGTTTTTTAATAAATTTGCCGGTTCCACAACCCTGTACATCATTGATGATTGTAGTGCAACAAAAGAACTAACAAAGAAAAAAGACATGTTGTCTGAACTTGCTTTTTCAGGCAGACACGCAGAACAATCAGTCTGGGTTATATCGCAAAGATACAATTCAGTTTTGAAAGATTTAAGAGAACAAACAAAATGGTTATGTATGTTCTACACAAAAGATAGAGATAGTTTTGAAAATTGTTTGAGAGAGAATGATGTTATTCCTACACTGGAAGACCGACAAAGAATAAAGGAAGAACTAAAAAAAAAGAAACATCGTAAATTAATTTTGAAAACCGACCAACCTACTGATTATTGGGTGGTTGATTAAGTAATGCTTAAGTAATGCTTAAGTAATGCTTTAGTAATGCTATAGTAATGCTTAAGTAATGCTTAAAAAATAAGCAATAAAAAGCAATGCTTCTTGAAACACTAACAATTATAACAAACACTGCAGTCTTATCAATAGTTGGATATATAATATTTAATTATTTTAAAATTAAAAATAAATTTTATAAAGTAAAAAATAAACTATATAAAATGAACGCCGAAGAATTATTGAAAGATGTTGAGTTACCAGAACAAAAAGATGACCATGAAGACAAAAAACGTGAAAGACTATCAGCCCTTGTTGCTGGTGGAGGAAGCAAACAATATCTTGGTAAAGACTTACAAATGTCAGACATTGATACAATGACACCAGAACAAATAGAAAAACTATACCGTAGATACGAAGCAAGACTTGGTGCAAGTATGACTAAGACGTTGGGGAATTCTTTTATAAATTTGTATGTTATGGGTGTGTCAAAGTATCTCAATGTTACTAACCCACCTAAATTAATACAAGACTTAGAGGAAGACCCTTTTATCAATCATGCTTTAACAAGTACTTGTTGTGAATTGTATTATAGATATGGAATGTATCTTGCTCCTTTTACTGCAATGTTAACAACAGCGAGACATATTGATTTCACTGATAAAAAAAATGAAAATATTGACTTAAAAAAAGATGAATGAAATTGTTGAAGAAAAACCTAAAATAAAAAACCCAAAAAGAGTATCTGCTGGTAAAAAAGGTGCAGAAGCAAAAAGATTAAAAGCTGAATTAAAAAGAAAAGAAATGGAAACAATGAAAAAAGAAAACATACAATTAAAATCTAAAACAAAAGATGATTTAAAAATAACAAAAGATGATAATGATGAATTAAAAATAACAAAAGATGATGAAGTTCAACGTGTAAATATATACAAAAATTATATACCTTTATGTCTTGTAGTAGGGGTTGTTGGAATGGGATTATATATATATACTGCTAAATCAAATAAACAAGTTACTACACCAGAACCTGTTCCAAAGAGAAAGGAAAAGAAAGAAATAGATCCATTTGAGTTTAAGTAATCAAAAAAATTCTTATAAAAATGGCAACACAAATTGATGGAAAACAAATAGTAAACATGTTATATCATGCTGGAGTGGAAACACTTTTAACGGTTGGATATGCAGAATTAGGAAGAAAACTATTGAAAAGACCACCACCAAAAGTAGATTTTAATATGACTGATATTGGTATGTTATCCATTGATATATTACTCGCAATGGCTACCAGAGATATGTTGGTTAAACACAATATTATTCCTGCTAATATTATGAAATAAAATATTTATAAAATGGCGAGCGCAGTGGTGATGATGATTGGTGGAGCAGTAGTGAATGCCTTTGCTTTTTCAGGTAGTAATTATTTGTTTTCACATATTGGAAAAGATGCAGATAAAGAGAGAGAAAGACATGATAAGGCAATGGAACAATTAGAAGCAGCACAAGCAAAATGGAGTAAAGAAAGAACACAAAGATTAGATTTTATTAATGAACAATTACAAAAAGAACATCATGCAGTTCAGAAATTTGATGATGTTGACCAAGCAATGAAACAATATTATTATGTTACAGGAGGTAAAGATTTACAGGCATTACCTCCGGATCCTACATTAAATGATTATTATACCCCATCAGAAGACCAGAAAAATAGAGAGATTGCATTTGTTGTTGGTGGTATGGCATTAACTGGATTTGTTGCATGGAAATTAAATAAAATATAAAGATTCAATTCCATAAGGTTGTGTATCTATTCCATTATCACATATATATCTTTTATCATCAAAAGGGGATAATCCTATTTTAATCATTTCATTCAAGTATATTTTATGTTTTTTGTGCACTAAATTAAACATTGTTTTATGAATTACTTTTTTATTTTTTAAACATACCTCATATGATTCTGTATTTATTTCTTTTTTAGTTGTTTTATTAACTCCTTTCGCAAGACATTTAAATTTAATAACAGAATCTTCCAAATATTCATATCCATACATTTTACTTCTTATACCTATAAACTTTGTCATTATATTTCCTCCTAATTCATCTTTAAATTTTCCAATTACTTTCTTGTTATCATTTGAATACAGAGAATGATCTTTTGGGTAATTAGAAGTATCTAAATGATCTTTTATTTTGTCTAAATCAGAATAAAGATCCTCTGTGAATATATTTAATACAAACGCATCGGTGTCGCTATATAAAAGTTCATTATTAGGAAAATATTTCTCAATAATTTTATAGTAAAACTTATACATTACTAATTTTGAATAATCTAAAACACACATTCCTAAATAGATTGGTTTATTAAAATACATTGATTTATAATTAAATAATACAGCTTTAAAATCATTATTAAAATCTATAATATCTTTAAAATTATCTAATGAAGCTAATCGTTTTAGTTTTTCAGGAGCATTTACTAATTCTACTCTACATCTATTAGAAATATCTTCCATTGTTTTTCCGTAAAATGAGTTGTTCAATAATTTCCAAAAATCTTTTTCAAAATCATTTTCTGCTTTTGTTCTCATCTCTGTATTAAAATCAATATAAGATTTTAACCAAGCTTTATGATTAAAAGATATTATACTATGAATTCTAGTTACTTTTATTCCAAGAGAAATATAATATTTAAGAATATCATAATGCGCTATATATTCTTTTTTGTCATGAAGGTCTAATATTAATTTTTCAACTTTACCCAATCGATCATTATGCTGTTTTAAGAAATCTCTTGAATAATCTGATATTTCTTCTTCATCTATTTTCCTTTTTATAGGCATAGGAGGAAATTTTCTTAATTTGATTTTCGTTATATCATCATATTCTAAATCCACTTTAAAAACCATTCCAACATCTTCGTTACATTTATCTAAGTAATAATTTATATTTTGGCTTTTTACTTCTTCCCATTTAAAATTTTTATAAGGAAGTTTTTCTGACATCCCAACGCCATATAAGTTATTAGCATCGGTATACCATAGATAATTCGGATTTTTTATTTCTTTATTTTCATTTGTATATTTATTATTTACCTCGACATATCTTGAACCTAATACTCCAGAAAATCCACCTCTTATTCCTTCTCTCCACATATCTAACATATCCTTTTCATAAATTAAATCTAATTCTATTCCGGTATATTTTAATCCTGCATTCCATGATAATCCAGGCGCAGAATAACAATAAGCTGGATCTATTTCATAATGTTTTAAACATATATTTCTAAAATTTTCAAATACATCAGCAAGTATTAAAACATCAAGTTTCTGATAAAGCATTAAATAATCTTCAAATGTTTTACAGTATTTATTGAATATTTTTTTTCCATGTTCATACTCTTTATCCGAAATATCTTTTTGATATAGTACAGAATAAAATTCTTCCTTATCTGGGAATTCTTCTAGTTTTAATTTTTCAAAAGAATCAAAAAAATCATAAGGGAATACACCTTTAAAACTTCTTTCACCATTTTCATGATATTTTAAATCCTCAAATAAACATTCATTCGATAATTCTCTTTTAAGTATTTTATATTGTTCATCTTTTAATGTTTTTGATAAATTATCTATACTACTTAATAGGAATCTAAAACTGTCTTTAAAAACTAACTTAAAATATTGATCACCATAAGTTATTGATATATAATTTTCACTATCCTTTGGTAATACTTTTACTTTTTTGTATTCTGTTTCATGTTTTAATAATTCTTCTGTTATAAAATGAAAATCATATCCACTTCCATTATGAAAAAAGATTGGGAATTGTTTTCCATCCCTTGATTCTAATATATTACAACTGGAGCAAGAAATTCCTCTGAATTTCCCAGATAGATGATTATGTTCAATTATCTTTTCTTCTTTTTCTAAATACTTATTACATAAATAACAGTTATCCGAAAGTTCTTCTTTTTCTCCTTTAAAATTCTTTTTGCCATTGTGATAAGCCCATTTAATTTTATCATTATAAAACAAACATGTTTCAATAAAATCTTTTTCTGCAGTTTCACTTGGTGTATAATTTATATTTTTATTTGGTATGATTTCAGGATATTGAGAAACTAATTGTAAATTAAACGAAACTATCTTTTGTTCTTGTAAATTGATTGTATTATCTTTAAAGGTTAATTTAATACTTTCTCTTTTTATCTTTTGTTTTAATCTCTCACTTAGTTTCTTAATTTTTACTTCATTTACTTCACAATACTTTTTTATTTCATAATCACTTACTTCTATAGGTCTTCCATCCTCAATCCATTTATCAACTATTTTATCTATTAAATTATTGAAATACTTTTCAATGTATTTTTCTTTAATTTTATCCAAATATCTTTTAGTTTGTTGATCGACTATTCTATTATGAATATAATTATGATAAATTCTTTTAGATTTTTTTTTAGATATCTCTTGTTCTTTCATTATCTTATTTATAATCATATTCCTTACTTTAGAATTAACATTGTGTGATTTACTTTTAATTCTCAGTTTATTTATTTGTTTCCTGAGTTCATTATCTAGAAAATTTAACTTTATATTAATTGATTCAAAGTCTGCATATCCAACAAATGGTAATTTTAATTTAAAATGATGATTTTCAAATTTACACTTACTTCCTTCTTTTGGCATACTATATTTCATAGGTTTATTTTTTTCACAATTTTTCGTATGTTTTTTCAGAGCATTTTCAGTAGTATATGAAGCAGTAATACAATTTCTACAATGATATCTTTTATGATGATTATGATTAAGATAAGCATTAAAATTTTTAATTAAACAATAATGTTTCTTTTCTCCTAAAGTAACATATAATAAATCTATAACATATTTTCTATCTTTAAATTTACTTCTATACATTGGATATATATCACGTAAGTTTTTTTCTTGAATTGATTTTTCAAAGTCATATTCTACAGGATCAAAAAGTTCATTTTCAATCCCAAATACGTTGATAGCTATATCTTCATTTTGTTTTTCAAATCTTTCAATTGAAACAATACTTACTGGAGATTTAATATTATCCATATTTAACCATTCTAAAAAAGGTTTATAAATTGTGGCTCTTGCGGGGTATTTATTCATATATTTAAATACATCTGATAATGAAGTATTTTCTTCTGATTTCTCTTTATATAATATTCCAGCAATTACACTATAAGCAAAACAATTATCGTCCTTATTTTGAATATTTAATAGACTATTAAATTTTATTCCTAAATCAAAATAAGAAGATCCATTCAAACTTTTAACTCTGACTACTTTTACTTCTGTGTTTTCTATTTCATTAAAAATTAACCCGGATTCTTTTCCTTGATGTTCTTCTTCCCATGCTTTATACTTTTCAATAATAGAATTATAAACTTCATTAAATTCGTTTTGTGCTTGAAGTTTTATAAATCCACTATTAAAATGTCTTTCTATTTTTTCATCCATGGCAAAAGGTTTTGAGTAAATAGTTTTTATTATTAAATTAAATTTTACATTTGGAAATGATAAGACTAATCTTTTAACGTCTGGTTTGATCTTCTTGAAATAATCATTTATATTAATTCCACTTTTTTGAATAACTTCTGTAATATAATTCTTCGGAGTTTTCTTGGGTCCCATTTATAAAGGATAAATTTTTATTAGGTATATTTTTTATAATTTATTTTCTAAGTAATACTCGTGTGGATAATTAGGATTTCTAAGTAGAAATTCTTGATAAGCTTGTTTATACTTATCTTTATTATTCATATAATACATTCGTTTTATAGGTTTATTACATTGTTTACATGCACATTTAACTCCAAATGGTTTGTCTTTTGCTTTGTGATATTCACTTAATAATTTATACTCATTACATTTTGTACAAATTTTTCCTTCTGTCATTTTTTAAGAATCAATTTTTAATATAATTAAAATGGAGCATCCAAAAATATATTGTTTACGTTGTAAAAAGCATACTGAAAATGATTCAGTGAAACAAGTAACAACAGCCAATAATAGACAGATGTTAAAAGGTAAATGTTCTGAGTGTGGATCCAACAAAAATAGATTCATATCCGATAAAGAAAAAATAACAAATACATTAGCAGATGAATTACATCGTAGAGTTATAAAATCTTTTTCTAAAAGACGTGTTTATGTTCATTCAATAGATCAAACATGGGCGGTTGATTTGGCAGATATGCAACAATATTCAAAACAAAATAAACACTATAAATATTTATTAGCTGTTATAGACGTTTTTAGTAAATATGGTTGGTTAATTCCTTTAAAAAATAAAACAGGAGTAACAGTAAGTGAAGCATTTAAAACATTATTTAAAGAAAGAAAACCGATGTTCATCTGGTCAGATAAAGGATCTGAATTTTATAATCGACAAGTAAAAGAATTGTTAAAAGATAATAATATAAAGTTATATTCAACTGAGAATGAAGAAAAATCTAGTGTAGTAGAACGATGGATAGGCACTATGAAACAACATATGTATAAATATTTTACTGCAAATGAAACTACTAAATATTATGATATATTAGATGAATTAGTTGAAAATTATAATAATACAGTACATTCTTCTATTAAAATGACACCTGTTGAAGCAAGTAAAATAGAAAATGAATTAACAGTGTATAAAAATTTATATCCTGAAAATGATGAGAAAATTAAAAAACCTAAATTCAAAGTTGGGGATAGAGTTAGAATAGCAAAAAAGAAAGGTAAATTTGAAAAGGGTTATACAACTCGTTGGACAAGAGAAATATTTGTAATTGAAGAAGTTTTAAATACAGATCCTGTTACTTATAAAATAAATGATTTAAAAGGTGAAGAAATAAAAGGTAGTTTTTATGAACAAGAATTACAGATTACTGAGTTTTAGATATTTTTTTATTATATACACAAACCCTCATTTTTTTATTTTTGTGTTATTTTTTTTTCTCTCTTTCTCACCCCCTCAGCCATTTTTTGCACTGTACTCCCTTCACTTTTTTTTCACCTCTCCCTCCAACCCCCTTTCGTAATTTTTAGTACTCCCTTTTTTTTCATTTTTTATCATTTCTCGGGGGGCCCCTCTAGCGGGTGTTTTTTTTTTTGGAGTCTAAAAGTGGGTTTGGGATGGTCGGTTTGATCTCCCTGAAAGTGGGTTTGGGATGGTCGGTTTGATCTCAAAACCCACTTTTATTAGTCTAAACCCACTGGCTCACCAGTTTTTATTTTTACAGATTTTTTCACTTTTCATTTTTACAATTTTTCTGAGGTCACTCTGGTAGGTGTTTTTTTTTTTTTTTTTTTTCACCCACCCCTCACCCATTTTTGTCACTGTACTCCCTTCACTTTTTTTTTCACCCACCCCTCACCCATTTTTTGTCACTGTACTCCCTTACCCCATTTTTTTTCTTTTCTCATTTTTGATTTTCTCAAAGTGTATGTTTTTTTTTTTCTTTTCTATTTTTGTCACTCTAGTAGGGGGGTACGAAGAAAAAAAAATTTTTAAGTGTCTTGGAAGGAGATAAAAAATTTTTATAGTGGGGAGAAAAGCTAAAAAAATTTTTTTAGGGGGGTCTGGAGAAGCTATTTTTTTAGGGTGGTCTGGAGAAGCTAAAAAAATTTTTTTTGTGTGTGGGAGAGGCTCAATATACCATATTACTCGCGTTGATACGAAGATGCACATATGTTGTGCAGGCGCTCGGAGCTAAGTTCCTTCTGGCATGGGGATTTAAAGTGGAGAATAACTTGACGAAAAAAAAAAAGATCATTTTTAAACCATTTGATTTAGACATTATAACCCTGATCAGATGCCACATTTAGCGAACTTCAGACTGTCTACCCAAGGCGAATTAGAATATGTTTATTCCAACCTGTACATTAACCCATACATGCCAATTGTTTCAATACTGGGACATTCGGAAACACAGATTAGAGGCCACAAAATCTAGCCTCTGATTGGTGTCTTCACTAATTGCTAAAAGTATGGAACTTGATTTAAAACTCACAGCTTAAAGCCTTAAACAACACATATTTTGTAATTTGAGCTCTCGAAAGCAGGTGAATAACTGTGTTCGATGTCGGTCAGTAAAGGGTAGTTTAGTTGGCCACAGATAAACACAGAGAAGCGAGCTAACCCTTTTAACCCTGTAGATCGGTGCAGACGCCTAGGTAGAAATACACTGTATCTATGCAAACCTTACAAATCCTGATAAGACGGCGCGTAGCTAGCACGTCTCGCCAGAATCTACATGTACACTGTTTGCCATCATGTCAGTGAACTACTCAGAAATCCCTTTCTATAAGAATATATTTAAAGTGAGAAGAGTCCTGTTCAGAAACCCAGGGAGGAAAGAGTAAAATCTCAAACCAGTTGCATAAGCGCGTGGGAAAATAGTCCCACAGTATTGTTTTCTTTTCAGAATTAGTCTTTGTGTGCCAATTTATATTCAATCCGTATAAAGTCTCGAAAAATGAAATATTTTGAAAGACGTTCAATGCCTGCAAAATTAATTTTCAAGAGTTCCTTTGGAATATTTTATGCAGCGAACAAACAGTGGTAGTGGAATAACGGGGTCCAGTACCGGAAGTAGAAATGTGTTGACACAGAAACTTGATTTTAAAAATCAACTTTCAAAAATGACCATTTATGGTCATTTTTTATGTATTCTATTCATTATTTGGATCCATCTTGTAACTACGTTATATCCAAACCATGTTATAAAGAACAGTGTTATAATGAGGTTGTGGTATGAAAAGAAATAACTAAGCTTTTGGAAAGCTGAAGGGCAATTATTTCACATGTATCCCATGAGCAAAAAATATTGCCTCTTGCTCTCTTTTGCTGAATTGGGATGGCAGCCATCTTTGAACAGCAAGTTGAAATGAGTACATGTAATTAACCTTTACCACTTAGAAGACATCAAATCAGTGATAATTTTCTCTGTTTTTCCAAAAAAAACAAACAAGTTTTTGACATATGCAAATTGTCTGCAATGGAGGTTTTGATATTTCATGCAAATTGTCTCCAGTGGCAGTATTGATATTCCATGAAAATTGACTGCAATGGAGGTTCTGAAATTTCATGCAAATTGTCTCGAATGGAGGTTTTGACATTCCATGCAAATTGTGACAATTTGCATGAAATTTCAAAATGTGTTTCCTGGGAAAAATAAGAGAAATATTTAAAAATGTTGTCTGCTGTAATTTTTATGCAGAGTGCAAAGCGTTAAAGAACTCATTATGCCACAGAGTTGTGTAAGCTTATTGAACAATTATCATCAGTTGATCAAGGTCCAGAGTCCAGTTGTTCAAACATCATGAGCGTATTGGGCTCATTAGTTGTCAGAATGTTAAGTGTTGTAGTAAGAACAATATCTAATAATCTGCTATTTTTGCTGAAAAAGAAAGTGAGCAGCTTTTCACATTTTGTTTCTACAAAAATATTAGTATATTTGCCATATTTAATGATCAAAGTTTTAAGAATATGTTAATTAATGGCATCATTAGTTTTGAACAACTGGCCCTAGTAGTAAAAAACTAACAGTGTTGTTAAGTAATATACGTTTTGAAGCTTCTATCATTTAATGTGGTTTATATGCAAACATGTGAACAGGTTTTTTCACGTTGTTTGTTTTCACAGCACACTGCCCCATACTTAAACTAATCCCTTTATCTCGCTGAAGACAACAAGCCCTACCTTTGCAAACAGTGTAGATCCAGATGAGATGGCTTCTGATCAGTATCTACACTGTTTGTCATACAGTTTGTGAATTAAATGAATATTCCAAGAAATTTGATTGAGCATGGTGGGGTCTGAAAAGGACAGAATTTCACTCCTGTGCACAACTTCTGGAGTAACCCATTTTGATAACAAGGTAGAATGCTTTTTCGAAATAATTACTTCCCCTGACTGTATTGATCCTAAGTATTAGGGCAGATAGGCCTAAGCAAACAGTGCAGACCCAGATCAGACTGCTCCTGAAGGAACATTCTGATCAGGGTCTACACTACCGGTATTTGCCATTGCGTCTCGACCTTTTGGACTCCTAGCTGGATCATGAAACAAGTTTGTTAAAATTTTAGGAGAATCACAGCAAGTCCTCAAGGTGTCTGAATATTTAGGTTTTTTATGATAATGCATAATTATCATTTTTACAATTCTAATTATAGGTGAGATGTATCTACCATTCGCTGAAATGCCTCATCTAAGAAACATAGCCTTAACAGGGGACGAAACTGATAACTCAAGATACAAAGCTCTTACAGGCGGAGAGGGCTCAATACCACGCCAAAAAGCCTTGCCAAGTGGAAATGAGGCCCCTTTTCCAGCACAAGGGGCCAGTAAAAGTGGTTTCCGACCTGTTTATGACTGATAATATGCTGATTGACTGGTACACGCTTGGAATTGAACACGTCAACTTTTTATGGCGCTGTTTATTGTACCCCCAATCTCTTTATAACAGTACTACTGTCATTGGGATCCATGTCTGAAAGGGTTTAGCTAAGCAGCCATGTTAAAGTCAAACAAAAATGTATAGATATATAAAAAATGACCATTTATTGTCTTGTTTTTTTCTTCTATATTTATACATTTTTGAGATATGGTCATTTTTTTATATCATTTTGGGGATATATATATACTTTATATAGAAGAATGACCATTTATATCTTAACATTTTTGGAATAACATAGAGAAATGAACATTAAATGGTCATTTTTCTATAAAAATCTATATTTTTTTTAGTTTTTAAACACAGTGACTGTTAAATCCAAAGTAACGTTGTAATAATGAACCATGTTATATAGAAGTTTTGATGTATACTGTTATTTCTATCTGATAGCAAAGCTATTAGTGCATTTGCAAAATTTCCACTTGTTTTAGATAAAACATAGATTAAGCTGTCTTGAGCCTTTGGAACCGTAGGGTTTAATATTTATTTTCGAGCTGATTTGCGCTCAACCTGGGGCTAGGCAGCGTGAGAGATGTAGCATTCTTCATTATCTCTAATGAACTGACTCATTACGATAACACATCCGTGTGAATTATTGCATTTTGTCAAACCTCTAAAAAGGTATTTTTTTCTGATAAAAATCTGTGATATTTTTCTTATTTATACTCCAAACATAGGTTTTGGGTGCTCGTTAGAACCGCCTCATTGAGGCAGTTCTAACGAGTACCCACAGCCTATGTCTTGGAGCAGAAATAAGGAAAATAACCTTTATCGCCGTAAACCCGTTTTCTCTATATAAATTGGGGTTTAGGGGGTCTTAATTTCACGGACTTGTTCACGTGATGTCAAATTTGGATGCTATGTTCACAAAGGATCTCCTTTTTAGATTATTTTGACACTCCAAGCTTATTTTCTGCCATTCTAAAAAGGGTGACAACTTTCAGGACTTCTTTTCTCATTAGGAAAACATGTCCATATGAAATACATGTAGTAAATATTGAAGTTCTTGGGCGACAGGGCTTGAGAAGTCATTTCATCTCAATGTCGGGTAAAAGTCCCACAAAATTGGAAGCAACATCTCCAAAATGACCTTTACAGTGTTGACGGGGACGTTAAACCTCAAATCAAACAAACAAACAAACAAATATTGAAGTTCATGATGGTGTCAGAAATGATATATATAGTAGGTAAAACATTGTGACTTACATATTATGTAAACATTGTGAGAGCTTTCTTATTTTTGCTTCAAACAAAGATTGTGGGTGGCCGTTAGAACTGCATCATTCTAACGAGCACCCACAATCTTAAGTTTTTGTGCAAAAATAAGCAAATAATGAGTACCCTGTAAACCCCAATTTTGCTACATGAAGTGAGGCTTAGAGGAATCTTTGTTACACAGAATTGTTTTCGTGATGTGCCTTGTTGAAGTATGGGGGAGGGGTCACTTCTTTAGGAGCAAAGTGAGGCTTTCCTCTCAGAGATTACCAATATTGAGAAGGGAGATAAAAATTATTTTTGAAAGAGTTGCCTGCCCTGAAGGGGAATAAAACCACCTGGCAGATTTGTCCGCCATTTTTGAAAGGGTGGAACTTCCTGTTCACGTTTTGATAAACTCTGTTCCCCCGAAAAAAGGGGTCTACTCTTAAAGGAAAGAATTTGCTCCTCAGAAGCAAATTCTTTCCTTTCAGAGTTGACCTCTATTGACATGGGAGACAAAAAAAATTTTGCTGGAGTTGCCTCCCCTGAAGGTGTATCCATTCCCCTTAAATACGGATTCAGAAATGTATGTAGATTTAACCCTCTTTATACCGCCATTGGAAATAACAACAAAACTCGTTATAATGGCAATGCCAGTAGAATGGATGAGAGAAATTAATGGAGATACATAGTGCATTTATTACTCCAAGAAATAAATGTTGTGGATATTTGCTATAATTGCCTCAGTGAGGCAATTCCAAGAAATAAATGTTGTGGATATTTGCAATTCTAACAAATATCCACAACATTTTTCTTGATGTAATTAAGAGGAAAATGCCCTTTATTAGCAATATGTCCAGAACATTAAGGGCCAGTTGTTCAAAGCATTGTTAGCTAAACGAGCTCGTTAGTGGTCAAATTGTTAACTGTTCTAGCAAGAACAATATAAAAAACTTTGGTATTTTTGCTGAAAAATTGTGAGCAGCTTTTGCATTCGCAAAAGCTGTTCACATTTTTTCAGCAAAAAATTCAGCTGAAAAAATGTGAGAAGCTTTTGCATTAACCGGCTCACATTTTTTCAGCAAAAAATTCAGCATGCTTGCCTATTTAATGATCAAAGTTTTAATGATTAACTAACGACATCGTTAGTTTTGAACAACTGGCCCCTGGAGATTTTTTTCTTGGAGAAACTGATTGAAAGGGTCCTTTATTACCTGTCATTCTACTCCTTATGGGGATTCTTTATAGTGACAAATTCTTTACAACAGTAAAGTGTTAGGGGTCAAATATTGTCGTTATACTGAGGATACTCTGTACATGTATAAATCATGTGGAAAAATAACCATTTCACTTTGTAGTCTGTACAGTAAATGTGTGTGTGAATTCGGGTTTAACGTCGCTTTCAACAATTTTTCAGTCATATCACGACGGTGTCTGGTTGCGACAGGGAGCTCAATGCTCACTTTTTTAGTGCTGCCTCACTGAAGTATTGTCCCAGACACATTACATGATACCACACCCAGTCACATTATCCTGACACTGGGTCGACCAGTCCTAGCTCTACCCAGTAAATATGAGTGCCAAGCGAGGAGCAGCTAGTACCATTTTTAACGACTTTGGTTAATTCGCGGTCCGGGATCGAACCCCTGACCTCCCGTTCCCCGGAGCGGACACTCTACTAACTGAGCTATCGGGGCCGATCTCTATACAGTAAAACCTGTCATATACAGGCCATTTCTGTTAAGCAAGCAACTATATTAAGCAAGCCTTAATTTAGCTCCTAAAGATGGTAAATGCAATAAAGCAACTGTAGTAAGCATAGACAGCAAGCACCTGCCTTAAGCAAGCACATTTTGAATATCACTTTAATAATAGATGCAGGCTTTTAATAATACAGGTTGGACTGTGTATTTTTTCTTCATGTTACTGTTTAATTGCAAGGGTTTTGTTCATGACTGCAGCAATGGTGCGATTTGCTTTTGTGTATTCACCATATTTGCATTATTTGCTGGCTCCCAGCTTGCACATTGTCAATATTGGAAAAACAGGTAACCAGACCCCCCTGACCTTTCAAGGTCAGGGTGGTCTGGTTACCTGTTTTTCCAACACTGATAACCTTCAGACTAGGAACCAGCAGATAATGCAAATAAGGTGAATGTGTTGGAGTTTGACATCCACCAACAACTAAGGTCAAATGGAGTTGGGACTTCTGATTTAGCACTTCTCTTTCTTTCTCCCTTCCATCCTTCCTTCCTTCCTCTGAGTCCGGGAATTCCCATTTGATACAGTGGTGGCAGCCCTAAAATATGCACCTCAAAGATATTTCTGTCACTGTTTCATGGAGACGGTTCTTGTGTCTTCATGATTGTTATACTGTAAAATGAGTCCCCTCCTAAAAATGGGCCTAGCCCTAAAGAAAGTTTTTGCTCCTTGTGCAGTAAATTGTTCCCCTTAACAGCAGACCCTTGCTGTTTTTGCTCTAAAATATATATTGTGGGTACTCCCTAGAACCAGCTCGATGAGGTGGTTCTAACGTTACATACAAACTATATTTTGAGCAGAAATAAGAAAAATATCACAATTTTTCATCTTAAAATTTTTGTTTTTCTGGCGGTAGATTTTACTATGCATTTGTATAGGCGTGTTTTCATAATGGTTGTTTTTCTGTGATTGACCTGAACTCTTATCTTCCCATTGTGAAATGATACATACAGTCGAACTTCGCTGCCTTGAACCCCTTTGGGACGATGAAAATTTGTTCGAGACAGCGGTAGTTTTAGCCATGGAGGGTTACTATTAGGGCATAATGGAGGTAATAATTGTTAGATATCTTTTCAGTGTTCTAAATTATAAATGTATGTTGTGTGTACTCATTAGAATCACCTCATCGCGACTATTCTAATGAGTACACACAGCATACATTTGCAAGAAAAAAGAAGAAAAAACTCCCTACATTATTCCTATATTGTATTTCGAGGAATTCCCTACAGACTCAAGAACGGGTATGACTCATCTATGGCAAACGAAGCATCAGGGTTCTAGCCATCGAAGTTCAGCTGTATAAATATAGATCAATCCGTCTTAAAGGTCATATACAAAGGTATAGAAATCCATTGAATTTAAAAAGACATGGATTAAAGAAATCGAGGGGCGAAAACCGCATCAAATTATCTTTATTAGTTTCCAAGATATTACACTTTGAAGTGTGAAATATTTCATGAAAACAGAGCAGCTTAAGACTGCCTCATTAATATTCATGAGGTATTCTATGATGTCATAGATGCACATTAAAATTTTTAAACTTTTTAAATATGAAATAACTTGTGTTTTATAGTCCTTAGGAACTCTATAATCACCTATTTGAATTATTTAAACTGATTTCAACTGATATGCTAAATCGGTTTTCTCATATTTTCAATTGCAAACCGTAAAATCAAATTTTATTTTTTTTTTTCAAAATAATTTAAATTCAAGTTTCTGTTTTTGTAAGACGATGATATAACAAACAGAACTTACTGATCTGTCCAAAAGGCATGTAAAAACACTTAACTTAGCTAATTGAAATACAATTTTGAATTAAATGGTAGTTTTAAACATTTTAAAAAAATACTTTAATTGTAAATTTAAGCTTGAATTTCGAAATCAAATTTCTCATTTCTATCCTAAATTATGAACAAGATACACAGTAATCAAAGGGCATGAGAAAACTGTATTTGTCTATTGCAAAATGGAAAATATGGCGGTTTAAAGTTATTTGAAAAAAGTTTAAAGCCACTATGACATCACAGAATATTGCATTGTGGGTTAAAATCAAAGTAAATTCAGGGGAGACTACTCTTAGAGGAAAATAGGTGTGTATCAAATATAAATGCGCATAACTTTGGAACGAATGGGAATTTTTTTGTGCAGTTTTCAATAAAATGACCCTCCTTGTGTCTGCTTTCACCCTGCTTCATATTAAAATTTTTAAAAATTTCTTTGTAATTGCTCTTTAAAGTTCTGCCTTGATACTTGCTCTTAAAATCTTAAAAGTTTGGACACCTTGAGAAGTAGCTGTAATTCTAAAAAAAAAAAAGTAACAAATTTGTTTCACAATCCAGCAAGGAGTCCAAAAAGTGCAGACGGAATTGCAAACAGTGTCGACCCTTCAGGAGCAGTTTGACCTGGGTCTGCACTGTTTGCTTCCATCACATGAACAAGTCCGTGAAATGAAGACCCCCTATACCCCACTTTATATAGAGAAAACTTGGGTTTACGGGGTATTCATTATTTTTCTTATTTTTGCTCCAAGACATAGGTTGTGGGTACTCGTTAGAACCGCCTCAATGAGGCGGTTCTAACGAGCACCCACAACCTATGTTTGCAGTATTTATAAGAAAAATATAACAAATTTTCATCAGAAAAATGGCCATTTTGGAGATGTTAAAAAATGCACTATGTCGCACGGGTGTGTTATCGTAATGTCAGCCTAAGGAACATTATGGTAGATCACACCATCTTTCACAGCGAATGTAGGCTGGGATTAAAGTCTTGCCTTGAGACTTAAACTGTTTCTTTAATCATTAATTTCCAGTATTTAAGCAAACAGTGTAGACCCTGATTGGACACTTCTTTATGCATTGTCTCATTTAGGTCTACAGTGTTCGCCAATGACCCATTTCATGAGCCCAATCCAGATTTTTCCTTTTAAACAGCGCTCTGATATCACAGGGAGAAGACTAGTGCTGCTATAAATGACTGGTACCTGGCTTTTGTACATGATCAGTGATAGTCAGGTGGACAAAAGCAGATGGGCAGCGTCTATACAGTCGAACTTCAATGGCTCAAACACCTTTGGGACCGCGAAAATCTGTTCGAGTCAGGGGTAGTTCGAGCCACTGAGGGAGATTGCCAGGAGGTATACGATATACTTTTGGATATCTTTTCTGTGTTTGTATGCTGTGTGTACTCATTAGAATCGCCTCATCGAGGCGATTCTAATGAGTACACACAGCATACATTTGCAAGATAAAAGACGATAATATTCTAAATTATCCCCCACTATTTCTGATGTAGAGGATTTCCCTAGGGGTTCAAGAAAGGGTTCGACTCAACCATGGTAAACGAGCCATCGGTGTTCGAGCCATTGAAGTTCTATTGTAGTTAGTAACTTTGACCAAAAAAATGACACTTTTCTGATGATAGTATTCAATATTTTTTTTTTATTTCTATTGCAAACATAGATTGTGGGTGCTTGCTAGTACAGCCTCGTTGAGGTGGTTGTATCAAGTACCCTAAATCTATTTTTTGGATTATAAATAATAATAAGAATGTATACCATAATAGACCCCGGTTTGCTCTATATGAAGTGGGGTCTACAGGGTGTTCAGTAACCAGACTTGTTAACATGATGGGGGTGGGAGTGGGGTATAATTAAAATGACTTAGAAGCATGATGGCTCAAGTCATTTATCTTTTCTTTCTTTCCGTTATAAAACTGTGATACTTTAAATCCGATCATTCAAGTTGTTTGTTTTGGTTTTGTTTTCTGTGATACAATTTGATGCTGTTTTATTTATAATTTTATGCATCACTTATTCTTATTTTTTTTGCTTATTATAGTAGATTTACATGCTTTATGAATCACTTAGAAGTTCAATTATATTCTGTGATAAACACTGCCAAACAGTTGTGCCTTGTTAAATGTGTGACCCTGAAGATATGCTTGAGACCCCATTACCCGTGAAATGAAGCCCCCCTATACCCCACTTTATATAGAGAAAACTGGGGTTTATGGGGGTAAACCTTATTATGCCCCCAACTTTGAAAAAGTTGGAGGGGCATATTGGTTCTGGTTCGTTCGTCTGTTCGTCCATCCGTTACGCTTTTGATGCATAGCATAACTAAAGAAACGTGTATGCTATGGTTTTGAAATTTCATATATGGATTCCTCATGGAAAATTAGCTGATGCATATTTTTTTTCTCGTCTGGATTATGCCCCCTTCAAAAGTTATTGCCCTTTGAAATTTTTTAATAAAATTTTGTCAGCAAGATAGCTCAAAAACTATTGGAGCTAGAGCCTTGAAAGTTGGTGAATATATTGGTGGTGGTGAGTAGATGAACTGATTAACTTTTGACAAAATTCCGAAAAATACTTTGTGAGTTATGGCCCTTTGTCATTTTGGTAATTTGTGCCCATTGTAATGTATGCTAAAAGTGATGCATAGCATAACTTTAGAACCGTGTATGCTAGGGTTTTGAAATTTCATATATGGATTCCTCATGGAAAATTAGCTGCCGCGTATTTTTCTCGTCAGGATTATGCCCCTTTCAAGAGTTATTGCCCTTTGAAATTTTTTTAATAAAATCTTGTCATCTTGTCAGCAAGATATCTCAAAAACTATGGGAGCTAGAGCCTTGGAAGTTGGTGAATAGATTGGTGGTGATGAGTAGATGAACTGATTAACGTATGACAAAATTCCGAAAAATACTTTGTGAGTTATGGCCCTTTGTCATTTTGATAATTTGTGCCCATTGTAATGTATGCTAAAAGTGATGCATAGCATAACTTTAGAACCGTGTATGCTAGGGTTTTGAAATTTCATATATGCATTCCTGATGGAAAATAAGCTGATTCGTATTTTTTTTTATCGTCAGGATAATGCCCCTTCCAAGAGTTATTGCCCTTTGAAATTTCTTTAATAAAATCTTGTCAGCAAGATATCTCAAAAACTATTGGAGCTAGAGCCTTAAAAGTTGGTGAATATATTGGTGGTGATGAGTAGATGAACTGATTAACGTTTGACAAAATTCTGAATAATACTTTGTGAGTTATGGCCCTTTGTCATTTTGGTAATTTGTGCCCATTAGTATGTATTCTAAAAGTGATGCATAGCATAACTTTAGAACCGTGTATGCTAGGGTTTTGAAATTTCATGTATGGATTCCTCATGGAAAATTAGCTGACACATATTTTTTTTTCGTCCGGATTATGACCCCTTCAAGAGTTATTGCCCTTTGATTTTTTTTTAATAAAATCTTGTCAGCAAAATATCTCAAACACTATTGGAGATAGATAAAAATCAAAAATGAGTTCCTTTAAGAGCAATGAAAACATTCATAAGAAAGAAGATGGGTCATACTACGTAGTTTCGGCTAATTAAGCCTCATCAGTGACCCTGTAATGATCCGGCAAAGAAAGCCAGAGGAAACATACAGCAAGTTTGCAAATTTCGAATAGGCAGTCGATACATAGACTGATAAAAATCAAATTGGGGTCCAAAAAATTAAAAACCTGTCTAGAGTATGAGTCTAAACCAAAAATTTATTTCTGAACTCTCAGAATATTCACGCTGATCTCAAAGGACCAAAAGTAAAATATAAACTACACTATGGTTGATGTACGGGGAGACGTTTTACGGCCGCCACACGGCACAACACCAGCTGCAGTGAAGGCAAATAAAAATCAAAAATGAGTTCCTTTAAGAGCAATGAAAACATTCATAAGAAAGAAGATGGGTCATACTACGTAGTTTCGGCTAATTAAGCCTCATCAGTGACCCTGTAATGATCCGGCAAAGAAAGCCAGAGGAAACATACAGCAAGTTTGCAAATTTCGAATAGGCAGTCTATACATAGACTGATAAAAATCAAATTGGGGTCCAAAAAATTAAAAACCTGTCTAGAGTATGAGTCTAAACCAAAAGAGCCTTGAAAGTTGTTGAGTATATTGGTGGTGATGAGTATATGAACTGATTAACTTTTGACAAAATTCCGAAAAATACTTTGTGAGTTATGGCCCTTTGTCATTTTGGTAATTTGTGCCCATTGTAATGAATGCTAAAAGTGATGCATAGCATAACTTTAGAACTGTGTATGCTATGGTTTTGAAATTTCATATATGCATTCCTAATGGAAAATAAGCTGGCGCGTATTTTATTTCTCATCCCGATTATGCCCCTTTCAAGAGTTATTGCCCTTTGTGTACTAGCTGCTCCACGCTTGGCACTCAGATTTACGGGGAAGCATTGAGCTCCCTGTCGCAACCAGACACCGTCGTGATATGACTAAAAAATTGTTGAAAGCGACGTTAAACCCGAATTCACACACACACATTGCCCTTTAATTTTTTTTTAATAAAATCTTGTCAGCAAGGTATCTCAAAAACTATTGGAGCTAGAGCCTTGAAAGTTGGTGAACATATTGGTGGTGATGAGTAGATAGACTGATTAACTTTTGACAAAATTCCGGAAAACACTTTGTGAGTTATGGCCCTTTGTCATTTTGGTAATTTGCGCCCATTGTAATATATGCTAAAAGTGATGCATAGCATAACTTTAGGACCGTGTATGCTATGGTTTTGAAATTTCATATATGCATTCCTGATGGAAAATTAGCTGACACCCATTTTTTTTCTCATCCGGAGTATGCCCCTTTCAAGAGTTATTGCCCTTTGAAGTTTTTTGAATAAAATCTTGTCAGCAAAATATCTCAAAAACTATTATAGCTAGGGCCTTGAATGTTGGTGAATACATGTAGATTGGTGTTGATGAGTAGATGACCTGCTTAACTTTTGACAAAATTCTGAAAAATACTTTGTGAGTTATGGCCCTTTGTCATTTTGGTAATTTGTGCCCATTATAATGTATGCTAAAAGTGATGCATAGCATAACTTTAGAACCATATATGCTATTGTTTTAAAATTTCATATTTGCATTCCTGATGGAAAATAAGCTGACGTGTATTTTTTTCTCATCCTGATTATGCCTCTTTCAAGAGTTATTGCCCTTTGAAGTTTTTTTTTTAGATCTACATTGTTTGCCATTCAGATAATGAATTTGTTTGCAATAATTTGCATCACATAATCTGATTGGTTGATAATCGGTAGTGGGTGTGGCATATATAAATATTCAGCAGGTCAAGGGTTAAGGTGTTTGCATGTTAGTTGCTTTATAAAAAAAACCTTTATGTTGATCAGATCATTTGTTCTTGAACACAAACAAGTGAAAGTACTAACAAAAAGAGGGGTGTCATGTTTCTGCCATCCACTGCGGGCATTCTCCATGTCGGTGTGCTGTTGTTGTGCCCCTTCATTATGTTGACACGGCCATTATGTTGCGCAGAATTGTAGATAACGGGTGCTGGTTAGAACCCCTCCTGTATTGGTACTTGGCATAACCGCCCGAAAAAGGCATAACTAGCGGCTCGTATAGCAGTCGAACTGCCTCGTATTTTGTATTCTAACACAGCGCGCCTATATAGGCAATGCAAAATAACTGTGTTTTATTCTGCAACAAATCACAGCTCGGAAGAGCGTGACGTGTGACGTCATTCAAAACTGCAAATTTATGACATCACTAGTCGATTTACTTGACGTTAGACGGTGTAACGTCATTTTCTCGCAACGAAAACGTTAGAAAAGGATATAAATGCATGTGTATCAGTCGATAACTTTAGCGGGATTTCTTCTAACAATGGCGAAAAGTTGTGAGATTTTGAAGGAAACAACAACATTATTGTCGATTTTCAGCGTGTTAGAATCGAAATAGATCAGCTCTAGCCAGTGATTTGTTGGGTAATAAATCACAGTTTGTCGGTCAGTTGTAAGTAGACGAATCACGCGAGCTACGCGCTCGTTATTTGTCTACTTTACATCTGACCTCCAAACTGTGATTTATTACACAACAAATCACAGTTAGAGCTGATCTATTTCTTAAATAGAAACAGAACCAAAACATGGATACGAAATGTGCATGTGATGATACCACATTGCATCATACTCGTCATGGCACTGAATAAAATGTTATTAACGCGTTTTCATAGACACGGTTTATAACTAGTCATATGGAATAGAGGAAAGATAAGTAACTGGTAAACCAGTGACCCGACGGTCTCAAGGTAGGGACACACCCTTGAACTGTTTATTTCCCGTTAAGTATGCACGCTGGACATAACAATAAAACAAATGCACACATGTGTAAACTGGTTTGCTCCTGATGACAGTTTAGAAGTGTAAATAATTTTATTTTCTCATACATACAGACAAGGTGTAAATGTATTTGTAATGGCTAATCTCATTGTTTACAAGGGAAAATATCAGTTTTTGATTATTTCTCATCTGTCAACGTCAAAACTGCATTACGTCACCGCCCCCTCAATGACAGGAGCCACGATAGGTAGTATCGGGTATAGCCCTCGTGGGCAGCAATGCAGGCGGTCCAAATTATCCGCATGGTGTTGATTATGCGCGTCATCCGGGCGTTTGGAGTGTTCTGCCAGGCATTCTGAAGCGCTTGCCACAAATGATTTCTGTAACAGGGTCTCACTTGGCGTTTATTGACGTCCTGTCGCATTTGGTTACAAAAATGTATGAGTGCACCGACGGTCAGACGTGACCTCAAGGGGCTTGGTTTAAAGACAACAAAAACACGTTGAACCGGTTTGGCAGATGGACATCGACGTCAAGAAATGACGTTGCTGTACGACAACGCACGGCCACACAAAGCAAGTATCACTGCTGACTTTATGCGTGTGTGCTTCCCTGTCCATCAATGTCCTATGATTTTAACCCCTGTGAATATTTTGGGACCAAATTGGAAAGGGCGTCAATAAACGTTACGTGAGACTACGTAACGGACATCAGTTGTGGCAAGCGCTTCAGAATCCCTGGCAGAACACTACAAGCGTGCGGTTAACGCGCCTAATCACATCATACGGAGACGTTGCACCGTCTGCATTGCTGTCTACGAGGGCCATACTCGATATCATCTCTTTGAGGGTACGGTGACGTAATGCTGTTTTGACGTTAACAGATGAGAAAGAATCAAAAACTGTCATTTTCCCCTGAAAACAGTGAGATTAGTCATTTCAAATACATTACGCCTTGTCTTTATGTATGTGAAAATGAAGTTGTTTACCCTTCTAAACAGAGAAGTTTCTTTTGATTAATAGTATACTCAGATTCAATGAAAACGCACCACTAGTACTATACCTCAAATTTTAATTGATTCACAATATTCCCAGCATTTGATCACGTTTAATGAATTATCACTAACTTATCCACAGACTCTCTTCAGAGTTACAACATTTTGTTGGAGACTTGTATAAGTCCACACACCCGAAAAATCAAACTCACATATCCTCAGACCGGTTATGTCCACTATTAGCACCAAGTGTTGCTTGGCATCGACGCCTCATGCTTCGAATTAAATGCTGTATCTGGTTTTGTGTGATGTTGTCCTATTCTTCCTGTAGCGCCATGACAAGCTGCTGACGTTTGATTGACGGATGAAATCGGCTGTACACACGTTTTCCGAGCTGGTCCCAAAGAAATCGCTCCCCTCGTCGTCGACATACTTTACGCAGCCTATCAAAGATTTCAACACAAAAACGTGACTCGCCCATGAACAGTACACCATGCCAACGCTGGTGTGTCTGTTGGATACGCTGTCGACACAAATTAAAGCGACTGATTCGACATTCCGCGTCAAAACATCCCCCATACGTCTTATGGCTAGAAATACCACGTTCCTGGAGACGTCGCCGTACAGTTAAAACACTTATGCGTAGGTTATGGATTCCCACTGTCTCCTCGGCAGTTTCCACAGACGTCCTGAATCGGTCGCGTAAATGACTAAAAACAATGTGCCGGTCCTGTTTCCTGTTGACGTGTAGTTACACGTTCACGTCCAGGGCGTTGTCTATCGTCCATAGACCCCGTAGCGCTGTTCCTTTCAACCGATCGAGCAATCGTAGTGTGCGAACCATCCATACGCTCTGCAACTTGGCGGTATGAAAGCCCACCTTCAACCGTACCGAGGGCACGGTGACGATCGACGTTACTTAGACGTCCCATTGGCTTGTTCTTATGAAATGTTTTGCTGGCTTTTTAACGTGAAGAATCTGGAACTTATAATGACAGTGAAGAATGTGCCAAAAATATCGTGATTACGAAAAATTTTCAATTTTTGCATTTTGCACGTGCACATGTACATCATGAAAATTACGCAGTATTCTTGTCAAACAAACGCATGTTTTTGTGAGAACTTTACAATATCGTATTTATTAGTTGAAAAAGTCAGTCATTTTTACCTTAAACTAAAGAAATCAAAATTCTAAAAGTGATGCGTTTTCATTGAATCTGAATATATACGAACAGATTAATATATTCGTTCTTAGATCTGTATGAAGTGCGTATTGTGGTCTATTTCGATTCGAGTATGTTGAGTCAACTTCTGTTGTCCGTCAAACGTTTACGTTTTTATTCTGTAGAGGCGACAGTTTTTGCCGAATATTGTAAATACGAGGGCTATTTATAAATGAAAACTCAAGGGGTCGTATATTTGTTTTGTTTTAATAAATTATGCTCAGGTTTCCTCATCTTTGGGGACTTATATTGAAACAAACCCAAGGTACTATGTTGAATCGTATGAAGCTAGGGTGAACACACTGTTCAGGTATCAGTTCTCTACATCACCGATTATAACTTGTTAGATCCGTTTGTATTTTCATTGAGTAAACCCGGTTCAAATAACTGGCACGGACGAATAGTGCGAATGCATACACACACTAGATAGACCTTTACACCATGATTGCTGCTTGCAACTATTCGGTATTACAGTCGGAATAATCGTTTCAGATAGCAATGAATTTAAATGTTACCAATCAGAGGGATCATATATTTTTATTGCGCCGGGTAACTGTCACAATCATGCTGTAATCTTTCTCGTTCATTGTGTTGGTTGCCGGTTGCCACTACTCTGTATGATAGTCGGAACACTCGTTCTCATATGTGAACAGAGTGAAAGGATTACCAAACAGAGGAATAACAAATTTCAATATTGTCTGTCACCTTCCACAGTCATGTTGTAATCTTTCTTGTTCATCATTTTGCTTGCTGGTTGCCACTTCTCGATATGGTAGTCGGAACACTCGTTCACAGATGTCAACTGCGTCAAAGGATTACCCAACAGATGGATAACACAATGTTGTCTGTCAATTTTCACAATCATGCTATAATCTTTCTTGTTCATCATCTTGGTTTCCAGTGCTCACGTATCGATATGGTTATCGGAACACTCGTACTCATATGTGATAAGAGTGCAAAGATAAATAAAACAGAGGGATAGTTCATTTCAGCATTGTCTGTCCCTTTCACAGTCATATTGTAATCTTTCTTGATCATCATGTTGGTTGCTGGTAGCAAATATCCGCTAAAGTAGTCAAAGCACTCGTTCTCAGATGTTATATGAGTGAAAGGATTACCAAACAGAGGGATAACATATTTCCTTGTTGCACTGTCAACTGCCACAATCATGTTCTTATCTTTCTTGTTCATCATACTGGTTTCTGGCTGTCAATACCCTTTATGGTAGCCGGGACAAGAGGTCTCCGTTGTCCACTGAGTGAAAGGATGACAAAACAGAGGTATTATATTTCAATGCCGTCTGTCAACTATCACAGTCATTTTGAAATTTGCTTGTTCGTCGTGCATCGTGTTTGTGAGAACACTCGTTGTTCGATGTCCAGTGAGTGAATGGGTTATCAAGCAACGGGATAGCATTTCAATATTGCCTGTTATCTTTCTGTGTCATGTTGTAATATTTCTGGTTCATCATTTTGGTTGCTGGTTGTCACTACTCGGTTTGGTAGTCAGAACACTCGTTCTCAGACTTGAACAGAGTGAAAGGATTACCAAACAGAGGGATAACAAATTTCAATGCCGTCTGTCACATTTCAAAGTCATGTTGTAATCTTTTTGTTCATCATTTTGGTTGCTGGGTGCCACTACTCGGTATGATGGTCGGAACACCCGTTCCAGGATTTGAAAGAGTGAAACGATTACCAAACAGAGGACTGACTAATCTTAATGTTGTCTGTCACCTTTCTCCTTTCTTGTTCATCATGTTAGTCGGAACACTCGTTCAAAGATGTCTACCGAACAGAGGGATAACACATTTAAATGTTGTTTGTCACCTCTATCAGTCATGTTGAAATCTTTCTTTTTCATCATGTTGGTTAACGGGTGCCACTACTCGGAAAGGTAGTTAGGATATGAACACAGTGAAAAGATTAACAAACAGGAGGATAGCATATCTCAGTGTTGTACTTTCAACTATCAGATGTATTAAGATCATTTTGGAGACGTTGCTTCCAATTTTGTGGGACTTTTAACCGACATTGAGATGAAATGACATCTTAAGCCCTGCCGCCCAAACAAACCAAAACCGATATGTAGCGACGGTTTGACTCGCACCACTTTGCCGGAGCTGGCTTTGACCCTCTAAGCGGTTTACCTGTACTTTATGTGTGGTCGGCTTCAGCTCTGCGTGGAAACATCATGCAGCCCAATCTATTTCTCCATGCGGGGGCCTAATGTTAACTGAGGGAAATGATTACCAAACAGAGGAGAACATATTTCAGTGTACTGTCAAATATTACATTAATGTTTTTATGTTTCTTGCTCATCATGGTGATTTCGGGTTGCCACCACTCGGTATGGTAGCCCATACGCATTTTCCGATATTCACTGAGTGAAATGATTACCAATTGATAACACATTTCAATATTGTTTGTCAACTGTTTCGTCATGTTGAAATCTTTTTATCAATAATGTTGGTTGCTGGTTGCCACTAATCGGTATAGTAGTCGCAACATTTTTATCAGATGTCAACTGAGTGAAAGGCTTACCAAACAGAGGTAAAATACTTTACAATGTTGTCTATCAACCTTTACAGTGGTGTTTTCATCTTTCTTTTTCATCATGTTGGTTGTTGGTTGACACTTCTCTGTTCGGTAGTCGAAACACTCATATTCAGATGTCAGCTGAGTACACGGATTAGCAAACAGAGGGATAACACATTTAAATGTTGTCCGTCACCTTTCGCAGCCATATCGTAATCTTTTTGTTCATCATGTTGGTTGCTGGTTGCAACTACTCGGTATGGTAGTCGAAACACTCGTTCTCAGATGTGAACAGAGTGAAAAGATTACCAAACAGAAGAATAACACTTCAATTTTGTCTGTCATCTTTTAGAGTATTTGTTTGTTTGATTTGTGGTTTAACGTCCCCATCAATGTCTTCTGTTAACTATCAATATCATGCTGTACGTCAGCCTGTTCATCAAGCATGTTAGTTGCCGGTTGCCACAACTCGGTATGTCTACCGATGTTCATTGAACGAAAGGATTACAACACAATGAGATAACACATTTCAGTTATGTCTGTCAACTAATAAAAATAAAAAATGAGTAAATAAATAAGTTTCTTTTGTTAATCATGTTAGTTGCTGGATGCCACTTCCCTGTATTGTAGTCGGAACACTCGTTCTCAGATAAAACAGAGTGAAAGTATTACCAAACAGATAGATAACACATTTAAATGTTGTCTGTCACCTTTTGGAGTACTTGTTTGTTTGATTTGTGGTTTAACGTCCCAATCAACACTGTATAGGTTATTTTGGAGACATTGCTTCCGATTGTGTGGGACTTTTACCCGACATTGAGATGAAATGACATCTCAAGCCCTGACCCCCAATGAAACCAATAGGGTTTATAGGCATGAAGGGTCCGACACGCAACGCTTTGCCTGGGCAGTCTTAAATCCTCTAAGCGGTTTACCAGTACTCGTGTGGGGTCAGTTTCAACTCTGCATGGAAGCATCGTGCAGCCCATCTATTCATTCAAGCCGCGATGGGCGGAGGCCGCCCTTTTAGAGTAATGTTTAAATCAGTTTGGCTCATCATGTTAGTTGCCGGTTGCCACTACTCGGTATGTTAGTCGGAACACTATTTCGCAGGTGTCAGCTGAGCGAAATGAGTATCAAACAACTGGTTGCAATCTTTCTTGTTCATCATATTGTCTGCTGGTTGCCACTACTCGATATTGTAGTCGGAACACTCGTTCTCAGATGTCAACTGTGTGAATGAATTACCTAATAGAGGAATTACAAATCTCAATGATGCCCCTCGCCTTTCAAGGTCATGTTGTCATCGTGTTTTTTAACATATTGGATGCCGCTTGCCACCACTCGGTATGATAATCGGAACACTCGTTCTCAGATGTCAACTGAGTGAAAGTATTACCAAACAGAGGGATAACACATTTCAGTGTTGTCTGTCAACTTTCACAGTTATGCTGTAATCTTCCTTGTTCATTATGTTGGTTGCCGGTGGTCACTACTCGATATGGTAGTCGAAACACTCGTTCTCATATGTGAACAGAGTGAAATGATTACCAAACAGAGGGATAACACATTTCATTGTATTGTCAACTATCATAGTCTTATTATTATCTTTCCTGTTCATGATGCCGGTATCCGGTTGCCACTACTCTGTATGATAATCGGGACACTCGTTCTCAGATGTCAACTGAGTGAAAGGATTACCAAACAGAGGGATAACACATTTCAATGTTGTATGTCAACTTACACAGTTATGCTGTAATCTTTCTTGTTCATTGTGTTGGTTGCCGGTTGTCACTACTCGATATGGTAGTCCAAACACTCGTTCTCATATGTGAACAGAGTGAAAGGATTACCAAACAGAGGGATAACACATTTCATTGTACTGTCAACTATCATAGTCATATTGTTATCTTTCCTGTTCATTATGCCGGTTTCCGGTTGCCACTACTCGATATGGTAGCCGGAACACTCGTTCTCTCTATTCCACAGAGTGAAGAAAGAACCAAGCTGAGGCTTAACATATAAATGTCGCCGGTCAACTATTACAATCATGTTGTAAGATTGCGTGTTGGTTGCTGGTTGCCAATACTCGGTATGTTAGCCAGTACACTCGTTTTCCGATGTACACTGAGTAAAAGGATTACCAAACATAGGAATAATACATTTCAATGTTGTTTTTTTTTTTTTCAAATTTCACAGTCTTTTTTGTCATATTTCTTTTCATCATGTTAGTTGCTGGTTGTCATTACTTGGTGTGGTAGTCGGAACACTCATTCTCAAATAGCAAAGGAGTGAGTGACTGGATTACCAAACAGAGGGATAACGCATTTCGATGTTGTCTATCAACTATCACAGTCACGTTATAATCTTCCTTGTTTATCATGTTGGTTGCTGGTTGACACTACTCGGCATGGTAGTTGGAACACGCATTCTAGGGAGTCAAATGCGGTAAAGGATTACCAAACAGAAGGATAACACATTTCAATGTTGTTTGTCAACTTTCACTGTCATCTTGCAATCTTGCTTGTTCATCAAAATGGTTGCTTGTTGCCACTACTCGGCATGGTAGCCGTAACACTCGTTTTCAGTTGCGACCAGAATGAAATGATTACCAAACAGAGGAATAACAACTTTCAATATTGTCTGTCAACTTTCAGTCATGTTGTAATCTTTCATCATGTTGGTTTGTGGTTGCCACTACTCCGTATGCTAGTCGGACCACCCGTTCTAATGTGTCAGCTGAGTTAGTGAAAGGATAAAAAACATATGTATAACACAATTCAATCTTGTCTGTTAACTAGTATGAAAACTTCACTCAGAAAAGGCCACAATCCAAGAACGCAGCCGTCTCAACTCACCTACAGAAAGTGATATGGAGGCACACACAAAACAGACAGTCCTGGTGTATGAATGTCATTTGACGTGTCACCACTAACAATTCTGACGAAACATGAACCAACGGCACAAAGCCAAATAACAGTTAAGATACTGCAAAAGAACGACCGCCTTTGGACGGTCAGTAGTAAATCTACTGGGTGGGGGGGGGGGGGTCGGCTTCGACTCCGGAATTTATGAAATTTCAACCCTCGCCCTCAGTTCCAGTACAGTATGAAACAAAAGAACAGTAACAAATTGATCCGCATGGAGGCTTTCTAGCTCAACAGTGAGTCATGAGTATAGATTAATATTATTATGCCTCAGGGTTGAGGAATCAACAACAATCCGACATCAGAGCAAAAGAAAACCACCAGTAAGATCACGTCATGTCATTTGACGTGTCACCACTAACAATTCTGACGAAACATGAACCAACGGCACAAAGCCAAATAACAGTTAAGACACTGCAAAAGAACGACCGCCTTTGGACGGTCAGTAGTAAATCTAGGGGGGGGGGGTGGGTGGGCTTCGACTCCGGAGTTTATGAAATTTCAATCCTCGCCTTCAGTTCCAGTACAGTATCAAACATAATAACAATAACAAATTGATTCGCATGGAGGCTTTCTAGCTCAACATTGAGTTATGATAAAGTACATGGTAAAATGGTTAGGTATAGATTAATATAATCATGCCTCAGGGTTGAGGAATCAACAACAATCCGACATCAGAGCAAAATAAAACCATCTGTTAGAACACGGAGGGTCGAACCCAGGAAATATCCGGCTCCACTCTTCCCAAATTCAAAGGATGGATGGGACCGTCATCAAAGCGTCCGGAGTCCGGCCCACCGCCGTGCAACAAAAGAGCGAAGCAAAGTTGTAAACTGTAAAAGGGTCGACAACCAAACACGCGGTCTGTCGCACAAGATCCCTGCTATAACAACTTTTCTTGTAAATACGAGGGCCATTTATAACTGAAAACTCAAGGGGTCGTATTTTTGTTTTGTTTTAATAAATTATGCTCAGGTTACCTCTTCTTTGGGGATTAATATTAAAACAAACCAAGGTACTATATTGAAACATATGAAGCTAGGGTGAACACACTGTTCATGTCTCAGTTCTCTGCATTACCGATTATAATTTGTTAGATCCGTTTGTATCTTCAAAGAGTGAACCCGGTCAAATAACTGGCACAGACGAATAGTGCGAACGCATTCACGCACTAGATAGACATTTACACCACGATTGCTGCATACAGCTATTCGGTATTTTATTGGGAATAATCGTTCCAGATGGCAACGAATTAAAATATATTACCAATCAGAGGGATCGTACATTTTTATTGTGCCGGGCAACTGTCACATTCATGCTGTAATCTTTCTCGTTCATTTTGTTGGTTGCCGGTTGCCACTACTCTGTATAGTAGTCGGTACACTCGCTCCTATATGTGAACAGAACAGTGCGAAAGGGTTACCAAACAGGGGAATAACGTTCAATGTAGTCTGTAACCTTTCTCATTCATGTTGTATCTTTCTTGTTCATCATATCGGTTGCTGGTTACCACTACTCGATATGGTAGTCGGAACACTCGTTCACAGATGTCAACTGCGTCAAAGGATTACCAAACAGATGGTTAACACAGTATTAGCTGTCAATTTTCACGATCATGCTATAATCTTTCTTGGTCATCATCTTGGTTTCCAGTGCTCACTTCTCGATATGGTTATCGGAACACTCGTACTCATATGTGACCAGAGTCAAAGGATAAATAAAACCGCGAGATAGTACAGCATTTCTGTCCCTTTCACAGTCGTATTGTAATCTTTCTTGATCATCATGTTGGTTGCTGGTTGCAAATATCCGCTAAGGTAGTCAAAACACTCGTTCTCAGATATTATATGGGTGAAATGATTACCAAACAAAGGGATAACATATTTCCTTGTTCCACTGTCAACTGCTACAATCATGTTATTATCTTTCTTGTTCGTCGTGCTGGTTTCTGGTTGTCAATGCCCTTTATGGTAGCCGGGACAAGTGATCTCCATTGTCCCAAGCAATGGGATAGCTTTTCAATATTGCCTGTTATCTTTCTGTGCCATTTTGTAATATTTCATGTTCATCGTTTTCGTTGCTGGTTGTCACTACTTACTTTGGCAGTCAGAACACTCTGTCTCTGACGTGGACAGAGTGTAAGGATTACCAAACAGAGGGATAACAAATTTCAATGCTGCCTGTCACATTTCAAAGTCATGTTGTAAACAATTGTGTGGGCCTTTTTCCCGACATTGAGATGAAATGACATCTCAAGCCCTGTCGCCCAATGAAACCAATTGGGTTTATAAGCATGGAAGGTCCGACAAACACCGCTTTGCCTGGGCAGGCTTAGATCCTCTAAGCGGTTTACCAGTACTCGTCTGCATGGAAGCATCGTGCAGCCCATCTGTTTTTTCAAGCCGCGATTGGCGGGGGCCACCCTTTTAGAGTAACGTTTAATCATTCTTGCTCATTAGGTTGCCGGTTGCATTCCTCGGTATGTTAGTCAGAACAATAGTTCGCAGACACCAGCTGAGCGAAATGAGTATCAAACAAACTGGTTTCAATCTTTCTCGTTCATCGTTGCCACTACTCGATATTGCAGTCGAAAAACTCGTTCTCAGATGTCAACTGAGTGAATGGATTACCTAATAGAGGAATTACAAATATCAATGAAGCCCCTCATGTTTCACAGTCATGTTGTTATCTTGTTTTTCATCATATTGGTTGCCACCACTCGGTATGATAATCGGAACACTCGTTCTCAGATGTCAACTGTGTGAAAGGATTACCAAGAAGAGGGATAACACATTCCAATGTTGTCTTTCAAATTTCACAGTCTTTTTTGTAATCTTTCTTTTCATCATGTTGGTTGCTGGATGCCATTACTTGGTGTGGTAGTCGAAACACTCATTCTCAAATAGCAAAGGAGTGACTAGATTACCAAACGGAGGGATGACGCATTACAATCTAGTCTGTCAACTATTACAGTCATGTTATAAGCTTTCGTGTTTATCATGTTGGTTGCTGGTTGACACTACTCGGTATGGTAGTTGGAACACGCGATCTAGGGAGTTAAATGAGGTAAAGGATTACCTAACAGACGGATAACAAATTTCAATGTTGTATGTCAACTTTCACTGTCATCTTGCAATCTTGCTTGTTCATCATAATGGTTACTTGTTGCCACTACTCGGTATGGTAGTCGTAACACTCTTTTACAGTTGCGAACAGAATGAAATGACACTTTTCAATGTTGTCTGTCAACTTTCAGTCATATTGTAATCTTTCATCATGTTAGTTTTGTTGACCACTACTCTGTATGCTAGTCGGACCACCCGTTCTAATGTGTCAGCTGAGTTAGAGAAAGGATTACAAAACATATGTATAACATAATTCAATCTTATCTGTTAACTAGTATGAAAACGTCACTCAGAAAAGGCCGAAATCCAAGAATGCAGCCGTCTCAACTCACCTATAGAAAGTGATATGGAGGCACACACAAAACAGACAGTACTAGTGTATGAATGTCATTTGACGTGGCACCAGTAACAATTCTGACGAAACATGAACAAACGGCACAAAGCCAAATAACAGTTAAGACACTGCAAAAGAACGACCGCCTTTGGATGGTCAGTAGTAAATCTACTGAGAGGGGGGGGGTCCATTCCGGAGTTTATGGAGTTTCAACCCTCGCACTCAGTTCCAGTACAGTATCAAACAAAATTACAATAACAAATTGATCCGCATGGAGGCTTTCTAGCTCAACAGTGAGTCATGATAAAGTACATGGTAAAAAGGTTAGGTATAGATTAATATTATCATGACTCAGGGTTGAGGAATCAACAACAATCCGACATCAGAGCAAAAGAAAACCACCAGATAGATCACGGAGGGTCGAACCCAGGAAATATTCGGCTCCACTCTTCCCAAATTCAAAGGATGGATGGGACCGTCATCAAAGCGTCCGGAGTCCGGTCCGCCGCCGTGCAAGCAAAGAGCGAAGCAAAATTGTAAACTGTAAAAGGGTCGACAACCAAACACGCGGTCTGTCGCACAAGATCCCTGCTATAACAACTTTTCTTGTATTAAGCAACTTTTTTTTAACTGACCAGAACAATTATCACTACCTAGTATTCTTCTGAATTTAAAACCTAAATCCCCATAAAACTCTGATTCCGACCGTCCCTGTTGCAGAAGATTAAATTTTGAAAACGTTTTGCGCAGTTTATGATACCGATAGCCTTGTTTTAGAAGTTAGTTGTTAAAATTCTGTAGAGATCATTAAAGTCATCAACATGACAGCAAGCTCTAGCAAAACGAATAAGCTGTGACATATAAACCCCATAAGACATAGCCTAAGGGACGTCACCATCCATGAAAGTAGAATTTACTATTCTAAAATTGAAAAAAAAAATCACCTCTTTTATCATAAAGTTTCGAAGAGACAGTACCATCAGAAACAGTCAAATGTAAATAAAAAAATTGGGACTTCAGAGTCATCAGAATTAGACTTATTTAACTTTTGTTCTTTTGGATAAATTCTAGCAACCATTCGATCAAAACATTATCAATGTTTAAAAGAGCATCCACATGTCACGAGGTAGAGTTAAACGCTCAATAAATCGTTTTTTTTTTATTTTTAGAAAGGGACAACATGAATTCTTTTTCATAACAAAAATGAAACAAATGTGCACTAAGGGTAGCACAGTTTGTTCCCATCGGAATACTAACCACTTGTCTAAATAAATGAGATCCAAACCTTACATAGATATTATCCAATAAAAGGAAGTGGCTCACGAACCACTTGACATGTCCAATATTCATAATGATTATTGCCATCTCAAGAAGCAAAATAAGCATTTCATTGGTAACCCTTATAGTCAAGCTGTAAACTAGTAAGAAAAGGTCACTCACAAAAGGCCAAAATACAGTTAAGACACGGCAAAGTAGTAACACGTTCACGTCCAGGGCGTTGTCTATCGTCCATAGACCCCGTAGCGTTGTTCCGTTCAACCAATCGAGCAATCGTAGTTTGCTTACAATCCATACGCTCGAAAACCTGGCGGTATGAAAGCCCAGCTTCAAACGTACCGAGGGCACGATGACAATCGACGTTTCTTAGACGTCCCATTGGCTTGTTCTTATGAAATGTTTTGCTAGCTTTTTAACGTAAAGAAGCCGGAACTTATAATGGCAGTGATGAACGCGCCAAAAATATCGTGATTACGAAAAATTTGCATTTTGCACGTGCATATGTACATCGTGAAAATCACGCAGTATTCGTGTCGAACAAAGTAGAAATAAAACAAAGATCAGGAATCGATACAATTAACTTATTCCACCCATCAAAGACACCAAAGGGAAAGAACACAAACATGAATCGACCAGACCATAATGGAAACCTAAACAAAGGAAGGCCATAAGGACAGTTACTTTCGCACAAAATGGCCAAATGGCCATCCAAAATAAAAAGACACAAGTGATACACACAGTAAGTAACACACAACAACATAAATGAACCGCCACAGAAGAACCGCCTTGGAACGGTCAGTGGAAAGAATCCCACTGGGGGGGGGGGCTTAAATCGATTTTACATGGCAATAATCCTCGCCCTAACCTCTGTTGCGGTATACAATAATTTTGTTTAGTCCGCATGAAGGCTTCCTAACTCATCAACATACAAATAAAAAAAAAACTACAGAGATGAAACAAGGTTGAGGACTCGACAGCATACAACAACAGAATTGCTGGCGGAAAAGAAAACCAACAGTAAGACTCCGAGGGGCCCGACCAAAGACTCATGTTTTGGTGACAATTTTACAATACCGTATTTAGTAGTTGAAAAAGTCAGTCATTTTTACTTTAATCTAAGGAAATCAAAATTCTAAAAGTGGCGCGTTATCATTGAGTCTGAATATATACGAAAAAAGAAAGAAAGAAAAAAAAAACAATAACAAAAAAAAAAAAAAAAAAAAAAAAAAGATGAATATATTCGTTCTCAGATCGGTACGAAGTGAGTATTGTGGTTTATTTCTGTTGTCCGTCAAACGTTTGCGTTTTTATTCTGTAGAGGCGACGGTTTTTACAAATTATTGTAAATACGAGGATCATTTATAACTGAAAACTCAAGGGGTCGTATTTTTGTTTTCTTTTAATAAATTATGCTCAGGTTTCCTCTTCTTTGGGGATTAATATTAAAACAAACCAAGGTACTATGTTGAATCATATGAAGCTAGGGTGAACACGCTGTTCATGTCTCAGTTCTCTACATTACCGATTATAACTTGTTGGATACGTTTGTATCTTCATTGAGCGAACCCGGTTCAAATAACTGGCACAGACGAATAGTGCGAACGCATTCACGCACTAGATAGACCTTTACACCATGATTGCTGCATACAGCTATTCGGTATTACAGTCGGAATAATCGTTCCAGATAGCAACAAATTAAAATGTTACCAATCAGAGGGATCATATATTTTTTGTGCCGGGCAACTGTCACAGTCATGCTGTTATCTTTCTCGTTCATTTTGTTGGTTGCCGGTTGCCACTACTCTGTATGGTAGTCGGAACACTCGTTCTCATATGTGAACAGAACAGAGTGAAAGGGTTACCAAACAATGGAATAACGAATTTCAATGTTGTCTGTAACCTTTCTCACTCATGTTGTATCTTTCTTGTTCATCATATTGGTTGCTGGTTGCCACTACTCGATATGGTAGTCGGAACACTCGTTCACAGATGTCAACTGCGTCAACGGATTACCAAACAGATTGTTAACACAGTATTAGCTGTCAATTTTCACGATCATGCTATAATCTTTCTTGTTCATCATCTTGGTTTCCAGTGCTCACTTCTCGATATGGTTATCGGAACACTCGAACTCATATGCGACCAGAGTGAAAGGATAAATAAAACCGAGAGATAGTACATTTCAGCATTGTCTGTCCCTTTCACAGTCGTATTGTAATCTTTCTTGATCATCATGTTGGTTGTGGGTTGCAAAAAAAAAAAAAAAAAAAAAACGCTAAGGTAGTCAAAACACTCGTTCTCATATGTTATATGATTGAAATGATTACCAAACAGAGGGATAACATATTTCCTTGTTCCACTGTCAACTGTTACAATCATGTTCTTATCTTTCTTTTTCAAATTTCAATGCTGCCTGTCACATTTCAAAGTCACGTTGTAAACAATTGTGTGGGGTTTTTTCCCGACCTTGAGATGAAATGACATCTCAAGCTCTGTCGCCCAATGAAACCAATTGGGTTTATAAGCATGGACAGACACCGCTTTGCCTCGGCAGGCTTAGATCCTCTAAACGGTTTACCAGTACTCGTGTGCGGTCAATTTCAGCTCTCAGGACCCTGCTTTTCAGGTTGCTGTACCCAAAGGCAAATCTGTAAATGCGAAGTTTTACAAGAATAAAGTTCTTCGAAAATTGAAAATTATTTCAAAGAACGAAGACCCGCAACTGGTTTGGCCAATGTCAGATTGATACATGACAATGCGTCATCGCACACGGCGTTCATTGTGCAAGACTATCTGAAGCAGGAAAAGAATGTTGAACTCCCCCCCCCCCGTATTCCCCTGACCATGCCCCGTGTAACCTTTTTATTTTTTTTTGTTCCCGCGGCTGAAAAATACCTTTCTGGTCGAAAATTTGTACAGAGCAAACACCTCGGTTCTGCAATATTCCAGTGCCTTCATAGTATACCTCGAAAAGACTACCGAAATGCACTCAATGATTGGATCAGAAGACTGAAAGTTTGTATATATGTTAAAGGGGAATACTTTGAGGGGACAAAATAAATTTTTCATGGAAATCTATCACGGAATCATTTTTATGTGCTTAGTTGCATTCATATTTGATCAGTCCTCGTATTGCCATCTCAAGAAGCAAAATAAGCATTTCATTGGTAACCCTTATAGTCAAGCTGTAAGCTAGTAAGAAAAGGTCACTCACAAAGGCCAAAATATAGTTAAGACACGGCAAAAGTAGTAACACGTTCACGTCCAGGGCGTTGTCTATCGTCCATAGACCCCGTAACGTTGTTCCTTTCAACCAGTCGAGCAATCGTAGTGTGGTTACAATCCATATGCTCTGCAACTTGGCGGTATGAAAGCCCACCTTCAAACGTACCGAGGGCACGATGACGATCGACATTACTTATACGACCCATTGGCTTGTTCTTATGAAATGTTTTGCTGGCTTTTTAACGAAAAGAATCCGCAACTTATAATGACAGTAAAGAACGCGCCAAAATATCGTGATTACGAAAAATTTGCATTTTGCACGTGCACATGTACATCGTGAAAATCACGCAGTATTCGTGTCAAACAAAGTAGAAATAAAACAAAGATCATGAATCGATACAATTAACTTACTCCACTCACCAAAGACACCAAAGGGAAAGAAACACAAACATGAAGCGACCAGACCACAATGGAAACCTAAACAAAAGAAGACCATAAGGACAGTTACTTTCCCACAAAATGGCCAAATGGCTATCCAAAATAAAAAGACACAAGTGATACACACAGTAAGTAACATACAACAACATACATTAACCGCCACAGAAGAACCGCCTTGGAACGGTCAGTGGAAAGAATTCCACGGGGGGGGGGGGCTTAAATCGAGTTTACATGGCCATAATCCTCGCTCTTACCTCTGTCGCGGTATACAATAATTTTGTTTAGTCCGCATGAAGGCTTCCTAACTCATCAGTGTAACATCTCCGAGAACATACAAATAAAAAAAAAAACTACAGAGATGAAACAAGGTTGAGGACTCGACAGCATACAACAACAGAATTGCTGCAGCAAAAGAAAACCACACAGTTAGACTCCGAGGGGCCCGACCAAATACTCGTGTTTTGGTGACAACTTTACAATACCGTATTTAGTAGTTGAAAAAGTCAGTCATTTTTACCTTAAACTAAAGAAATCAAAATTCTAAAAGTGGTGCGTTATCATTGAATCTGAA
Source organism: Lucinisca nassula (assembly GCA_963580285.1). Lineage (NCBI taxonomy): Eukaryota > Metazoa > Mollusca > Bivalvia > Lucinida > Lucinidae > Lucinisca > Lucinisca nassula. The sequence continues at coordinate 18,374,862 of OY757018.1, forward strand.
TATATACGATAAAAACAAACAAACAAAAACAACAGATGAATATATTTGTTCTTAGATCGACACGAAGTGCGTATTGTGGTCTTTTTCTTTTGACCGTCAAACTTTTGCGTTTTCTTTTTCTGTAGAGGCGACAGTTTTTACAGATTTTTGTAAATACGAGTGCCATTTATAACTGAAAGCTCAAGGGGTCGTATTTTTGTTTTGTTTTAATAAATTATGCTCAGGTTTCCTCTTCTTTGTGGGTTAATATTAAAACAAACCAAGGTATTATGTTGAATCATATGAAGCTAGGGTGAACACACTGTTCATGTCTCAGTTCTCTACATTACCGATTATAACTTGTTATATCCGTTTGTATCTTCATTGAGCGAACCTGGTTCAAATAACTGGCACAGACGAATAGTGCGAACGCATTCACGCACTAGATAGACCTTTACACCATTATTGCTAATACAGCTATTCGGTATTACAGTCGGAATAATCGTTCCAGATAGCAACGAATAAAAATGTTACCAATCAGAGGGGTAATATATTTTTATTGTGCCGGGCAACTGTCACATTCATGCTGTAATCTTTCTCGTTCATTTTGTTGGTTGCCGGTTGCCACTACTCTGTATGGTAGTCGGCACACTCGTTCTCATATGTGAACAGAGTGAAAGGGTTACCAAACAGGGGAATAACGAATTTCAATGTTGTCTGGAACCTTTCTCATTCATGTTGTATCTTTCTTGTTCATCATATTGGTTGCTGGTTGCCACTGCTCGATATGGCTTCGGAACACTCGTTCACAGATGTTAACTGCGTCAAAGGATTACCGAACAGATGGTTGACACAGTGTTGGCTGTCAATTTTCACGATCATGCTATAATCATTCTTGTTCATCATCTTGGTTTCCAATGCTCACTTTTCGATATGGTTATCGGAACACTCGTACTCATATGTGACCAGAGTGAAAGGATAAATAAAACCGAGAGATAGTACATTTCAGCATTGTCTGTCCCTTTCACAGTCATATTGTAATCTTTCTTGATCATCATGTTGGTTGCTGGTTGCAAATATCCGCTAAGGTAATCAAAACACTCGTCCTCAGATGTTATATGATTGAAATGATTACCAAACAGAGGGATAACATATTTCCTTGTTGCACTGTCAACTGCTACAATCATGTTCTTATCTTTCTTGTTCATCGTGCTGGTTTCTGGTTGTCAATGCCCTTTATGGTAGCCGGGACAAGTGATCTCCATTGTCCCAAGCAATCGGATAGCATTTCAAAATTGCCTGTTATCTTTCTGTGTCATGTTGTAATATTTCTTGTTCATCGTTTTGGTTGCTGGTTGTCACTACTCAGGTTGGTAGTCAGAACACTCGTTCTCAGACGTGAACAGAGTGAAAGTATTACCAAACAGAGGGATAACAAATGTCAATGCTGCCTGTCACATTTAAAAGTCATGTTGTAAACAATTGTGTGGACCTTTTTCCCGACATTGAGATGAAATGACATCTCAAGGCCTGTCGCCCAATGAAACCAATTGGGTTTATAAGCATCGACGGTCCGATAGACACCGCTTTGCCTGGGCAGGCTTAGATCCTCAAAGCGGTTTACCAGTACTCGTTTGCGGTCAATTTCAGCTCTGCATGGAAACATCGTGCAGCCCATCTATTTCTTCACGCCGCGATGGGCGGGGCCGCCCTTTTAGAGTAATGTTTATTGTTTAATCATTCTTGCTCATTAGGCTAGTTGCCGGTTGCATTCCTCAGTATGTCAGTAGGAACAATAGTTCGCAGATGTCAGCTGAGCGAAATTAGTATCAAACAAACCGGTTGCAATCTTTCTCGTTCATCGTTGCCACTACTCGATACAGTCGATACACTCGTTCTCAGATGTCAACTGAGTGAATGGAATACGTAATAGAGGAATTGCAAATATCAATGAAGCCCCTCATGTTTCACAGTCATGTTGTTATCTTGTTTCTATCATATTGGTGGCCACCACTCGGTATGATAATCGGAACACTCGTTCTCAGATGTCAACTGAGTGAAAGGATTACCAAACAGAGGGATAACACGTTTCAATGTTGTCTGTCAACTTTCACAGTTATGCTGTAATCTTTCTTGTTCATTATGTTGGTTGCCGGTTGTCACTACTCGATATGGTAGTCGAAACACTCGTTCTCATATGTGAACAGAGTGAAATGATTACCAAACAGAGCGATAACACATTTCAGTGTTGTACTGTCATTTATTACAGTCATGTTGTTATCTTTCCTGTTCATTATGTCGGTTTCCGGTTGCCACTGCTCGATATGATAGCTGGAACACTCGTTCTCTGTATTCCACAGAGTGAAAAAAAATACCAAACTGAGGTTAAACATACAAATTCCGTCTCTCAACTATTACAGTCATGTTGTAAGATTGCTGTTGGTTGCTTGTTGCCAATACTCGGCATTGTAACCAGAACACTCGTTTTCCCATGTACACTGAGTAAAAGGATTACCAAAAAAAAAAGGATAACACATTCCAATGTTGTCTTTCAAATTTCACAGTCTTTTTTGTAATCTTTCTTTTCATCATGTTGGTTGCTGCTTGCCATTACTTGGTGTGGTAGTCGGAACACCCATTCTCAAATAGCAAAGTAGTGACTAGATTATCAAACAGAGGGATGACGCATTACAATCTAGTCTGTCAACTATTACAGTCATGTTATAAGCTTTCGTGTTTATCATGTTGGTTGCTGGTTGACACTACTCGGTATGGTAGTTGGAACACGCGTTCTAGGGAGTCAAATGAGGTAAAGGATTACAAAACAGAAGGATAACAAATTTCAATGTTGCATGTCAACGTTCACTGTCATCTTGCAGTCTTGCTTGTTCATCATAATGGTTGCTTGTTGCCACTACTCGGTATGGTAGTCGTAACAATCGTTTTCAGTTGCGAACAGAATGAAACGATTACCAAACAGAGGAATAACAATTTTCAATGTTGTCTGTCAACTTTCAGTCATGTTGTAATCTTTCATCATGTTTGTTTGTGTTTGCCACCACTCTGTATTCTAGTTGGGCCACTCGTTCTAATGTGTCAGCTGACTTAGTGAAAGGATTATTAAACATATGTATAACACAAATCAATCTTATCTGTTAACTAGTATGAAAACGTCACTCAGAAAAGGCCACAATCCAAGAACGCAGCCGTCTCAACTCACCTATAGAAAGTGATATGGAGGCACACAAAACAGACAGTCCTGAAGTATGAATGTCATAAATTGACGTGTAACCAGTAACAATTCTGACGAAACACGATCCAACGGCACAAAGCCAAATAACAGTTAAGAACTGCAAAAGAACGACCGCCTTTGGACGGTGAATAGTAAATCTACTGGGGGTGGGGTTGTTATGAAATTTCAACCCTCGCCTTCAGTTTCAGTACATTATCAAACAAAATAACAATAACAAATTGATCCGCATGGAGGCTTTCTAGTCCAACAGTGAGTCATGATAAAGTACCTGGTAAAATGGTTAGGTATAGGTTAATATTAGCATGCCTTTGGGTTGAGGAATCAACAACAATCGGACATCAGAGCAAAAGAAAACCACCAGTAAGATCACGGAGGGTCGAACCAAGGAAATATCCGGCTCCACTCTTCCCAAATTCAAAGGATGGATCGGACCGTCATCCAAGAGTCCGGAGTCCGGCCCAACCAAAGAGCGAAGCAAAGTTGTAAACTGTAAAAGGGTCGACAACCAAACACGCGGTCTGTCGCACAAGACCCATGCTATAACAACTTTTCTTGTATTAAGCAACATTTAAATACTATTCTAAAATTGAAAAAAAAATCATCTCTTTTATCATAAAGTTTCGAAGAGACAGTACCATCAGAAATAGTCAAAAGTAAATCAGAAAGGGGCAACATGAATTCTTTTTCGTAACAAAACAGAAACAAATCTGCAACAAGGGGAGCACAGTTTGTTCCCATCGGAATACCAACCACTTGTCTAAATAATTGAGATCCAAACCTTACATAGATATTATCCAATAAAAGGGAAAGTGCCTCACAAACCACTTGACATGTCCAATATTCATAATGATTACGGACTGTTCAAATATAAATGCAAGTAGAACGTTTCCTCATGCACTAATGCGAAAATTACCTGGAAATAAATATCACAGCGTAGAAAAACATTTTACCTATACATTGATACCAAACCTGTTAAAATCCGTGCACTTTAGCCATGTATATTGTTCGATAAACACTGTCTACTCTTGTATACTAATACAAAACATGGTTGGAAGAAGGTCAGAGTACGCCGTTGAAATACGGTCCTATATTAAGAATCGTTGTATTCTTGGTATACGGTGCAAAGACATTTTTGATGAAATATGTTCGGTTTATGGGCATAATGAAATGTCTTTTCCGACAGTTTTTCGTTGGTGTAAGAAATTCAGCTGTGGACTAAGCTCAACAGAAGATGCACCACATGATCGTCGGCCGAAAAGAGCAACATCTGCCAAGATGGTTGCTACAGGGAAAGAAATAGTTGCTACCGATGTACGATACACCACTAGGCAAATAGCTAGTATGGTTGGCATCTTATTAGGAGCAGCTCATACAATTCTGAAACGGGATTTGAAAATGAGAAAGATCTGTGCTAGATGGATTCCCCATCTGTTGATAGATGAGCAGAAAAAGACACGCGTTCAGTGCGCCAAGAAGTTGCTTAAAACGTTTTCAAATTACAATGCACGGTCTTTCGCTAATGTCGTCACAGGTGACGAGACATGGGTTCACTTTTTTGAGCCAAAACGAAAGATTCAGAACAAAATATGGGCAACAAAGTATTGCAAAAGACCATGCATTGCAAAGCGGACCATGGGCGTCAAGAATCTAATGTATGCCATTTTCTTTTCAAATCAGGGCCCCTGCTTTTCAGGTTGCTGTACCTAAAGGCAAATCTGTAAATGCAAGTTTAACAAGAATAAAGTTCTTCGAAAATTGAAAATTATTTCAAAGAACGAAGACCCGCAACTGGTTTGGCCAATGTCAGATTGCTACATGACAATGCTTCATCGCACAAGGCGTTCATTGTGCAAGACTATCTGAAGCAGGAAAAGAATGTTGAACTCCCTCAACCCCCGTATTCCCCTGACCTTGCCCCGTGCGCCTTTTTTTGTTCCCGCGACTGAAAAATACCTTTTTAGTCGAAAATTTGTACAGAGCAAACACCTCGGTTCTGCAATATTCCAGTGCCTTCATAGTATACCTCGAAAAGACTATCGAAATGCATTCAATGATTGGATCAGAAGACTGAAAGTTTGTATATCTGTTAAAGGGGAATACTTTGAGGGGACAAAATAAATTTTTCATCGAAATCTATCACGGAATCATTTTTATGTGCTTAGTTGCATTCATATTTGATCAGTCCTCGTATTGCCATCTCAAGAAGCAAAATAAGCATTTCATTGGTAACCCTTATAGTCAAGCTGTAAACTAGTAAGAAAAGGTCACTCACAAAGGCCAAAATATAGTTAGGACACGGCAAAAGTAGTAACACGTTCACGTCCAGGGCGTTGTCTATCGTCCATAGACCCCATAGCGTTGTTCCTTTCAACCAATCGAGCAATTGTAGTGTGCTTACAATCCATACGCTCTGCAACTTGGCGGTATGAAAGCCCACCTTCAAACGTACCGAGGGCACGATGACGATCGACATTACTTATACGTCCCATTGGCTTGTTCTTATGAAATGTTTTGCTGGCTTTTTAACGAAAAGAATCCGCAACTTATAATGACAGTAAAGAACGCGCCAAAATATCGTGATTACGAAAAATTTGCATTTTGCACGTGCACATGTACATCGTGAAAATCACGCAGTACTCGTGTCAAACGAAGTAGAAATAAAACAAAGATCATGAATCGATACAATTAACTTACTCCACTCACCAAAGACACCAAAGGGAAAGAAACACAAACATGAAGCGACCAGACCACAATGGAACACTAAACAAAGGAAGACCATAAGGACAGTTACTTTCCCACGAAATGGCCAAATGGCCATCCAAAATAAAAAGACACAAGTGATACACACAGTAAGTAACATACAACAACATACATTAACCGCCACAGAAGAACCGCCTTGGAACGGTCAGTGGAAAGAATTCCACTGGGGGGCTTAAATCGAGTTTACATGGCCATAATCCTCGCCCTTACCTCTGTCGCGGTATACAATAATTTTGTTTAGTCCGCATGAAGGCTTCCTAACTCATCAGTGTAACATCTCCGAGAACATACAAATTAAAAAACTATAGAGATGAAACATGGTTGAAGACTCGACAGCATACAACAACAGAATTGCTGGCGCAAAAGAAAACCAACAGTTAGACTCCGAGGGGCCCGACCAAAGACTCGTGTTTTGGTGACAACTTTACAATACCGTATTTAGTAGTTGAAAAAGTCAATCATTTTTACCTTAAACTAAAGAAATCAAAATTCTAAAAGTGGTGCATAATCATATACTTTTGAATCTGAATATATACGATAAAAAAAAAAAAATACAGATGAATATGATTAGATCGGTACGAAGTGCGTATTGTGGTCTTTTTCTGTTGTCCGTCAAACTTTTGCGTTTATTTTTTCTGTAGAGGCGACAGTTTTTACAGATTATTGTTAATACGAGGACCATTTATAACTGAAAGCTCAAGGGGTCGTAATTTTGTTTTGTTTTAATAAATTATGCTCAGGTTTGCTCTTCTTTGGGGGTTAATATTAAAACAAACCAAGGTACTATGTTGAATCTTATGAAGCTAGGGTGAACACACTATTCATGTCTCAGTTATCTACATTACCGATTATAAATTGTTATATCCGTTTGTATCTTCATTGAGCGAACCTGATTCAAATAACTGGCACAGACGAATAGTGCGAACGCATTCACGCACTAGATAGACCTTTACACCATGATTGCTAATATAGCTATTCGGTATTACAGTCGGAATAATCGTTCCAGATAGCAACGAATAAAAATGTTACCAATCAGAGGGGTAATATATTTTTATTTTGCCGGGCAACTGTCAGATTCATGCTGTAATCTTTCTCGTTCATTTTGTTGGTTTCCGGTCGCCACTACTCTGTATGGTAGTCGGCACACTCGTTCTCATATGTGAACAGAGTGAAAGGGTTACCAAACAGGGGAATAACGAATTTCAATGTTGTCTGGAACCTTTCTCATTCATGTTGTATCTTTCTTGTTCATCATATTGGTTGCTGGTTGCCACTGCTCGATATGGTAGTCGGAACACTCGTTCACAGATATCAACTGCGTCAAAGGATTACCAAACAGATAGTTAACACAGTATTAGCTGTCAATTTTCACGATCATGCTATAATCTTTCTTGTTCATCAATTTGGTTTCCAGTGCTCACTTCTCGATATGGTTATCGGAACACTCGTACTCATATGTGACCAGAGTGAAAGGATAAATAAAACCGAGAGATAGTACATTTCAGCATTGTCTGTCCCTTTCACAGTCATATTGTAATCTTTCTTGATCATCATGTTGGTTGCTGGTTGCAAATATCCGCTAAGGTAATCAAAACACTCGTCCGCAGATGTTATATGATTGAAATGATTACCAAACAGAGGGATAACATATTTCCTTGTTGCACTGTCAACTGCTACAATCATGTTCTTATCTTTCTTGTTCATCGTGCTGGTTTCTGGTTGTCAATGCCCTTTATGGTAGCCGGGACAAGTGATCTCCGTTGTCCAAAGCAATCGGAGAGCATTTCAATATTGCCTGTTATCTTTCTGTGTCATGTTGTAATATTTCTTGTTCATCGTTTTGGTATCTGGTTGTCACTACTCAGTTTGGTAGTAAGAACACTCGTTCTCAGACGTGAACAGAGTGAAAGGATTACCAAACAGAGGGATAACAAATTTCAATGCTGCCTGTCACATTTCAAAGTCATGTTGTAAACAATTGTGTGGGCCTTTTTCCCGACATTGAGATGAAATGACATCTCAAGCCCTATCGCCCAATGAAACCAATTGGGTTTATAAGCATCGACGGTCCGATAGACACCGCTGTGCCTTGGCAGGCTTAGATTCCAGTGGGGAACCCATTTTTGATTTTTATTAGATCCTCAAAGCGGTTTACCAGTACTCGTTTGCGGTCAATTTCAGCTCTGCATGGAAACATCGTGCAGCCCATCTATTTCTTCACGCCGCGATGGGCGGGCCGCCCTTTTAGAGTAATGTTTATTGTTTAATCATTCTTTCTCATTAGGCTAGTTGCCGGTTGCATTCCTCAGTATGTTAGTAGGAACAATAGTTCGCAGATGTCAGCTGAGCGAAATGAGTATCAAACAAACTGGTTGCAATCTTTCTCGTTCATCGTTGCCACTACTCGATATTGCAGTCGAAACACTCGTTCTCAGATGTCAACTGAGTGAATGGAATACGTAATAGAGGAATTGCAAATATCAATGAAGCCCCTCATGTTTCACAGTCATGTTGTTATCTTGTTTTTATCATATTGGTGGCCACCACTCGGTATGATAATCGGAACACTCGTTCTCAGATGTCAACTGAGTGAAAGGATTACCAAACAGAGGGATAACACGTTTCAATGTTGTCTGTCAACTTTCACAGTTATGCTGTAATCTTTCTTGTTCATTATGTTGGTTGCCGGTTGTCACTACTCGATATGGTAGTCGAAACACAGAGTGAAAGGATTACCAAACAGAGCGATAACACATTTCAGTGTTGTACTGTCATTTATTACAGTCATGTTGTTATCTTTCCTGGTCATTAAGTCGGTTTCCGGTTGCCACTGCTCGATATGATAGCTGGAACACTCGTTCTCTGTATTCCACAGAGTGACAAAAGTACCAAACTGAGGTTTTACATACAAATTCCGTCTCTCAACTATTACAGTCATGTTGTAATATTGCTGTTGGTTGCTTGTTACCAGAACACTCGTTTTCCGATGTACACTGAGTAAAAGGATTACCAAACAGAGGGATAACACATTCCAATGTTGTCTTTCAAATTTCACAGTCTTTTTTGTAATCTTTCTTTCATCATGTTGGTTGCTGGTTGCCATTACTTTGTGTGGTAGTCGGAACACTCATTCTCAAATAGCAAAGGAGTGACTAGATTACAAAACAGAGGGATGACCCATTACAATCTAGTCTGTCAACTATTACAGTCATGTTATAAGCTTTCGTGTTTATCATGTTGGTTGCTGGTTGACACTACTCGGTATGGTAGTTGGAACACGCGTTCTAGGGAGTCAAATGAGGTAAAGGATTACAAAACAGAAGGATAACAAATTTCAATGTTGCATGTCAACGTTCACTGTCATCTTGCAGTCTTGCTTGTTCATCATAATGGTTGCTTGTTGCCACTACTCGGTATGGTAGTCGTAACACTCGTTTTCAGTTGCGAACAGAATGAAACGATTACCAAACAGAGGAATAACAATTTTCAATGTTGTCTGTCAACCTTCAGTCATGTTGTAATCTTTCATCATGTTGGTTTGTGTTTGCCACTACTCTGTATGCTAGTCGGACCACTCGTTCTAATGTGTCAGCTGACTTAGTGAAAGGATGATAAAACATATGTATAGCACACTTCAATCTTGTCTGTTAACTAGTATGAAAACTTCACTCAGAAAAGGCCACAATCCAAGAACGCAGCCGTCTCAACTCACCTATAGAAAGTGATATGGAGGCACACACAAAACAGACAGTCCTGGTGTATGAATGTCAGTTGACGTGTCACCAGTAACAATTCTGACGAAACATGAACCAACGGCACAAAACAGTTAAGAACTGCAAAAGAACGACCGCCTTTGGACGGTCAGTAGTAAATCTACTGGGGGGTTATGAAATTTCAACCCTCGCCCTCAGTTCCAGTACATTATCAAACAAAATAACAATACAAATTGATCCGCATGGAGGCTTTCTAGCTCAACGGTGAGTGATGATAAAGTACATGGTAAAATAGTTATGTATAGATTAATATTATCATGACTCAGGGTTGAGGACTCAACAACAATCCGACATCAGAGCAAAAGAAAACCACCTGTTAGATCGCGGAGGGTCGAACCCAGGAAATATCCGGCTCCACTCTTCCAAAATTCAAAGGATGGGTGGGACCGCCATCAAAGAGTCCGGAGTCCGGCCTACCGCCGTGCAACCAAAGAGCGAAGCAAAGTTGTAAACTGTAAAAGGGTCGACAACCAAACACGCGGTCTGTCGCACAAGCTCCATGCTATAACAACTTTTCTTGTATTAAGCAACATTTTTTTCTGAACTGACCAGAAAAATTATCACTACCTAGTATTCTTCTGAATTTATAACCTTAATCCCCATAAAACTCTGATTCCGACAGTCCCTGTTGCAGAAGATAAAATTTTGAAAACGTTTTGCGCAGTTTAGTAAGTAAGTAAGTAAGTAAGTAAGTAATTCCTTTATTTAAAGAGGGTGGCTCGTTTGATACAATTACCAATCTTCCACGAGGCCCTCTGGTTAAAACATAATACATAACATCGACAAACTATAAATGAGTATTTACAAATGTGATGAGATTTCTTTTCAATAAAATAATGTATGGAGAAGTGTGAGAAAAAAAAAAAAGAAAAAAAAAGTGGAATGAAATTTATACGGTGATGAAATACGGCGATGAAGGCATACGTTTCAATATCTAGGTGTTAGTCATCCAGGAAAGTGTAAGATACCGATAGCCTTGTTTTAGAAGTTTAGCTGTTAAAATTCTGTTGTGATCATAAAAGTCATCAACATGACAGCAAGCTATAGCAAAACGAGTACGCTGTGACATATGAACCCCATAAGACATAGCCTAAGGGACGTCACCATCCAAGAAAGTAAAATTTACTATTCTAAAATTAAAAAAAAAATCACCTCTTTTATCATAAAGTTTGGAAGATTCAGTATCATCAGAAACAGTCAAGAGTAAATCCAAAAATTGGGACTTCAGAGTCTTCAGAATTAGTCTTATATAACTTTAGTTCTTTTGGATAAACTCTAGCAACCATTCGATCAAAATAAACATTATCAATGTTTAAAAGAGCATCCACATGTCGCGAGGTAGAGATAAACGCTTAATAAATCGGTTTTTTTTTTTTTTTAGAAAGGGACAAAATGAATTATGTTTCATAACAAAACAGAAACAAATCTGCAAAAAGGGGAGCACGGTTTGTTCCCATCGAAAAACCAACCAATTGTCTAAATAATTGAGATCCAAACCTTACATATGTATTATCCAATAAAAGGGAAAGTGCCTCACAAACCACTTGACATTCATAATGATTACGAGGACTGTTCAAATATAAATGCAAGTAGAACGTTTTCTCATGCACTAATGCGAAAATCACCTGGAAATAAATATCACAGCGTAGAAAAACATTTTACCAATACATTGATACAAAACTTGTTAAAATCCGTGCACTTTAGCCATGTATTTCGTTCGATACACACTGTCTACTCTTGTATACTAATACAAAACATGGTTGGAAGAAGGTCAGAGTACGCCGTTGAAATACGGTCCTATATTAAGAATCGTTGTATTCTTGGTATACGGTGCAAAGACATTTTTGATGAAATATGATCGGTTTATGGGCATAATGAAATGTCTCTTCCCACAGTTTTTCATTGGTGTAAGAAATTCAGCCGAAAAGAGCAACATCTGCCAAGATGGTTGCTAGAGTGAAAGAAATAGTTGCTACCGATGCACGATACACCACTAGGCAGATAGCTAGTATGGTTGGTATCTCGTTAGGAGCAGCTCATACAATTCTGAAACTGGATTTGAAAATGAGAGAGATCTGTGCTAGATGGATTCCCCATCTCTTGACAGATGAGCAGAAAAAGACACCCGTTCAGTGCGCCGAGAAGTTGCTTACAAAGGTTCCAAATTACAATGGACGGTCTTTCGCTAATGTCGTCACAGGTGACGAGACATGGGTTCACTTTTTTGAGCCAAAACGAAAGATTCAGAAAAATGGGCAACAAAGTATTGCAAAAGACCATGCATTGCAAAGCGGACCATGGGCGTCAAGAAGGTAATGTATGCCATATTCTTTTCAAATCAGGGCCCTGCTATTCAGGTTGCTGTGCCTAAAGGCAAATCTGTAAATGCGAAGTTTTACAAGAATAAACTTTTTCGAAAATTGAAGAAATATTTCAAAGAACGAAGACCCGCAACTGGTTTGGCCAATGTCAGATTGCTACATGACAATGCGTCATCGCACAAGGCGTTCATTGTGCAAGACTATCTGATGCAGGAAAAGGTTGGCGAACTCCCTCCCCCCCCCCCCCCCCCGTATTCCCCTGACCTTGCCCCGTGTGACTTATATTTTGTTCCCGCGGCTGACAAAATACCTTTCTGGTCGAAAATGTGTACAGCGCAAACACCTCGGTTCTGCAATATTCCAGTGCCTTCATAGTATACCTCGAAAAGACTACCAAAATGCATTCAGTGATTGGATCAGAAGACAGAAAGTTTGTATATCTGTTAAAGGGGAATACTTTGAGGGGACAAAATAAATTTTTTCATCGAAATCTATCACGGAATCATTTTTATGTGCTAAGTTCCATTCACATTTGAACAGTCAACGTATTGTCATCTCAAGAAGCAAAATAAGCATTTCATTGGTAACCCTTATAGTCAAGCTGTAAACTAGTAAAAAAAGGTCACTCGCAAAGGCCAAAATACAGTTAAGACACGGCAAAAGTAGTAACACGTTCACGTCCAGGGCGTTGTCTATCGTCCATAGACCCCGTAGCGTTGTTCCTTTCAACCAATCGAAAAATTACATTTTGCACGTGCACATGTACATTGTGAAAATCACGCAGTATTCGTGTCAAACAAAGTAGAAATAAAACAAAGATCATGAATCGATACAATTAACTTACTCCTACCATCAAAGACACCAAAGGGAAAGAAACACAAACATGAAGCGACCAGACTATAATGGAAACCTAAACAAAGGAAGGCCATAAGGACAGTTACTTTCCCACAAAATGGCCAAATGGCCATCCAAAATAAAAAGACACAAGTGATACACACAACAACATACATAAACCGCCACAGAAGAACCGCCTTGGAACGGTCAGTGGAAAGAATTCCACTGGGGGGGGGGGGCTTTAATCGATTTTAGATGACCATAATCCTCGCCCTAACCTCTGTCGCGGTATACAATAATTTTGTTTAGTCCGCATGAAGGCTTCCTAACTCATCAGTGTAACATCTCCGAGAACATACAAATAAAAAAAAAATACAGAGATGAAACAAGGTTGAGGACTCGACAGCATACAACAACAGAATTGCTGGAGCGAAAGAAAACCAACAGTTAGACTCCGAGGGGCCCGACCAAAGACTCATGTTTTGGTGACAACTTTACAATACCGTATTTAGTAATTGAAAAAGTCAGTCATTTTTACCTTAAACAAAATAAATCAAAATTCTAAAAGTGGTGCGTTATCATTGAATCTGAATATAAACGATGAAACAAAAAAAAGAAAGAACAAAACAGATGAATATATTCGTTCTTAGATCGGTACGAAGTGCGTATTGTGGTCTTTTTGTGTTGTTGTCCGTCAAACTTTTGCATTTTTATTCTGTAGAGGCGACAGTTTTTACAGATTATTGTAAATACGAGGGCCATTTATAACTGAAAACTCAAGGGGTCGTATTTTTGTTTTGTTCTAATAAATTATGCTCAGGTTTCCTCTTCTTTGGGGATTAATATTAAAACAAACCAAGGTACTATGTTGAATCATATGAAGCTAGGGTGAACACACTGTTCATGTCTCAGTTCTCTACATTACCGATTATAAATTGTTAGATCCGTTTGTATCTTCATTGAGCGAACCTGGTTCAAATAACTGGCAAAGATGATTAGTATAAGAGTTTCGCTTATTTTCAAATCCTGTCATTGTAAATTGTACAGATACTGTTCGAATTGACTTGTCAAAATGAAATGAATAAATATTGTTTTAACCAAATAACTGGCACAGACGAATAGTGCGAACGCATTCACGCACTAGATAGACCTTTACACCATAATTGCTGCATACAGATATTCGGTATTACAGTCGGAATAATCGTTCCAGATAGCAACGAATAAAAATGTTACCAATCAGAGGGATCATAAAATTTTATTGTGCCGGGCAACTGTCACATTCATGCTGTAATCTTTCTCGTTCATTTTGTTGGTTGCCGGTTGCCACTACTCTGTATGGTAGTCGGAACACTCGGTCTCATATGTGAACATAGTGAAAGGATTACCAAACAGGGGAATCACGAATTTCAATGTTGTCTGGAACCTTTCTCATTCATGTTGTATCTTTCTTGTTCATCATATTGGTTGCTGGTTGCCACAACTCGATATGGTAGTCGGAACACTCGTTCACAGATGTCAACTGCGTCAAAGGATTATCAAACAGATGGTCAACACAGTGTTGGCTGTCAATTTTCACGATCATGCTATAATCTTTCTTGTTCATCATCTTGGTTTCCAGTGCTCACTTCTCGATATGGTTATTGAAACACTCGTACTCATATATGACCAGAGTGAAAGGATAAATAAAACCGAGAGATAGTACATTTCAGCATTGTCTGTCCCTTTCCCAGTCATATTGTAATCTTTCTTGATCATCATGTTGGTTGCTGGTTGCAAATATCCGCTAAGGTAGTCAAAACACTCGTCCTCAGATGTTATATGATTGAAATGATTACAAAACAGAGGGATAACATATTTCCTTGTTCGACTGTCAACTGCTACAATCATATTCTTATCTTTCTTGTTCATCGTGCTGGTTTCTGGTTGTCATTGCCCTTTATGGTAGCCGGGACAAGTGATCTCCGTTGTGCCAAGCAATCGGATAGCATTTCAATATTGCCTGTTATCTTTCTGTGTCATGTTGTAATATTTCTTGTTCATCGTTTTGGTTGCTGGTTGTCACTACTCAGTTTGGTAGTCAGAACACTCGTTCTCAGACGTGAACAGAGTGAAAGGATTACCAAACAGAGGAATAACAAAATTCATTGCTGCCTGTCACATTTCAAAGTCATGTTGTAAACAATTGTGTGGGCCTTTTTCCCGACATTGAGATGAAATGACATCATAAGCCCTGTCGCCCAATGAAACCAATTGGGTTTATAATCATCGACGGTCCGATAGACACCGCTTTGCCTGGGCAGGCTCTTCTAGCGGTTTACCAGTACTCGTTTGCGGTCAATTTCAGCTCTGCATGGAAGCATCGTGCAGCCCATCTATTTCTTTAAGCCGCGATGGGCGGGGCCACCCTTTTACAGTAATGTTTATTGTTTAATCATTCTTGCTCATTAGGCTAGGTGCCGCTTGCATTCCTCAGTAAGTTAGTCGGAACAATAGTTCGCAGATGTCAGCTGAGCGAAATGAGTATCAAACAAACTGGTTGCAATCTTTCTCGTTCATCGTTGCCACTACTCAATATTGCAGTCGAAACACTCGTTCTCAGATGTCAACTGAGTGAATGGATTACCTAATAGAGGAATTACAAATATCAATGAAGCCCCTCATGTTTCACAGTCATGTTGTTATCTTGTTTTTATCATATTGGTTGCCACCACTCGGTAAGATAATCGGAAACTCGTTCTCAGATGTCAACTGAGTGAAAGGATTACCAAACAGAGGGATAACACATTTCAATGTTGTCTGTCAACTTTCAAAGTTATGTTGTAATCTTTCTTGTTCATAATGTTGGTTGCTGCTTGTCACTACTCGATATGGTAGTCGAAACACTCGTTCTCATATGTGAACAGAGTGAAAGGATTACCAAATTGAGCGATAACACATTTCAGTGTTGTACTGTCATTTAATACAGTAATATTGTTATCTTTCCTGATCATTTTGTCGGTTTCCGGTTGCAACTGCTCGATATCGCAGCTGGAACATTCGTTTTCTGTATTCCACAGAGTGAAGAAAGTACCAAGCTGAGGTTGTACATACAAATGCCGTCTGTCAACTATAACAGTCATGTTGTAAGATTGTTGTTGGTTGCTGGTTGCCAATACTCGGTATGGTAATCTGAACACTCGTTTTCCGACGTACACTGAGCAAAAGGATTACCAAACAGAGGGATAACACATTCCAATGTTGTCTTTCAAATTTCACAGTCTTTTTTGTAATCTTTCTTTTCATCATGTTGGTTGCTGGTTGCCATTACTTGGTGTGGAAGTCGGAACACTCATTCTCAAATGGCAAAGGAGTGACTAGATTACCAAACAGAGGGATAACGCATTACAATCTAGTCTGTCAACTATTACGGTCATGTTATAAGCTTTCGTGTTTCTCATGTTGGTTGCTGGTTGACACTACTCGGTATGGTAGTTGTATGTCAACTTTCACTGTCATCTTGCAATCTTGCTTGTTCATCATAATGGTTGCTTGTTGCCATTACTCGGTATGGTAGTCGTAACACTCGTTTTCAGTTGCGAACAGAATGAAACGATTACCAAACAGAGGAATAACAACTTTCAATATTGTCTGTCAACTTTCAGTCATGTTGTAATCTTTCATCATGTTGGTTTGTGGTTGCCACTACTCCGTATGCTAGTCGGACCACCCGTTCTAATGTGTCAGCTGAGTTAGTGAAAGGATAAAAAACATATGTATAACACAATTCAATCTTGTCTGTTAACTAGTATGAAAACGTCACTCAGAAAAGGCCACAATCCAAGAACGCAGCCGTCTCAAGTTACCTATAGAAAGTGATATGGAGGCACACACAAAACAGACGAAACATGAACCAACGGCACAAAACCAAATAACAGTCAAAAGGACGACCGCTTTTGGAAGGACAGTAGTAAATCTACTGGGAGGGGGGGGGGGGCTATTTACTAGAATTTACTATTCTAAAATTAAAAAAAATACAATCATCTCTTTTATCATAAAGTTTGGAAGAGACAATACCATCAGAAACAGTCAAAAGTAAATCCAATAATTGGGACTTCAGAGGCATCAGAATAAGTCTTATTTAAATTTAGTTTTTCGGATAAATTCTAGCAACCATTCGATCAAATAAACATTATAAATGTTTGAAAGAGCATCCACATGTCGTGAGGTAGAGATAAACGCTCAATAAATCGGTTTGTTTATTTTTAGAAAGGGACAATATAAATAATTTTTCATAACAAAACAGACACAAATCTGCAACAAGGGGAGCACAGTTTGTTTCCATCGGAATACCAACCACTTGTCTAAATAATTGAGATCCAAACCTTACATAGATATTATCCAATAAAAGGAGAAGTGCCTCACAAACCACTTGACATGTCCAATATTCATAATGATTATTGCCATCTAAAGAAGCAAAATAAGCATTTCATTGGTAAATGTGTTCTATAAAAGGGTTATCCTTTGGAAGCAAGGAATACACCACAGAACTGAAAAATATGGAGTGAAAATGTTATCTGGGCCAGACTAGCTACGCAACACAAATCCGACATCAGAGCAGAAGAAACCACCAGTTAGATCAGGGAGGGTCGAACCAAGGAAATATCCGGCTCCACTCTTCCCGAATTCAAAGGATTTAGGGTGGGACCGTCATCAAAGAGTCAGAAATCCGGCCCACCGCCGTGCAACCAAAGAGCGAAGCTTATACTTATTCTTCATCATGTCTGTTTGCCGTTGTCATCTACTCGATTTGGGGGTTGGAACACTCGTTATCAAGTTTGAACAGTGTGTTAGGATTACAAAACTGAGCGATAACACATTTCAACGCGTCTGTCATCTTTCACAGTCATGTTGAAATCTTTCTTGTTCATCATGTTTGTTGCTGGTTGCCAGTATCATATACGGTAGATAGAACAGTCGTTCTCAGAAAGGATTACCAAACAGTGGGAAAACATAGTTTATTGTTGTGCTGTCAACTATCACAGCCATGCTGTTGCCCTTCTTGTGCATCATGCTCGGTATGGTAGCCTGAAATCGCATTCGCCTTGACTACTGAGTGAAAGGATACCAAGATGAGGAATAAAAATTTAATGTCGTCTGTCAACTAGCAAACTCATATTGATTTTGCTTGTTCATGATGCGTTTTGGTTTATGGTTGCCACTACTAGGTTTTGGTGGCCACTCCTTTTCCAATGTCCACATTACCAAACAATAGGAAAACACATTTCAATTTTGTCTAGCAAAGTCATTTAGTAATTTTGCATGTG